>CM066327.1:104922206-106152831 GCA_033807775.1 Saussurea involucrata
CATCCAATCTACGACTTTTTAGTCACAGAGCCAGGAACTACAACAGGAGTTAGGGAAGAAGCACCAAGCCATAGGATAACGACAGAGACTGAAATGATAGATAATGAAGTAGTGCTTGGATGCCTAACAGAGGAAGAAACAAGAAAAGATGTCGTAGAAGCAGAAGGCACACATCCCTCACCCCTCCCAGTGCAACCCACACATCTAACTCCGCAGGTCTAGCTGCAGAAGGAGTTATTGAAAAAGAGTCGCACAACTCGATCCCTACCCAAACCAAACAGCCAGAGGTTATTCTTTCAACCTCTGCGCCCACAGAAACCGGGGAATCCATTCCTAGGGAGTCTCCTCAGAGAGACTCACCTATAGTTCGTGATCAATCGCCCCAGATCACAATAGAACACCCTAAAGAAGAATTCGTTTCCTCTGCCATGCACAATTTTGGGCCAAAACTTCTTTCAGAGAGAAGTAGTGAGCACAAAGACGAAGAGACTCTAGACAAGTCTCCAAGTCAACAGAAGAACATTCCGATACCCACCTCTGGAGTGGATTTGGACACTGTTCTTCACAGAACTTCTGTAGAGATCGAAACTCAGGTTTCTTCTCAAAGATCAGATGGAAATCCTTCCACCCCCAACTTACAAACAAGGGTGAACGAAGGTGTCCCAGGAACAGGGACTCACTCTGGAGAAGGGGTTATTCCTCCAGAGGTTACACCAGGGACACAAGTATCAAGGAATGAGATCCAAACCCTTGTCACCTCTGTGAACCAAACCATTAAAGAGTTGCAAAGCTCTTTCACATCTTTTACAAAGACAACATCAACGGCCTTGCTAAATCTGAACATCAAAATGGACAATCTGTCCACAGAGGTGAAATCCGCCATCACAGAGATGAAGTCTTCTGTTCAAACAACTGCCACAACTACAGCCACTTCTGCTGCTAAAGATTTCGAAATAGCGGCAACATCTGCATTCAAGGAATCAGTCAACCATTTCCTTGAACAAATGAACAAGCAATCCAACAAATCAAAGGGCATTACACCTACAGATCTACAGAACGCCCTCAAACACGTACAAGAAGAGGCAATGCGCAACACTACAATGATGCAACCAAAAGACTACATGACCAGAGCACAGCTAACAGAGCTCGGGCAGAATGTCATAAACCAGGTCACAAAAGTCATCGTCTCTTTCACTACTGCAAATGACAACTACGTCAAAGAATTCAGAAAGAGTGTCGGCAGAATGCGCTTCAACACAGAGGCAGAGCTTGCAACTCTAATCGTCCTCTGTGATGATGTATGTGCGAAGTTGATGGCCGCAGGAGCAGAACTACCAAAGAAACCCAAAGCTTCCTGCAGAGCAGAGGGTACTTTTGATAAGAGTCAGAATGACTCCGATGATGACCATCCTGGTCCATCAGATCATCCTGAGGGGGAGAATATAAGGAAGAAAGCTACGACCAGAGGACTACAAGCTCCACCAATCGCAGAAGAACCAATCAGCCAAGCCCCTCCACAACAAACCAAAGATCAACAAACTCAACAGACCACAGAGACAACACCCATCTCTGTGGAATCAACCGCTGAAGAAACCCATGTACCAGAAGCTCAAAAGACCACAGAGGCAACACCCACCTCTGTGGAATTCCCTACAATGTTTGGAGTAGATGTTCAACGTCTGTCATCCTCCATAGAAGAAGATCTTCCCTCCCAAACTACAAAACCAACAGAAAAACCCCAATCCATCCCAAGAAGAAAGTCCATTGCCCACAAACCAAAAAGAGCAACGACCTCTGCTTCTTCTGTTCTAAGGAATATGCACAAAACAATGACTGAACGAATGGCGCAGAGAGAAGAAGAAAGGCACAGGTCCACATTAGCTTTCAAAATGGCAAGAAGATTTGATATCCAACCTTTACCAACAGAAACCGAACTCACATAAGAAGTCACTAAAGAACCTCCAACAGAGGTTACAGAGCAAATCAAGCCAACAGAACCAACGCCACAAAAGTCCTCTCAAACACAAGTGTCAAAACCTACAGAGGCAACCCCCATCATTAAAACAGAAGCACCAACAACCAAACCTAAAGAAGCAACAGGTTCTGCACCTCCAAAAGCCAAAGACAAGGGCAAAGCAATACTGACAGAAGAGCCCAAGAAAAAGAAATCATTGCCTAAGCCTACAGAGAAATTGATGAAAAGCGCTTTTGATGCCTTTCAAACTCCAAAGCCTGAAGAAGAGGACTGGGCATATGGATTGAAGCCTCTGTCAGACATTCCTCTATCAGGAAGAGCTGCAGAAGTTGTTAAAAAGATGGAAAGTCTCAGATGACAAGTACCACAACCTGGTCCAACACAAGAAGAAATGGAAGAAGTGGTATACAAATACCTCTATAAACAATCTTTTCAGACCAATCATCCAACAGATCATGTGACAGATCCAAAGATCAGAGAAGAATTTGACAACGTCTTCACCAGGACAAACCCAAGAACCAAAGCAGACGTCTTCTCAATCCACAAGATCAAAAAGGTAATCTTCTGTAGATACTCCTTCACCAGAACCTATCCAAGGGTCAGGTACAATATTTACAGAGTCAGAAGGGTAAACAATTCAGAAACCACCTTCGATGATGCTGACCTAAGGAATCTGAATCCCTGTGATCTACCTAACCTTCTGCAATGAACGAAGGATAACTACAACACAGAACCAAACACCAGAGCATATCAAGTGTTGAGAAAAGCAATGAGGGAAAGGCTTCTGATCTACAGTCTGACAGTCTTTCAGCTGGGAAAGGATCTTGGTCTCAAACATCTGAACCTACGACCAACAGAGGATCGCTGCCCACCTGACGCCGTGCCCAACTCAATCATTACAGAACCAAGGTTTGGGTTAGTATTTCAAAACCCACAAGGCAAAGTCAAACTTTTTGTGAGCATGGACTGTCAGAAGTACGCAACTAGTACTCTGAACAAGCTCATAGCGAACCTTGTAAAATACAGAGATACCGAGCAAATGGATAGAGACGCTGCAGATACCTTCATCAGAGAGATTGATGCTACAATACGCTTAAGAGAACTCTGCATCAGTTTCTACAAAGAGATCAGAGAAGTCGGAAAAGAGAACAGAAGCTTCAACGATTTCAAAGACGCCAAAATCTGATTCTCAAACAACCAATCTCTGCAAACCATGTTAAAGTTTATCTTTCATTGTACTCAAATGTAAAATGCATCTGGCATATCTCTGAATGAAAGAACTTTCGAGGTATTGTTTAACCTCTGTCTTATCTAACTTAGCCTAAAAATACTTAAATGTCAAATTTTTATTTTTCACTACTTAGGGGGAGATTGTTAGCTTCAATCTTCCTAATCGTAGAAGTATTTAGAAGTAGTGAAAAATAGGCCAAGTGAAGAAAGCCTCTTACAGAGGCTCTGCCGAACTTACCGAGAGATCAAGGTCAAGAAGCTACAGAAGCTACAGAGACGTCCTACAGAAGCTCTGTCATACGCGCAAAGAAGACCAAAGACTCGGAATCCGGTAAAGACTGATCTACAAAGGACCATACCGCAGAACCTCTGTAACACTTTACAGAGCCTCTGCGGTCCTCATTAAAGACTTGGAAGATATTTATAATATCTTGCTACTGTTCCTGGACCTGTTCATCAACTTGCATGGCAACGTACCCTGTCCAACTTCAACGTGTCAAACTCTGAATGGACTCAATAGGGCTTAGTACATAATAGACGTATGCGGCATTAAATGCAATACAGCACGTTCAACTGTTCATGCCATCCATTCAACAGTAGCTCATGCTTTATGGTCCCCTTGTAGTAGTATATAAGGAAGACTCATGTTGAGTTCTTCCCAATCGAGAATCAAGAGACAAAAAAAAAACATCACAAGAACACATAGCTTATACACTTTGAGAGTCATATCTGTTTTAAAGCTTTCCTTACTCACTGTTCTTAAATCTGTTCTTGATATATATATATTCAGTAAACTTTGAGATATTATTTCCTGTTCACTGTTTATTTATATTGTGTTCTAAATCTATCAAACATATTTGTTTGTTCTTCAAATACGCTTCCGCATCAAACTTAAACTTGAACTAATACATCTGATAATCTTGTTTACACAAAACGGGAACCAACAGAGACCTCGGCTAATCTTTCCGGTTCGTCGCCTTCGACGAGCACTCCAGCAATCACTCTGGAGTATCCTCAGACCTCAAAAGACACATCAAGGAATGATACGACTATTCCCCCGAAGGAACCTATGCACAACCCGGAGATCACTCCTGAAGATTCATCCTCCACTACTCTCAACGACCAACCTCTGAATTCCTCGGAACCAGAAGTTGCTCAACCTTCGACGAATCCTGCCAAATCTCCTCCAAGAACCAACCAGCAACACTTGAAGCTGTTCAAGAGCTTCCGACCGGTGGATATGTGGATTCGGACACCTCTCACTCCACTCAACAGCCGCTTCCACACACCACCAAATGGACCAAGGCTCATCCCCTACACCAAATAATCGGCGATCCTTCTACTCCATTACGAACGCGAGGCGCATCAGCCAACTTTTGTTTATTTTTTGGCTTTCTCAGCAAGATCGAGCCAACAACTATCTCTGAAGCATTAGAGATCCGGACTGGGTCATGGCCATGCAAGAGGAACTCAATCAATTTGAGGCCCTCAAAGTATGGCGACTTGTCCCACGTCCCTCTCACAAGACGGTAATCGGCACAAAATGGATCTTCAAGAATAAGAAAGACGAAGATAGCATCGTCGTCCGGAACAACAAGAAGGGATTGACTACGACGAGACATACGTACTGGTCGCCCGAATAGAAGCCATACGTATGTTTCTTGCATACGCCGCGCACAAGAACTTCATGGTCTTCCAAATGGATGTAAAGACCGCATTCCTTAACGGCGAGATAAAAGAGGAGGTGTACGTATCGCAACCGGACGGGTTCGTAGACGAAAAGAAGCCTAATCATGTATACATTCTAGACAAGGCGTTATACAGTTTGAAACAAGCTCCACGGGCCTGGTATGATGCTCTGTGTAAGTTTTTAATAAAATCGGGTTTTTCAAAAGGTAAAATCGATACAACGGTATTTATTAAAAATGAAGATGGTCACATAGTTTTAGTTCAAGTGTATGTTGACGACATAATTTCCGGTTCTACTAATCCACTGTTTTGTAAGAACTTTGCCAAATTAATGGGACAATATATTCAAATGAGTATGGTATGTGAGATGAAATTTTTCTGTGGTCTTCAAGATAAACAACTGTCGACCGGGATATTCATAAATCAGGCCAAGTACATCCGGAAAATTCTTCGGAAGTTTCAGATGGAACAGTCTTCACCAATGAAAACTCTCATGGCACCCGGTACAAAGTTACACGCCGATCCTAACGGAAAGGATGTGGACACAAAAATGTACCGGGGAATGATTGGTTCTTTAATGTACTTAACGGCTAGTAGACCGGACATCATGTTTTCGACCTTTCTTTGCGCCCATTTTCAGCCAAAACCCAAAGAGTCTAATTTAATTGCTGTTAAACGAATTTTTCGTTACTTCAAAGGTATTGTTGATCTTTGCTCGTGGTACCCGAAAGAGACAGGTTTTGAGCTTTCAGCATATTCTGACGCGGACCACGCAGGTAGCATGATGGATCGGAAGAGCACATCGGGACATGTACAGTTCTTGGGCGACAGTTTAGTGAGTTGGGCATCCAAGAAGCAGCAGTGCGTCTCTACGTCGACTGCCGAGGCGGAATACGTGGCCACTGCAAGCTGCTTTTCGCAAGTCATCTGGATGCGCACACAACTCAAAGACCACGACTTCACATACACCAAAGTGCCCATCTACTGCGACTCGAAGAGCGCCATTGCCATATCCAGCAATCCGGTCCAACATACGAAGACAAAGCACATAGACGTTCGGTACCACTTTATCAAGGATCACGTCGATAGAGGTACAGTCGAACTCTGTTTTGTTAATACAGAATATCAATTAGCAGACCTATTCACAAAACCCCTGGACAAAAAGTGCTTTAATTATCTTGTGTCCATGCTATGTATGCTAAATCTGAAGATTTGATCAGATAGTGCGCCCGATACAAGTTCCATACACCTACGAGAAACTGTCTATTCAAAATCTGTTGTTTATACTTCAGATGATTGAGTACACACTTTCTCGCATCTGCATTCTACTTGTATCGTATAAACTTTTCGGTTAAATCTCTGTATTAATTAGGTAGATTTCGTCTGTTTGCTTTCTTTTAACGTGTGTTTCCTTTCATGTTCATTTACTGTCGTCTACTTTATTTTGAATATATATGTGCTTTCACAAGTTGTTCATGTGTTCAGGGGGACCACATAAGAGTATCAGGTATGTATATTCTACTTTTGAGGGGGAGTGTCACACAACTGTTTTTCACTTCCAATTTTTTTTTGGTGTGACCATTCCCAAGTGATCTTCATATCACACTACTTGCACATTCCGAGGGGAGCAAGTCACTACTTGTTCATCAGTTGAGGGGGAGCAACACACAGTTTTTCTTTAAATGTGTCAAAAGTTTTTACGTGTGGTCGTTTCTCAAAATCACTCACGTGCAACATCCGAGAGGGAGCAAAGATTTTCACATGCTAAGTTCGAGGGGTAGCGGGAAAATATATCTTCTCAAAGTCTAAAAGAATGTTTCAAAAGCACAGGGGATTTTGTGTCAAAACCCATAATATCCGGATGGAATACCCGGAAACCCATCCATCTGGATAGGTTTCCGGACCGGACACGTATCCGGACCGGATAGGTATCCGAGTAAACCTGCCCGGTAAGTTGGGCCCTTATAAAAAGAACCTGGATCCCAGTTTCTCACTTTTTTTGGATATTAAAAAACCCTCTAAAAACCTCTCGTGTTTCTCTCTCGCTCGGAAACCTTCGATTTGCACTAATTTTCTTCAAGTTCGAACTCCACAACACAGGTATGTTGTCTATTTCATTCTCTATTGGTTTTTGTCCTCACATTACACACACACGATGCCTGAATCGGCTCGACTTTTCACCGAAAGGGGTTTCGACACCCATTTTTGCATCGACTCAGATTCGACCACCACCACAGTGTGTTTGACCCAATCGATGGTCAACTTATGAGGATTGCATCGTCTAGAAGCTTCAGAAAGCTTAGATTTGTGTTTGATACTAGTTTGGTCGCATTTTAAATGAAACTGGGTGTCGTCCGGATAGTTTCAAACAATCCGGACACATTCAAGTCGTATCTGGAAACTCCCATGCTATTAGATATTTTATCCGGAAAGTCATGACACCCGGTAACCAATGTTGTCTGGAAACGTCAGAGTTTACGGTAAGTTCAACTATCCGGGTGTTCGTGGTTTTCCGGTTAGTACCCTCGCCCAGTAACCTATAATTTGTCCGGATACCTCTTATTCCCGGATACCCCGTTTTTCCGGATACCACATTTGTCCGGACACCCTATGTGTCCGGATACTCTATTTGTCCGGTAACCTATATTTTGTACGGAAAATTTGTGTGTTCGGATAATTCCTTTTGTCCGATAACATTGTGTTTCCTAGATAAGTGTTGTCCGAACACTCTGCCAACAGTCTCAGTACCTGTTTGTAACTGCCAGTCCTCAATCCTATTCAGATTGAGCCGATTTTTCTCAAAGGTACGCAACGACTGTAATTTTATCCGTTCACACACTAACATCGTGTCTTTCAGGTATATTCATGACGGATCAAGAACAACCACCTCAGAACATTCCTTCTCAAGAGGAATCCATTGACGAAGCAGCAGATACTGCCTTGGTACCAGCAGACCATGGCATTGAAATCGAAGTCAACAATCATCATTTGGACGCTGCCGAGTTCCGACCACAACATCGTGTGGTCGTGGACATTCTAATGGGACACCCTCTTCGAGAGGCACTCACTGCCACAACCGACGTGCCAGTTTTGTATGTCTATCAAGTTTGGCTTTCAGCTCAAGTTATCACGGCACCAAATTCGCAGATGGTCACGGCGAGGATCGACAATCACCCGTTCTCGCTCACAACAGACTCATTCCGACGTCTACTCTCTGGGCCGAAATCCGCGCACTCGGCTACAACCACGCACTCGATCGCTGTTTGGGTAAAAAATCACCTGTCTCGACCTCGACCGACGTGACATAACCCTCGACCGTCGTGACAAAGCTCACGACTTCGACCAACTAACATACGACATTTCTGTTATGTTTTTCTCATTCAATGCAGGGTCAATATCATTTATAGCCAACGTAACCGACAGAAGCAGTTATGAGCATTAACAGCGGTGACCGTTGCGACCGTTACTCCTATACCCATGATGATCAATTAAAGCTACGAAAACTATAAATACGAAGATCACAATCTCATTTGCACACATCGGCTCTCTGAAGAACATCCGAAGCAAGGAACTCTCTCTCGAAGAATCGCTCTAGACGCACGACATTCACACACGACACTTCCTTTTCATGCACGACGCACATTGTTTTTACATTCAAAACACTTGTTACTTTACATTTAAAGTATTTCCTTTCATTTGTATTGTAATCACTGTACGATCGACACCTGAAGCATAAGGATATCGCCCCTGTTTGGCGATCATAGAGCAGCGACGACTTCCACAGTCGTCCATGGGTTTTTACCTCATTATGGTTTTTCCCGCGTCACCAAATCTCTGTCTCATTTACGTTTTTCACCGTTGTCGTACGCTTTGTCGATAGATTCCTTTCTTTAGTTGTTAAATTCCACAATCAACCTTAAGTTATCCTTTTGGACGATTTTTGGCATTAACAGTTTGGCGCCATCCGTGGGACCCCATCTAGAGAAAATCTTCGACAAACGTGCGTTTTACTAACGGTTTCTTGTAGTTTCCTTTGTTTTCTGTTTCAGGAAAATGGTTGCACCTGGAAATCAAGAGCAAGTCATTGCTCAGATGTATCAGGAGCTGGAAGTTACGCGAAATCAAATCAATGCCATGGTTGAGCAAAGTCGAAGAGCAGCTGAGGAAATCACGCGATTGAGAAATCCCTTTGGACCTCAGAACGGTCCAAGACCATTCGTCCAGAATCCAGGTCAAGGATCGTTCGGTCCATAACCCTGGTTCGGCTACGATCATCCGTAATCCAGGACCAGGCCCATTCATGCAGAATCAGCAGCCAGGTCCATTTATGCAGAACCAGCAGCATGGAGCATTCAACCCAAATCCCTAGGTCGGGAAAGTTCCTCCTCAGTATATAAGCCCGCCACCCATTTAGAATGGATCGCAGCCGTTTCAGAATGGATCGCAGCAGTTTCAGAATGGATCGCAGCCGTCTCAAAATGGATCGCAGCAGTTTCAGAATGGGTCGCAGCCGTTTCAGAATTGGTCGCAGCCGTATTTCGTCCCTTTCAACGGGGAAGCCAATGGCTCTTCGTACGGCAATGGCACCAGCTCGGGAGTTGATCCATTGGCCGGTACAAATCCCGATCTTAATGACCCCGTCACCCAGCGATTAAAAATGCTAGAATATCAGAACGAGCGCGTCCTATCCCTGCTCGCTAAACTGCCAGGGGCAGCCGTGCCCGTCGACGTCGAGCCTCGATCAGGGTATCAAGCGTCGCCTTTCATCGATAAAATAGCGACCGTCGACGTTCTAGAGAAGTATAATATCCCTGCCTTCATGCCCAAATATTAGGGGATAACCGATCCAACGGAGCACATCGCGCAGTATAAGCAGCTAATGTGGACGATCTCGATCTCCCAAATGTATCAAGAAGTCTGCATGTGCAAAAGTTTTGGGGCAACCCTCACAGGTCCTGCCCTCCAATGGTTGATCAACCTCAAACCCAAGTCCATCGGGTCGTTCGCTGAGTTGGTCAACCAGTTCTCACAGCAATTCGCCAGTAGCCGCAAGATGGAGAAGCAGACCAGCGATCTATATTATGTCATTCAGAAGACCGGTGAATCCATCCGGAGTTATTTCAACAGGTTTAACGCTGAGATGATCAGTGTCCGCTACTGCGATGTCAAGACCGCGATCGAGGCCTACAAGCGCGGTCTCGACAACAGTTCGGGTTTATACACCGATCTGACCAAGTACCTCTGGAGAATTTCGAAGATGTCCGAGCCAGAACCCTTGCTTATATGAGGGTGGAGGATGACGCTGCCTTTTGTCGTAAGCACACCGATGACAAAAGGTTGCTTGGTGTTAAAAAGCCAGAATTCAAAATAAAGGCGACATCCAAGTCAGAGCCAGTGCGACAAATCTCTAACGTGCGATTCAAGACGAAAGCAGAGTTCAAAACCGCGACCAAATTTCCTCAGTACCCTAAGATATCCCCTTACGGATTCAAAGGGACCACTAAGGACTTGGTCGAGGCTCTGAAAACCTCCCAGGCGACCATTCGGTGGCCAAAGAAGTCTGACCAAAGCGATGATAAGAAAGATAAGTCAAAATGGTGTGACTTCCATGTTGATCATGGTCATGCGACAGATGTTTGCATAGCTCTCAAAAAGGAGCTAGCCTATCATGTTTCGAAGGGCAATCTCAAAGATATCATCAATGATGTCGTTACTACAGGTAACGACAATCGACCGCAGACCCTCGATCACACGAAGGTCATCATCTGGATAACTGGTGGTTCCAGTGTATGTGGTCTAACGTATTCCGCAGCCAAACGTCATGCCAGTCAAGCACCTGACGATCGACCTATCCCGCGTTCATCAAGAGCAAAAGGAGATCTAGAGTTGGAAGCTATGAAAATCACGTTCGACCAAGATGACCTCAGCGACTCGTATATGAAGCATCATGACGGGTTGATCATTCAACACACGATTGGTAATTGTTTAACCCGTCGAGTCTTGGTCGATGGAGGCAGTTCAACGAACGTCATTTTCCTTGACACCATCAAGGCCATGGGAATCGATCGATCGGAAATCGCCCGACGCTCGACAACCTTGGTCGGTTTCAATGGAGATGCAACGAGCACCTTTGGAGAGATTACCTTGCCTGTTTATGCAGGTGGAATCAATAGACAGACGAAGTTCAGCGTCATTGATTGCTCGTTGGCTTATAACATCATCTTAGGTCGACCGTGGATCCATGAGATGGAAGTTGTTCCCTCGACGTACCATCAGACCGTGAAGTTCCCTACGCCGTGGGGAATCCAAGAGATCAAAAGTGAGCCGAAAATCGCCCATGACTGCTATAAGGACACCCTGAAACCGCGAAAGTAGGCCATCCTGCTGTTACGGGTCGACAAAGGCATCCTAGATCAAAGCAATCACGACCGGAAAGTCTCGACAGGTTCGTCTCTCGATCCCTACTATAAAAACAAACTAATATCTTTCTTGCAGGAACATACCGATTGTTTCAGCCGACCGCACGGTCGACATAGACCTTGGCATCAATTCCCAACTACTCAGTGTTGAACCCGTCATTTAAACCTATTTGCTCCTGAAGAGAATAAGGTGTTAAATGACGAGGGGAAAATAAATATGCCCCCTTAGATGGGAAAAGTCTGAGAAGATCGCACAACATAAGATCGCAAAGTTTACTACGCAATTTTAATCTCGCAAGGTCGCATGACATTCGTGTTCAAGTCTATAACTTGAATATTCTATCACAGGGGCATTTGACTCAAGTTTCTTTGTGTGACCTAGTCGTACGATCGTCTGGTCTAGCAACCCATGATCTAAGTTTCTTAACTTAGACAAGTTTCATATTCTGAATGAATGCTTTGATCGCACGTACTTATGTTTTCCGATGAAAGATATGAAACTCTTATGACTTATGTGCTAGTCTTGGTAATTGCAATGGATGCCTAAGTCACACGATTCCTTGTTTGTTCTATACTTAACGAGTTTCACAGTTGATATTATATATATATCTACGACATGTGTAAATCGACATCGTACATACGAAAAAGTTAAATTTCATTCATAAAATACGCGACTACATCGAAACAGTTCGACCACCAACGGCCGAGCATTCAAAACTAAGACAAAAGAATTTTTTTTCCTAAGGTTGAGGAGGAGCATCAGCAACATCCTTGCCCAAAACTTCACCCTGGGGACCCTCGTCTACAACATCTTCTTCCTCAACCTCTTTCTCATCATCAGAGTCGAGATCCCTTACCGACCCGACCTCACTCAGAAAGTAAGCAAGTTCGGTCGACGCCAAGGCCAGGGGATTCTTCCCCGACAAGTGTTGCCGCATGATCGCCGCCCGAGCTGTCAGACGAGCAAGGGCAAAGGTCGACGCCGCCTCATCTTTGAGCCCCCTCACCTCCTTCTCCACGTCCGCCACCTTGGACTTGAACTCCTCGACCTCCTTCTCCTTCATGTCCAAGAACGCCTGCCTCCTATACAACTCCTCCCTCTGATCGGCGATTATAGAACAGGATTGCTTCAGACGAGCGTTCACGTCGGTCCGCGCATGTTCGACAGCTTCTAGCTCGTCCAGCGCTTCGTCGAGTCGTTTCGACATACCCTCGACACGCGCCAGGGCGGACTTCTCCCTCGCAAGAGCCACCTCCTCTCTATTAATTGCAGAGGACACTAGACCCTCAATCTTCGACGTCTCGGCATGCAGGGCCAAGGAAGACTGAAACGTCTAAAACATATGAAAACACGTCAGTAAAATACAACGACAACGACGACGACAACGACTATGACAAACGAAAAATAAAGTCTCGAAAGATAGACTTACCATAAAAGCAGTTGTTTGGGTAAAAAATCACACCCTCGACCGACTTGGGAAATTCCCTCGACATGACCCGTGGACCTTGATTACCCTAATATCTACGACAGTCACACCCCCGACCGACAAGGATAATACCCATTATTGTCATATCCCCGACATACGTTAATAACCACGATAGTTGGTTATTGAAAGACATCTTGCCTCAATAGTCATTCAAGACAGTATCTTACATCTAATGATCGCACGTCACGTGTCGCACGTCGCACATCGCTAGTCTTACGTCACTAGCCTTATGTCACTAGTTTTATGTCACCAGTTACGTGTCGCCAGTTACGACTCGTTGGTCTTACGTCTACAGTCTCCTGTCATCTGTCTTATATCACTCTGGTCTTACGACCTGGTGGTCTTACGACCTAGTCTTACGACATTTTCATAAGACCATTTTTATATTAAGATAAGGTCTTACAAGACGTTTACAGTCATATACATGGTCTTGTATTTCGGTGACGGGCGTATGCTCCATAAGACCGACGTCTAGAACTTAAGATGGTCTTACAATTACACTAACCATCAATGGTCGATAGCCGTTTCTTTTGTTCAGTAATGCAGGTCTACAAGCCATTATGGTACATCGGTCAACAACGGTCTAGCTCTTAATGACATTAAAGACTCGACAGCGGTTACAACGACAATCATCAAAGTGCATTTAATGTCGGCAGCGGTTACAAGACCAGCCATTAACAGCACTAAAGACGACGTCCGTTACGACAGTTACCAAAGTCCTTAATGGTCCAATTAAAGTGCCCGGAGACTATAAATTCCAAGCTCAATCCTCAGTTCAAGGGACATCGAACAACAGACACAAACACTCGAACTCGAACAGAACACTTGAAGCACAGAAATCGCTCTCAGAGGAATCGCTCTCGACGCACGACATCAGCGCACGACACACAGTTTAAACACACGACGCACATTGTTTTTACATTCGAAACACTTGTTACTTTACATTTCGAAGTCTTTCCTTCATTTGTATTGTAATCTATGTACGATCGACACCCGAAACACAAGGACATCGCCCCTATTTGGCGACCATAGTGCACTGTCGACTCTCACAGAGTCGACCGCGTTTTTTCCCCTCATTTTGGGGTTTTCCGCGTCACCAAATCTCTTGTCTCTTTTACTTTTTCCTCGCAATTGTGTTATTTGGCTTGAGATACTTTTCTTTAGTTGTTAAATATCCACATCGACCTTAAGTTGTACTTTTGTGCAATTTGTGGCATTAACAGTTTGGTGCCATCCGTGGGACCCCATCTAGAGAAAATCTCAAGCCAACACACACACCGCTCTAACGATCTTGTAAAGTTCTTTCAGGTACATGGCAAACTATCAAGATCTCCTGATTCAACTTCAATCGGAATTGAATGCGGCTAGAAGCCAGATTCAAGCCATGATAAAAAAAATGCTTCGTCAAAAGTATCGCATGTATCGCATCATCCAAGGGACTCGGGGGCTCAGAACACCCTTCACAAACTGAAAAATACCGCATTTGATTTCAAAAGACCTCGGAAAAAGGCGCCTATCGACTCCATGTTACGGTAATTGTGACGTCCCACTTAGAACAACTCTATATATATACTCTAAGTATATTCTCCTCATTTAATTATTTTGATCTAATATATGATCGTTGATTCAAGCCAATCCTCACCAAAACAACAACAACGGTTCAACCAGAACCATCAACTGTGGCACAAACCGAAAACGAAGACCAACCTGAAGCCCAGTTGAGCTTAGCTGAGATGGAAATCGATATGGATATCTCAGACGACGAAGACCCGATGGTTGAAAAGCCCGAGGGAGATTCACAGGCGCTGGTCGTATATACTGCACCGGAAAGGGATACTCTTAACCTGATAGATCCCGATTCAGAGATTGACCCAGTGACCGAGAACGCATGGTACCAAAAATCCACCATTGCAATGAACTTCGAGGTAAATATTGTATTTCCCATCGATGCCGACGACGAAATCGACAATGACCAGTTCCTGCTGCAAAATCTGTACAGCACACCTGCCCACACTTCACAGATTTCCGAGACTTCTACTGCTATACCTCCGACATCTCCTCATCAACCGACTGCTTCTGATCAACCTCCATCTACACCGCAACAAATCCAATGGGAGAAGATCATGATCCTTATTCCTTATCTGGAGGAATCTCTGAAGAAGCTACATGTTCACCTGTTACGCCATATCGAGCCAACTTTCTGCCTTAGGATTTCCAAGTTTGACACGGAATAGAAAAGCCAATACGTAAAGGTAATGAAGCGGTGTCTTCCAGTCAGCCATGTCCGAAAAAGCACAAAACCACTTAAGTGCTTAACATCCAAATCGGCCAAATTCTTAGAGTCATGTTTCCAGTATTCACCGTCAGACGCGAAGATGGAAATTAATGGAGTTTCTCCGAAGCAAACATTAAGAAACTCAGACTGTTTGACTTCCACGCGTTACTGAAATACCTCCGAACCCGAACCATCCAATCGCTACATGTTACCAAAGCGCTCGAGGCAGTCAGACGATTCCTGTACTACAAAGTTTTGATATCCTACATCACAGACTTCCAGATGGGAATTGAGCGCAGATCAAAGAAGATAAACCTGTTGAAACCGAACCTGAAAGCACCCGAGCTGAAGATGTACCCCGAAAACTCACTACTCCTTGAACTAGAGTTTGGGATTGTATACCTCAACGAACAGAAAGAAAAGAGGTTTCTCCGCTTTAGCCAGGTTGACATATCATGCGATGGTACGCTGCTGAAAGTCATAGATGCACTTCGAAACATCATCACCAAAGAATCTGAACTTCGAAAGTCGTCATTTGTCTCAAACTCAAACGAGATAAATGCTCGAGAAGCCTTATAATTGGTTGAAGACCGCATCGACTACCGTAGAGCTATCTGAAGCTTCGAGATCTACTTTGCGCTTCGAATGAGATACGTTGAAAACTAGCGCGAACTCGAACTTCAATTCAAAGGGGGAGATTGTTGGGTCTAATTAATGTTGAATAGAAGTTAAAGGGCTTATATTGTAAAAGTTGTATTTGGGCTTAAATAGTTAAATGAGCTATGGGCTTGACAGTTTAGGCCCTAAGTATATAATGTGTTATTAACCTTATAATTAAGGTTAATCGTTACAATCGTGATAGTCGTTCATATCAGTTTATTGTAATTATCTGAAAGCTTAATGCGATATATGGATGACCAGTTGAAATCATATTGATTGATTCTATTTTATTGATTTCATTGATTGTATGCACTATTATGGAACTCACACTTTCTACTACACAGAGCAAAAGAAGAAGGGTGGATGGGGGAAAAGAACTGATGACTTTCCAGACGCCAAAATCTAGGCTAAGATGTTTTGTACTTTCCTTATCTTTTAATTCAAGTCATGTAATTTTTATTTTTCAACTTCTGTAAATGCCTCTGGCATAGCAATTAATGAGATTGCCTTTCTTTTACAGAGGTTGAACCTTTCACTTCTGGTTCTTTTAGCCTATGCATTATTCACTTTTGCAAATCTTTATTTTTAAATACTTGGGGGGAGATTTTTTAGCTCCATTAGTTATGTCTAAGAAGTATTGAAAAATAGGCTAAGTCAAAGAACCGCAAAAAGACCTCTGCCGAGTACACCAAGACACCAAGCATGGATCAAAAGTCTATGTCGATCATCCACTGAGAAGTCAAGTGCAACCAGAAGATCAACCCAAGACCACAGATCCTCTGTGAAACTCCACAGAGCCTCTGTGAGGACAAACTTATTGTAGATGAAGACTTGTGCATTTCTGAAGACAAATGATCACGTGCCTCTCACATGCCTCTACTTGTATGAAGATCCTGAAGATCAAATAATACATCCACGATGTTTAACTTTCTAGGTGTCACCTTCTTTGAGGTGACAACCTTTTACATGTACTATTCATCGTCCCACTACCTTGTCCCAGTACTATTATGCGCCCAACCTTTACTATATGTAGAGAGCACAACCTGCCTTTTCAGGCAACGCAACACACAATTCTCACACATGTTGAGTTTAGAGAGAAAGAGCTTTCTTGAGAGAAAAACACACACCAGTGTGTGTTATTGGTGTAAAACTCATTTGAAATTAATGAAGATGACTTATTGAACATTTTACTGTTATTTGTTATTGTTCTTCTTCATTATTAGTATGTGATTCTACCAACTGTTTAGACCAATTTGTTTTCAAACGCTTCCACATTCAAAACTCTTATACTCTGTTTTATTAACTTCTGGTTTAAACTTATCATTGTTGAGTCAAAGTGTGATCAACAACATCTAACGCTATTAGATTAGAAACTATCAGCAATACTGAACAGACTCAATATGTTATCGCTGATGGTGAAACATTAATACATACAGATGTTAAATGCAATTTTCACTAAGTATTCTAAGGGTCGTCGTCAAATCACTGAGAGAGTTTGGATAAACAATCTCCCCTTATTTGATGATGACAAAGGAACATAAGAAAATTGCTTAAGTGTTTTAAACATAAGGATAAAAAAGGACTCATAAATGTGTGTCCCATTTACTGTTTTAAGAGATCTTTTCTAGTACTGATGGAGTAAAGTACTTTCACTGAAAACTTTCATTTAATCGTAATCAGGTACAAAGGGAAGTTGAAAGTTTAAAGTACAAGTGAAAAACTATACATGGACTTATAGTCTAAAACCGATAATTACAAAAAGTTTATCAAAAGGGAATCTATCAGCTAGAGTGGTTCATCCTTGATTAGGTCTTCGTCATAAGAGTCTTCTTTAGTGATCATCCAGTTAGGCACTTCTTCTCCCTTTTGTCTTCTGAGCTTAGCTTTTGTGTGAATATAGGATTTGATGAAGATACCCAGTCTTGACATACTGCACCAAAATAGAAGATCTCTAAGTTGATTGGTTGGGCAAATAGGAATCTCTAGGTCTCGTTGAAATCTTTGGATGCCACCCCAATCATAGAAGATGATTCCATAAGGGACCCCTATCACTTCACCAGGTTTGAAGGGTCCTCCTGGTGGCAGTGATAGGTCAAGAGCGGAGAGATCAGGTGGTGGTCCAAGTACTGTTTCTGTTAGGGCAGGTTTTAATAGTTGATTTAAAGTTCAAGGGTTGTTTTGTAATAGTTTATTTTGAGCCTTTTAGTGAACGAGCCGTGGGCTTGTTAACCACGGGCCCATTGTATTTAATGTTGATTAGCTTGGAAAAACAAGCTAATCATCTCTTTTACTTTCAACACTGTATTGTAATATTCTCTCTAAAAGTTAATGAAAGGGATGACCAGTTGAAATCATATTTCGTATTGCTTTATCATATTCGATTTCATATTAGTTGCACGAATCTGGATTCTACAATTGGTATTAGAGCAGACAGACGAATTCGATTCAAAGCTTCATTCATCGAATTCTGGTTAGTTTGACTTTTACCCGTCTGGCCATTCTTGAATTCTTGAAAATTTGATTCAGTCGAAATTGATTGTTTATGTTTATTGGGTTGTGTTAGAATCAGTATTATAAGTGTTTCTGCAAATTTTCAGATCCTAATTCGTTCGTTTGGTTGATTAATTTAGCAAATTAAGGTCAAGAGTTTTTGGTAGTGTTCTTGATAAAAGATTCGATTTTTAACCGTCAAAACTTGTTACTTTTGCATTGAAATCGATTGGATTAGTGTTATTTTTGTGTCTTGCATTGTTACTAAACTTCCAGGATCGATTTTGGGCAACCCTAATCGAAAAGTCGATCGATTTAAGCTAACAGCCGTAGAGTCCGGATAAACCAACCGCGGTTTCCGGACAAGTTGATAGTGTCCGGACGTTTGTGTGAAATCCATCCGGACATCTCCAATTCCATCCAGATTCCTCATTTTTCCGGGTAAGTTCTGCAATCCGGGTAAGTCACTATTCCTTATACTATCCGGGTAACATTTGTATACGGAAACCCAGTGTTTCCGGACATATCTTATCCGGACAATCCATTGTACCCGGAAACTTCAGTGTATCCGGAAACATCTTGTTTCAGTTTTCTATTCGGTAACTTAAGCCATCTGGTAACCTTGGTTATCCGGACAACTCAAGTTATCCGGACTTTTCCTTTTATTCGGAAACTTCTTCCACCCGGTAAGCTCAGTTTTTCCGGATTCCTTATCCGGGAGCTGTTTTGAACTCTCATTTTTCAAAATTTTCTAGGGGCGCTGCCCCCAGACCCCGCAAGGGCGTTGCCCCTTGACCCCACCCGCTAAGTCGCAGGAGGGGGACATTTAAGTATTCGTGATACTGTGCCACTTTGAATCGAACAATCGTCTGACGATCACTCCAGTGCAACTGAAGATGTCTCCTGCTGAAGAAGACAAGACAAAGCTGTGTCAGGTATGTAAACCTATCTATTTAGAACTTTCTGACCGAATGACACCTCTTGTTGAACGGGTAGATTTCTTTAAGGCCACCTCTAATGAACAACTGCTTGAGATTAGATCACTATCTGAAAAGCTAGATGTTCAAAGGAGAATAACTGAAAAATAAAAGTCTGAAAATGCTAATCTAAAAGACAAATGCAAAAATCTTTCATTAGCACCTAAGGACTTAAGGGCCAAGTTATCTGATCTTCAGTCTCAGTTTGATAAGTGCTTGAATGAGAAAGAAGAATTTGTTTATCAATGTTCTTCTCTTCAAATTCAACACAAGGAGTTTGTGACTAAAATCCTTGATCTTGAAAACAAACACCACAAAAGGGGTCAAACTGATCAAACCATCTTTCTGAATAAACCTAAAGAGTTCACATACTTTAACGAAGAGTGGGGAATCGGATATGATAACCCACACTATTTGAAAAATAGAAGATGGCATGTACCCACTCTGTATGATTTTGATTGTTTTGGATTAGATAAAAGGTATCCAGAATACGTAATTCAATGGACTGGCCCTCTTGAACCCAAAAAAGAGGAGGACACCGAGGAACATAAGCGCACACACAAACGAGGAATTCAACTCCCATTTTGTTATGAACCTTTAAACTACTCATATCAAAAGGACAAAAAGTACCTTTCCAATGACTACTTCGACCCCTACAAGGTAGCTAGTCCCAAGGATTCCTCCAAAAAGGATGAGGATCTAGCACCTGCAACCAAGACTGAGACGGATGAGTTTAAACTCTATGTTCCCCCTCTCATCTTGGAAGCAAAGATTGTTGAGTTGGAGGAGTCGTTTGAGAAAGAAAGGTATATTTTTCAAAACGAAAAGAAAGTGCTCATGTATGAGATTGAGAAACTCAAATCTGAGAAATCCGACGGTGTGTCAAGTGATGAAAAGAAAATATTTCAGTGGGAAATCAATTCGCTCTCATCAAAACTGTTTGAGGTGACAAGGGAAACGATGAAAGAGCATATGATAAATAGTCAACTCCAAGTGCAGCTTGACTTGCTCCAAACTGCGAAGCAATTTTCACCTGAACTTTCCTCTAACTCATCTGACACATCCTCGTCTAAAGCCTTTATAGGAAATATCTATTTGCAAGAAAATGAAGTTTCTCAAGAAGAGTGTGTTAAAAGGAATTTAAATTCTGATTTTTCATACGCTTCCGCACCGAACTCCCCATAGCACACAACCGAAAGCACAAAGTGTTCCTCGCCTTCCTCACTTGATCCTAGTCCAGTACTTCCCAAGATAGATTTTTCAGAGTACATAAACTCCGAAGGTAACTGTGATGAAGAGTTTGAGTCATTCCCCTTTGACAAACCTCTTCCAAGTAACACTGATTTTTTATCTCCTGTGGTGAATCATACGGTCGATTTTCAAAAAGGTCAATGTTCTAACACAAAGGCCCCAACTGTGATCAATATTTCTCAATCAAAACCAACTTCTAAACCAGTTTCTAAAAGGCAATCACAGCCGAGGCAAGAGACCGGACCTTTGCCAACCAACACTAAGATTCCTGTCTCCTCAAAAGTCACTGGCTGCACTGTCCCTATTGTTTCGGATAAAACCGGCCGCGCTAAACAAGATAAACCAAAGAGGCTAGGTAGGGAATCTATTGAGAAAGAGGCATCGAAGTCATTTAACGTTGTTTCTATCCTAGGATGCATAAGCATGATTGCGAATGGAATCATAGGAATAATTTTGTTAAACGAGATGTTAATTTTCCAATTAAACTCTACTCCATTCAGCAATTGATTCAATTATCGCATGATTGCTTATGCTGTTCTAGTTGTGGTTGGAATGACTTTGATGATATCAATAACAATGATTGGTTTGGGTCATATCACATATACAATCATACACCCAAACACAAACCCCGTAATAACAATAGAAAATATCATAAACAACGGGGTTCTCAAACAGAGGTTAAACAACAGCGGGAGACCAACCCCATTCCAAAACCGGCTTCTCCCATTGAGGTTAGACCGGCACCCAGGTGGAAAGCTGCTACAAAATCTATTCCTCCTAAAGGTGTAAATTCTGCACCGAAGAGGAAACAAGTGCCAAAACCAGTTCCCTCCACCGGTGTAAATCCTACACCTAACGGGAATGCTGGGACAAAGCAAGCTTCCCCAAACGGTGCCAAACCTAACCCTCCCGGACCCAGGCAAATCTGGGTACCGAAGGTCTGCAAAACTTGTTTTGCAGGACGGTCATGTGTGGTCCTTAGACACTGGATGCTCCACACACATGATCGCAAGGAGGGAGCTGCTCACGATCTACAAGGAACAATATTAAGAAGACGTGAGGTTTGTCCATACATGTGCTTTAACAAGCTGCTTATGTGTTTAGGGGGAGCATAATCAGCTATCAGGTATGTTACTCTACTGTTGAGGGGGAGCGTCACACACATTTTTTCTTAAAATTGTTAAAAAGTTTTTGCGTGTGTGGATACTCCCGTGTGCACTTCACTCTACGCGCACATTCTAAGGGGGAGCATGTCATCTAATGCTCATCATTTGAGGGGGAGCGACACAGTGTTTTTTCTTTCAATGCCTAAAAGTTTTTATGTGTGGCGGACTCTCCATTGCACTATCCGAGGGGGAGCAAGTTTTCCCCATTCTCAGTTTGAGGGGGAGCGAGAGAAAGATACCTTTCAGTTCAGTTTCCTGCAAATTTCACGGAACGGACTGTTCAGAGTTATCCGGAAACCTTGTGTATCCGGACAACTCTCGCATCCGGACAACTCCTGCATCCGGACAGCTTCCGGACCGGGTAGATATCTGGGTCGGCTAGGTACCCGGACTCCACCCGGGTATATATACGCATCCGGGTTCTCACTATTCATTTATCCGGATATTTCGAAAAACCCTAAACCCTTGTTCTCGTTCTCTCTCGCTCGGACTCTCCTCACAACTATCGACTTTCACTCGATTTAAGCTTCATTCTCTGGTATGTTGCTCTAATCTCCATCTCAATCGTTATTAGGTTTGTCGCTCGTAGTCACTATCACTCCTCGCCCACAAATTTCGTAGTCCTCATAGAAGCCGAAACCCCTTACGGGTTTCGTGGATGTTGGGCATTATAGGTGTACTGCAGGTAGTTTATTCGCCTGAGTGTAACTCTGGTCTTACATCGATCTCACATACATGCTTTGATACAAGTTTGGGACACTATTTTGCATACTAGATCGATTGAACAATAGTCTGGACACATTCATTGTATCCGGACACCTTCTTCCGTATGGTGTTTTATCCGGTCAACGTTAAATAACTTTGTCATTTCATCCGGATCCTACCAACACCCGGGAAACCTAGTTGTCCAGATTCCTTAGGGTTTCCGGTAAGTTCAACTACCGGGTTGTTGGCATGTCCGGACACGTTTGTTATCCGGAAAACATGTTTGCTCAAACACCCTGTTGTCCGGTTGATTCCTTTATCCGGAAACCCTCATCACCATCCGGACACTTGTGCTGTCTGGATTCGTCCCCTGTCCGGAAAGCTTAGCATTCCCATTCTTGTCCGGACACCCCTGTTGGCCACTTCAGTACCTGTTTTGTCACTGCCAATTCTCCATCTGTCTCAGATTGAGCCTATTAACGCAAAGGTACGCACCGACACTTGTTCTTCCGTCTAAGTCCCTAACTGTGTGCTGTTTTGACAGATATATACATGGCGGATCAACAAAACCCGGAGGCCCATATTCCTCAGGAGGAGGAGATAATCGACGAAGTTGCAGATGCTGCCTTGGTTGACACTGACCATGGCATAGAATTGGAGGCGAACAATCATTACTTGGACCCGGCGCTGTTCATACCCAACCCACAACACGTGGTCATTCTGGACATTCTGATGCGCCATCCCATCCGTGAGGCACTCACTCGCACCGCCGACGTTCCTTTGATCTACGTTTTACAAGTCTGGCTAACGGCCCATGTCCGTACGATTGGTAACACACAGACTATCACGGCGCAGATAGACACCCACCCATTTACTCTGATGCCCGATTCCTTTCGCCAACTACTTTCTCTACCGGAAGCCACTGCCAACAACCACGAACGATACAATCCTGCCGTTAACGATGTTACACTATGCGCACAAATGCGTGCCCTTGGTTACAATCCGACCTTCAGCGACCATCAGTCTTCAATCGCAAGTTCCTGGCGCCAATTTGGTACACGCTCTTCACCATACTCAACCACTGCCTATCCGCCCGATGGAAAGGTATTGATCAATGTACCGGAGACTTCCTGCGACTTGTTTAAGCCGTGTGCTACAACCGCCACGTCGACTTCGCCATGATCATCTGGCGTGAACTTGTGACCACCATTCGACACATCGGCGGAACAAAACAGAAGAAGTTCCTCCAATACCCGCGTTTCCTATCGCTCGCAGTTCGCCAACACATGGATGCGAATCCAGCCATTCCACGACGTACTACACATCCGGTATGCCCCATCAGACACCTCCAGTTCATGGTTATCCGCAACGCTTCAGATGCGGTAGCCATGCCCATCCCTGAAGCCCTACTGGCTATCACCGATCCCACTGCACCAGGGGTAGTTGCATATAGGGGAGAGTTAGGTAATCCCATGGTCCAGCCAGAGCCGGAGGGACCTGCCCAGGGAGTTAGACCTGAGAGACGTGAGGGTCTGAGAGTAAGAGGTGGAAGGGCCCGACATGCAGGGGCTGTCGGGCGGGGAACGTTAGTTGTGAGAGGAAGGGGAACGAGAGTAGGTGGTGCAGTGGAATCGCATCCCGGTTCCAGCTCAGCCCACGCCGGTCCATCCTCTAGACCGAGACTACATCACTCAACCGAGCCATACATCACCGAACCCCCATCTCCCAGTACACATGTTGAAGACGTGGAATCTGACTCCATGTACTCCGATACCGACCGCAATGTCCGCCTGAGACAAATACCTCTCGGTATCGGACCCAGCCCTGATTTTACCGTTGGAATCCCACTTGACTCACCTCCACATACTGGAACCGAACCCATTAGGACATCTGAGGGAGAACAAGTAGAGGAGTTAGGACATGAAGCCGGAGAGAACTGCGTTCAAAGTTGAACCAGGAAAGATTTAGTCTTAAAGATAACGAGGCTCCTGAGCGACTCCAAATGAGCGATATCCGGGTAGCCACATCTACTACACCGTCTCATCTGTTGTGACGGGGTATTGAAGAATACTCCGTGGACCCAGCGGAACAATTGCACGACCCCCTTATCCACTCATCTGTCTCACAACAGACGGATGTTTCAATATTACACGGGGAACAAGCACAACTTCCACCGGCCTCTCATTCGGAGAGTGCTGGTTTTCAAATAAGAGACCAGCAGCCCCCGGTCTCACCTTCATTTCGTGCACCATCGAGTATAGCGCCTTTTGATATTGAACATTATTCGGCTAGGACACTCGAAGCTGAGCAACACCAAGTCGAGACTCTTCGTGACTCGACCGGAACCACCGTAGTGTCTTCACCTCTTGGTGAAACACAAGGATCGGCGGGAAATTCTACCACAGCTAACATCACGCCAACTGTGAACGTAGGTGGCTCTACCCCTATGGTAGACGCCTCAACGGGTAACCTAAGTGGTCCCGGAGTTATTCACCCCGACTTTGTGTCGCAAGGGTCCCTGGACAGCACCCTCAAGGCTGTCCGCGAGGCACTGGAACAGCATGTCACCACGAGATCGCCAAAGCCATCAAAGGCAAAGCAAAGATCGTTGAAGCCGAAACCGCACCACCACATCCACCGACATTTGCTCAACCTATCTATTCGGTGGATACCTTAAAGACGATGCTTTTGGCCCAACTGCTCCAGGAATCAGATACAACCGCCTCGACTGAAGCAGACCTGATCTCAGTTCTCCGATCCCAGGTCACTGCTCCATCTTCATCCATCATATCACGCCTTGACGCCATTGACTCGACCCTCAACGACTACAACAAAGCGATCTCCATGTTGTTTGAGAGGGTCCGCTCACTAGAAGACACTTGTAAGAGTCAAGCCGGCGGTCTCAAACGCCAGCACGATGACCAGGATGATCCTGATCACCGTGAGGGGGAGAAGCGTCTACGCCAAACCGAGACCGCCCAGATCGTGACTACCGAAACTACAACAGTGGTTCAACAGGAACTCCCAACTGCGGCAACCACATCAGAAGCACCCGAAGCCGAGTTGCCACTAGCAGATATGGTCATAGATATGGATATTTCAGATGAAGAAGACCTGACGGTTGAAAAGCCCGAGGGTTCAACATAGGAACTGGTCGATTTTGACTCGTCAGACAGACCGATACTGGACATGATAGATCCAGAGTGTGTGACCAACCTGGAGACTGAAGACGCATGGTACGAAAAAGCCGCCAGTGCCGTAAATCTCCAGGTAAATTTGGTCTTCCCTACTGATGAGGACGACAATATTGACTACGATCAGTTCCGGCTCCAAAATTTATATGTAGCAACTCCCGTTCACTATGCTCAACCCGCCGGAACATCATCAACTAGAACCGAGTCTACTACTTCCGATCAACCGCCAACTGCTCCTCCCACAACAGCTTCTGATCTTCCTCCCTCTCCTCAACAGCAACAAATCCGTTGGGAGAAGATCATGGTACTTATCCCTCATCTGGAGGATTCTTTGAAAAAGTTGTTCGTCCACAAACTACGCCCGATCTAGCCAACCTTTTACCTTGGTATTTACAACCTTGACCCTGAATACCAACGGCGTTATATACTTGCAATGCAGCGGTGCCTTCCAGTCAGTCAAGTCAGAATAAAGCATCAGATCACAGAGGTTCTTAACATCCATTCACGCCGCATCATGAGGATCGTCTATCCAGTCTTCACCGTTCGCCGCGAAGATGGTAATGAATGGAGATTCTCTGAAGCCGACTTCAAGAACCTCCGACCGCTCGACTTTCTGGTATTACTGAAAGACAAACGTTCAAGAACCGTCCGACCGCTAGAGATTACAAAGGCGCTCGAAGCCGTTCGTCGACACCTGGTTTGTACTATCATGATGTCATACTTAACGGATTTTCAAATGGCTGTCAAGAACAGGGCTAAGAAAGTCAATCTGATAAAACCAAATCTGAAAGCTCCTGAACTGAAGATGTATCCCGAGAACTCTCTGCTTCTACTACCTGAATTCGGGATAGTCTACAACAACGAACAGAACGAAAAGAAGTTTATGCGTTTCAGTCAGGTAGACAGATTTTATGACGACACGCTTCTAAAAGTCAGAGATGCTCTTCGAAAGATTATTCAACACGAGTCTGAGAATCCAAAGCATTCGTATGTCCCAAATCCTAATGAAACAATGCTCGGGAAGCTGTGGAAATGATTGAAGACCGCATCGACTATCGCCGTGCTATCAGATTCTTTGAGGTTCACTTCGCGTTGCGCAAATGATACGTATTCAACTGGCAAGAGCTAGAGCGCGAACTCGAACTTCAAATCAAAGGGGGAGATTGTTAGGGCAGGTTTTAATAGTTGATTTAAAGTTCAAGGGTTGTTTTGTAATAGTTTATTTTGAGCCTTTTAGTGAACGGGCCGTGGGCTTGTTAACCACGGGCCCATTGTATTTAATGTTGATTAGCTTGGAAAAACAAGCTAATCATCTCTTTTACTTACAACATTGTATTGTAATATTCTCTCTGAAAGTTAATGACAGGGATGACCAGTTGAAATCATATTTCATATTGCTTTATCATATTCGATTTCATATTAGTTGCACGGATCTGGATTCTACAGTTTCTCTTGAAAATTCGATCCCTATTTCATTTCAGTAAGTAGGTTCTTCAGATGTTGATGCTCGCTTTTTTCATATATGGTCTTTGGTTCTGAGGTTGAGGAGGAGGAGTAGGTAATTCAACCCTCGCTGAGATTTTATTGATAAGAAAGTTCAATAATTTTTCCACATGGGCTTTGTACTTGGACTTGGATCTTTGAATTGCATCTCTGATCTCTAACCATTTGTCGAAACCAAAGTTCTCTAGCTTGGACATAAACATAGTTTTAGCTGAGTCATCTTCTCTGATTACTTGGATAGACACCATCACGGAGTTCTTCTTACTCTTTCCCGTTACGGTCACATGTGTAATTCTCCTGGGTTGGTATCGATGTTCTAGTTTCTCTCTGCACCAAGTCAACTCGGAATCACTGATGACCTTTTCTTTTTGAGCTTCCTCATCGGCTTCTTTCAGTAATTGTTCTTGGACTCTGATTGGGTTCTTTTTAAGTTTTCTATCAGAGACTGAGTTTTTGGTTACCTTAAGGGCATATTTTGCATCCTTTTGATAGGCCGCAAAGATTTTCTCAGCTCCGATAATTTCTTCACGTTCTTCAGGACTCAGAAATCCAAGTTCATCATTTTCACGATTCCGAAATGTAGCTTGGTTCTGTCTTGCAATAGTTAAACCTTGACATTAGAATTCTTCTGAACATTAATGTCATAAAATTATATTTTCCAAGAAACGCTCAAGTTGTGCTGGTCCAAAGACACTACACAAACCTGGAGCATAAGTCCGACAATTGACTTGTCATTTACCCATCCTAAAGAGGGTAACAATCCAATGATATAGACCTCAAACAACGCCACTTTGATAAAACGATTGTCTCCCTTTCCAAAGAAGTGTCTCTAACCTAGTTTAACCTCAAACTTCGGTACCATACACCACTCCTGACTAAGAGCACGAAGTCTTTGCGATTATTTGTAGTACTTCGATTAACATATCGTAGTTACCTCCCAACCTTGAGTGACTCTTACCATTTTGAAACAGTTCCCGGACCTAATTGCCTAATTTCGTAGAACTCATCAATCATAATTTTATTCTTAAGTTCTCCTAGAGATCCTCTCTTGAACTGTGTTATACTTCTCTGTTGCAATCGAAACTACGACTATCCTTGTATAATGTGAATTGATCAAAATGATCATACTCACTTCCAATTCATGGCACTCTTTGCAATCGTAACGTTACCCGACCGGTAGGGAATCCACATAAACGATATCGCACAGTTCACCCACTGTCACCATTGTAGTATCACATAGCTCCAACTGCTATAATTGTCTAAATAAAATAAGTTTCCACTTAAGGTCTACTTTGAATATTCCCAAATAGCCTTGTCATCTCAAATATTATAATACTTGAACAAATTACTTCTACGAAAAGTGATGGTAGACATGCTTGACCATTGTCCTGAAAAGGCACCCACGTAAAAGAATATTGTTATCAATATTTAAGGTCGTTCTCTAAAACATCCTATGATTGTGTTTTTGTCAATTATTATGTAAACATTGGATTCAGGCTGATTCGTGTTTTATGGTTTCTTATTATTGTAAGTTTTATGATTTTTGCAGCATTTTTATTACAATAAAACCCCATTGTAGTATCAGAGCATCTTTGTTACATAATAAGGGAGAAAATTTGAGAAAAATGGACAATACAGGGAAACCAGACACCACCACCAAGTTCCACCGTTGGCTAGCCGCAAGGGCCCCATGCCACAACCTAGTCGCTGCCAGGTTGAATGATCCACACGGTTTCAACCTCTTTTCAGTGTTGGTTGGTTTAGACCGAGGGAAGTTTTAGCCTACCCTAATTAATGTTCTGGCCAGCGGCTCGGCCAAAAACTGAAAAAATAACCCTAGATTTTCTTATACGCTGGGGTTCTGGTGCGCTGTGTGGATACTCTTAAACGTTGTACCAGTTTTGGGCCCAATAGTATGGGTTTGTTTATTTTGTATTTATTTTATCCAAGCCCAAATGTATATTGCGTGTTTGCTTGGTTGGATTGGTACCGGCCCAATGGCTCATGGTTGTGCTTGTTTTAATTTGAGAAATTAAAATGTATTAACCATCACTAAGTGAGCATTCATAGTACAAAATAACATATACGCTAAACATGTACAACAAAAATTAACAAAATCTTAAGAGTCATTATCAAAACATTGATGAAGATAAACATATGTCTTCTGGATATGCGGTCCACAGATCAATATTTGGAAAACTTCTAAGGATATTGTTCTTCAATACTAATACAATGTAAATAGAGATATGCGAGTCTAACATATTCTAATCGAACGCTAGAATGGTTGATTAGACAGGTTGTGAAGAGAGTTCAACAAGAAAAGATTCAAAAGGAGGTTGGTGATGAATTTGTCACTAAAGTCAAAAAGTACTTTGTCTACAAAGGATTTGTTAGTGCATAAGTTGTACTCAAGATTTAGCAAAGTCTATAGTTGTTAAAGTCAATATAATTGTAATATTGTGAATGTCAAAGTAGTTTGTTTACATGCTTGTAATAGTCAAGGTATAAATAGCATGTCCCTGTAATCGTGTAGCTTAGAGATTAAGCTGAGAGAGCTCATTTTGTAGATCTAGAGAGATAGATTCTAGAGAGAGAATCTAGAGAGAGAAAATATCCCATTCTAATTTGTATCATTTCTCTTATATCAATAAATATCAAAACTTATGATTTCATTGTTACTTGTTAAAGATTGCATTCATGTGGATCTCTGCGGTCCAATCTCTGTGCAAAGTCTGTCGGGCAAAAAGTATATCCTTGTATTAATTGATGAATATTCTAGATATACCTGGATCGAGTTCATCAGATTAAAATCTGATGTCCCAGAAATTCTGATAAGTTTGTTAAGAAGGATACAGGTTCTGTTAGACTTAAAGATACAAAAGCTAAGAAGCGATAACGGGACAGAATTCAAGAATGAAAGAATCAATGCATACCTAACAGAGGAAGGTATCTCCCAAAACTTCTCAGCTGCCAGAACCCCACAACAGAATGGAGTTGTTGAAAGAAAGAACAGAACTCTGGTAGAAGCCGCCAGAACCATGTTGGCTGGCTCGGTCCTTCCAATGAACTTCTGGGCAGAAGCAGTCTCAACAACCAGTTTTATCCAAAACAGAGCTGCAATTGTAAAAAGATTCAAGAAGACTCCTTATGAACTCATTAACAACAGAAGACCAAATGTGAAATTCTTTCATGTCTTCGGTTGCAAGTGCTATATACTGAATGACAGAGAACATCTGGGAAAGTTTGACAAAAAGGCAGACGAAGAAATCTTTATTGGTTATTCCTTAACCTCTAAAGCCTACAGAGTCTACAACACCAGATGTCGGGTCATTCAAGAAAGTGTAAATGTGTCCTTTGATGAAAGCATATCAAGCTCCTCTGATCAAAACTCAACAGAGGGGACACAGACAGAACAAAAGAAGATAAATTCTTCTAGATCAAGGGAAGAAGACATCAATCTCATGTTCAATGATTTCTTCGATGATGATTCCTATGATAACATCAACAGAGGAGATCAAGCTCAGAACTCAACAGATCAAAATCTGACAGGTACATCTCTCACTGGTCCCTCTAATACTTCACCATCTACTTCTCTGTCTACAGGAGTAATTCAGAGAAATGAGGAACCACACCAGAATGAAAGAGAACCTTAACAAGAGCCTTCATCGCCTCTGATGACAAACGTTGGAAGAAATTCCTTGTTTGAAAGTTTACCATCACAGAGTCCTGTTAATATCTCACAGAGCAATGAGGACACTCTCCAAAGTGTGCCACAGAGCCCTGGTCCAAACTTACGGAACTCTGATGCCGAAGTTCGTCCTTTCCCATCAGAAGCACAAACGCCACCCGTTGTCCATGCTCCCATGACACGATGGACAAAGAATCATCCTCATCATCTTATCATTGGTGCTGCTGAAGATGGCATAAAGACAAGATCGGCCACAATCAATGAAGCCTTCTTTGTAAATTTCTTAAGTATGATTGAGCCGAAAAAGATTTCTGAAGCCCTAGACGACCCAAACTGGATCGAAGCCATGCAAGAAGAGCTTCTGGAATTCGAGAGAAATAAAGTTTGGTCCTTGGTTCCACTCCTAAAAGGCAAAGCGACCATTGGAACCAAGCGGGTGTTTAGAAACAAGAAGGATGAAGATGGGATTATCATCAGAAACAAAGCCCGTCTGGTTGCAAAAGGATACAGAGAGGAAGAAGGAATTGACTATGACGAAACTTTTGCTCCTGTGGCTAGGCTAGAAGCAATCAGAATCTTCCTAGCCTATGCTGCTCATAAGGGTTTCAAAGTCTACCAAATGGATGTCAAGTCTGCATTTCTAAATGGCAAACTACAAGAAGAAGTTTATGTCCAGCAGCCACCTAGTTTTGAATGCTCAGAGTTTCCAGACCACGTTTACAAGATAGACAAAGCTCTCTACGGTCTTAAGCAAGCTCCCAGAGCCTGGTATGAAACTCTGTCCAAATTTCGTTTGGTCAATCACTTCGAGAAAGGTACCGTCGATAAAACTATATTCTTCAGGAGATATAAAAATGATATACTTCTGGTACAAATATATGTTGACGACATTATCTTTGGGTCTACACGACAAGAGTACTGTGATAAGTTTGAATCCTTAATGAAAAGTGAATTCAAAATGAGCATGATGGGAGAACTCTCTTTCTTCCTGGGTTTACAAGTCAAACAATCTGAGAGAGGGACTTTCATAAGTCAGTCCAAATACATATCTGACATGTTGAAAAAATATAAGCTGAATGATTCAAAACCAATGAAAACTCCTATTGCCACTAGAGTTAAACTTGACTATGATCCTAATGGTGAACCAACAGATGTCAAGCACTACAGAGGCATGATAGGGTCACTTTTGTACTTAACCGCCAGTAGACCTGATATAATGTTTGGTTGCTGTCTCTGTGCCAGATTTCAGGCAAATCCTACCGAGACTCATTTAACAGCTGTCAAACGTATCTTTAAATATCTAAAAGGGACTCAATTTTTGGGTCTCTGGTATCCTCTTAACTCTGGTTTCAAGCTTGTAGCATATACAGACTCAGACTATGGAGGAAGCAAGAACGACAGAATGAGTACCTCTGGTAGCTGCCAACTGCTTGGAGAAAAGTTGGTGAGTTGGACATCCAAGAAACAGAACTGTGTTTCAACCTCTACAGCAGAAGCAGAATATGTTGCTGCTGCTAGTTGTTGTTCCCAAGTAATTTGGATGAAGACACAACTCAGAGATTATGGCCTGGAGTATGGTAAAATTCCAATTCTATGCGACTCCAAGAGTGCCATTGCCATAACAGCCAACCCAGTTCAACACTCGAAGACCAAGCACATCGATATAAGGTATCACTTTATAAAAGATCATGTTGAAAAAGGGACTATTGAGATGTATTTCGTCTCAACTGACTTCCATCTTGCTGACTTATTTACTAAAGCCCTTGATGAAAGGAGGTTTAACTTTTTAATCAGCAAACTGGGTATGCTGAACTTGTCCTCCTAACTCTGTTCAAACTTCAACAAGAGCCTCTGATGGTCCTACCAGAGCTCTGTCAAAAGGTTGGGTAGGATAATTCAACAGAGCTTCTGATTGTTCTCCAGAATTCTGTCAAAGCATACTTTTTCAACAAGTCTGTTCTTTTGTTTCATAAAAATATATATATATATATATATATATACTTCAGGAGGATCATCTGTCTAGGGGGAGCTTATTAAGGGAAAATGCATGGTTTTAGGGGGAGCAAGTCAATAATCATATTTCCAAAACCAAAATTGACTTTGCTTTTTGAGGTTAAAACTAAATCTTTTGGAAAAACAGTCAGAACTCTGACATCTCATCAGAGCCTCTGTTGCTTCTCATCAGAACTCTGTTTGATCATGCAATGTTCTGACCTCACATCAGAAGCAGTTAACAAAGCTTCATCAGAGCTCTGTCTGCCACGTCATCAGAAACACGTCATCAGAAACACGTCATCAGAGACGCGGGTCATTTCTAAACGTCAACCACTTGTAACCCACACATCTCTAACCGCGACGGTTTACTTGCACAAAAGTGGTCAGAACAAATCCACGTGGCAATCTCTGATTGAAAGACAAACCGCTAGCTGTTCCCACGTTCTCACTGTAGCAACCGTTCCACTGATCAACTCTCGAGTACCTACAGTACCTAAGACCGTGATCCAGCCACACATTTCCCATATAAATACCCATTTCCTTTAAACCTTTCCATTTCTTACGCTTTCTAAGATCTCCAAAACCCTGTTCACCTTTCCTCCTCATTCTAACCTTCAAAAACCCTAACCTGCAACAATGGCAAATCCTCAACACTCAGAAGATTCAAGCCGTATTGGTCCTGTCGACCAAATCGTTATTCTCCCATACGAGTTTGCTGAAAGCAACCATCGTTTAGATCCAAACCCTGCTCTCTATCTACCCACATACCACATATTTCTGGAGTTCTTCAAAAACTCAGAAATCTTCAAAGCCCTAACAGACTTCGACGACAACATTCCTGAGCTCTACATCAAGCAATGGTGGACTACTTGCCAACACGTAGAAGAGCTAAACAGAATCATCGGTAATGTGGATTCTGGACGAGATGGAGGTTCAGGAACGATCAGAATCAGAGCAACTACCCTACGGAGAATTCTCGGAATGAAGAGCAAGCGACAGCTCGACATAGAAGCTTTCGAGAAGCCACCCAACACTGCTGTTCTTCTTGAGTTTGTACGATTTCTAGGCTACAACAAGGAAATCACTCGCATCGGAGCATTCAAAAGACAGAATCTACCACCAGTGTGGAATTTCATGTTCTCCACACTGAACTGAACCCTCACATGTAAAACTGGTAGTCAAGATCAAGCCAGCATAGAAATCCTACAGATAATGTATGGATTGTTATTTCAAAGAAACCTTGACTATGCCAGTATTCTCTACACCGACCTTCTCACTGCTGTCAATCTCAAAACCTCTGCCATCGCCAAAGGAGGAGAAGTTGGGCAACACAAATTTCTGAAAAACATCAAGTTCCCAAGGTTTATCGGGTTGGTGATCAGAAGAGCATTTCAGAGTCTGGAACTGACTCAACAAGGCAATACGTTCAAGAACTGGGTCATGACCAGATACAATCCAACCACCTCAGGAGAATATCCCCTCATTCGACGCGTTCCAGGTACAATGCTCTCTCTGATAAGCCCAGATCATATTTCTATCCAAAACTATAGACATGCTGCTCAACCTCAAGAACCTGAGGTGAGAACCCCAGCATACCTAGGCTCTGAGCCATCTGAGGAAAGTTCGAGTGAGGAAATAGAAGTGGAAGAAGGAAATAGACCAGAGGTAAGAGTACCCGAAGTGGGGTCTTCCTCTAGAGTAATGGAGGAGGAAGTTGAGAACAGAGCATCCACTATGGAGGCTGTTCATGAGGAAGTACGGGAGTCACCAGAGGTAGAAGTTCTTTCCTCTGATACTGGTGAGAAAGAGGATAACAGAGAGGAACCTGAGTGTTCTACAGCCCTAGGTACCGAGGATAATGTGAGGTTAGAAAAAGATGTCCAAGATGACACATCTGAGGGAAATCCTAGCCAACATCCCAGTGCTTCCACACATGCTATCCCTGGTGATCAAGACCAGAGGGATATTGAAACAGAGGTGCACACCTCGAACCCTAACCAGCAAGAACCGCCAGAAGCAACTCTTCATGCTTCTGGTATGCACGAAACTGGGGAATCCATATTCGGTAATGATGTCATTTTGCCCCAAGACATCGATAGGTCACCTCCACACGATGATGCCTCTGTAGCTCATTTAGACTCGTCCCAAAATAGACCTGAGATCTTTGTAATCTCACGTAGCATCTGTCCAACTCAGGGACAATGGGAGACCATAGTCGAACGAGGGAAAACTTTGCTTGATCCAAATGCCCCTCATCACATCAGATTTCCTTCTTCAGAACCTGAGCTGGAAAAGGAAACTCTGATCAGAACACCTGTAGATACTTCTCCTCAAAGAGAACATCAAGGATCGGGTGGAAGTCCTGAAAGAGCCAACTCAAAAACAACTCTTGAAGCAGGCACCTCTGAACTCGAGGTTAACTTGGAAACATGTGTTGGTACCAAGGATATCCCTGTTGACACTATCACACGAGCAGAGTTCACAAGCTTCTGTGACAGTATCAACAACTCCTTGAATGAGTATAAACTTATCAACGATCAAAAGGAGGAGCTGATCCGCAAGGAGAATGCTTCTCTCCAGGAAAAGGTTCAGACATTAACGACAGAAGTAGCCGCTCTGAAGATGCTCTTAGCAGAAAATCATACGGCTCAGATGAACAGAACCCTGCCAACCCCTTCTCTATTAGACTCCAACATCAGAACCTTGACAGAGCTGATCAACAACTCTGTTAAGACCGCCATCACAGAAGCCACGACTTCTTCTGCCGCACCTATCCAGCTCTCTGGCCCCAGACCCAATGACTTACCAATGACTGTCGGTCAGATGGTTGAGTTCAGCAGAAAAGTTCTAAGCAAAATGATGTCAATCTCCTCAAAATTCGTGATGAAGGCCAAATCAACAGAACAGCATGTGCAAGCCTCACTCGATACACACAAGGTCAACTTCAAATCTCAAGTGGAAGAAATCAGAGGTGCAGCAACAGAGGTAGAAGAGGTGATGCGAAAAGCAGCCTTAGACTTCACAACTATTATTTCACAGACCTCTACATCAAAACGACATGCTGACGAAGCACCTGCAGAAGAACCTTCGAGCAAAAGGCATAAGGCTAACCCAAAGTTTGTTGTTCCGCCCTCACCAAAAGCTCGAATTGAATCCTCTGACGATGACGACTTTGAGGATGCTACAGAAGATCAGTCAGACAATCAGATGGGTGAGTCCTCAGAACAACAAAAGGGTGAGAAGGAGAAAGAGGAGAAAGAAAAGGATAAAGAAAAAGAGAAGGAAAAGGAACCTGCAACAGAGGATGAGGGATCTGCTAAGGGAAAAGGAAAGGTAGCTGAGGCTGAGGCAACTATAGTAGGAGACCAAGGGAATACTTCTGAAGACTTACCAGAAGTGACTATGGTGGTTTTTGATTACATGTTCAAAGACAGAATCATCAATCCAACAGAATCCTCTCAACAACCACCTGAGGTCATCATCCTGGACTCCCCTCCTACTTCACCTAGAACAGAACCAGAGAGAACCAACCCGTTCTCTGCTGAAGAAACACTAAACCAAGCTCAACCTCAAGAATCTGCCCACATTGACATACTCATGGCAGAAACTTATGAAGACCCAAATCCCAATTCAACAGAACAGAACCCCGAATCCTCAACTCAACATTCTGGCAAACCTCCACTAGAAGAAATCTTTGCCTATCTTTATGGTGATCATGACACCATCCCCACAAATGCTGTGCCCATCAACCCACACTTGAGTCCCTGCAGGATAAATACGATCTCTGACGTTAGACGAAAGTTCATCGAAACCAAGTCCGGAATGAACAGAAATATAAACTCAGACTTTGGAATCCGCAGAATCGTAGACATCAAGCAGAAGACCTTTCGGCACAACAGAGTACAAATGAGCTATCATGAGTTCATAGTTGAATCAAATGACAACAGGGTTGAGCACTTCAATGATAACGACCTGGTACTTCTGAACCCTTATGATCTGATTCAACTCCATGCCTACTGTTACAACTTTAGTGACAGATACAAAGAGGCAAGAACAGCACTTCCTGAGGTACGCTTCGCTATGCAAGAGCACATAAATCTAAGAATTCAGATTGACTTTCAGCTAGGCATAGAGTTCGAAGTAGAAGAACTAGCGACTGCTCCACCAAATGAGAGCCTTCAAGGCTATGAGCACTATAGAACCGGAACCGTAGTTGGAGATCCACCAGTGTTCATCTGCCGATAGAGAAAAATCAAGAAGGCCCTCAGAGCTTCTGAAATCCACAAGTACTCAACAGAGTCGCTGGAATACCTCAGAGATATCATTCAAAATCTCCCAAGAGAAAAATGTCCGGAAGAGCCACAGAGAAACTTCATCACCCAGATCTATCTTATGATCAACTTCCGAGAACTCATCAGAAGATTTGACAGAATCTTAAGGGGAGATAATTTTGCTTAAACTTGTACTTATTTCTTTTTTTTGCATTGTAATATCTTGAAGGAATAGTACAAAGGCTAACAGAGGGAAAAGTTCTCTGTTCTTTTGTTTATATCTCTGCTACCTTGTATTTTCTTATTTTCAATACTTAGGGGGAGATTGTTAGTCCCAAAGCATCTGATGTAAAAGTATTGAAAATAGTTCAAGTCAGAAGACCAACAGAGATCAGACAGAAGACTTGGAAGAAGTTCATCAAGAAGACCAACAGAGCTCAACAGAGCTCTGTCGGATCCAACAGAGCTCATCAGAGCTCTGTCGAAGAATTCCAGCAAGAGAACAAGTATTTCAACAGAAGATCAACAGAGCCCTTGGAAGAGAGCTCTGTGGAGAAAAAGACCTCTGTCAGTCTAAGTCTCGCAGGAAATGAAGTATCAGACACGTGTCCACAATTTCCACGTATGCCCTAAAGATTGGAGACACACTTTCCACGTGTCATTCAGGGGTACGACAGTACACTGTCTACACTTTATCAGGTCTATAAATAGCGAGGTAGTGGAACAACAATTGTAAGCTTTTGGAAGAATAGTTTTCCACATTTGAAAAAGCACGCACTGCAATATTTCCATAGCACTACTTCGTACGATACTGTCCTGTGAGATTTCCGAACACTCTCTTGAACTTATTCTTGGAGTGATTCATTTTATCAATATACGAGCAGTGTTCTTTGTTTTGATTTCATTGTCATTTTACTGTTCTATATTTTGATCTTCACAGTTCAGTTATTGTTTACACAATCACTCACTTTAATGGCTTTGCTTAAAATGCTTCCGCTGTCTATTTATTTACCATTATCGTGATACAACGTGAATCTGGGAACCTACAATTGGTATCAGAGCCAAATAGATTCGAATTTGTGCTTCAATCCATTGATTTTTATCCCAAAGCATCTGATGTAAAAGTATTGAAAATAGTTCAAGTCAGAAGACCAACAGAGATCAGACAGAAGACTTGGAAGAAGTTCATCAAGAAGACCAACAGAGCTCAACAGAGCTCTGTCGGATCCAACAGAGCTCATCAGAGCTCTGTCGAAGAATTCCAGCAAGAGAACAAGTATTTCAACAGAAGATCAACAGAGCCCTTGCAACAGAGCTCTGTGGAGAAAAAGACCTCTGTCAGTCTAAGTCTCGCAGGAAATGAAGTATCAGACACGTGTCCACAATTTCCACGTATGCCCTAAAGATTGGAGACACACTTTCCACGTGTCATTCAGGGGTACGACAGTACACTGTCTACACTTTATCAGGTCTATAAATAGCGAGGTAGTGGAACAACAATTGTAAGCTTTTGGAAGAATAGTTTTCCACATTTGAAAAAGCACGCACTGCAGTATTTCCATAGCACTACTTCGTACGATACTGTCCTGTGAGATTTCCGAACACTCTCTTGAACTTATTCTTGGAGTGATTCATTTTATCAATATACGAGCAGTGTTCTTTGTTTTGATTTCATTGTCATTTTACTGTTCTATATTTTGATCTTCACAGTTCAGTTATTGTTTACACAATCACTCACTTTAATGGCTTTGCTTAAAATGCTTCCGCTGTCTATTTATTTACCATTATCGTGATACAACGTGAATCTGGGAACCTACAATTGGTATCAGAGCCAAACAGATTCGAATTTGTGCTTCAATCCATTGATTTTTATCAAATTTTGAGAGATTATTGTGTTTTTGTGCAAAGTTGAGAGTTCTTCAAGTTCTTCATCTTTTTGGTTGGTTTTGGCCATTAGAGTTCTTCTACTGGTTTAGAATCGATCAAGGGTTGTTAGTAGAGAATACCTGAGTGTTTTATTCCGCAAAATCACTAGGTTTGTAGCTCAGTTTGTGCATTCACTCAATTTTTGGAGCTTTTAAACTTTTATTTTGCTGCACTCTGTTTTGCTTCAGAAAACCACTTTCTGTTGGTTTTTGGACAAAACTCGAAGAATTAAAGTTGTCCAGAATATCCTCGTGCACCTACCTACAAAATTTTAGCTCAATCCGATAAGATTTGAAAAATTGACTCAAGTGCACAAATTCTACTTCTCACGAAGTATCTGTTAACGATCTGATTTTTTTTAAAATTTTCAAGTAACAATATGTCAAGACTAAGATTTAGTGCTGATGCTGATGCTCATTATTATTCTAAGCTCAGTACTAATTTTCGCAAGATAATTCCTACTCTTGAGAAAGAGCTAGAAGAAAGGAACAAGAGCATTCTTATTGATTCAGACAAGATTGCTAAACTTGAAGAATCAGGTAAACTCCTAAACTGTGAAAATATTGAACTGAAAAGGAATTTATCTGAGTCTGAACAAGAGAAGAAAAGACTTGAACTTAAATGTTTAAATTTTTCTAATCTAATTTCTGATTTAGAAAAGACTCTTGAAAAAGAGAGGAAAGAGTCTAATCTTGAAAGAAAAGAGTTTGAGAAGAAGACGATTGAAGGATTTCAAACAAAATGTTTGAAAGATGATTTTAAGAGAGAAAGAAATGTTTTTAAAGCTGAAATGTCCAAATTGACAAAAAGACTATCTGATTTGTCAACCAAGATTATGTTGGGGAAGATGTATAAATCAGATCTTCTAAAGAAGTTTGATTTAAATCTTAAAGAAAAAGATGTTTTAGCTAAAAGGCTTAAGGATTTTGACTTAGAAAACTCTCGTGTTGATAATACAGATAATCTTGTTTTCAAAAGAGTGAAAATGGTTTGGAAAGTCAAAAGCTCTACTCCTCTCATAAATGCTCCAAAGCCATATGTTTCTGTTAAACATTCATCTCTTCATTCTCATAATGGTAAATGCTTTGATCTTCTGTTTAAATTAAAGAACCATTTCTCTAGTTCTAACTGTGTTCCTAATGGGTCATTTCATAAGAAAAATTCAAAGACCCAATATAAGAAAAAGCATAGAAAGGAACCTGGCAAACCAACAAAAACTGGCAAGCCAGAGGACCTGAAGACAGCTCCAAATCCTAACAAAATAGAACCCATTTGGAAATGGGTACCAAAATGTCTTTAATCTTTTTTGCAGGTACTTGGACTCCTTAATACATCTGTTAAGGACTCACACTTCAGTGGATAATGGACTCTTAAACACTCAGTTTAAGACTCATCCGTCAAATGCAATTGATTTCGGTGCACAACATTCAAGTACAATGACAGCATGCTGGCAGATTTGCGATGCTGTAGTAAATCATTCATATCTCACTGATAAAGGCACCGATTGAAGCTATTCAAAAGGCCCTGGATTCAAAACACATTGATGAACAGCTTTCGTGTTTTGAGAATTCAGAGATTCGAAATTTATAAGGGTCATATGCATCGTTGAAGTAGAAAACAGTGTGCTGATGGAAAGCTGATGGACAGATCTGCGCGACTGTGGTAAATCACCCATATCTTTGTCGTACGAGCTCGAAAAGAGGTGATTCAAGATGATCTGAAAATATAACAAACCAATTCACACTCTTTATGTTTTTAGTTTTTGCAAACTCCAAAGGTATCATGGTGTAGAGTAGTGTCGAAGTTGGTGTAAAACTGCTGGCAGAGGACTTAGAAGAAATCCGCAAGAGTTCACCAGAGCTCTGTCAGACCTCATCAGAGCTCTGTCAGAAACTTCTGTTCCACCAGAGATAACCAATAGAGCAGAGGTACAACAGAGCAGAGGTGCACCAACAGAGCAGAGGTACACCAACAGAGCAGAGGTACAACAGAGCAGAGAGGACTTAGAAGAAATCAGCAAGAGCTCACCAGAGCTCTGTCAGAAACTTTAGTTCCAACAGAGGCACTGTTCACAACAGAGGCACTGTTTACAACAGAGCCACTGTTCACAACAGAGGAACTGTTCACCAGAGCAGAAGCAACAGAGCAGAGGTACTTGCTGCCAGATTTGCGCACCTATCGTAATTTCAACAGATCTCCCTCCTCGAAACTCCAAATTTGATGAGTCTAGATGCGTTGAATTCCTAAGACACAGATGGAACTTTTTCGTGTTTTGATCTTGGTCTGAATCAGTGTTCTTCTTGGTCAGAATCGCTGCTAAAGTCAGTACATATTTGCTGGACAGAAGTTTTGTTTCTCTCAACTCATCACCAGAGCTCTGTTGAGCTTACCAGAGCTCTGTTGAGCTTACCAGAGCTCTGTTGATTTATCAGAGGCAATTGACAGACCTATCTCTGTTGATTTTTGAACAGAGACATCTACCAGAGCTCTGTTGAGTTGTTAGAAGTTGTCCAGAGCCCGATTTGTTTTTTGGACAGCTTTGCGCTGCTTCAGAAACATGCGCATAACTTTTTACTCGATGCTCCAATTCGCATGAGTCCAGTTGCGTTTAACTCATAAGACAAAGATGAAACTTTTTTACGATTTGAGTTTGGTCTGAATCAGTGTGCTTAATTTTCAGAATCTGTGTCAAAGTCAGTAGATACTTGCTGGATCGAAAGCATCACTTCACTCTCTCCATTGCCATAATCAGATCAGATTGATGTTGCTTCTATACACATCAGTATAGAACCAGGACTTCAACTGAATGTTGTTTCTACACACATCAGTGTAGGACCAGTACCTCAACAGATCAGACTTTGACTGGTATTTCTAAATCTCTAACCCCCAGCACCATGTTTCCTTTTAATTTGAATTAACTGTGCATCTGGATATTCCTAACAAATGTGGAATCATCAAAGATGATTACCAACACCTTTTTATTTTTACAGGATATCTGGTTTCAAATTGCTCTAAAATGAGATTTAATGCTCAATTTGAGGGGGAGAAAGCCAGTCTGTCCATGTCCATGAAAAGGTAAAATTTCTAAACCTTTAAAACTTATCATGTTTAGAGAAAGGCCATCTTTAAAATGATAAAAACTCTTTCAAATGGTCAAACCACTTCTATATGCCAAAATGCTTTTTCAAATATAGAAGTTGGATTTTAAATGGTTTTCTGAGACATCAAATGGTCAAGTGTGTGGAACAATACAATCTTTAGGACAACAATTTTATAGGATCAATGTGTGAGCTTTATAGAACTTCTATGGATCACTTAAACCTGTGTTTCCTACCAAAGAAGTAAACCTTGAGTGTTTGAGAGGTGAAGGGTCTACATCAAAGAGTGGGGGAGATAACTATATGAGTTTTTCTCATTGTGCTTAAGAGGTAAAATTTAAAAAGAGAGTTTGGTTAGATGTGAGCTACATGATAAAAAGAAAGAGGGTGTGAGAACAGAGTCAAAAGAATTATACAACTCTGCACCATCTCTTTTCTGAGTCGGGCAAACCACATTTCTGATTTATCACAAATTTTTGGTGATTGTCATTGAAACAGGCAACTAGCCCATGCCAACTCTTGAATTAACCCCACCAGCCACTCACTTCCTTCTCCACAAGGAACTGTTTCACTTTTCCATGGGGAAGCAGCACATATGCTATCTGATCTTTCTTTGGAAGGTTGGATATTGAAAAGAAGGAAATTTGCCCCACCTTCACACTTTACTCATGCACATTGAGCCTGTGGAAACCTGTTATGTCCAAACAGTTTACACACTTTTGAGCTTAATAGATAATATTCTATTTTCTTCCACACAATATCACGAATCTTTGTGATTCCACATGCTTATCTATGTGATATTGCCAAGAACAGTTTGAGAAGTTTATTTTTTAATTTACTTCAATGATAACTGGAAGTCCTGTCAGAGCTTCATCATTGCCAACTCTGAGCATAGGCCACACAATTTTTTATAAATTGTTGTGATAATAGTTGCTATTGTGCTTCTATGTTAGATGATTACCCCTGGTTACTTATTCTTTAATGCAGATTCTCATGAGCAGAATGTATTTGCTACTCTTCATCTCCTAGCTGTTTATCTACTATCGGTTACTACTCAAACTGGTTATACAAGCTTCCGCACATCAAATCGTTCTCTGATCATTTGAAAGATAGCTGAGACAAGAAAAGTAATGCAACAGTCAGGGGGGAGTACACAAAGATCAAGGAGGAGTATACAACGATCAAGGGGGAGTCAAAGAAGGAATTGAAGCAACTGACCTTGTGGAAGATCGGGCTATTTTTAATCTTGAATACAAAGGGGGAGATTGTTAGCTTTTATTTTATATTGTATTCAAGATTACTTGGTTAAATTGTAAAAGCCCAAATTAAATATGTAGGCTTTAGTGGCTAATGGGCTTAGGCCTTAAAACCTAAGTATTTAATGTGTAATTTGTTAGAGTTTTAGGTTAAGCCTCTAAAGCCTCCTAGCCTCCATTTTGAGAGAGTCAGACGTATAGAGAAAGAGAGATTCAAGAGTGAGTTGTGCTTATTTCATATATTGTAAACTCCTCTTTATCAATCATATACAAAGATTATTGCTATAATTATTGTTACTTGTTATATCTGGGTTCCTACAGAATTGAATATCTGGACTTGTGGGCTTCATCCAGAACCGTTCCCTGTACGTTGTTAGCTTTTGGAATCCAAACCCTGTCCTTGAAATAACGTACTCCATCAACCTTAGTTTCAAATCTACCTTCTATACCGTGAAGGGTTTCCTCCTTTAGTTTTCCGTTTTCATTGCTTCGGTCTGAGCTTCAAGAATTCGAGTCTTTAAACTCGTTTGTACAAGCGCTCCCATTGCTCGTACACATGAAGGTTTTACCCTTTCCTTCCTACTCAGGGCATCAACCACTACATTGGCCTTACCTGGATGATAGCGAATTTCATAGTCGTAGTCGCTGAGTTGTTCTACCCATCTCCTTTGTCTCATGTTGAGCATTTTCTGGTCTAGGATATGCTGAAGACTCTTATGATCGGTGAAGATAGTGCACTTAGTGCCGTACAAAAGTTGTCTTAGGAATGTCCTCTTCACGGACTAGACCCTATAAAACTCGTAGTGTCCATATCGTGTCCTAAAAGTTGTCTTAGGAATGTGCTCTTCACGGACTCTTAATTGATGATAACCTGATCGAAGATCAATCTTTGAGAAATAGGTTGCACCCTATAATTGGTCGAATAAATCATCTATTCGAGGAAGAGGATATCGATTCTTGATCGTCAACTTGTTCAGCTCCCTATAATCGATGCACAATCGAAACGATCCATCCTTCTTCTTGACAAACAGGACTGGGGCTCCCCAAGGTGAGAAACTTGGTCTAATATATTCCTTGTCCAGGAGTTCCTGAAGTTCACTCGACAACTATTGCATTTCGGCGGGTGCTAAACGATACGGTGCCTTAGCTACAGGTGCTACTCCAGGTATGAGGTCAATTTGAAATTCAACTTGTCTAAACGGGGGAAGTCCAGGCAAATCATCGGGAAACACCTTCGGGTGATCCTTTACCACCGGAATATCTTGGATTCGCCTTTCCTCGGACTTCTTCTCAACTATGTGAGCCAAAAATGCAACGCACTTCTTCCTCAAATACTTATGAATCTTCTCACTTCACACTACTTCTAGACTCCTTCCAACTTTGTTTCCTTGTATAATGAGGGTTTCTCCGTCTTGCAAAGGTACTCTAATCGTCTTATCAAAACAATAAATCTCCACTCGATTCTTGGACAACCAGTCCATACCTATTACTAGGTCAAAACTCCCCAATTCAATAGGAATAAGATCAACGCTAAACAACTTATCAGGTAGGTTCAATTTCAAGATAAAGAGAAGTCAAGAAGTTCGAGGTAACAATTCTAGATGTTTCGAGATGATTCGACAAAGATTCAAGGTTCAAAGAATGTTATTTTTGGAGAAGTGAAGATACGCTGTCCAAGGTACTCAAAGCTACCAAGATTCAAGTTCATTCAAGAATGTTTTTCAAAGCTCAAAACCCGTTAAAGCTCAAAAGACATTTCATGTTCAAAGACTGAAGATATTTCTCAAAGATGCGAAGATCTGTGCTACAATGATTCAAGGATCAGTGATAAGAAATTCAAAAAGATAAAGGTTTTGTTTGAAGACTTTGACCAACACAACAAAGATTTGAAGTTTGTGTTTCAAGACCTTGATGACTATTTGACGATGAAGATCCAGTTGAAGACTAAAGCAGTCAGATTCGATTTCTGAAGACACTGCTTATTTGAAGATTCTTTAGAGATATTATTATTTTTTTTTTGAATCCATAGGGGGAGATTGTTAGTACATAAAATGTATTCAGGATTTAATGTATAATTGCGTATTTGTAAGAAATCAAATGTAATAGATAAAGTCAAGGTAGAGACTTTAAAGAGTCAAAGTCAACATACTTTAGTGAAATGGTCAAGGGGTATAAATAGGTGTTTGTAAAGGAGTTGTAAAAAGTTGTCATTGTACACGTGAGAAATACTCGGAATAGAGAGATGACATCTAGAGAGGGAGAAAGTAGAGAGAGAAAGTGGATCTCGATCCAATCGTTGTATTCTTTCTCTATTCTAATGAGGATCATGAAGTTCTTACATTGTTACTTGATTAGATCTAGGGTCACAAAGGTACAGCCTAAAATTACATCTTTAGCCTTAAATTTCTGACCATTAGCAACCTCGACAATATAAGCATCCGACATTCTCCTAGATTCCAAGTTAATCAGTGGCCTAAATTTTTAGCGAAACAAAACTTCTATCCGCTCTAGGTAACATCAAGATAAAATCCATTCCCATTTTTAGATAATGTCGCTAAAACAAAATTTTGATGTTCAACCTACATCAATACTAAAGTTTTTAGATCTAATACAACCAACCACTTAAAATTACCTAAAATACTTAGTTCATAATAACTTCAAGAAAATATTCCTCCTTTGAACCAAAAGTCTTATCAAAAGCTGCCAAACTATCAACCATCCTAATCAAAACCATCCCAAATACACAACTATCAAGATCATCAACACAAGCATAGCTGGCACTACTCCTCCAATCATGCATGCAAGCTACGCCCTTATCGCGGTCCGCCTAGCAGTCCTAACGCTCTCCAAAGCCTGGGTCGAAACATTGTACAAGAGATGGCTCAGCTCCACCAGCTCAGTCAAGACACGTCCTTGGTGAGTCACCCTCACTTGACAACCGTGTAGTTCGGTTGTCATCGCCCTTATGTGCTGATCTCTTGCCTAAGTCAAATCGGACGCTTGCCCGATTGGCACGCCGGTGGCCATACGTTGTGGTTTCGGTGCCTCCGGACGTGTTGATGTTAGTGTGACCCTTCTAGGAGTTGGGACACTCTTCCTCGCTGTTTGCCTAACGCGAGGCCCGTTGGGGTTTCGTTGGAAGGTTATCGGAGTTGGTTGCGGTGGTACCGAGGCCGGTAACACTCTCGGTTCGTCATAGGGGTCTCGTTCACTTGACACTTCTTGCTACGATAGAATTCTCGTTTTCCCGGATGTTTGGTGGGTTGACTCGCGGTTGACCATTGACGTAACTCGACACATCGGCCGAGTAAGAATCAGGAGTGTAGGATGGTGATGATGACGACATAGTGAAACTGAGGCAAAAGTGTACTTAGTTACTAATCGGACAAGTGAAATGTCTATCCTATGCAATGTCTACGCACTACGCATGCTACTAGAGAGTGCAAGTTAAAATTGATATACTCCTACTATAACCATTTCTAGTCTCGCATTAACCTTCCTTAATCGAACATAGGTGATCAAGCTATGTTTAACTAAAGTCCGTTAACACCATTCTAGACTTAGTTATACTAGTAGTAGGTTCAGTTGTTTTCATGTCAGTTTTGGATTTTGGTTATAGTCGGGTTTTTCCAATGAAAGACCGATATTCTCTATAACCTTTGGCTCTGATACTATTTATGTCACACCCCGCTAAAGCGGAAGTACGGGATGTCACAGTTCAAGGTTTCAATGCGTAAGGTAGAAGACATCACACAATCATCATATCACAAAAGTTTACAAAAGTACATCATGTTTCAAAATACAAATTGTCCGAAAAGAAAATTTGACATGATAAGGAAAAAGCGTTGGATGCCGCTACTTGTGATGCCTTCTAAAGTTCAACCTTACTTGATATTTTCCTGAAAAGCATGTAAATAAGAGGGTCAAGTATTGAATAGTTGGTGAGTTCACAGGTTTTCGGTATGCATAACACTTTTAATGCATGATTGTAAATCCGCACAGTGGATTGAGTATTCGGTTGTAGTTATAAAGCAGTTTTGTAAATCCGTACAATGGATTAAGAGTTCGTTTGTCAACATGCCCAAGGTATAATATCGTATGCAAATATGTTAAAGTAATGAGCCCACTACCCAAACCTACTGACCGTACACGCCCCAAAGACACATGTTCCTCACAAACATGATAAGTTAGTCGGCAATTATGCACTCGTGAGGTGAGTGGGGTGTCAACCCAATAACGTTATCCATAATATACCAAGCGGCTCGCACAATGAGCTAATGGGTAATGTAATTCGTACCGGGGACTTTCAAATAAATGTGAAACTCAGAATCAACTAACATAAGCATATATACCATAGCGCATAAAAGTTCGTAGTAATGTAAATCAGTTTGAGTAAATGATACAACCGATGCGTAAGTAATTTGTAACATGCTTTTCACCCCAAAATGTACAAAATAGTAAAAAGGGACTGTGAAAACTCACGGTGGTATGCGAAGATGTTTCCAAGAGGTTCACGATGCATCCCGCACAACGATCCTACTTCGATCCTACGAAGGTAAGGACACTTGTAAGATTCTATGCTTAAGTCTTAGTCCTTGATATCGCTTAGTTATCCAAATTATCATAAAATGCCTTTGTTGTGTTTAAGTTTATAAGTTATAAGGAATTAACCGAAGTTAGTAATCAATATATAATACGTTACATATGTTAGATTGAGGTTACCGCAATTTCGTCATGACGAGTGACGAAAAGGGTCTAAAGTTAGGAGTTATATATAGTATATATATATACCGCAATTTCATCACAAGAATGATGAAAAGGGTTCAAAATGAAAAGTTAAAATATATAAAATGCATATACATATAGTATGTAGGTTATTATAACTTACATATGTTAGTATTACCGCAATTTCACCACAAGAAGTGATGAAAAGGGTCTAAGAGTTAGTTTGTAACCATAGCAGAAAGTTATCCTTTGCTGTCCAGAATTTGTTGTCACTTTCAGTTTGTTTTTGGATATCTTCCAGAGGCATTTGGGTTAAGATATTTTATGCCCATATAACTTAATGTGTTAGGAAACGTTTTGTATAAAAACCATGATTTTTGAAGGTAGATAAGTACATGAAATAATTTTTGACGTAAAATCACTACAGAAAGCTTTGCTGTTTGCGCACTGTTTTTGTGAAAAATGTTTGAAGGTCTAAATCTTGGAGTTTTTGAGTGAAACCACTTTGGTTCGAATATTAACACATAAAATTTAATTCCAGAGAAGATTTCACCTTATTTGGATAATTTTTGAGTGAGATATGGCCTTGCAAAGTCAGTGGAAAAATCTGACAGATTGCTGTTGAAAATCTTCTTTAATTAAATGCACCATTTCCATTGGTTCTTTATGGGATCTTATTCTTTTTGTTTGTCCACGATTTTTGACACAACAATCTAACATTTTCAGATGAAAAGCTTCCTTTTAATTTACACAAGCTACTTGCAAACAACTTAGACAAGTTATCTTGTCAAAACATTTTCAAAAATTGGTCCTTTTGAGCTTTTTGTTAAAACATTCAAATAGTTCTTTCTTTGATCATTAACTTTGGTTTGGTCATGGATTCATCCCCTTTTTAATAACATACAAGATGTTATGGTGATGAATCTACAAACATCAAGATGTTCAAAGAAATTTATTGGAAAAACTTAGATGAAACTTAGTGTAGAAGGAGGAAAACTTAAAGACAATGACGAAGATTAACAAGAAGGTGTGTAGGATTCATCCTACACACATGCATACCTTCAAAGTTCTTGAACACTTGTATTTCTTGAGGTTCTTGGGCTGAATACTTGAGTGAGTTTTAGTGAGAAGGAGGAGAGAAAAATGAGAGAGTTCTTCTTAGAGAGAAATTAGAGAGAGAGAGAGAGGTGAGAGAATGAGTTTGAGAAGTGAGAAAAAAAATTAAGTTGAGAGGGGTTAAGGGGCAGTGAGAAAAAAATGAAGTTGAGAGAGTTCTTTTTTACATTTGTATTTGTTAAACATTTAAATTAGTTTACAATAATAATAATAATAATAATAATAATACTTGCTTTTCTTGCTAGTATTTATTTTGTAAGGTATATACATACATATGTATTTAGGGTATTTTAGTTTGGCATTTTATGAGATTTATAGATAATTCCCTCATTAAGGCAAATGCTAGGCAAAATCCTCAAATTTTCCTAACACTTTCGTTTTTTACTGCTAACTTCGATTGTGTTGTCTAAAATATGAATAACTGAAGTGTTTAGTATAGTTCTAACCTGAAACAAAATTTGACGTTTGTCACATTAGCTATTTCAACTACTAAGGCATCTTCAAAGGTAGTGACAGGTATAGCTAACTTTCGGTAAAACGATCGTGATATAAAAGACATATTGGCACCACAATCAAATAACACACGTGCAGGTATAAAGTTAATAAGGAATGTACCAGAAACTACATCCACCGATTCTTTAGCCTCTTCAGCCGTCATGTGAAACGCTCGGCCCGTTGGTCTTGGGGTATTAGGTTTCCTCTATTGATTCCCACTCTTCTTTAGCTTTGGGTAATCCCTTCGGTAATGCCCAGGCTACTTACATTCAAAACATGTCGGTCCTTGGATGGGACAGTTCCCCATGGTGTGACCCCTTTTACGACACTTGAAACATTCTAATGGAGTTACTCTAACCAGACCAAAGTGTTTCCTTTAACATTTCTACCACCAATTTGGTTCCCGACGAGGCTCAAAACAAGTGTTCTTAGTAAAAGGCTTCGGTCTTTGCGAAGATTCCAATCGGCCTTCCCACTATCTCTTATATCCCACTTGAGCTTTTTCAGCTTTATCCTTTGCATAGACTTATTCTATAATCTTAGCTTCCTCAATTGTCTCCCTTAGAGTCAAAGACTTAGAATTTCTAACTATGGACATCATATCAGCTGGTAAGCCTATCAAATACGCCTTTATCTTTTCTTTTTTAGTTGGGGCAACATGCCCCACTAAATTCAACCTCTCTAGAAAGACGTGAGTGTACTCCCGTACTGATGAAGTACCCTTCTTAAGCGTTATGGATTCTTCTTCAATCCGGTCTATTTCGTTTTCGTTGTAGTATTCTTCCAATATCTTCCTTTTGAATGATTCCCAAGTCATGGTTACCAAAACCGGAACCGTCATGGTTGATGTGACAATATTGCACCATGTCAAAGCATTTCCTCGTAACATTTGGGATCTGAACCTGACCTTCGATTCTTCAACACATTCACAAGCTCTAAATACTTGTTCCATCTCTCTAATCCAATTCATGCACGCAGTTAGATTATCTGATCAACCAAATTCTGGTGGCATGCAACCCAAAAACGTCTTGTATGAACAAACTTTCTCCATTCTCCTATTAACATTTAGTACTGTATTAACAGGTGGAGTTACAGTACCAGTACCCATCTCTGGTCTCAGTGACTCGACGCTTCGGTCATTCAACATTTTCATAAACAATCCTTGTTGTTGAGTCAATGCAGCATTCATGATCCACATCATATTTTCCATCATACAGGACTCCATTGTAGATTCCGTTGTTATCGGCTTAGAAGTACCAACATTAGATCGATGAGTTTGGCTTCCTCCTTCCCCTATGATAGGTGGCCTTGGTGGACTTGTACTAGCTCCACCCCTTTCAGGTTGATTTTCCACCATTTCGTTTGTCGCACGATCCTTCGAGGAAGTAGAAGATCTATTTGGTGTATTAACCATCGTATTCGGCTGAAGCACATAAGAATAGTCATAGGAAGTGTCATATAACTCAAACACAAGGAAACATACTTTAACGTTCTTTAATCGCCGTAACAATGAGAAACAAGTAAGCTTACGTAACAATATATTCACAATAACAATAGCTAATTGAAATTATGAACATACTACACATAAGAATTCGCATTACCATCATCACAATTCTTAATTCACGTATTTCCGTCGACTCTAATACTATCTCGTCTTAATATTTCTACCCAATATCACAAATCATAACTTATTCATCTCAACTTAAGTCTAGGTATCTTATGATCATACTTAGTTCACTTAAACTTCAACTCTGATACCAAACTGAAACACCTTAAAAAATCACAATAAATTTAAACATTAATTTTATCAAAGTGTACCACAATATCTTTCAAGACTTCATACATAAATGGAGCATTAGTAATGAAGATTCATATTTACAACTGAATTATCAAAAACAACCTACTAATCTAATCCATAACAATAAGATCAAATTATAAGGTTTGTCTAGGTAATCTTCCAAAATATCTTCGTTATAAACTAATCCCTCCATTTCATCTCCAAAAGCTATGAATCAAAAGTCACTATCGGCTCATCACTTCATATCCCTTCCCGAGCCAGTACGTGGTACGAAATTTAATTTGGAAACATTAGGCTTGCGCCTAGTGAGAACATCCAGTTAAGATCAAAACGTTTATAAGCTTTCAAAACCTAATTTGAAAACAAAGCATATAAAATAACCTGTTCGCAAACCTTCATATTGTACACATAACATCTTTCGAAGACGGGAATCATACCCGATTCCATGAGTACGACGAACACTAAGTAATTCATAGCATCATGTTTAAGAGCGCCACTACGAATCACTCCGAATTCTAGATTACAGCTCATGTCCAAGAAATTACAATTAAGTGTTATGCATATTTCTTGGTGCGGAAGTAGGGATTAGAATTAAGCCATGACTATCCCTTATCTTCCAATAGAAATCGGGAATTACAATTAAGCGCCATGCCTATTCCACGATTTCACGTCATAATACGAAATGGGAAATACAATTAAGTGCCATGCCTATTCCACATTTCAAATCAACGGGAATTACAATTAAGCGCCATGCGTATTCCACGTTTATCAAATAATGCTAGTGTCTATGGATCCATTATACTTCCTATCATACGTACGTAGACAAAACCCAACATATAGCAATTTGTATCATACTCGAAGTTGAGTTATAATTTTGTTAGTACTACTAAAGTTGAAATCCAAATGATTAAGAATGTCCACTGTCAAAAGTTACCGGAAACTCACAAATTACCGGACACTTCCGGATAAACTATCTAGACTAAGTGTCCGAAACTCATATCCGGAAAACTATGAATCCAGGAACAATCTGGGAATGGTGTCCGGGAAACAATCCGAGAGATAGTATCCAGGAACGCAATCCGGGACTTGTATCCGAGAACGCAATCCGGGACTTGTATCCGGGAACACAATCCGGGACTTGTATCCGGGAAACACTATTTACCGGAAACTTTCGGAAAATATTACTTACCGGATACTTCGACTTGTACTCGATTTTCATCTAACAAATCCAATGTAACTCAATTCTCAATCGTATATATACCACTAAAGTATTTTCAAAACACTTAGGCAATTTAGAATCATGTTAATCATTCAATTTCAATTTCAATAACTTCACAAGTAAGATGAACTCACCATATTTAAATCCAGAGTCGATAACCAGACAAAATAGACTTCCAATCCTTACTCCAACAACTGATTTAAGCTAGTGGAAAACGAATTTGAACTATGATTATCTATCCTCAAAAGAATCGATTGAGAATTACGTGAATTTGCTTACCAAATAGAACTTGAATCGCAACCTCTTTGAAGGGAAATCGACTTCCCAGAAATCAAATGAGATAACTCTCAAATTTTAACCGACAATCTAACTTTATACATCAGATTTCAGAAAATCACAATTTAGCCCAAAACTATGGCCAGATTACACCTTTAACCCTTCGACCTTAAATTATAACAATACGTTTAAAATAACCCCTTCTAATATTTTAAACGTTCCTCGTACACAATTATGGAAATTTTGAGGTGTTACACTGACCGATCTTATCAGTTGTTAACTGTGCAATTTCTAGTCCGACTAATTGTTTCTCTCCCACTTCATTCCAACATAACGGTGTTTTATACTTTCTACCGTATAAAACTTCGAAAGGCGCCGCTTAAATACTCGAATGATAACTGTTGTTATAGGAAAATTCAATCAAAGGTAAGTGCGCTTCCCACGAACCACCAAAATCGATAATACAAGCTCGTAAGATGTCTTCAAGTGTCTGAATCGTTCCTTCACTTTGACCGTCTGTTTGTGGGTGGTAAGCCATACTCAACTTTATCTGAGATCCTATGTCTCTTTGAAAACTGTTAGTGTCTATTTTGTAAGTTGTATTCAATTTGAGGGGTCTTTTTGTTAAATATGTGTCTAGGTATAAATAGCCTAGTTTACTCATATTTTCATAACACTTGAAATATTCATCCTTAGAACTCTCTGTGAGTTTCTCTCCATTTTGTAACCTTGTGCTTTTGATGATAATGAGAGATGGACAGAACTTTGAGTAAATCTTGATCACATTACTTGTACATTGGGATTACAAGTGGTATCAGAGCCTAGCAGGAAGAATTTGTGAAGATTTTTCGGAATTTTTGGGCATTTGTTTTGTGTTTTTCGAAGTATTAATCATTTCTGCGATTTGAGATAGTTTCTGGTTCGTGTTTTTGCTCAGATTTGAACGAATTGATATACTGAATTAATTCGTACAAGTTAACAGATCAGAAAACAGATTATCGAAGGATTTAGAGGAATTTTTTTGAGTTTTGGAGAAACCTACTGCACAGATCGAAAGGTGTTCTTCTGCTGTTTTCTTGGTGTTTTTCGCATAATTAAAAGTGTTCAGAAGGTGATCGCGATCAACCCTACGAAGTTTCAGATCCATTGGAGTTGATTTGAAGATTTTTGGATACTTAGAAAAATTTTCTGTGTAAACTCATAACTCTCGTACGTGTAGTTGTTCTTGGTGTTCATAACTGTCGCAAGCTACTTGGCATCATAACTGTCGCACGCTTCTTGCCCGACTACTTCTAGTCGTACAAGTATCATACGACAGTTAGCCTGACTATTTCATGTCGTACGTGTACCATACGACAGTTACTGTACACAAGTTCTAGGCGTATCTGTTTCATACGACAGTTACTGTTCACTACCCAAGTCGTATAAGCTTCTTACGACAGTTGGTCCAAGTCGTACCATTTCATACGACAGTTATTGTTACCGAAGCCTTGTCGTATACGTTTCATACGACAGTTACTGTTCAATCCAACTGTCGCATACGTTCTATACGACAGTCGTACCAAATTGCCCGACAGTTTGTCAACTTTTTCACAAATTCAATTCTGTGTAAAGATCAAGTCAAGTAATTTTTCAAGATGAACCGAAATGATATCATGAACTCTTTGGGATCCGATACGAGACCTCCAATTTTGATTGAGAAAGAATATGAGCAATGGAAGGAAAGGTTTGAAGATTTTCTTGAACGACAATCGAATGGTGTTCACTTGTTAGCTTCTCTTCACAATGGTTTGATGCAACCCGTATATGTAAATGTTCCAGTTCCAAATAATCCAAATGTCACAATGCCTAAGTTGGTTCCTATGTCTGAATACAGTGCTGAACAAAAGGCTAGATATGAGGCGGATAAAAAGGCAAGATCTTTTTGTGATCATGGGAATTCCAAACGAAGTATTCAACAAGATAGATAGCTACAAAGACACGGCCAACAACATGTGGAGACAATTAGAAAAGATGTTACAAGGGTCAAAGATTGGAAATCAGATGAAAATAAAAATGTGCATCAATAAGTATGAAGAGTTTAGAGCTAAGGAAGATGAATCGCTTCACGACACTTATGACAGATTCATGGTTTTACTTAATGAATTAAGTAAAAACAAAATCAAAAAGGATCTGATCGAATTAATTGTCAAATTTCTTACTTCTCTACGACCAGAATGGAAGAGTGTGGCTAGAAAGACGAAACAAAATCCGAGATTATTCGAGATGCCTCTACATGAATTGTATGAGACGATGTTGCAAGATGAGGAGGAAATAGATGAGACAAAAGAGGAGAAGAATAAGAAAAAGAAGAAAGATTTCTCTCAAGAACCGATTGCACTAAAAGCCGAAGTACAACCGAATAACTTTGGTATTGATGAATCTGGAGTGTTTGGTACAGGGTTCAGGGGAAATGTTTCTGATGATGGTGTTGAACTAGATCAAGCTTTGGTTCTTCTCACGAGGCATTTTCAAAAGAAGTTTTACAAACCCTCTCCAACTAACAACAATGTGAGGTATACATCTGGTTCGAGAAAGTTAGAGAACAATTATGAAAGGAAACCTTTTGGAGAGCAAAGAGTTGAGAATACTGATAAAAGATTGGAGAAAGCCGAAGGAAAGAAGGTGTATGAGAACTTAGAGAAAAAGCTTGAAGATAAGAAAGCTGTGGAGATTCAAAAGTGCTACAACTGTGGTACTCCTGGTCATTATGCAAGAGAATGTAGAACGAAGGTGGTCAAGAACACTGATTACTACAAGCAAAAACTACTTCTTGCACAACAAAGAGAAGATGGAAAAGCTCTCATGGTGGAGGAAGAGTACTTTCTTGACTACTCTGATGATGAAGGAGAAAAGGAAGAGTTTGCAAATATGTGCCAAGCTGAATTTGATGATGATGATGAGGATAAGTCTGACACTTCCTCACAGTTAAATTTCTTTCCTTTTTCTGAATCAAAAAATCAATAAATAATAAATCTGCGTAATAAACTGAATGATACACTAAATAAATTAGCATGTTCTAAAGAAGTGTGTGCCAATTTATTTAGTAGTTATGAAAAGTTCACACCATACATTGAAACGTTAAAAGAAAATCTACAAAACGAGAGAAAGAAGAATGATGAATTGAAACAAAAGATTGATAATGTTGAATTTGAGATTAAAGAAAAATGTTCTGACTTTAATAATCTCAATGCTCAATATGATCAATTTAAATCAGAAAAGTTGATTCTTGATTCTCAATTATCTGAATTGAACAAAAACATCAAAGATTTAGAATCTAAGAACAAAGAAAGTGAAATTTCTTTAACAACTCTTTCAGATAAGAATTCAGAGTTATTAGATAAAATCAAAGAATTGGAAAAGAAGATTTATTTGAGAGATCAAACTGATCATACAATTTTCTTGAATAAACCAAGACTTGTAAACAATGTCAACAAGTATTGGGGACTTGGTTACGAAAACCCAAAGCATTTGGCCAAAGCTAGCTGTAAACTGCCAACACTGTATAATTTCGAATGCTTGAGATATGCACGATATTGGCCTGAATTTGAAATTTTTTGGACTGGTGAAAAGGAAACACAATTAGAGGAACATGGAAAAAGATTTTCAACAACTCATATTCAACTTCCTTTTTGCTATACTAATGAGACGGAGAAGATTCTCAAAAATCTGAATAAACCACTTCTAGATAACTATTTTGATATATGTGCTACGAAGCCAGTTACCAACAATCAAGTTGTTGAAACAAAGAAATATGTTCCTACATTAGTTCTTGAAGGCAAAATTGTTGAACTGGAAATATCTCTTGCAGAACAAAGGATCAAATTTGATTATGAAAATGATATTCTTTCAACAATTTTTTCAACTACTTTTAAGGAAATATCTTCTAGTTTCAATGACGAAGTGAAAAAGGAAACTGGTAGAATTGAACATGGTTTGATCAAAAAGTTTTCTGAATCAACAAAGAGCATCTTTGATTCAAAACAAAAGATTGATCGCAAATGTATCAAACTTTCAAAGAAAGTGGAAGATTTTGAGAATATTCTTCTTTCTGAACATACCAATTTGGAAAATGAGAAAGTCAATTTTGTAAATTAAATCAATTCATTTGAAGTGAAATTGACTGAGTTGTTAAAAACAAAGACTAATTTAGAAATTGTGTTAGAAAATGAAAGAAAGGAATTTGCTTTGAAGAATTGGTTCAATCTTGAAGAAAGCAACTTTCTAAAAGAACAAAATTGTGAACTTTCTCAAAAAGTGATGACATTGGAAAAATCTTTGAAAGAAGGAAAACAAAATACAATGTCTGATTTTGACGATACTTTCAATCTTGAAAGAGAACAATTTGAATTCGAACAAGCAAATTTTGAAAAAGAAAAACAATGCTTTGAGAATGAAAGAAAATAAATCGAAGAAGAAACAGCTTTGCTTTTTCAAGATGTGAATGAATTAGGAAAGGAATTAGAAAAAGAACGAAAACAAAAAGTTTTTACAAGTTGGAATTCACCAGATTCCAAAGTGGATTTTGAAGTTCACAATGTAGATTCTGATTCTGATTGTGATTTTAATCCAAATGAGAAGGTGTTTGAAACCAAGTCAAACCCAATAGAAAAAGAAAAAGGAAAAGCTTGTGCAGTTGATTTCTCAAAGAAACTTCCGGACCATACTGATTTTATTATTTCTGACGAAAAGAAGAAATGTGATAAGAAAGATGATTTGAAAAAGATTTCTAAGATGAATGAATTGAATACCACTCCTGAACCCAAAGACAATAATTCTTGTATATGTGGAAAAACCTATGGATCAGATTTTTTGATTCTTGCAAGAAAGAATCTCGAATGTGTTCAATGTGGTAGTCATTCATTTCAATCATCTCTAGAAAGTCCACTTTTGATAACATCTGTTTCTTTTATAAAGAAGGAAAAACTTTCGAGTACTTTCTATAAAGGTGAGTGTTTAAACTCAAAGAATTCACCTTTAGAAGAAGGAAAGAAAAACGAGAGGTCAAAGGAATCGAAAATTCCAAGTTCTAAGGTTTCTAATTCTAAATCTTTTGTTATTTCAGATAATTCTATGAATCTGAAGAAGAAAGCGCAAGAATGGCGGGTAAAGCAAACAACATCTGAGTCATCCAAACAAATGACAAAAACAGTAGTTTTTCAAAGAATAAACCAGTTGGTGCGTGTAATAAAAATACTTTTGTAAAGCCTCACAAAGTATACTCGAAAGACCAGTTGTTGGATTTTAAAAATGGTGAATGTTTTTGTTTTGTTTGTGGATATGGAAGTATGTTTGCTATGCCTGGTTCTTGCTGTTGGGATAATTCTTTCTTTATTCCAAATGTTAAGAGAAAAACGAATTTGAAGAAAACGAAAAGCACACAAAAGTCTCAATTCAAAGTTTCTCAAGCTAATAAAAAAGAACCCAACAATCAATGGGTACCTAAAAATGTTTCAATCTGATTGATGCAGAAAAATAAGTTATGGTATTTCGATTCGGGATGTTCGAAGCATATGACAGGACAACGACACATGTTAAAGAATTTTGTGGAGAAAGATCTTGGTCGTGTAAGATTTTGAAACAATCAGGTTGCTCCTATCCAAGGTTATGGAGATATCATTCAAGATAATCTCACGATTCAAAAGGTCAACTATGTTAAAGGATTAGAGCATAATCTTTTTAGTATAGGTCAGTTCTGCGATAAGGATTTGGAGGTATATTTCAAGAAGACAAGATGCTGTGTCAAAACCGAGGAAGGAACAGAACTTCTTGTCGGAACTCGCAAATCTAACCTTTACACAATCAACTTGTCAGACATCAAACCGACCAATGAAGTGTGTCTTTTATCCAAAGCTTCCGAAGAACAAAGTTGGCTATGGCACCGAAGGTTATATCATCTAAACCTTCGATATATTCAAAAGCTGGTTTTAGGAGATTCAGTTCGGGGACTTCCAACTTTGAAATTTAATGTTGAAAATCTATGTGATGCATGTGAGAAAGGAAAGATGAAGAGGGTTCCTCACAAGCCTAAACCGGAACCGACAACGAAGAGTGTACTTGAATTATTGCATGTGGATTTGTGCGGTCCAATGAAGACGGAAAGCATAAGTGGGAGGAAATATGTCTTGGTAATTGTCGATGATTTCTCAAGATACACATGGGTTAAGTTTCTAAGGTCAAAATATGAAACTTCAGAACTTCTCATTGGTGTTATCAAGGCAGCTCAGAACAACATGCAGATTTCAGTTAAAATCGTGCGTTCGGATAATGGTACAGAATTCAAGAACAGAGTCCCAGGTGATTTCTATGAATCAAATGGTATTATGCAACAATTTTCTGCTGCCAGAACTCCTGAACAAAACGGTGTTGTAGAACGACGAAACAGAACGTTAGTCGAATCTGCGAGAACAATGTTGGCGTATTCTAAACAACCTCTCTTCTTATGGGCCGAAGCAGTGTCAACCGCATGTTACACACAGAATCGTTCTGCCATACACCGCCGGTTTAATAAAACTCCTTATGAAATAATGAATAACCGGAAACCTAACATAAAATATTTTCGTGTTTTTGGTTGTAGGTGTTATGTCCTGAATGACAAAGAACAAAGGAACAAGTTCAGTCCAAAGGCGTTTGATGGTATCTTCGTTGGATACTCTTCCTCATCGGCATCATATAGGATGTATCTGAAGCAATCCAAGAATATAATGGAGAGTGTCAATGTCAAATTCGACGAACATCACGAGGTGGCTTCTGACCAAAACAGTTCAGAACCCGTAATAACCGGAATATTAGCTTCTGGACATATCAGTTCAGAACCTGTTTCAACTTCAAATCAGGATCAACCTTCAACCTCAAAATCTCAATTAACTGATCTTGATTTATTATTTGATGAATTCTATGGTACTTACAATAATTCTACTAATTCTAGCAGGATGGAACAAGCACCTACAACTATTTCCGCTGCGACAACTACTCAAAATGGTGCATCTATTTCAACACCGGTTGATGTATCCACTCCTGTTCAGAATGCTCAAGAACAAGAAGTTGTTATTGTTAGCTTCAATCTTCCTAATCATAGAAGTATTTAGAAGTAGTGAAAAATAGGCTAAGTGAAGAAAGCCTCTTATAGAGGCTCTGTCGAACTTACCGAGAGATCAAGGTCGAGAAGCTACAGAAGCTAAAGAGGCGTCCTACAGAAGCTCTGTCATACGCGCAAAGAAGACCAAATACTCGGAATCCGGTGAAGACTGCTCTTCTAAGGACCAAACTGCAGAACCTCTGTGACACTTCATAGAGCCTCTGCGGTCTTCAACAAAGACTTAAAAGATATTTATAATATCTTGCTACTATTCCTGGACCTGTTCATCAACTTGCATGGCAACGTACCCTGTCCAACTTCAACGTGTCAAAATCTGAGTGGACCCAATAGGGCTTAGTACATAATAGACGTCTGCTGCATTAAATGCAATACAGCACATCCAACTGTTCATGCCATCCTTCCAACTATTCATACCGCCCGTTCTGAATAGTAGCTCATGCTTTATGGTCCCCTTTGAGTAGTATAAAAGGAAGACTCATGTTGAGTTCTTCCTAATCAAGAAATATAAAAACAAAAAAACAAGAGAGAAAAACATCACAAGTACACACAGCTTAAACACTTTAAGAGTCATATATGTTTTAATGCTTTGCTTACTCACTGTTCTTAAATCTGTTCTTGATATATATATATTCAGTAAACTTTGAGATATTATTTCCTGTTCACTGTTTATTTATATTGTGTTCTAAATCTATCAAACATATCTGTTAGTTCTTCAAATACGCTTCCGCATCAAACATAAACTCGAACTAATAGATCTGACAATCTTGTATAAGCAAAACGGGAACCAACAATTGGTATCAGAGCAAAGCTTGATTTTCAATATCAAGTGATCCTCTTTATTACAAGATTGGTGATAGACATCATTCCTCTTTTAACCTATTCCTCATTTCTAGGTTAAACTCCATTAAAGTGTACTCTGGAACTGTTCAAACCCAGAAAACTTTCCAGATCATCAGACTCATACTCTTTAATCATACTATCTTTTCAGAACCTTAACAATGACAAATAGAAACAACTTCTTTACTGCTGGTTCAATCACCAAGCCTCCTACTCTCCTACGAGATGAGTATCCTTAATGGAAAATAAGAATGGTTCATTTCTTTGAGGGTACTGAAAAAAATCTAGTACAATATCTTTACAACCTTCCTCCTGTTCCCATGAAAGTAGTACCACGTGTACCAGCTACTGCTGAATCTCCTGAAATTCCTGAACATCAAAAACCGAAGCCAAAAGAAGAATGGTCAAATGAAGATAAGGCAGAAGATGAAGTTGGACATAAAACAAAAAGAATCTTGATAATGGCTATCCCCAACGAACTTTTTAAATCCTTAGATGCATGCGAAACTGCGCACGATCTTTGGAAAGAATTAGAAAGACAATTGGAAGGGGGTGCTAAAACACAGAAGAACCGAAGGGCACAGTACATAAATGAATATCATGCATTCAGAGCCTCTGCAACAGAATTTCTGCAAACGACGTACGACAGGTTCAACTCTCTCATAAACAAATGCAGAAAGTCTGGCATTCACAGAACCTCGGAAGAAAATAACGTCGTGTTTCTAAAGAGCCTGAATGATGAGTGGCTTCAATTATCTATGTCTTTACAAACAAACCAAGATCTAGACTTATGGACACTCTCTGATCTCTATGGAACACTAGCTGCACAAGAGCCTCAAATAGCACAGGCTAAAACACTAACCATTGCACCATACGCATTGGTTAGTAAATCGACAGAGGCTAAAGAAAGACCGAGAAATGAGAGAGCAACAGAGGAGAAGAAAAAGGAGAAGAAGAAAATGGTAATGGTTGATAGCGAAGAAGACGAGCTGATAGAGGAAGAAATAACTCTTGCGTCATTAGCTAAATCATTGGCTCTATTGACAAGAGAGTTCAAAGGTAACAAAAGAAATTTTGGAAATGACAGATATAGCAGAGACAACCAAAGAGATAGAAGAGATGATGGAAGAAGAGAAGAATCAAGTGACCGACAGAGGTCAGACTACAGAAGTGACCGACAGAGGTCGAACGACAGAAACTACATAGAAAATGACCGACAGAGGTCAGATGACAAGGTAGGCCACACACAAGAATGCTACAAATGTGGTAAGCCTGGTCATTACGCAAATGAATGCCGAACAGAGAAAGGTGGAGATCAACAGAAGTCCGACGATCGATCTGGAAACACTTCTCAAGGTTGTTTCAACTGCGGCAAGCCAGGCCATTTCGCAAAAGAATGCAGAAGTAGACAAAATCGCCCAAAGAAGGACTCAGCTTTTTACAAAAAGAAGGCTGAATATTATGCGCAAAAATCCCTAATGGCGAACAAAGGGCATTCTGAAGCAAACAAGGAGGACTTCGAGTCAGACTATACCTCTGATGATGAATTCACCACCAATGCCCTGTTCTGTGGCATGGCAGAAGTCGACTCCGACACTAACAATGAGGTATCCATTTCAAACTCTACCTCTTGTACTAAATCTGTAGATAATGATTCAATTAAACTTAACATTGAACTGATTGAACTAAAAGAGATAAATGAAAGCATTCAAAAAAGACTCACTTTTAATGAGAGAGAAGTAAGGCTTCTCACTCAAGAAAAAGCCAAAATTTTTGAAGAAAAGGAATGGGTAGAAAAATATTGGAGAAATAATATAGATCCTTTAAAAAGGCAAATTTCTGAATTAACCTCTGCTTTAAAAATCAAAACAAAAGAGTCTCTCAAAGAATACTTTCAAAAAGAGAGAGAAGTACTTTGGCAAGATCTACTCAGAAGAGAAGTTTTACTTAAAAACTATAAAGATGCACAGAAGGTGTATGAGAAAGTAAACTCACAAATAGGAAGACGAGGTATAGGGTACGATGATATTACTCTAGGTGTTGAAGGCAAAAGACTCAAACCTCTGTCTTCTCTGTTTGTGATGGGAAAAACAAATAAACCAATTTTTCCAAACTTACTCTCTGTAAGTAAAAGGGTTAAAATCTCTGAAGAACCTCACTTGAGGAAACATACGAAGATGATCAATGTGTGGTTTGAAAACACAAATTCATCATCTTCAACCTCTGTCAATAGAGGAATCAAACCAAAGAAATATCTGAAAACACAAGATCAGATTGGTATCTTTAAGTTTGGTAAACCAGAGACTCAAACACAGGTCGCTTTTGTCTGTATGATAGATGTCAAAAAGAAATTATTTGCAAAAGCTCCTGAGTTTAAACCCATCTTTTCAGAAGAAAATCTTAAAAGATCAATTGAAAAAGAAATTTTGGAAGTTTTGAAATCAAATGTTTTAGAAAATCTCTGTACATCTTCTATAGATCAAATTCTCGGTGAAGAGATCTCATCTGAAACCTCTGCCATCTATGAAAGTTTTTCTACTGAGGAAGAAAACTCGTACGATACATGCTCAGAAAATCCAACCTCTGTCGAAGGAGGTGACTCTACCTCTGTATATGAGGACGATTCATCTTCTGACGACTCAGAGACTAATTCTAAATCAGGGATAATTCACTGTGACACAGAGGATGTTAAATTCTCCTCTGAGGTTCTTAACAGAACAATTTCTCCAAAAGAGAAAATCACAGAGATACCTATCTGTCCAGATTTTCTCAAAATGTGTATACAAGTCAAAACCTCTACAGAGCTTGATAATTTGAAAAAGGCCTCTGAAAATCCTAAAAGCTCAAAATTTTCAAAACCTTTAAGGCCTGAAGCTAACAAATATCTTTCCTCTGTGACAGTGAAAACAGACGTTCACCACAGAAGAGACTCACAGAAGGCAGGACCTAAACAAGATTTTTGCAAACAACATTCTAGTATTCATAGATCTTCTTGTAATAAGAAATCAAATGTTAAGAAAGAATGTAATGCCTCTGTGGCTCAGTTCAATGAATTCAATGAAAAGTTCAAACAAATCACGTCTCATATTAAATACTGTCATTGTTTTGATCTTATGTTCAAATTGAAAAATCACTTCTCAAGTCCAGATTGCTTACTCTCCACTAAAATTCAAACTCCAAAGTCTAAACCCAGAGAGAAACAATCTGATCTTTCTACAAAGATAAAATGTATTTCAAGAATGCTAAGGAAACTTAAAAAATTCTAACAATATTGGACCCATATGGATATGGGTACCTAAGTCTCTGTGATTGTCTTACAGAAGTGGTGTGTGCCAATTTGGTATCTTGACTCCGGATGCTCAAGGCACATGACTGGCAACAGAAGTTTACTATCCACGTATAAAGAAAAACACGATGGTGGATCTGTAACTTTTGGAGACAACAAAAAGGGACACATCAAAGGCTATGGAGTCATACAGAAGGAAAACATCTCTGTATACAAAGTTGCATATGTGAATGGCCTTAAACACAACCTACTCAGTGTAAGTCAACTCTGTGATACAGGATTTGATGTCTTGTTCAAAAGAACTTTCTGCCCTCTACAAAGTGAAGACACAGGAATGGAACTTCTACGAGCCGAAAGAAAAGGTGATATGTATCTAATGAACTTTTGTTCAACGACCAAGGACAAAGTTTTCTTTGTAGCTTGCAAAAGTAAAGAAGCCTGGTTATGGCATAACAGGTTCTGTCACCATAACTTTCACACCTTGGATAAACTGGTCAAACTTGAACTAGTTAAAGATTTGCCTAATGTTAAATTTAATAAGGATCACTTATGTTCTGCCTGTGAAATGGGAAAACTCAGAAGAGCTTCCCACAGAGGCAAAACAGATGTGTCTTGCACTAGGCCTCTGTACATGCTTCATGTCGACCTCTGCGGTCCCATTGCCATACAGAGCCTAGGTGGCAAGAAATACATACTTGTCTTAATTGACGAGTACTCGCGTTTCACATGGGTTGAATTTATTCGAAAGAAATCGGATGTTCCAATCATCTTGATTAATCTAATGAAAAGAATCCAAGTTCTTTATGAATGCAGAATACAGAAGTTAAGAAGTGACAATGGCACAAAATTTAAAAACTCTGTCATTGAAGCCTATCTTTCTACAGAAGGAATATCACAGAACTTCTCTGTCGCACGCACTCCACAGAAGAATGGCGTAGTCGAAAGGAAGAATCGAACGCTCGTGGAGGCCGCAAGAACTATGCTATCAGCATACGGATTATCGATGAACTTTTGGGCATAAGCAATTTCTACCGCTTGTTACACACAGAATCGGTCAACCATTGTGAAACGACACATCAAGACTCCTTACGAACTGATCAACAAAAGGCGGCCAAACATCAAGTTTTTCCATGTGTTTGGATGTAAATGCTTTGTTTTAAACGACATAGATTCCAGAGGAAAGTTTGAAGTAAAAGCTAACGAAGGAAAATTCATTGGATACTCTGCCACTTCCAAAGCCTACAGAGTATACCTTACAAGATCTCGCAAAATCATAGAAAGTATCAATGTTTCTTTTGATGATTCATTCCAGATGACTTCTGAGCAAATCAGTTCAGAACTCGAACTTAAAAGAGAAACCTCTGGCATCTCGCAAACGAAAGAAGACTTGAATCTTCTATTTTTAGAGATGTTCCACGATGACATTGATCCTTCTGTTGGAACCATCAGAGTTTCTGAAGAACCATCCTCTGTTGGACAAAATCCTACAGGTATGACTCTAACTGGTCCAAATAATGCTTCATCTTCTTCTATAAATACTACAGATGCAAATGCCGAAGAAGAAAATGCAGAAGATGAAACATCAAGAAAAACGACAACAGAAGCTGCTGAAAAACAAACTCCACAATCCACAGAAGAACCAATTACAGAGGAAATTGAGGACCAAGACTATACGTCCTCAGAGGAACAAACTCCACCACCACTCATACCAATCATTCCACAAATGGTAGAATCTTCTACCAAGGTAAGAAGAACGACAGAGGCTATACAAGAAGAAGATCCACAAGAAGCTTCTGAAGAAAGGTTCGATGACATTGATGACCATCTTCCACGCACCACTCAGTGGACAAAAAGCCATCCTCCAAGCCAAATAATTGGAGAACCTTATGACTCAGTGAAAACCAGGTCTGCCACTGCTAATTTTTGTTTCTTTACAAATTTTATTAGAGTGATAGAACCAAAGAAGATTTCTGAAGCACTAGATGACCCAAACTGGGTAGACGCCATGCAAGAAGAACTTCTGCAGTTTGAGCGTAACAGATTATGGACTTTAGTACCTCTGCCACGAGGGAAACAGGCCATTGGGACTAAGTGGGTCTACAGAAATAAGAAGGATGAAGATGGAGTGGTCATCAGATACAAAGCACGATTGGTGGCCAAGGGTTATAGACAAGAAGAAGGCATAGATTACGATGAGACTTTTGCTCCTGTCGCACGGCTCGAAGCAATAAGAATATTCTTAGCCTTCGCAACCCACAGAGGTTTTAAAGTCTATCAGATGGACGTAAAATCAGCTTTTCTCAACGGTGAAATCCAAGAAGAGGTTTACGTAAATCAGCCACCAGGGTTTGAAAGCTCAAAGTTCCCAAGGCATGTATACTACCTTGAAAAGGCTCTATACGGACTGAAACAGGCTCCAAGAGCATGGTACGACAGAGATTCAGACTATGGAGGATGCATGCTCGACAGAAAAAGTACCTCTGGGAGTTGTCAATTCCTAGGTGGTAAACTAGTCAGTTGGACCTCCAAGAAGCAAAATTGTGTCTCAACATCCACTGCAGAAGCTGAATACGTTGCTGCTGCAAGCTGTTGTTCTCAGGTTCTATGGATGAAGACTCAGCTAAAATACTACGGCCACATCCTATTCAAAATACCCATCTTCTGTGATTCCAAAAGTGCCATTGCTATCTCTGCCAATCCTGTGCAACACTCAAAAACCAAGCATATCGATATAAGATACCATTTCTTGAAACATCATGTTGAATACGGTACAATCGAGATGCATTTTGTGCCCACAGAATACCAACTCGCGGACTTATTCACCAAAGCTTTAGACGAGAAAAGATTCAATTTCTTGGTGGGTAAGTTAGGAATGATCAATATGACGTGAAAATCCTCTGTAAGTATAGCTTTATCTTCTGTAAATATGTATATATTTCTAATTATTTTTGCTTTAATTAATTTATTTCTGTATGTAAGTTCTCAATCTTAAATAGTTCTTAAAATCACAGAGCTTCTGTAAGTCTACTCAGAACCTCTGACAACCCCTACAGAACCTCTGGAAAATATGACCTATGTTCTATGCAAAACTTATCATTCTTTGATCCAAGCATAGGTCAAGGGGGAGCAAAAGGAAATTACTTAATCTACAGAGGTGATTAGATCAAGGGGGAGCAAAAAGGGACCCTGAAATGATCTACAGAGGTAAAACTTTCAAGGGAAAGCCAAAGAAGAATGTCAATGAATCTATATCGACAGAAGTCAGACATCACTGCCGAGAAAAGAAGAACCAAAAGGTATGTCTCTCGCACAAAAGGTTTTTGAAAACATTTTTCTAGGACACAAATTGTCAAATATGTCCTAAATATACTGAGAATAACATTTCAAAAATCAAAAGCTCAAAAAGTTTCATAAAATTCGAATTAGGAGAAATTTAAGATCATAGAGCTTCTGCTGAGCTCAACAGAGGTTCTGCCAGAAATATGCTATGTGATCACAAATTAACCCTCTATCGATCTTTTGGAATGTTATCTCGGAAACCGAATACATACACCATGACCTTCACGAACAAAACTTTTTTCATAACAGTTTTCTCGGACACCAACTTTCAAATATATCCAAAAAACATCTCTTAAAACAGATAAAAAATTGGATGATCAGAAAATTTAAAAGAATTTTTGTTATGAGATTTTTTCCCTCATAGAGCTTCTGCTGGCCCTCACAGAGCTTCTGCAAGTTCCAACAGAGCCACAAAACCTCTGCGAGTAAAGAAAAAACTCTTAACTAAAAATCCTATTGATCCTCTCCAATGCCTTTACAAACGTTTTGGTTAAAGAAGAACCCCACAGAAGTCATGATAACAATGAGATATATGAGAAAGGGATAGACATCAAAGATTTTCAAGATCACAAAGCTTCTGTAAACCACAGAAGTTCTGTCAATCTGTTACTTGGGCATTTCTATAGTAATAACGGTTACTTTTACTGAGAGTGAATCTCATGTGGCTAAGAACAACCCCACGCGCCTAGCATTAATGGGCCGCGCACGACGTCCTGTCATCCTCTGACATGGCCTATGTGTCCCATTTTTATTGGGCATACATGGAACGTTTTCTGTGGAAAGTTGAACCCGCCGTTCTAACTTGAGTACGGATTCCAAATTTTAATCCATTGCCATATATTTTACTCTTTCAAAATCTACCATTTTACCCTTCTATAAAAACCAAGTTTTCCCTCTCATAAACTTTTTACAAACCTCATTCTTCTCCGGCGAAACCCTCCAAAAACCTGCAAGTATCTTATTCTCATTACCAATGGCTTCATCTTCTCAAGCTATCTTCCTTGCACACTCTCCGGCGAACTCACCAGAACATTCACCTGCTCATTCTGAACATTCAGAAAACCCCAACCTTGCCCAAAATTTTGAACTAGAAGATTCCGGCGATTCAGCAGACTCTGCTCCGACCACACATCTTCAAAACTTCATAGCAAAGGATCATTTCGAAAAGGTACTACCAATCAAATCCAACAATTGCTATTTGGTCCCCTCACCCACTGCTTTCGGCGAAGCCCATGCCATTCTTTTAAACATAATGGAAAATCATATCCTCTTCCCTTTACTCTCAAGAACCCCAAAGAAAATTCCAGTTAGATATTTGAACAAGTTTTGGTAAAGTTGCCGATTTGATAAAGATGATTCTCTTATCAAAGGATACATTTCAAGACCCGACAAATCTGAGCATCTGGAAATCAAGTTCAATAGAACAATGTTCTCACTTGAATTCAACCTACCAACAAGGGGTCTTCTTGGATTGAAGAAGTATGCAGAGCAACCAACAGACGACGAGATCTGTCGTTTCCTAGAAATACTTGGGTACAACACACCACTGAGGAAGAGAAATGACTTCCGCATAGGCAGATTACCACCTCTGTGGAACACCTTGTTCTCAATTCTTAACAGATGCCTGACAGGGAAGATAGGCAGTATTGACCATAGCTCACATCAGATATTAACCATCATGTATGGGGTTTACTATGATCTCCCACTGGATTACGCGACCATAATGATGCAAGAGATCATTAACACCATCGACAGAAAGAACAACACAAGAAGGGTCAAAGAGAACGATCCTAAGTTTCTACTACCTCTGCAATTCCAAAGAATACTGGGAGTTTTGTTCGAACCTCTATTGCTGATACAGAAATGGCCAATGGAAGGGCCAATTCCCAAACAGTTCCCAATGAACACAAATATTCCCACTGATCATGTAGATGGCTACACACAATGCAGACCTTTGTCAAAGAAACTTCTGAAGTATACCTCGAATAAAACCCTTAAGAAAGAGTATATACGCGATCATAGAACTTCTAAACCGAGTCCTATGACACCCCCGCGTTTAGGTGTCCCTCTAGGAACAATGATTGCAGAACCTCTTTCCACTCAAGAAGAAAAAGATCACAAATTAGCAAAACACATGGCTATTCAACTTAGCTTCATAGCCAAACGTGCAGAGATCATGGGAAAGAAGTCCTCTTCAAAATCTTCTGCCTCTACTCCAAAATCTAAAAGGAGGAAAACTGCATAAGGCACCTCTACAAGCGCTGCAGAAGATCAACCTTCTCCTCCTCATGCCACAGAAATTGGCTCCTCTGCTCCTCCCTCTTCTCCAAAACTAAAGAAGAAAAGAAAATCGAAAACTACAGGGGAAGGGGCACCAAAACCTAAGAGGAGGAAAACCAAAAAGAAGCATGGTAAATCACTTGAGAAATTGGTTACCATAGAAGAGGAAGCAATCTCAGAAGAAAGAAGTGCAGAAGAAGAAGATGCAGAAGTAGAAATGACAGAAGAGGGATATCAATCGCCCCATCAATCCCCAGATCGATTTGCTCACCAAGGAAACTTAAACGATTTCCTACAGAACCCTGACATTGCCAACACTTTAAATACATCAGGGTGGACGACACAACCTCTCGACCACCACTCCCCAGAAGAACAATACTTCTCTATTTCCGGCATTGACACACATCTGCAAGAAGATGATCAAACACCCAGAGATCAATCAGCTGAGACACCTATTATTCTACAGAACCCCTTCATTCAGCAAGGATTGGACGTTCACAGAAGGAGTCCAAGCCCAGCTTCAGAAGAAATAGGACAAACAGAAGCTCAGTGGAATAGAGATGAAGTAACAGAGACAAGAATGGAGGTCTCAGAGGTAGATTCAGACGAAGAAGAAGCTGTCTGGATACGAAAAGGTCTCTATCATACACATGTCATGAGGTTATACGGCTCTCATCAAATGTATGACTTCTTAGGCACAGAGCAAGGAACTTCAAAAGAGGATAAGGTAGAAGCATCTGGAGGAAAAGAAAATGTAAAAGAAAAAGATGCCGAAGATGAAGAAGGCACACATCCCTCACCCCCTCCCAGTGCAACCCACACATCTAACTCCGCAGGTCTAGCTGCAGAAGGAGTTATTGAAAAAGAGCAGCACAGCTCGATCCAAACCCAACCCTTCCAGCCAGAAGTCACTCTTTCGACTTCTGCGCCCACAGAAACCGGGGAATCCATTCCTAGGGAGTCTCCTCAATGAGACTCACCTATAGTTCGTGATCAATCGCCCCAGATCACACTAGAACACCCTACAGAGGAATTCGATTCCTCTGCCATGCACGAAATAGGGCCAATCCTTCTTTCAGAGAGAAGTAGTGAGCACAACGACGAAGAGACTCTAGACAACTCCCCGAGTCAACAGAAGGATAATCTAGTACCTACCTCTGAAGTGGATCTAGACAATGTCGTTTACAGAACTTCTGTAGAGTTTGAAGCACTAGATGCTTCTGCTCGAAGATCAGATGGAAATCCTTCCACCCCAACGTACAAACAAGGGTGAACGAAGGTGTCCCAGGAGCAGGGACTCACTCTGGAGACGAATGTGTTCCTCTAGAGGTTACACTAGGGACACAAGTATCAAGGGATGAGTTCCAAACCCTTGTCACCTCTGTAAACCAAACCATGAAAGAGTTGCAAAGCTCTTTCACATCTTTTGCAGAGAAAACATCAACGGCCATGCTGAATCTGAACACCAAAATGGACAATCTGTCCACAGAGGTGAAAACAGCCATCACAGAGATGAAATCTTATGCTCAAACAACTGCCACAACTACAGCCACTTCTGCTGCTAAAGATTTTGGAATAGCTGCAACTTCTGCATTCAAGGAATCAGTAAAACATTTCCTTGAACAAATGAACAAGCAATCCAACAAATCACAGAGCATCACACCTGCAGAACTACAGAAGGCTCTGCAAAATGTTCAAGAAGAGGCAATGCACAACACTACAATAATGCAGCCAAAAGCCTACATGACCAGAGCACAGCTAACAGAGCTCGGCCAAAATGTCATAAACCAGGTCACTGAAGTCATTGTCTCCTTCACTACTGCAAATGCCAACTACGTCAAAGAGTTCAGAAAAAGTGTCGGCATAATGCGCTTCAACATAGAAGCAGAGCTGGCAACTCTATTCGGCCTCTGTGATGATGTATGTGCGAAGTTGATGGCCGCAGGAGCAGAACTACCAAAGAAACCCAAAGCTTCCTGTAGAGCAGAGGGTACTTCTGATAAAAGTCAGGATGGTTCTGATGATGACCATCCTGGTCCATCAGATAATCCTGAGGGGGAGAATATAAGGGAGAAAGCTACGACCAGAGGAATACAAGCTCCACCAATCGCAGCAGAACCAATCAGTCAAGCCCCTCCAGAACAAACCCAAGATCAACAACAAAATCAACAGACCACGGAGACAACACCCATCTCTGTGGAATCAACTCCTGAAGAAACCAATATTCCAGAAGCTGATCAGCATACCACAGAGGCAACAACCACCCCTGTGGTAATCAACTTGGAAAAGAGTCCTTCAACAAAATCAACAGAAAAACCCCAAACCATACCAAGAAGAAAGTCGATTGCCACCAAACCAAAAAGAGCAACGACCTCTGCTTCTTCTATTCTGAGAAAGATGCACAATACAATGTCTGATCGAATGTCGCAGAGAGAAGAAGAAAGGCACAGGTTCACATTAGCTTTCAAAATGGCAAAAAGATTCGATGTCCAATCTTCATCAACAGAAATAGAGCTCACAGAAGAAGTCACCAAAGAACCTCCAACAGAGGTTACAGAGCAACTCAAGCCAACAGAACCATCGCCACAAAAGTCCTCTAAAACACAAGTGTCAAAACCTACAGAGGCAACCATCAAGCCAACAGAAGCACCAACCTCCAAACCTACAGAAGAAACAGGTTCTGCACCTCCAAAAGCCAAAGACAAGGGCAAAGCAATACTGACAGAAGAGCCCAAGAAAAATTGATGAAAAGCTCTTTTGATGCCTTTCAAACTCCAAAGCTTGAAGAAGAGGACTGGGCATATGGATTAAAGCCTCTGACGGACATTCCTCTAACTGGCAGAGCTGCAGAAGTTGTTCAAAAGATGGAGAGTCTCAGAAGACAAGTACCACAACCTGGTCCAACACATGAAGAGATGGAAAAAGTGGTATACAAATACCTCTATAAACAAACCTTTCAGACCAATCATCCAACAGATCATGTGACAGATTCAAGGATCAGAGAAGAATTTGAGAACATCTTCACAAGGACAAAGCCAAGAACCAAAGCAGATGTCTTCTCAATCCAAAAGATCAAAAAGGTAATCTTTTGCAGGTTCTCCTTTACAAGAACCTATCCAAGGGTCAGGTACAATCTTTACAAAGTCAGAAGAGAAGACAATTCAGAAACCACCTTCGCTGATGCTGACCTAAGAAATATCAATCCTTATGATCTACCTGACCTTCTGCAATGGACAAAGGACAACTACAACACAGAGGCAAACACCAGAGCCTATCAGGTGTTAAGAAAAGCAATGAGGGAAAAGCTTCTGATCTTCAGTATGATAGATTTTCAACTGGGAAAGGATCTTGGTCTCAAACATCTAAATTTACGACCACCAGAAGATCGCTGCCCACCCAACGCCGTGCCCAACTCTATCATTACAGAACCAAGATTCGGGTTAGTATTTCAAAACCCACAAGGCGAAATCAAACTATTTTTGTGCATGGATTGTCAGAAGTACGCAACTAGTACTCTGAACAAGTTCAGAGCAAGCCTTGTAAAATACAGAGGTACAGAGAAAATGGATAGAGATGCTGCAGATACTTTCATCAGAGAGATTGATGCCACAATCCGCCTAAGAGAACTCTGCATCAGTTTCTACAAAGAGATCAGAAGAATCGGAAGAGACAACAGAAGCTACAACGATTTCAAAGATGCCAAAATCTGATTCTCAAACCTCAAATCTCTGCAAACCAATTCAAAAGTTTATCTTTCATTGTACTCAAATGTAAATTGCCTCTGGCATATTTCTGAATGAAAGAACTTTCGAGGTATTGTTTAACCTCTGTCTTATCTAACTTAGACTAACTAAACTCAAGTTCAATTTTTTATTTTTCACTACTTAGGGGGAGATTGTTAGCTTCAATCTTCCTAATCATAGAAGTATTTAGAAGTAGTGAAAAATAGGCTAAGTGAAGAAAGCCTCTTACAGAGGCTCTGTCGAACTTACCGAGAGATCAAGGTCGAGAAGCTACAGAAGCTAAAGAGGCGTCCTACAGAAGCTCTGTCATACGCGCAAAGAAGACCAAAGACTCGGAATCCGGTGAATACTGCTCTTCTAAGGACCAAACCGCAGAACCTCTGTGACACTTCACAGAGCCTCTGCGGTCTTCAACAAAGACTTAAAAGATATTTATAATATCTTGCTACTATTCCTGGACCTGTTCATCAACTTGCATGGCAACGTACCCTGTCCAACTTCAACGTGTCAAAATCTGAGTGGACCCAATAAGGCTTAGTACATAATAGACGTCTGCTGCATTAAATGCAATACAGCACATCCAACTGTTCATGCCATCCTTCCAACTATTCATACTGCCCGTTCTGAATAGTAGCTCATGCTTTATGGTCCCTTTTGAGTAGTATAAAAGGAAGACTCATGTTGAGTTCTTCCTAATCAAGAAATATAAAAACAAAAAAACAAGAGAGAAAACATCACAAGAACACACAGCTTAAACACTTTAAGAGTCATATCTGTTTTAAAGCTTTGCTTACTCACTGTTCTTAAATCTGTTCTTGATATATATATATATTCAGTAAACTTTGAGATATTATTTCCTGTTCACTGTTTAATAATATTGTGTTCTAAATCTATCAAACATATATGTTAGTTCTTCAAATACGCTTCCGCATCAAACATAAACTCGAACTAATAGATCTGACAATCTTGTATAAGCAAAACGGGAACCAACAGTTATTCCACAACAAGAGACTACAAGTACAGTGGAAGGATCAACACAAAATCCAAGTTCTTCGGTTATTGAACCAATTATTTCTCAGTCACAACCGGAATCTTCTAGTATTCCTACATAATTTCCAAGTGCTGAACCACTAGCTTCTCCAACCGAAGAAGAGACGAATGCTACTCTTGAAAATGTTCAAAAATCTTATGCTCCTCATCCTCATACAACCAAGTGGACGAAGGCTCATCCGATTCACCAAATAATCGGTGACCCAAGTTCACCAGTTCAAACTCGTTCATCTGCTTTATGTGCTACCGTAAATGAGTGCATCTTCTCAATGTTTTTAAGTAACATTGAACCACTCACAGTAAAAGAAGCCTTAAATGATCCGGCTTGGATTTTAGCTATGCAAGAAGAGCTAAATAAATTCAAAGCGTTAAAGGTATGGAGGTTAGTGCCAAGACCAGCCGATAAAAGTATCATTGGAACAAAGTGGGTGTTCAAAAATAAGAAAGATGAAGATTGCATCATAGTTCGTAACAAAGCGAGACTTGTAGCTAAAGGCTATCGACAGCAAGAAGGGATAGATTATGATGAGACTTACGCTCCAGTCGCACGCATTGAAGCAATCAGAATATTTTTGGCGTACGCGGCATACAAAAACTTTACGGTCTATCAAATGGACGTAAAGACAACATTTCTTAATGGAATACTAAAAGAGGAGGTATATGTCTCACAACCCGAAGGTTTTGTAGACAAGGAAAATCCAAATCACGTCTACATTTTGGATAAAGCTTTATATGGGTTGAAACAAGCCCCGCGCGCTTGGTACGATGTTCTATCTGAATTTCTACTTGTCTCGGGCTTTGAAAAAGGTAAGGTTGATACGACTTTGTTTGTCAAACGTGAAGAAGGTGAGATGGTAATAGTACAAATATACGTAGATGATATTATATTCGGTGCTTCTAACCCTGTTTTATGTACATGGTTCTCTGATTTGATGACTACTAGATTTCAGATGAGTATGATGGGGGAGATTAATTTTTTCCTTGGTTTACAGATAAAACAATTCTCCACGGGGATATTCATTAACCGCCAGTCGACCGGATATTATGTTCGCTACTTGTCTTTGTGCTAGATTTCAGGCGAATCCAAAGGAATCTCATGTTGGAGCCGTCAAACGTATCTTTCGTTATCTCAAAGGGACTCCCTACCTTGGTCTATGGTATCCCAAAGGCACGGGATTCGAGCTAACAGCCTACTCCGACGCGGATCATGGTTGTAGCTTATTGGACCGGAAAAGCACATCCGGACATATCCAATTCTTGGTTGATAAGTTGGTAAGTTGGGCATCTAAGAAACATAACTGCGTGTCACTTTCTACGGCGTAGGCAGAATATGTCGTGGCCGCTAGTTGTTGCTCACAAGTCATCTGGATGAAAACCCAATTGACGGATTTTGCATGTAAGTATGAAAAGATTCCAATCTATTGTGATAGCAAGTCCGCAATAGCAATATCTGTGAATCCGGTTAAACAAACGAAAACCAAGCACATCGAAGTACGATATCATTTTATTAAAGATCACGTCGAAAATGGTACAATTGAACTCTATTTTGTTTCTACTGAATTTTGTGACAACCGTCAAAATTGCGTTCAGGTTAGAACTGCACTAAATATATCAGATACAGTTATTTTATGTCACACTGTCTAGTTTTAGCAGTAAACCCGACACAGTAGGTGTAACACCCTGCTTACCACGACACAATATTGTCCGCTTTGCCCCACTGGCTCACGGCTTTGTTCTTGGCGACCTGGCAAGGACTTCGCAAGGACTTCCCAGGAGGTCACCCATCCTGGTACTGCTCCCACCCAAGCACGCTTAACCACAGAGTTCCCAAGGAACCCGCATGCTTGTGGCCCCAAAACGCGTTGTGTCTGGTAAGGCCAAGGTTTACTAATATACCCAACATCTCTCCTGTCCACGGCCGATGTGGGATATGCCTAAGGTGTTACACACACCCCCCTTAGGGACTCATCGTCCTCGATGAGGTTTGCCCCACCATCCCGAACGGCACAGGAGTGGCTCTGATACCATTTGTAACACCCCGCTTACCACGACACAATATTGTCCGCTTTGCCCCACTGGCTCACGACTTTGTTCTTGGCGACCTGGCAAGGACTTCGCAAGGACTTCCCAGGAGGTCACCCATCCTGGTACTGCTCCCACCCAAGCACGCTTAACCACAGAGTTCCCAAGGAACCCGCATGCTTGTGGCCCCAAAACGCGTTGTGTCTGGTAAGGCCAAGGTTTACTAATATACCCAGCATCTCTCCTGTCCACGGCCGATGTGGGATATGCCTAAGGTGTTACAGTAGGGGAAAATTAGAATTTGCGTCTAAAATCCCTCAATTTAGGAAATTATCCATACATCTCATAAAATGCCTACTAAAAATATTCATACACTTATATATGTATATGTTTATATATATACAACCTACAAAAATAAATACTAATAATTCAACTAGTTTATTTATTTTTACCAATTAAATTCAATAATTCAACTAATTAAAAGATTTAATTAAAATTAAATTAAACACAACTTTAAACACCATCGTTTTAACCAAACCCACACTCCACACCCTCTCCTTTCCCCTCTCCCAAAACCGGCCACCCCTCCCCCCTAACCCCTCTCTCACTCCATAAATACCCCCCCTAATCCCTCATTTCTACTCTTCACTCATTTCCTCTCAACTCTCTCTAAGAGTTTACTCTCTTTTCTCTCTATTCTATCTTCTTCAAGGCTTCAAAGTCCAGCCCCAAAAACCTCAAGAAACTCAAGGTAAAATCTGCTCCTAACATCCTCTAATCATCTACATACATGCATCTTTCTCATTTCAAGTTTATCTTCCTCAAACTCTAGTCTTTTCACTTTGATTTTTGCTAAGACAATCCTTGGTATCCTAATGTTTGTAGATTCATCACCATGACACTTAGCATGTCATAGAAAGTGTGATGAATCCATCATCAAACCCATATTAGTGACCCAAGAATGTTTTACTTGAATGTTTTCACAAAAGCTCAAGAACATCAAGTTTTAAAAAAAATGTCTTGGTTAGATGGTTTGCATAAACTCATTGCATGTTGATTTTTGTAAATAAAAAGCAAGTTTTCAGCTGAGAATAATAATTTTATGTGTTAAAAATCGTGGGTAAACAAAAAGAACAAAATCTTGGAAAGAGCCAATGGAAAAATAGCATTTATTTCAAGGAGCTATTTCCAACAGCATGCTGTCAGATTTTACACAGACTTTGCATGCTCATATCTCTCTCACAAATACTCCAAATAGATTGATTTATTTTCTGGAACTTTATTTTACGAGTTATGAATTAATCCCAACTGGAATCTTTGAAAAACATTGAGTTTTCGACCTTCAAACAGTTTACACAAAAACAGTGCGCATCAGCAGCATTTTCTGTCACTGTTTACGTCATGTTTTATTTCATGCACTTATATTACTCTAAAAATCATGAGACTTATGGCAAAAGTTTCCTAACACATGGAAGTACTTAGCCATAAAATACCAGACTAAACGACCTCGGGAAGTATTCCAAACAGTAACCACAAGTGACCTCTAATTCTGACTTCTAACAACTATATCATAATATAGCTATATGCTATCTCTTGACACTTTTCTCACCTTTGGTGATGAAATGGTGGTATATTTATATATATGTACTATATGTATATACTTACTTATCCTAACCTTTATTTATTTATGCATTTTACTTACGCTCTAACAATCTAACATATTGTTATGGACCCTTTTCATCATTTCATGATGAAATTGTGGTATTTATATATGTAATATATATGACCTAATTACCTCATTAACTCACGAGTGAGCCATGATGATTATGAATAACGTTATTTGGTTGACCACCCACTTACGGTAAAGTAAGTGCATAATTGTTACAACGCATGTTAGTGATAGAACATGATTTCGGGGCATACAATACAAGGTCAAGAGGTTTGGGTAATGGCTTAGCTTGCTATCTCTGAGGCATTACATTATATATACCATGAGCATGCAAAACAAAACGAAACTTTACAACGGAGAGTTGTACTACGATTTTGAAAGTACGAAACTTTACAACTTACACTAACGTTTTTAGTGTGTACAAAAACCTATGAACTCACCAACTATTTTTAGTTGACACTCTCCTTTACATGCTTGTCAGGAAACAACAAGTAAGGATGCATTCTAGAAGGCATCACATTAGCGACTTCCAACTTATTTCATCATGTCAAGTTTACTTTTGTTATTCTGGACAAGATGTATTTCTAAAAACACTATGTAAGTGTACTATTTTGATATGATGATTGTGTGTTGTCTTCTACCTTACGCTTTTGAAACATTTAGCTGTGACATCCCGTGTTTCCGCTTTAGCGGGGCGTGACAGAAGTGGTATCAGAGCTAAAGGTTATAGAGAACATCGGTCTTTCATTTGAAAAACCCAACTATAACCAAAAGTCCAAAATTGACATGAACATAACTAAACCTACTACTAGTATAACTAAGTCTAGAATGGTATTGATGGACTTTAATTAAACATAGCTTGATCACCTATGTTCGATTAAGGAAAGTTAATTCGAGGCTAGAAATGGTTATAGTAGGAGTATGTCGATTTTCAGTTGCACTCTTTAGGAGCATGCTTAGTGTATAGACATTGCATAGGATAGAAACATCACTTATGCGATTAGTTACTAAGTACACTTTTGCTTCAGTTTCACTATGTCGTCATCGTCAACACCGTCTTACACTCCCGCTTCGTACTCGGCCGATGCACCGGAATACTCCACCGGACGATCTCAAGAAAACCCGCCTAGCAACCAAGAAGAGGAGAATTACAACAACACGGACTCGGAAGCTGAGGTGTCTAGCGAGCGAGACCCTTACGAAGGAACTACAGTATCACCAAACACGGTGTTACCCCGACCCACTCCGGTGATTGCTCAACCACATCCCGGAGGACCTCGCACTCGGCAAACGGCTAGGAAGAGTGTGCCAATCCCGAGAAGAGTCACGCTAATAACTCCACGCCCGGTAGCACCGGAACCAACGAGAGTGGTCCCCGGCGTGCCAATTGGGCGCATGACCGAACTAGCAATAGCGAGGGATCAACACCTCAGAGCAATGACAACCGAATTACACGGGTGTCAAGTGAGAGTGACTCATCAAGCCCAAGTTCTAACGGATCTTGTAGAGGTTACACACCAACTAGCTATCGTATCAAGCCAAGCTAGAGATGGCGCAAAGATGGCGAGGGAAATGGCATCGAGGTCACATGCGGTGAGCTCGGTAGTAGTTATGGGGTTGTTGATATTGATGTTCTTGCTTGTGCTTGAGGCATATTTGGGGTAGTATGAATGGATCATAACGTGTGGAAGGACCTTTTGGAAAACCGTTCTTTTATTTCTTGTCACTTTAATTTACATTGTATTTCCGAGTAAAATTATGTGATACCGGTGTACGATAAACACCGGAAATTTTGTAAACATTCGGCATTTAATGGAAGCCCTTTTGGGAAGTTTTAGTCAATTTGTCTATTTACTCTATACTTTACTTTATTGCTCAAATATTCGAATGAAAACTTGTTTATCTTAAACATTTGGAAAAATATGAGTTCAAACATTTGTACAAACTTTAACCAAAACAATTTTTGAAAATGTGTTTTAGAATCATGCCTCCAAGAAGGTCTACACGTCACACGGAAGATACCCCCGAAAACCAAACGCTCGACATAGCACAAATCATCGCACAACGCATCCAAGAAGCCATACCTAACATCGTCTCACAAGTAACCGTCGGCATCAATGCGATCCCAAGGAATCAAGGAGGTAGTGGAGGAGATCTGGGTAGTAAAAGTACCTGATGTAACTACAAGACTTTCATGTCCTGTAAGCCCAAAGAGTTTTACGGAAAGGAAGGTGTCGTAGGATTGCTTTCGTGGATCGATAGCATGGAGTCGGTGCTCCATATTAGCAAATGCTCGGAGGACCGCAAGGTGGAATATGCTACATGTCAACTCCAAGGTAGGGCACTAACTTGGTGGAACATCCAGGTTCAAACCCGTGGAAGGGAAGATGCCTACAAGCTCACATGGGAGGAGTTCAAAGAGTTGCTCATTGAGGAGTACTGCCCAAAGAGCGAAATCCAGAAGCTAGAGGTTGAATTCTGGAACCATACTGTGATCGGAGCTGACATAGATCGATATACAGCTCGTTTCCACGAACTTGCAAAACTGGTACCTCATATGGTCAATCCGAGAGTAAGAGAATTGACCGATACTTATGGGGACTAGCACCGGGAATCTGAGGAATGGTTACCTCGGCAAAGCTGACCACAATCCAAGAGGTTGTAGCCATGTCAACTACTTTAACGAACGATGCTGTGAGAGCAGGAACTCTGTCATCTGGTAGTGCTAGCCATAAGAGGAAGCCAGAGTATCATTCAGGAAAGAAACCCTTTGGTAGTGCAAGTAAGGATAGGAGCGTTGCTAGAAACTTCGGAGTAAGCACAGAGGACCCGGGGCAATACAAGGGTTCACTCCCTAAGTGCAACAAGTGCAACTATCATCACGAAGGAGCCTGCGTCATTTGTGACAACTGTAAACGGCCAGGTCACTTCACCAGGTTCTGTAAATGTGAAAAAGGACCCCATGAAGGTAGAAGGGCATGTTTTGAATGCGGAAGTCCGGATCACTACCGGAATACCTGCCCGAAGTTTGGAAGGAAACGGAACAATAACAACAATGGGAACCGGGCGAGACAAGCCAATCAGGGAAATCAAGGAGGTCAGGCTCAAGGACGGGCATTTGTCATTGGAGCTGACGAAGCACGTCACGACCCTAATGTGGTGACAGGTACGTTTCTCCTAAACAACCACTATGCATCAGTATTATTTGACACTGGAGCGGATAGAAATTTTATTTCATTGGAGTTTAGACCACTAATTAACTTGGAATCTAGGATAATGTCGGATGCTTATATATATTGAGGTTGCTAATGGTCACAAATTTGAGGCTAAGGATGTAATCTTAGACTGTACTTTGAATCTAGCTGATAAATTATTTAGCGTTGATCTTATTCCTATCGAATTGGGGAGTTTTGACATAGTTATAGGCATGGATTGGTTATCTAAGAATCGAGCGGAGATTTGCTGTTTTGATAAGTCGGTTAGAATACCTTTGCAAGACGGAGAAACCCTAGTGATACAAGGACACAAAGTTGGAAGAAGCTTAGAGATGGTGTCAAGTATTAAGGTTCGTAAGTATTTGAGGAAGAAATGTGTTGCATTTTTGGCACTCATAGATGAGAAGAAGTCCAAAGAAAGGCGAATTCAAGACATTCCCGTGGTAAAGGATCACCCGAAAGTGTTTCCCGACGATTTGCTTGGACTGCCCCCGTTTAGGCAAGTTGAATTTCAAATTGACCTTATACCCGGAGCAGCACCTGTAGCTAAGGCACCCTATCGTTTAGCACCTGCCGAAATGCAAGAGTTGTCAAGCCAACTTCAGGAACTGTTGGACAAGGACTTCATTAGGCCAAGTTCTTCACCTTGGGGAGCTCCAGTTCTATTCGTTAAGAAAAAGGATGGATCGTTTCGAATGTGCATCGACTATAGGGAATTGAACAAGTTAACAATCAAGAACCGATATCCTCTACCTCGAATAGACGATTTATTCGACCAGTTGCAAGGTGCAACGTATTTCTCTAAGATTGATCTTCGATCAGGTTATCATCAATTAAGAGTTCGAGAGGAGGACATTCCAGACAGCCTTTAGGACACATTATGGACACTACGAGTTTTTGGTTATGCCTTTCGGTTTAACCAATGCACCAGCTGTATTCATGGATTTAATGAACAGGGTATGCAGACCATACCTTGACAAGTTTGTGATAGTGTTTATAGATGACATTCTGATTTACTCTCGAAGTAAGGAGGATCACGAGCAGCATTTAAGCGTAATTCTAGAACTTCTTAAGGAACAGAAACTGTACGCCAAATTCTCTAAGTGCGAATTTTGGATTAGAGAAGTACACTTTCTTGGTCACGTGATTGGAGAAAAAGGAATTCACGTAGATCCAGCTAAGGTGGAAGCTGTTAAGAAATGGGAAGCTCCAAAAACCCCAACAGAAATTCGTCAATTTCTGGGTTTGGCAGGTTATTATAGACGATTTATCGAGAACTTCTCAAAGATTGCTAAACCTCTCATAACACTGACCCAAAAGGATAGTAAATTTATTTGGGGAGAATCACAAGAAAAGGCGTTTCAGTTATTGAAGAAAAAGTTGTGCAATGCACCAATTCTGGCGTTACCGGAAGGAACCGATAACTTTGTGGTATATTGTGACGCGTCGCATCAAGGATTAGGTTGCGTGTTAATGCAAAAGGACAAGGTGATAGCATACGCTTCGCGACAACTAAAAGTTCATGAGAAGAACTATACCACACACGATTTAGAGCTCGGAGCTGTGGTTTTTGCTCTAAAGATTTGGAGACATTATTTGTACGGCACTAAGTGTACCATTTTTACAGATCATAAAAGTCTTCAGCATATTCTAGACCAGAAAATGCTAAACATGAGACAAAGAAGATGGGTAGAACTACTCAGTGATTACGATTGTGATATTCGTTATCATCCAGGTAAAGCCAATGTAGTGGCTGATGCCTTGAGTAGGAAGGAAAGGGCAAAACCTTCACGTATACGAGCAATGGGAGCACTGGTACAAACAAGCTTAAAGACTCGAATTCTTGAAGCTCAGACCGAAGCAATGAAAACGGAAAATCTGAAGGACGAAACCCTTCACGGTATAGAAAGCAGATTTGAAACTAAGGTTGATGGAGTACGTTATTTCAAGGACAGAGTTTGGGTTCCAAAAGCGAACGACATACAGGAGATAATCCTGCACGAAGCCCACAAGTCACGATATTCATTTCATCCTGGTGCGGATAAGATGTATAATGTTTAAGAGAATATAATTGGTGGCCAGGAATGAAGAAGGATATTGCTTTGTACGTAGGAAAATGTGTAACTTGCTCAAAAGTCAAAGTTGTATATCAGAAACCATCTGGTTTGCTTCAACAACCAGAGATTCCCCAGTGGAAATGGGAACAAATAACCATGGATTTTATAACCAAATTGCCAAGAACTGCCCGAGGGCACGACTCAATTTGGGTTATAGTAGATCGATTCACGAAATCTGCACATTTCCTACCGATTCGAGAAGATTACAAAATGGAAAAACTGGCTCCGATCTACATCAAGTAAATTGTTACGCGACATGGAGTCCTGATTTCTATCATATCAGATAGAGATAGCCGTTTCACATCTCGATTTTGGCAGTCACTTCAAAGAGCATTGGGGACGCAATTGAATTTAAGTACCGCCTATCATCCCCAAACAGACGGCCAAAGCGAGCGAACCATTCAAACGTTGGAAGACATGCTTCGAGCATGCGTGTTAGACTTCGGAGGAAGTTGGGATAACCACTTGCCATTTGTTGAGTTTTCCTACAACAATAGCTATCACACCAGTATCAAGTGTACGCCATATGAAGCACTGTATGGACGCAAGTGTCAATCACCTCTTTGTTGGTTGGATATTGGAGATAGACAATTGTCTAGTCCAGACATTGTACAAGAAACCACCGACAAGATCGCAATCAACAGGGATAGACTCAAAGCAGCTCAAGATCGTCAAAAGAGCTATGCTGACAACCGTAGGAAACCGTTAAAGTTTCAGATTGGAGATAGAGTATTTCTGAAAGTATCCCCTTAGAAGGGAACTGTCCGATTTGGAAAACGAGGAAAGTTGAGCCCTCGATACATTGAACCCTTCAAAATCACCGAGAGAATCGGACCAGTAGCATACAGGCTGGAATTGCCAACAGAACTAAGTGCTATTCACAACACCTTTCACGTATCAAATCTGAAGAAATGCCTAGTCAACGAGGAAATAACCGTACCTTTGGAGGAAGTCCAAATCAATGAGAAACTGTTCTTTGTAGAAAAACCAATCGAAATACTTGACCGAGAGGTCAAGCGTCTTAGGCGAAGCAAGATTCCAATAGTGAAAGTTCACTGGAACACAAGGCATGGGCCTGAGTACACATGGGAACGAGAGGATTACATGAAACATAAGTATCCTCACTTATTTGCTAAACAACCGGTTACGGACGAAAGTTCTTGAATTTCGGGACGAAATTCTTTTAACCGGGGGAGACTGTGACAACCGTCAAAATTCCGTTCAGGTTAGAACTGCACTAAATATATCAGATACAGTTATTTTATGTCACACTGTCTAGTTTTAGCAGTAAACCCGACACAGTAGGGGAAAATTAGAATTTGCGTCTAAAATCCCTCAATTTAGGAAATTATCCATACATCTCATAAAATGTCTATTAAAAATATTCATACACTTATATATGTATATGTTTATATATATACAACCTACAAAAATAAATACTAATAATTCAACTAGTTTATTTATTTTTACCAATTAAATTCAATAATTCAACTAATTAAAAGATTTAATTAAAATTAAATTAAACACAACTTTAAACACCATCATTTTAACCAAACCCACACTCCACACCCTCTCCTTTCCCCTCTCCCAAAACCGGCCACCCCTCCCCCCTAACCCCTCTCTCATTACATAAATACCCCCCTAATCCCTCATTTCTACTCTTCACTCATTTTCTCTCAACTCTCTCTAAGAGTTTACTCTCTTTTCTCTCTATTCTATCTTCTTCAAGGCTTCAAAGTCCAGCCCCAAAAACCTCAAGAAACTCAAGGTAAAATCTGCTCCTAACATCCTCTAATCATCTACATACATGCATCTTTCTCATTTCAAGTTTATCTTCCTCAAACTCTAGTCTTTTCACTTTGATTTTTGCTAAGACAATCCTTGGTATCCTAATGTTTGTAGATTCATCACCATGACACTTTGCATGTCATAGAAAGTGTGATGAATCCATCATCAAACCCATATTAGTGACCCAAGAATGTCTTACTTGAATGTTTTCACAAAAGCTCAAGAACATCAAGTTTAAAAAAAATGTCTTCGTTAGATGGTTTGCATAAACTCATTGCATGTTGATTTTTGTAAATAAAAAGCAAGTTTTCAGCTGAGAATAATCTATTTATGTGTTAAAAATCGTGGGTAAACAAAAAGAACAAAATCTTGGAAAGAGCCAATGGAAAAATAGCATTTATTTCAAGGAGCTATTTCCAACAGCAGATTTTTACACTGACTTTGCATGCCCTCAGATTTTTACACTGACTTTGCATGCCCATATCTCTCTCAACAATACTCCAAATAGATTGATTTCTTTTCTGAAACTTTATTTTACGAGTTATGAATCAAACCCAACTGGAATCTTTGAAAAACATTGAGTTTTCGAACTTCAAACAGTTTACACAAAAACAGTGCGCATCAGCAGAATTTTCTGTCACTGTTTACGTCATGTTTTATTTCATGCACTTATATTACTCTAAAAATCATGGGACTTATGGCAAACGTTTCCTAACACATGGAAGTACTTAGCCATAAAATACCAGACTAAATGACCTCGGGAAGTATTCCAAACAGTAACCACAAGTGACCTCTAATTCTGACTTCTAACAACTATATCATAATATAGCTATATGCTATCTCTTGACACTTTGTCTCACTTTTGGTGATGAAATGGTGGTATATTTATATATATGTACTATATATATATATACTTACTTATCCTAACCTTTATTTATTTACGCATTTTACTTACGCTCTAACAATCTAACATATTGTTATGGACCCTTTTCATCATTTCATGATGAAATTGTGGTATTTATATATGTAATATATATGACCTAACATCTAACTTTATTTACATACTATACATATGATCCTATTTATTGACCCTTTCGTCATTTGTCACGACAACACTTCGGTAATCTCGAACCATCATATGTAACATTTCATCTTGAAGTTGAACTATTGATATCAAAGAACCTATAACAACATACAAAATATCAACGAAGGCATTTTATGATGAATTGGATATTTAATCGACCAAAGTCTAGAACTTAGAATCTTACTAGTGTCCTTACGTTCGTAGGATCGGAGTAGGATCGCCTCACGGAACACATTGCGCACTTTTGGGAAACATCTACGCAATCCACCGTGAGTCTTCATAGCCCCTTTTACTGTTTTACATATTTTTGGGGTGAAAAGCATGTTACAACTTCATTCGAAATCAACTGTTTTCGTTACTGAAATACTATGCATGTTTAACGCTCTACGGTACGTATGCACATGTTAAAGCTTCTAAGTTATGCTATCATACAAGAAAGTCCCTACAATTTTACATTACCTCATTAACTCACGAGTGAGCCATGATGATTATGAATAACGTTATTTGGTTGACCACCCACTTACGGTAAAGTAAGTGCATAATTGTTACAACGCATGTTAGTGATAGAACATGATTTTGGGGCATACAATACAAGGTCAAGAGGTTTGGGTAATGGCTTAGCTTGCTACCTCTAAGGCATTACATTATATATACCACGAGCATGCAAAACAAAACGAAACTTTACAACCGAGAGTTGTACTACGATTTTGAAAGTACGGAACTTTACAACTTACACTAACGTTTTTAGTGTGTACAAAAACCTATGAACTCACCAACTATTTTTAGTTGACACTCTCCTTTACATGCTTTTCAGGAAACAACAAGTAAGGATGCATTCTAGAAGGCATCACATTAGCGACTTCCAACTTATTTCATCATGTCAAGTTTACTTTTGTTATTTTGGACAAGATGTATTTCTAAAAACACGTTGTAATTGTACTATTTTGATATGATGATTGTGTGTTGTCATTTACCTTACGCTTTTGAAACATTTAGCTGTGACATCCCATGTTTCCGCTTTAGCGGGGTGTGACAAATTTCAACTAGCCGACTTGTTTACCAAGGCTTTGGATGAGAAACGTTTCAACTTTCTTGTCTCAAAGCTAGGCATGTTGAATTTGAAAGTTTGATAAGTCATAATTTTTATTCAACATTTTGAAAATAATTCTTAGTCATTCAAATTTTGATAAATTTGAGTGAAGAATACTTATTTCATAATATTGAATATTCATTATGATTTGTTCAAATTTAGATTTCTTTCAGTAGTTTACAAACTAGATTACAATTTTATTCTTTTTACCGTATTTGTAGTTCAATAAATATTACTTGTGCAGTTTTATGTGTGGTTCATGAGTTTAGGGGGAGCTAAATAATTGATGGTGAGCATGTTTCAAGGGGGAGCATTACACAAAGAAAAGGTGTTTGATCTAAACAACAAAGGTATGTGTTCTAACTCAATTGATTTTCGCAAACCCTACTTGGTGAAAACAATTTTGTTAAATCTTATGCATCTTTGTAGGGGGAGCAAAAGATTTCTTTGAACACTGATAAGTTTTAAATCTGAAAAGTTTTAAATCTGAAAAGTTCACATTTTGAAAACGTAAAAAAAAAAAGTTCAAGTCTGGAAAGTTTTCGTACGAGAAGCATACGACAGTTACTGTTCATGCACGACTGTCGCATGTCTCTTATACGACATTTACTGTTTATGTGCGACAGTCGCATAACTCTTGTCCGACTAGCAATCCTAGTCGTACGGGTTATGTACGACAGTTACTGTTCATGTGCGACAGTCGCATAACTCTTGTCCGACTAGCAATCCTAGTCGTACGGGTTATGTACGACAGTTACTGTTCAGACACGACAGTCGCACGACCCTTGTATGACTAGCAGTCCTAGTCATATCCGTACCAAACAACAGTTGGTTCCACCTTAGTCGGTCACTGTTTCATACGACTAAGATGAGGTACTCGCACATTGTTTCGTATGACTACCTGACACGTGTCGGTCAAACTTTGGACCAATCATTTCTTGACACGTGTCCCTCTGACCTAAGATCTATATATAGTGCGATTTTGAGAGTCTTTTCATTTTCCGACTGTTGTTTCATCCGACTCTCTCACAACATTAGTGTTCGATTCTGAATCTTTTGTTGTTGTTTCTTTGATCTCATGGATTAGAATCGATTCAGGTATCATCATTTATCATTAATCATCGCATTTCATCGTTTATTTCATCTGATTTGATTGATTGTTAGAAAAGTCGAAAACGGGTTTTAGTAAATCCTTCGAAATTGATTTGTATGTTAGAGCTAACAAGAAAAGAAGATAGATTAGCACTCCTGGTAGAAAACCGAACATAGGACACTAGTTTGATATGCTTTCATTGACAAATCTTAGGTTTTTGGGTTTGACTGTTCATCTTCGTTCGAACATTCATAACTGTCGCATGCTACTGTGTTCATCGATACTCATAACTGTCGCAAGAAACTGAAACTCATAATTGTCGTACAAAGCTTGTCCGAAAACTCTTGGTCGTATAGTTTCATCCGACAGTTTGTGTCATGCGACTTGGTGTAGCATACGACAGTAACCCATACTTAGGAAATGTTTGAAAAGGTTTTTGGCGAAAAAGTACTGATATCCATATGGTCTTACACTGTCAATCATAGACCATGGCACATTTGCAAGAGCATGGTGATGGTAATTCTTCTGACGAAAACACGGTGATTCCTTCTCATCGTTCTTCACATCCGTCAGTAAATGCCAGAAATCTAGATGATGAACTGATTCTACCAAAAGACAAAAAGGAATTCAAACCGAACAATTATACTCTAGATTTCAGAGTCAAGATGGATTATCAGCTCATCATGGAAATTCTTCAACGTCATCCACTTCATACTGCTCTTGAAAAGACTATTCAAGTTCCGGAGATTTATTTGCAACAAGTGTGGCATACAATTCAGTATGTTGTTCGAGAAGATGCAACTGGCTATTTTTTTCTGAAAGTAGATCACTTTGAGGCCAAACTTACTTTGAAGAGATTGCGTAGAGTTCTAGATCTTCCTTATTCTCCGATTTTTGATGAGATGATGTATGAAGAAGATTTGTGCCATGATATTATGTTAATGGGTTATAATGATCCACGTCCGGAATTTAGAATGTTGACAAGTACTTCAAAGTTGAAAAGGAACTATGTACCGCCGATCTATTACACACTGTTCAGTGTTGTTAATAGATGTATGACTTCTAAACACACGGGAGTTGATACGGCAAGCATGTCAATTGTCAGAATGTTCCATGCCATTGTATTTGATCGGAAGACTGACTTTGTCGTTTCTATCTGGAATGATCTTATTGAGGTGGTTACTGATAAAACCAAGATTGGAAGAGCCAGATCTTTTGTACTGTTTCAAAGGTATCTTCAGCTTATTATTCATTCTATCATGGAGACGAATACATCAATACCCAGACGTGCCGGAGCAGCTCTTGGTCCTACAAATTACATGAAGTATCTCCGACTTTCGAAAGGTCTTTCTTTCCCTAATATTATGGTACTACCTGAAGCACTACTCTCATACGCTGACCAAGAGTCACCATACTTGAGTGAGTATAGAGAAGAGAATGCACTTATGGCCCGACCAGAGCCGGTAGGGCCTACCCAAGGTGACAACCAATTAGGTGAGTGTGGTGAGGGTTCTAGTGTTAGAAAGAGAGTTCAGGATACTGGGGTACCTGAACAGGGTGTGTTGAGAGTTAAAAGCTATGTAAGGGGAAAAGGAGATGGGGGTGCTCTTGGCCAGTCGTCCAAATCTAAAAAGATGATTCACATCTTTGAGGACGATGATGAAGAAGATCTTTGTTCTGATGATACTGAGGAAGAATCTGAGGATATTGATGCGAATATTGATGATCCTGCTAATCTTGTATATAGTTCAGATGATGATGATGTGAATGCTGATGATGAAAAAGAGGATGATAGTTCTGATTGTTGGTTCCCGTTTTGTTTAGACAAGATTAACAGATCTATTAGTTCGAGTTTATGTTTGATGCGGAAGCGTATTTGAAGAACTAACAGATAAGTTTGTATAGAAACAATACAGAATATCAAATAAATAGTATATGAAGAACAGATGAATATCTCAAAGTTTTCCTGTATTTGATGAAGAACACTAATAATAGATTTGACGTTAATTGTGTGTGTTTTTCTTGTATCTTTTTCTGTTAAGGAAGAACTCAACATGAGTCTTCCTTTTATACTACTACAAAAGAACTATTCTAGACAAAAGGACTAATGCTACAGGAAAGAAGGGATGGCATGAACAGTTGGAAATCTGCATGCATTAAATGCGCTAATATCAACTTGCAAGGATTCCTATCAGAGTTTGACACGTGTTTGTTGTCGGACTATGCCTTGTACAAGTTGATGAACGGACCCTGGAACAGTAGCAAGATATTTTTGTAACAGTGATAAGATATTTCTTTAACAGTGGCAAGATATTATAAATATCATCCAAGTCTTTAGTCATAACCGCAGAGGCTCTGTCAAGGGTAACAGAGGTTCTGCGTCTCGGTCCTTGGTGAGCATTCTTCTGTAGATCCTTCTTTGGTCCTTTGTGAGTAGTCTTCTGTAGATTCTTCTTGGGACTTGGTGTTCCTTGAATGATCGTTTGCTTTGGCAGAGCTTCTGTGGAACACCGCAGAGCTTCTGTTGAACTCTTTCATACTTAGCCTATTTTTCAATACTTCTAATATTATAAATATTTGGAGCTAACAATCTCCCCCTAAGTATTGAAAAATGAAAATTTGAATTTATGCATAATTAGGCTAAGTAAAGTAGACAGAGGTTAAACAATACCTCAAAACTTTCATTTCATTTCTTTTTTACTATTACAGAGATATGTAAAGGAGATTTAGACATTTGCATCTTTGAAGTCATTGAAACTTCTGTTGTCGAATCCTACTTCTCTGAGCTCGTGACAGAAATCGATGCAGAGTTCTCTCAAGCCGATTGTATCATCTATTTCTCTGATCATTCTTTCTGCTGATTCTTGATCCATAAGCTCAGTACCTCTGTTCTCTTGTAAGACTGATCTGAACTTGTTCAGAGTACTAGTTGCATACTTCTGATAGTCCATTTCCACAAAAAGTCTCACTTGTCCAGCAGGATCCTTATACACTAACCCGTACCTTGGTGTTTTTATGATTGAGTTGGGTATTGCAGAAGGTGGGCAGTGATCCTCTGGTGGTCTCAGACTCAGGTTTCTGACTCCAAGATCTCTTCCCAGTTGAAAGTCTATCATGCTATACAGCAGAAGCTTTTCTCTCATTGCTTTCCTGAACACTTGATAGGCCCTTCTGTTGGCATCGTTGTCGAAGTTTTCTTTCGTCCAAAGTAGAAGATCTGGCAGATCTTAGGGGTTCAAGTTCCTTATATCGGCATCTGCAAATTGATTTTCAGACTTGTTCTCCCTTTTGACTTTGTAAATGTTATACCTGATCTTTGGAAAGGTTCTCATTTGAGAGAATTTGCAGTATATTACCTTTTCTATTTTGGACTCTGAGAAGACTTATGGCCTTGATTTTAGCTTTGTTCTACTGAAGGTGTTGTCAAGGTCAGCTCTGAGTTGAGGATCTTCGATGTGTGGTATAGGGTTGTTCTGATATTGCTGTTTGTAAAGGTACCTATACACCACCTCTTCCATTTCTGCATGTCGTGTATCTGGTGGTGGTATTGGTCTTCATAGAGCATCCATTTGTCATTTTATCTCTGCAACCCTACCCTCTGTTGCCCAGTCGTATTTAGGTTTAGGAGTGACAAAGGCATCGAATGAGCTCTTCATCAACTTTTTTGTCGTCTGTGGCTTTTACTTTTTCTTCTTTGGTTCGTCTGTCATTATTCCTTTACCTTTATCTTTGGTTTGGGAAGGCTCAGAACCTATTGTCTGCTTTGGACTCTGTGGGATTGCTTCTCTTGGTTTAGGTGTTGAGGTTTCTGTGGGTATGATGGGGATTGCCTCTGTAGTTTTTGACACTTCAGTTTCTGAGGACTTTGGTGGGGATGGTTTTGTTGGTTTGATTGGAGATTTGGGTTATGTTGATGTTTCTTCTGAGGATGAAGATGTCAGGATTTGAACTTCAGGGACATCTTTTTCAAGGACAGAGGTGATTTCCACAGAGGCTGGTGTTTCCTCTGTGGGTCTCTGTTGTGTTTCCTGAGTTTCGGTTTGGGTTGGTGGTGCAGAGAAAATTGGTTCTGCAGATATTGGAGGATTATTTGCAGTTGTTTCTCTTTGATTTTCCCCTTGTTTCTCCCCCTCAGGATGATCTGATGAATCATCATCATCAGTATCATCCTGACCCTTATCTTCGTTTCCTTCTGCTCTGCAAGTAGTGTTAGGTTTCTTTGCCCCAGCTGCCATCATTATGGCACAGAGATCATCACAAAGACCAAGAAGAGTTTGAACTTCGGCCCCTGTGTTGAACCGCATCTTTCCCACACTAGCCTTGAAGTCTTTTACGTATGAAGCGTTGGCTATTGTGAAAGCTCTGATAAATTCTGTCATTTGGTTCAAGATGCTTTGCCCAAGTTCTGTCAACTATGCTATGGTCATGTAGTCGGTAGGCTTCATGGCTAGAGTAGCTTCTGTTGTTTATTCCTGAACTTGTCGTAGAGCCTTCTGCAGTTCTTCTGGAGTAATAACTTTTGATGACACTTGTTCTTTCATCTTTTCTAGATATATGTTGATCGAGTTGTTGAAGGCAGAAGTTGCAGCTTTTTCAAGATCAGCATCAGCAGAGGTAGGTGTGGTGGCAGAAGTTGTGGCAGCAGTCTTTATAGATTGCACCTCTGTGGACAAGTTGTCCATTTTGGTGTTTAGTTCTGAGAGGGCCTTGGACGTAACTTCTGCAAAAGATTTGAAAGAGCTTTTCAACTCTTCCAATGTTTGGTTCACAGAGTTGATAAGGGTTTGGAACTCACCCCTTGATACGTGTGAACTCGTGGTAACCTCTGGAGGAACACATTCGTCTCCAGAGTTTGTCCTTGTTCCTTGGACACCTTCTTTCACCCCTGTTTGTACGTTGAGGGTGGAAGGATTTACTTCTGATCCTCGAGGAGAAATATGAGTTTCAACCTCTACAGAAGTTCGGTGAAGAACATTGTCCAAATCCACTCCAGAGGTGGGTATTGGAATATCCTTCTGTTGACTTGGAGACTTGTCTAGAGTCTCTTCGTCTCTGTACTCTCTAATCCCCTCTGAAGGGATGTTGGGCCCTATCGTGGTGTGCGTGACAGATGAAACGAATTCCTCTGCTAGGATGTCAGATGTGATTTGGGGTAATAAATCACGAACTATGGGTGAGTCCTTTCGAGAGGACTCCCCAGTAATGGTTTCCCCGGTTTTATTAGGCACAGAGGTTGAAAGAGTAACCTCTAGCTGTCTGGGAGGGGTTGGGATCGAGCTGTGCTGCTCTATTTCAATGATACCTTCTGCTGCTAGACCGGCGGTATCAGAAATGTGGGTTGCACTAGGAGGGGGTTTTGGATGTGTGCCATCTTCTTCTTCGGCATCTTTTTCTGTAGAACCCTCTGCTGTTTCTATCCTAACCTCTTCCTCTATTTCATTGTTTATTTCTTCTTCTGAAGTTTCCTCTGTAGGCGCTACAGTTTCTGCCGCTTCTCTTAAGGAATCATAAATGAAGTGAAATCCTATGAGTTGTCGTACGTGAGGGTGCATGGTTTGTGTACCTTGAGCAGCAGAAATAACTTCTGTTGTGCGCAGAGCCTCTGTAGTCTGATCCAATGGTTATGTATTGATCCAAACCCTCAGTGATTTGATAATGACCCTCTCTTATATACATAGTTAAAATTGTAAGTAAACAATATGTATCAGAGTTTCACTATCGCTGATAAGTACTAAGATCTTACAGTACCGCTGATAGGAACTCTCGCTCTTTTAAATTAAACATTCAGCGAACACTGTTCACCATTAATGCTCTGAGTCTGTTCAGTCATTATGATGATCGCTGATAAGTTAGTTGTTTACTTATGATCCCTGAAGACAAGTTTCACGTCAACAAAGGTTCTACGCTGAAGTCGAAGATCAAGCTAAAGAACCAGCGACAAGTCTCCTAATGAACTGATGCGGATCAGCGAAGACACAGATTTGTCCACTCAACGTGAAGTATCAAGTACAAGACTTCAGCTATCGCTGAACTTTATCATTTACTGAAAAGTAAATGATAATCGCTGAATCAACGAAAGCTGATCATGAAGTCCTCCGTACAAAGTACTTTTCTCTTAACCTCCCTTGCACGACTCTGTACGAAATGTCAGAAAAGAACCTCCGACTGTCTGAAATCGTACAACCACTCTAATACTACACTGTTCATCCATGCGGCTACTAAGGTTGTCAACCAAGGTCAATGACATGCAACCAACCAGCTGATGACACGTGTAAAGTGTATACTGACTTGCATTAAATGCATGTAGTATATAAAGAGATGAACCCACTTCATTTGAAGTAACTTGCTAACTCTGGACAAGTTCAATCTCTTATCTCAAGATAGGTTATTATTAGTAATTTCCTTATCTTTTTCTTAGTGCAAGAAACCTTAGTGTTCCAACTTGTTTAGATTTAGGTTTATCCTTAATCTTGTTTCCGCAACAAACTGTAAATTGTTAATGATTTATCAATAAACAATTTAGAAAAGTAAAATATGTGTGTTTGTATTCAACCCCCCCCCCCCCCCCCCCCCCCCCCCTTCTACAAACTTGTATAGGCCTTCGGGACCAACAAGTGGTATCAGAGCGGATTTGTTTAATCTCATAAACAAGATCTAATCTAAGATATTTCTCTTCCTTGCTATTATTTGAAAATGGCCACCAACACAAACACAAATTATATAGACAATGGTTCTCTTGCTAAACCTCCTAGATTTTCCAAAGATAACTTCAACTTATGGAAAAATAGGATGACACTCTTCTTAGAAGGTGTAGACCCTACTATGCCTTACTATCTCGAAAATGGTCCATTCATCCCTGTAAGAATTGATGCTGCAGTTCCAGGCGCTGAGAATAGAGCTGCTATTCCAGAAAGGCTGGTACCTAAGGAAATCCTTCAATGGACTGACGAAGATAAGAATAAAGTGGCTATAGATACAAAAGCCAGATCCATACTATCCATGGCTCTTCCTGACGAAGTCTACCATTCCGTCATGAATCTGAAAACATCAAAAGCCATGTGGGACACAATATGTGTTCAGTATGAAGGAACGTCTGAAGTACAGGACTCAAGAAAGATTAACCTGGTAAGACAATACGAAAGCTTCATTTCTGGTAAGAATGAAACTCTCTCTGAAGTTCACCAACGTTTTAATTGTTTAATTATAGATCTGAAAACTGTTGGTAAGGAATATTCTAACTTTGAAGTGCTGACAAAGTTTCTAGAATGTTTACCTGAAAGCTGGGACAATTATTCTATGTGTCTCAAGCTGTTAAAGGATCTAAAATCAATGACCCTTGCTACCTTATTTGGCACGTTGCTGAATCATGAGCAATCAAGCCATCTTAAGAAGAATCTTGTAAAAGATTACAAAAGCACCCCTGTTGCTTTAATCTCAGAGGAACCTTCTACTCGGCGACACTCGGTCACTATCACTGAGTTAGAGAGTAACTCTGAAAGGTCATCAGATTCTGATTATTCAGATAATGATGAATCTTTGGCTCTCCTAACTCAGAAGTTCAGGAGATTTGCCAAAAACAAAATGTTTAGAAAGAACAAACCTCTTTCCATAACTGACAAGCCTAGATCATCAGCGTTTGTTGATAAGGCTACTGCTACTTGTTTTAACTGCGAAAAGACAGGACATTTCGCTAACGAGTGCAGGTCAAAGAAAGTTTCTAGACCCTCAACTTTTACAAAGAAACCCTTTGTTCCAAGGAACAAAGATGACAAATATTCAAAGCTGAAAGAAAAATATGCAAAGCTGAAAAGCTTTAAGAAGAAGAATAAAGGCCTGATGGCTGACTATGATTGGGCTGCTTCTGATGAAGAAGCATCATCATCTGACTCTGAAGATGATGAAGCAAATCTATGTCTTATGGCCAAGATTGAAGAAGAGGAAGAAAGTTTAGACATTCCCTCCACTTCAACATCTGCTATTCAGGTATCACCTTCTTTCTTTACCAATATTGCAAATATTGATGAAGCTGATAGTCTCCGTAAGATCGATCTCTTGACTAGAAGTTTATACGAAGCCATGAACGGCAAAACTGTGATTGAAAACCAAAATCTTGATCTCGCTGAAAAGCTTAAAAACTGCCACCTTCAAATAGAAAAGCTTTCTAAAATTGAAGAAGATTTTAAAGATCAAGTATATTTAAATCAGCTAGTCAAAATCGAACGAGCAGAAGCTATCGCTGCATTAAAGGCTGAAAAAGCTACTGTTGAAGGATGGTGTAATTCTTCAACAAAGATCACTGAGATAATAAAGTCTCAGATTCCGCTGAGTGATAAACGTGGTTTGGGTTACAAATATGAAACTCCAAAACCAACCACTGAGCATTCAATGCTTAAATTTGGAACGTTCGTATCCTCAGTCGCTGATACTTCATCTTCTCAGTGCTCCTCGTCCGTTACACCAATCCCTGAGGAAACTCCTACCTCCTCAAAAGGCAAGGAGAAAATGGTTTATTCAAAACCTACCTCTGTCTGTAAAGACAAAGGTAAAGGAATTGTTATTTACCAGAATCCTCGGAAGGGTACCTTAGTACCAAAACTGAACGCTTCTAAAGCTTCAGTGGCTCATCCCTCTGGATCAAGGAAGCAGATATCTGGATTTATTCAGCGATCTACTCCTAGACTCAAATTGGATGTCCTAGGTAAGAAATCTGAAGAACTGAATGTTCGTCCCATTTCTAAAGCCAGTAGTTTACTTGGTGCTGGCACTTCTAATTTGAAATTAAAAGCTCAGCATTCAAATGGTCCTAGAACTACTTTTAGATATAGGAAATGTTATCACTATGGACTTACCGATCATATTGCTAGTAAGTGCGCCACAGCCACCAAAGCTGAAAAGATAGCTAAGGTGAAGATTGCCCCAAGGCAAAGAAGACCAACCCTGGTGCAAATCAAGTCAAGGTGAATTCTACCACTGAGGTTAAGAAATTAATCAAAGTGAAGAAAGACAAAGTTGAATCTTCAAATGTTGCGAAGACTGCTGAACCTTCCATTCCAACTACTTCCACTGACAAACGTGTGTACATGGTTAAGTGGGTACCCAAGAAAAACTAATCTTCTTTTGTATTGCAGGTTAAGAAGGGTATCTGGTATCTTGATAGTGGATGCTCTAGACACATGACTGGAAAGAAAAGCCTGCTCGCTGAATACAGGGTCCCTCTGTGACTTTCGGTGGAAATGGAAAAGGACATACCCGAGGGTATGGTGTACTTTCAAATGGTACAACCTCCTTCAGAAGAGTCGCATATGTTGAAGGGCTGAAGCATAATCTTCTAAGCATCAGTCAGCTTTGCGACATGGATAACAAAGTAATCTTTACTAAGGAATCCTGCTTTGTCTCTGACAAAAAGGAGAAGATAGCTCTCAGCGGTTATCGTTTGGAAAATGTTTATGTAATAAACATGGACTCAACAACCACTGAGAACTCCTGTTTCTTCTCAAAGGCCTCATCTGATGTCAACTGGCTATGGCATAAGAGGCTATCTCATCTAAATTTCAAGACACTGAACACTCTTTCTTCAAAAGAGTTAGTCACTGGTCTACCTCAGCATTCATACGCCAAAGAGTCGTTATGTTCAGCGTGTGAAAAAGGGAAGCAGACCAAAGCAAGCTTTAAATCAAAGCAAGTTTCTTCAGTGTCATCTCCTCTACAACTACTCCATATGGATTTGTTTGGCCCTGTTAACAAACAATCCATCGCTGGAAAGAAATATACGCTGGTCATATGTTGGGAACTGAAAATGAGCCAAGTATGGATAGTGCTGCTAGTCCATGATTTCTACTGCTAAGTCTACATTAATACTGCCAGAAGAAAGTTAATACTGCTGGGCAAGATTACTACTGCGTAGTCATGGTTAGTACTGCTAGACCAAATTACTACTGCAAGTCATGGTTAGTACTGCTGAGCTGAGATACTACTGCTAGAAGACTGTGAAGGTTAATACTGCTGAAGGTCGTTAATGCTGCTAAGTCAAATGATTGTTAATACTGCTGACTTGATAAGTTTGGTATGCGATACTTTTGGAGACAAAGAAGGAATTGATCAAGATATGTTTAACGAAGATTCAGAAGATCAATTTACTTTTGATAGTTATCTTGTAATTACTTTTGTATAAATAGTATTGATAGATAGCTATTAGAACACACGATACATGATAGACAAGCTAATATACGTGTGAAATAGAATTCGATATTGATTCAAGAGAGAATTAACCTCAAGGTGTAAGAACCCTATTTCTAGAGAAGTAGAAGTCGTCTTGGTGAGATCTGTTCATCAAGATTGAGGTTTGGTGTAAAGCTTGTGAGTAATACAGTTTGATATATACAGTGTGTTGAATTCTATTGATTGTTCTTTATTTGATTTAGAGTTCTATTCCGCAAGATTCTCTAAATTTTGTTTCTAAGAAGTTTAATTCTTGTTAAGAATCGATCCTGACAAGTGGTATCAGAGCATTGGTATCTTAGAAGCTATGGACAATTCAATTGATACTCACAGTACTCTTGTTTCAAAGGTTCCCATGCTCAAACCCAATGAATTTGACATGTGGAAACTGAGAATCAAGCAGTACATTCTTCTTACTGATTATGCAATATGGGACATCATAGAAAATGGCCCATGTAATGAAGGAAAGATTGGAGCAGATGGAAAGAGACCTCCTCCCAAGACAGATGCTGAAAAGAAAGTCAGACAAACAGAGATGAAGGCCTTAAGCACTCTGCTTTTGGCTATTCCTAATGAGTACCAACATCAATTCCAACACTGCACAGATGCACAGATGTTGTGGAATGCTCTGGAGAAAAGATTTACTGGCACAAAGAGCACAAAGAGAAATCAAAAGGCTATTCTCAGGCAACAATATGAGAACTTCATGTCTGCAAAGAATGAGTCTATGACTCAAACTTTTGACAGATTTAACAAGTTGATTGGAGAATTAGCTACTGTGGGTGTACACATGGATGCTGATGATGTCAATAGAAAGTTCCTTAGATCATTGGGAGAAGAATGGACCATGTACACAGTCTCATTCAGACAGAATGACCAATTGGAGGACAAAGAGCTAGATGACCTCTACAATGATCTGAGAGTATTTGAGGCTGAAGTTGAAGCCAAGAGAAGGCCATCTGGATTTGTTTATAATGCCGCTTTATTATCTTCATCCTCTGATAATGCTGCTAACCCTGATTCTGTTAATACTGCAGGTTCTGTTAATGCTGCTGGTGGAACTAATCAAGAGAAGACTACAGATTCTGTACTAGAAGCATTCTTTTCTAGTCATGTTCACTCTTCTCTAATCAATGATGATTTAGAGCAGATTAATGCTGATGATCTGGAAGAGATGGACATCAAGTGGCAGATGGCTATGCTATCAATGAGGGTGAAGAAATTCATCAAAAGGACTGGGAGAAACAACTTTTCCCAGAGAAGAGAAGATGGTGCAGGCTTTGACAAGTCCAAGGTTGAGTGTTATAAGTGTCACAAGATGGGACACTTTGCCAGAGAATGCAGAAGTGGAGGATCACATCAACAGGCTCAAAACGGAAACCAAAACAGAAGCTCCTCTCAAGCCCTTGTTTCTCAACAAGGAATGGGATTTGATTGGAGTGATCAAGCTGAGGAAGCCTGTCAGAATCAAGCTCTTATGGCAGAAGTATCTGATATTCCCACTGAGGTACAATCTAAACTCTGTTCTCAAGCGTGCATTGATGCTGTTAAAAGATATAGGGATCACAATCAGGGTATGTGTGATAACCTTAAGAGGCTAGAGAAAGATGTGAAAGATTATGTTAGGATTGTAGAAAGGTTTGAGGAACAGATTAGAGCTTTTCAAGCTAATGAACTTCAACACTCCTATGATACTAACTATTGGAAGTGGGAGAAGAATGAGTATGAGATTAAGCTGAAAGTGTCTGGGGAGGAGAATGAGAAATTAAAAGAAGAGCTTAAGAAGGTTAAACTTGATGTTGAAAAGTTTACCTGTGCTTCTAAAACCATGGATACCATCATTAAGGCTCAAATCCATGACAAGATGAAAGTAGGGATAGGGTACAATGCCACACCTCCACCCTACAATAACAACTACATACCTCCTAAGTCTGATTTGTTAGAGACCAAGGATAGGAAGGATCCTGAATTAAAGATTAATATAGATCCTTGTGAAGAAGAAGTAGTAGTTAAGGATAAAACAGAGAAGGAAGAATCTAAGAAGAATAAGAGTGTTAGTAGTAAGGTTCCCTTAGACAATGAAATTGTGACCAATGAGAAAGATGGAAATCCTTGGGGAAAGAACAATGAGATGAAAAGGACAGAAACAGAAAAGGGAGTCCAATACACACAGACCACAGTTGTGGCTCCCAATACCTGTAAACATTGTTCTTGTAAGAAATCTCAAGAGCTTAAGCCCCAAAAACATGATAACAAAAGGGGTAATCAAAGAAACTGGAATAACCAGTGGGCTATGAGACAAGGAGTTGATCTGAACAAAATTAACAGGCCAAAACCTTGTTTCATCTGTGGTAAGCTAAATCATTTAGCCAAACACTGTTATTTCAATCCTGTTAACCAAAGGTTTAATGCTCAAAGATCTTTTCAAAAACCTGGTGGTTACAGAAAGAATGGTGGATATAAAAAGTCTGTGAGGAAAGTTGTGGCAAAGAAACAAGATAAACCCAAAAGCCACATAAAGAAAACGACTGAAAAGGAATGTGGTACTATGTGGGTTCCAAAAGGCACTAAATACAATACTGCTGCTAGCAGTGTTAGTACTGCTAACACTGTTAGTACTGCTTCAAAAGTTGGTGCTGCTAGCAGTGTTAATACTGCTAGTAATCATTCCAAAGTTAGTGCTGCTAGCAATATTAGTGCTGCTAACACTTTTAGTGCTTCTTCTTCAGATAGTACTGCTGCTAGCAGTATTAACTCTGTTAATACTGCTACCTCTGTTAGTACTGCTGATACTGCTGCTAACAATACTGCTGCTAACAATACTGCTGCTAGTGCTGCTACACCAATAATTTTGACAAAGTACTCCAGTACTGCAGTACCTAAATTTGAAAATCTCATCAAAACCAAGTGCAAGTACTTTGATGAGCAAGGGAGACCCAAGACCACTTCGGCTTGGGTTCCCAATAAAACTAACTGATTTATCTTGATGTGCAGGGCAACCAACAGCTCAAGGGGAAGAGCATTTGGCATGTTGATAGTGGTTGCTCCAGGCACATGACAGGTAACATGGCCTGCCTCAAAAATTTCAAAAAGATTGATGGAGGACATGTTGCATTTGGGGATAATCCTGCTGGTGGAAAGATAAGTGGTAAGGGTGATGTTTCAAAGGGTAAGATGACCTTTGAAGATGTGTACTATGTTGAACAATTGAGATACAACCTGTTAAGTGTATCACATGTTTGTGACAAGAAGCATAGCATATTGTTTACTGATTCTGAATGTATTATCCTTGCTCCTGGATACAAAGTGGTTGATGAAAACATGATACTTCTGAGAACTCCTAGGAAGGATAATGTATATTGTTTAGATTTGGAAAGTGTTTCATCTGATTCATCCCTAAATTGTTTAGTTTCAAAAGCTTCTTTCGATGAATCATCACTTTGGCACAGAAGGATGTGTCACATGAACTTTAAAACAATGAATAAACTTGTTAAGAATAACCTTGTAAGGGGTTTGCCATCCAAAGTCTATTCATGTGATGATCATTGTGTTGCTTGTCTCAAAGGCAAACAACACAAAACTTCTCATAAGACCAAAGAGATAAACACTATCTCAAATCCTCTTCAACTGTTACATATGGATCTGTTTGGTCCTACTAATGTGATGAGTATTGGCAAGAAATCATACTGCTTAGTTATTGTTGATGATTATTCTAGATTTACTTGGGTATATTTTCTGAGAACTAAAGATGAGACAAGTGCACTGATCAAATCTTTTATTCTCAAAATTGAAAACCAATCAAATCAAAGAGTGAAAGTCATTAGATCAGATAATGGAACTGAGTTTAAAAATTTTGATCTAAACACCTTTTGTGAAGAAAAAGGAATTGAGAGACAATACAGTGCTCCTAGGACTCCACAACAAAATGGTGTTGCTGAGAGAAGGAATAGGACACTGATTGAGGCTGCTAGATCTCTGTTAGCTGATTCAAAGTTACCAATTACTTTTTGGGCGGAAGCAGTTAATACTGCCTGTTATGTTCAAAACAGAGTTTTAGTTGTAAAGCCTAAAAATAAGACACCTTATGAGCTTTTCCATAACAGGAAACCATATATTGGATTTTTCAAACCATTTGGATGTCCTTGTACTATTCTCAATACCAAATCTCACTTAGGTAAGTTTGATAGCAAAGCAGATGATGGTTTTCTTGTTGGGTATTCATCTCAAAGTAAGGCCTACAGAGTTTTTAATACCTCTTCTAGAATAATTGAAGAAAGTGACAATGTCAAATGCAATGAGAACACACCAAATCCTATTGGTTCAGGTCCTAATTGGCTGTTTGACATTGATTCACTCACTAATTCTTTGGGTTTCAGTAGTGATGTATATGCAGGACAAAGGGATACACCAACATCATAACACAGAATTCAATCTGTGATATTTCCACTCCCTTCCATTGATCCTGTTGAATTCTGTGAACACCAAGAGGAGACTGAACCTATTCAGAATGAAGAAGAGAGGAGAGCAGAGGAAAATCAGTCTTCAGGTCCAAATTCCAGAGAATCTGAGGTGACTGAAGAAGCATAAACAAATCCAGAATTAAATGAGTCAAATCTGGATGAGAACATAAAAGAGGAATTGATGGCTACTTCCAGTGATCCTTTAAAGAAGGTAAACACTTCTAAACATGGTGCAGATATATATAACTATGATGAATTGATGAAAACCATTGGAAATGTCAACTTGGATGTTATGGCACAGAAGAAGGAGATTGAGCAACTTAAGGCTGTGGTCACCTACCAACAGTCTCAAATTGAGAAGCTCAAGAAGATGGTCACCAAGTTGTTGCACAGAAAGAAAAAGGCAAGATTTGTGCTGAGAAGAAGAATTCCAACTGATGATGCTCCTAAAAAGGGGGAGTCAGAGTCAGAATCAGAAGCAGAACTGAATATGAAGGGTCTACAAGTTGAGGGGGAGACAGTTCAGATGGAGACTGAGATGGAAATTGATAATGCACAGTTTAAGGGGGAGTCCAGTGCACAGAATAAGGGGGAGACAGAAAAGGTGGAAGAGCTTGTTAATGAAGCAGAAACTGTTAATGCTGCAAATGTTCATGAAGCAGCAGAAATCATACAAGAAGTAGTAACAGAAATCTTGAAAGCAGCAGTAACAGAGAAAGAGCCTGAAACTGAAGTAGCAGCAGAAACTGTTAATGCTGCTGACTCTAAGCAAGCAGCAGAAACAGTTAATGCTGCTCAATCTACAAAGAAAGCAGTAACAGAAACAGAAGCTGAAACAGTAACAGAGAAGCTTACAGTAGAAGAAGTGGAGGTTGCAGAGGCTTTAATCAAAGCCAAACATGATACACCTCCAACTGCCAAGAAACAGAAAGAAACTAAGGATGCAAAGATGGTTTTCAGCAGAAAGAGAACAAAGTCTGTGGCTACTAAAAAGAAGTGTGTAAAGAAGCAAAGGGTAGAACCTGTTGATAAACCAGTGGTAGAAGAGAAAGAAAAGGAAGAAGTTGCCAAGGATGAAGGACAAGGAGATAGTAAGACAGGTCAATCCAGTAATGCACAATCACTTAGCAATGAACAATGTGACTTGTACATCACTATGGTTGATACTGAACCAATCAAAGTGACTCCATTAGATTCAAAACCTCCTGAAATCAGTCACTGGGATACTTTGATAGATGAGAGAAAGGAGTATATCAGACTCAAGAGAGCTGATGGGCAGTTTGAAGTCTACAGAACATGGGGACAATTTATAAGAAGATGCTCAAGATCTGACTTGGAAGAGATGTTCAAAGTAGGCATGCAGATCTATGGTAACATGTTGACAGAAAGAGGTATGTCTATCACAAAGATGGTGTTAGAATACCTATGCCTAATGTTCAGACCAGAAGTAGTTCAGCACATAACAGCAAGACCTTTTCAAGCAGTAACCCACTGGATGCTCTATGAAAATTGTGGAATGTATGTTATATCAATTGACAACACATATCAGGAGTATTATCTGGTGGATGAAATCTACAAACACTGCATGAAAAGACTGAAAGGGATGTTACATGTAAAATTGGTCTGCAACAAAGACTCTGCTATGGGAAGATTCTTGGTAAGAAGAATTGTAAATCAGAGTCTAGGTTTAAGTCCTGATCTATGCTTATATGATGACTAAGTTTTGGTAGCATCATTTGAAGAACCTGACTTCTTTTCCTAAAAGTCAAGTTAGGGGGAGATTGTTGGGAACTGAAAATGAGCCAAGTATGGATAGTGCTGCTAGTCCATGATTTCTACTGCTAAGTCTACATTAATACTGCCAGAAGAAAGTTAATACTGCTGGGCAAGATTACTACTGCGTAGTCATGGTTAGTACTGCTAGACCAAATTACTACTGCAAGTCATGGTTAGTACTGCTGAGTTGAGATACTACTGCTAGAAGACTGTGAAGGTTAATACTGCTGAAGGTCGTTAATGCTGCTAAGTCAAATGATTGTTAATACTGCTGACTTGATAAGTTTGGTATGCGATACTTTTGGAGACAAAGAAGGAATTGATCAAGATATGTTTAACGAAGATTCAGAAGATCAATTTACTTTTGATAGTTATCTTGTAATTACTTTTGTATAAATAGTATTGATAGAAAGCTATTAGAACACACGATACATGATAGACAAGCTAATATACGTGTGAAATAGAATTCGATATTGATTCAAGAGAGAATTAACCTCAAGGTGTATGAACCCTATTTCTAGAGAAGTAGAAGTCGTCTTGGTGAGATCTGTTCATCAAGATTGAGGTTTGGTGTAAAGCTTGTGAGTAATACAGTTTGATATATATACAGTGTGTTGAATTCTATTGATTGTTCTTTATTTGATTTAGAGTTCTATTCCGCTAGATTCTCTAAATTTTGTTTCTAAGAAGTTTAATTCTTGTTAAGAATCGATCCTGACATCATAGTTGATGAATTCTCTCGCTTCACTTGGGTAATGTTTCTCCGTTCTAAGAGTGACACCTCTGAAGAACTCATCAATTTTGTTCGGAAGATGGAAACCCTGAACAATCTGACCGTTCGCTCAATAAGGAGTGATCTTGGGACTGAATTCAAAAACAGTTCTCTTGATTCCTTCCTTGAGAGTAAGGGTATTTCTCACAACTTTTCTTCAGTGAGAACACCGCAACAAAATGGAGTCGCTGAAAGAAGAAATAGAACAATTATTGAAGGTGCACGTTCAATGATCAACGATTCTCACCTGCCTACTCAGTTTTGGGCAGAAGCTGTCAACACTGCTTGTTTTACGCAAAACAGGTCGCTGATAGTTAAAAGATTCAAAAAGACAGCCTATGAACTCTTTCATGGGAGAAAGCCTTCAATCAGCTTTCTTCACCTCTTTGGATGTCAGTGTTTTATACTGAACAACAGAGATGCTCTTGGAAAGTTTGATCCTAAGGCTGATGATGGAATCTTTCTTGGATACTCCTCAGTTTTCAAAGCCTTCAGAGTCTTCAATCGTAGAAGACAAACTGTTGAAGAAACTATTCACGTCACGTTTGACGAATCCCGTTCAGCGAACTCTAAACCGTCCGCTGATACTGAAGAACTGAATCAATGGATGTTTTCTCATCTTGGTGATTCAAAAGATATTCCCACTAATGCTGTGAAATCCCAGATCTCTAGCAATAAGATATGAATGTATTGAGAGAGAATCTAGAGAGCAAATATGCCATCCATGTATTGAGCTCAAAGGATTACAAAAGGTTTCTAAAGTATTACTTTAGCTTTCTAAAGTGTTTCTAACAAATGAACTTGAAGTTTTTGAAAAAGTATTCAAGAATCGATCAGATCTGTCAATTCTGTGCAGATTTTGATGTTTATGCAAGAATTAAATGTGTTCAGAATCCAAATCCGAGTTGAACGATGCAAAGAAATGATTCAAAAACTCAAAATCTAGAAAATCTTCATGTCTGAATGTTAAGACTTCAGATGAACAGTAAACTTCTCTTGGTCCGAATTCTTGATGAACAGTGTAAAAATTCTTCAATTTGCTCTTTAATCTGCTTGATTCTTCTGTTTTGCTCTGATACCAATTGATAAATCCCAAATCTAGCACAAAGTAATGAACAAGTGTTGAGAGAATCTAGAGAGGAAATATGTCATCCATGTATTGAGCTCAAAGGATTACAAAAGGTTTCTAAAAGATTACAAAAGCTTTCTAAAGTGTTTCTAAGTGTTACTAACAAATGGTCTAGACAAGCCTATTTATACCCATAACATACAAGGTATAAAGGCATTCACAATACTGTATAGACTCATACAGTACATTGACTTTACAGTAAATCTTGAATACAACAATGCTCTAACAAATGCTCATCCAGTAGAAGATGATAGTCCTATCATTCCAAATATGCAGAACAGTTAAGCTGAAACTTCTTGGGTCTCAGCTGTTCCTATAAACACTATACCTAACGCTGAACCAAATGTCTCAGACATTCCATCTACTTCTGTCACACCCCGCTAAAGCGGAAACACGAGATGTAACAGATAGAGTTTCATAGCATTAAGAAATAAACAACACCAACCATACAATTACATAAAGTATTGCATTTCAAGTTTCAAAAATTTAAGTTGAAGGTTTACAATCCAAAGTTTACATGCAACCCGAAATAGTGTTTTTAACAAGATATGACAAAAGATGAGTCTCGGTTGATGTCTTCATGCATGCTAATTTAAACCTTGTCATTTACCTTCTTAGCCCCTGAAAAGCATGTTTAAAACAAAAAAAGGTCAACTACAAAGAGTTGGTGAGTTCACAGGTTTTCCATATACACAATAGTTTTTCATTCAAAGGTTACTCTCATGAAACGTTTGTTCATGACAAGCTCCAAATTTGAAAATATTTATGAGTACAATTTACATTGAGTGACTTTTGCAAGATATATAAGGGTTGAGCCACTACTAAGCCTCCGACAATCTACGCCCCGCGAACTACCTCAGAGGTGGTATGTTGGCCACATGAGTAGAACATTATTAACAGATAAAGTGCACCCCTAATCGTCAGTCAAGGTGGGTTTGTCAAACCAAATAGCGCTATCCACAAGTATCACCGGCTCGTTACGAGTTAATAAGTAGTGTATCTATTGGGGACTTACCATTTTCATTATCACTCAACATATCTTTATCACTTATGTAAATTTGTCCATTCATTTGTACTCATTCCTCAAATCATAAATATCCACAATTTAATATCATGAATCATTTAGCATTTTAAAATCATAACATGCTTTTCACCCCAAACATTAAACAAGTAAAAAGGGGCTGTGAATACTCGCCTTAAAGCGTAGACGCGAAGTAGTGCAAGCTTGATTGCTTAATGCTTTACGGGTTTCCTATAATGTCAAACAATCTCTACAAGTCCTTCATATCTAAATCAAGGTTATACTTAACTAATTTAGTCCACCTCTTGTGAAATGCCTTTGTTTTAGTATTTAATTTGAAATGAAGAATATAACATTGTCCCAATGTTTTAATCATGTATATATATATATATAGTTATAATAATAAAATCCCATACCTTTTCAAAATGCTTAATCTGGCAGAAACTTTGTACTTCGAAAATGACTATTGAAAAGCACTTTCCAAAATGACAATTTACCCATTTTTTTTATATGTAGTACTATACTGAGTAAAGGCTATTGTGACCAAATTTCGTAAATTTTGGAGGTGTTTAAGGAGTCCAAATAATTTTTATGAATTTGTATAACACAGAACCTAAAACAGATTGCACCCTTCTGTGAAAACAGACTTTTGGAGGGTCAAAACTTAATATTTTTCAGAGTTTTTACATGCTTTGGAAACCTAACACATAAAGGTATCTTATGGAAAAAGATTCACAAATGTTTGATAACTTTTGCGTGAGTTATGGACGAATGAAGTTGCATGTACCAATCTGCCAATTTTGGACAGCTTGACACACTTGACTTGTATAAAATATTTAAGTGACCAAAACTCCATATTTTTGAATGAAACCAAGTGCATGAGAAGCCTAACTCATCTGAGAAATTCCCAGAAAGAAAATGAGTAATTTTGATGGTTTCTACAGAGAGTTATAAGCAAAATAAAGTGACACAACAATCTGGCTGATCATCTGCTGCACACCAAATTTGTTCTAAGGAGTTGAAGGCTTAAATCTCAATATTTTCTTATGAGACCACTTGGGTTTGAACCCTAACTCATTAAACCTTACTCCAGAAGAAATATGAGGAATTTTGGACATGATTTGACCAAGATATGGTCGTCCTAAGCACATGCAGCAATTCTGCCAGATTCTTAAACTCTAACATTCTTTAGAAAATCACATTTTTAGCATTCTAACATCCATAGATGTGGATTCTTTTGCTAAGGGTTCAATCCCAACATCATGTGACATGTTTTTGAAAGAAAATACTTTAAACTTATAAGAAAAATGTGCATGCAAAGTCAAAAAATCCAGATTCTTATACAAGAACAAAACCCACGTTTTTGATGATTTTGCTCATTTTTCTCTAGTTCATGATGGAAGTTCATAGATTTTCACCACTTTATGGACATTTCTCATGTCCTTGGTGTTTTATATCACTTCTAGAATAAGAAAAAGAGTTCATCCATTTGGATGAAATAAAAGTGTAGAACAATGTAGGAAATGGCATAAAAGGTGCCAAAAAAAGTATGAATAACACTAGTTTGGAGTTCTTACCTTAGGAAGATAATGCAAGTACTTCAAACTTCAAATCTTTTGCTTTGAATACTAGGTTTAGGTCCGAAATTTTCTGGAGCTTTGAAGGTATTTTTTTGTTGAAGAAACGTGAAGAAACAAAGAAAGAGAAGGATATAGAGAGAAGGGAGGAAGATGGATGGTTGGAGGAACTTTTGAAATGAACAAAAGTTGAAATATTGAGGGAGAAAAAGGGGGGGGGGGGGGAGGCCGGCCCCTTCATGGGCCCCCAACCCCTTGATGTATTTTTTTTTATAAAAATATAGCCCAAAATCATTTCTTTGTAAAATCATTTTTATTTTTGTGAATAGATTTCAAGACACACTCTTAAAATACCATCTTGTTTCTATAAATTTCCAATAAAAAGAAAATTTATGTATGAAAGAAAAACCCTATATTTCAAATAGATTATATGTTAGTTGAAGCATTTTGGCATTTCACAAGGTGTTCCGGTTAGTCATGGGTCAAAACCGGGTCTTTTAGGCAACTACCGGGAATTCTAGCGATCTTTCGCTTTAATATTTTCTGAATGGGTCCTATCAGGGTATATTCTCTCTATTAACATTAGTGAGGGTTTAACAGATGCTAACCTGGAAGTTTCGATTTTTGCCGAATGTTACAACTTCTCAGCAATCAGTGAATATAATGACAACTGCATCCATTCCTCTCTTGGCTGATACTCCTGACGTCGCTGAAGCTTCATCTTCAGCTCCTCCAGTTCAAGTTGAGTCAGCGTCTCACGCTCCGGCTCAGCGATGGACTATAAATCATCCAATTGATCAAATTCTTGGTGATCCAAACGCTGGGATTCAGACTCGACGAAGTGCAGGTAAAATTTGTTTATTTGTAAATTTTATTTCACTAACTGAACCAAAGAAAGTAGATGATGCCCTCAAAGATCCAAACTGGGTCAGCGCCATGCAAGAAGAGCTGACTGAATTCGAAAGAAACAAAGTTTGGAAACTTGTTCGGAGACCAACTGATAAAACAGTAATAGGCACTAAATGGGTCTATCGAAATAAGTTGGACGAACATGGTACTGTAACCCGCAACAAAGCTCGACTTGTTGCTCAGGGATACAGACAAGAGGAAGGTATAGATTATGACGAAACATTTGCTCCTGTAGCAAGACTTGAATCTATTCGTCTATTCTTAGCATATGATGTACACAAAAACTTCAAAGTACATCAGATGGATGTTAAGTCAGCGTTTATGAATGGAAAGCTGAATGAAGAAGTGTATGTGGAACAACCTCCAGGATTCTCAGATTCTAAGCGTCCAGGTTATGTTTATAAACTGGATAAGGCACTTTATGGTTTGAAGCAAGCTCCTCGTGCATGGTATGACACTCTTTCTACTTATCTCCATATTGAAAAATTTGAGCGAGGTAAGATTGACAAAACTCTATTTTTTAGAAAAGTGAAAGGTCATATCATTTTAGTTCAAATATATGTTGATGACATTATATTTGGTTCTACTAAACCTGAGCTTTGTACTCGTTTCGCTGATAGAATGAAAGATGAGTATAAAATGAGCATGATGGGTGAACTAACATATTTCCTTGGTCTTCAGATTAAGCAAACTGAAAAAGGAACTTTTATAAATCAGGGAAAATATGTTAAAGATATGCTGAAGAAATTCGACTTAACTGAAAGTTCAGCTATGAAAACCCCTATGGCACCACCGCTGACACTTGATAAGGACACTAAGGGTGTTCCTGTCAATGTCACGCTGTACCGTGGGATGATCAGCTCACTATTGTATCTAACAGCTAGCGGACCCGATATTATGTTTCCAACATGCTTGTGTGCACGATATCAAGCTGAACCTAAGATATCTCATATGAAAGCTGTAAAGCGAATCTTTCGATATCTTACGGGTACAGCGAATCTAGGTCTTTGGTATCCCAAAGACTCCGGATTCGATTTAACCGCCTATTCAGATAGTGATTTTGCAGGTTGCAAAATGGATAGGAAAAGCACCACATGAGGATGTCAGCTCCTAGGTGGAAAGCTGGTAAGTTGGACAAGTAAAAAGCAAAATTCAGTGTCCACTTCCACAGCTGAAGCTGAATATGTAGTTGCTGGAAGCTGTTGTTCTCAAGTCTTGTGGATGAGAAATCAGCTACTAGACTATGATCTTCAGCTCTCCAAAATTCCAATCTATTGCGACAGCACAAGTGCCATCGCTATAGCAAACAATCCAGTACTACATTCAAAGACCAAACATATAGAAATCAGATATCATTTTATCAGAGATCATGTGATGAATGGTGATATAGAACTTCATTTTATCCCAACTGATTATCAGTTAGCTGACTTATTTACCAAACCTCTTGATGAGACAAGATTCAACTTTCTCATCAGCGAGCTTGGAATGCTGAACTTTGAAGGATAAAATCTTCAGCGGTTCACATCGATCAGCGAAAGGATAAAATCAACTTGTATAACCCATTCTATCATTCTCTCTCTGAATAAACTTGATTCACTGATATCAAGGTATGTTTACTCTCTCTGACAATCGCATGAAAATGCAAGATTTCAAAACAAAATGCATCGCTGAATATCTTTTCCTTAACAGCGATATTTTGAAATTTCTTAAAACCTTCACTGAATATTTTCATTCAATGCTTCATGTTTTCAAAAGTATCTCTGAGTTTTTCAAAACCTCAGAGACAACCAAGAATATGAAAGGACAGTCGTGACGTCATTGCAACGGATAAAACCCCGACACGTTTTCTCTTCCTGACACACGTTTGCACGTCTCGTTCATACTTCCAATCAAATGCAAACACGTGTCCGTGTCATGATGAAAATCTTTTCCCGCTCAAGATTTTCTCTTTCTAAAATATCTATATAAACAAATTCTTTGTTTATATTTTTCTTTTACGCGATCAATCTTCCTCCGCAAGAAAGAATTCACTGTTGCATTTGTGATTTCAAAAACTTCAAGAACTGTTCATCATCTTCTTCATCAAACATCAAGGTTAATATGTTCTTATTTATTACCAAATGCGTATAACTTGTTTCCGATCTTCTCATTGTTTTAACAAGATCAAACAAAAGAACTTCGTAAAATGAAATCATTTTCTTTCGTGGTTTTATGAACACAACCATTTCATGGTTGTTCTTCAAGTTTAAATGCAAAATCTTAAACTTGCTCTTCATTCGTTTCCAGAATCTATTTCTTCATAGAAAACTGGAAAACAAGAAAATGGGTTTTACATTTCGTTTCAAAAATCAAGAAAAACCCTAATCTTCATTAAGACATTTTGTCTGAATGAAATGGATAAAATTCGAAACATCTTATTGGAAATTCTTTCCACATTAAGATAATTCTTATTTGTTAATCTTTGGTTGAACTGATATACAGGAAATGGCAACATCTAACATTCCTACTAACGCTGAGAACTTCTCTACTGACTCTGAGGAAGTGGAAATAATCAAGGCTCCTCAGGTTAAGTTCAATCTTAATCAACTAGACTGGACTAAGATAAACAACCTTTCTGCGCTTCTCGAGTTTCCTCCTCGAAAGCAAGTCACACATCTGACAGATGCTGTGAATTTCCTGAAGAATTGCCGCATTTCAACAGCCCTGACCATCTCACCCCCTGCAAGTCAGCTGCTACTATCTCAGTTCTGGTACTTTGCCAGACACTCTCAGCTACCATCCGCCAAAGATCCCTCCAAAACAGTTGATTGTATACTCTGCGATACTGAATATGGCACGATAAAGATCACACCTGCCATCATTCGCAAAGATCTGAACTTTCCCATCGCTACAAAGGAAAAACCTTTTGTTCCTTTCCCTGACCATAAGTAGATCGCTGACAAAGAAGCTCTTATTGCATTTTTTGATGCAATGGGCTATGTATGGGAAATGGGCAGAGACAAGAAGCCTGAGAAGAAGCTAACGCTGCTGAAGAAATCGAAAATGCCCAGCGAGATGAACTTCATCTTCGCTCACCTTATCAGCTGCATGACTGCCAAGATCGGCTCTTCTGATCAAGCCGCTCAACCTCAGCAAGCTATGGGATACGATCTGCTGAAAGGTCTACACATTGACTGGGCATCTCTCATCTATGATGACTTGCTGCAAAGAGTAGACTCTGCCGCTGACAGGCCTGCTTGGGTTCCCTACCCCTGATTCATCAGCGCTATCTTTCAATATGGCCTGAAGGACAGCTACCCGCAAGAGGGCGATCTGAAACTCTCTCAGATTGGCCCTAAGGTACTCGACTTCAAACCTGTTGAAAATGAGGTACGTCTTTCTACCCTCTTAACTCTTCTCAACCCTTCTTCTTCTACTTTTGTGGCTCCTTCAGCGACAATACCCATCGCTGATACCCTGGCCACAAAATCCTCTCCTTCTAAGAAAAGGAAACATTCATCTACCCCACTTGATTCTAAAAGGATCAAGAAAACAAAGGAGCAACCCCAGCAATCTCATGCTGAAGACTCCTCAGCTCTTTCTGCAGAGCCGAAGGAACGTTCAGTGGTACGCTCTGCCACACCTGAACAAGCCATCCCTTTTATCCAAACTTCAGCGTCTCTAAACGCTGAGGTTACAAACTTGGAACCTACCCAACCTCCTTCAGTCTCTCAAAAGACTGATGAAGTGATTATCAGCGAATCCAACGCTGAACTCATAACCCAACCCCCATTCTTATCCTTCGCTCCTCCCTCCACTCATTTGGTCTCTACTCCATATCTAGCTGGAGCTGCCATCATTTCCTCGGAACAAAAAGCTGATTCTCTAGGAATGATGAAGACAGGACCTGCAGAAAAATCCATGGGCACTTTTGAAGAGGACATGGAACTTTACTCAGGAACCCGTGATTTTGATGAATTCACCAATCCTCCTGCAGGTAAACAACAACCGATAAACACTGTGACTAAACCCCAAACTTCTGAGCTTTCCTCTGTTCACAAGTTTTTATATGTTACAGGTCCTAATTTGGGAGATATCAACGCCTCTCTGAAGTCCGTGGAGACAAAGCTGACAGGTCTCACCACTACTCTCTCCAATAACTCTACAGCTGTAACAAACGCTGGAGAGAATCTGAACAAACTGACAACGGTGGTGGAGAAGAAGGCTTCCACAGATGACATGAAGCAACTTGATAAGACTCTCAGCGACTTCGCCAAGGTGCTCGCTGATATCTACACAGACTACACCTCTCTCAAAAGCTCAGTTTCGTCCATGTCCAGCGAATTTACAACGCTGAAAACATCGGTTGGAACACTAGAGGGAGATATGTCTGCTGTGAAGACAAATGTCAACACTCTGACGACTGACTTAAGCTCTGTAAAGACTGACGTTGGTTCGATGAAGACTATGATCGAACAGCTGATGCACAAGGCGAATACTCCTGCTCCTGCTCCTGCCCCTGTCCCTGAATCTGAACATTTTACAGCGGCAGATCGCATTGAGCTCGGGAAGATCAATCCTGCTATTTCTGGCCTTGAAGACAGATTAGCAAAGATTGAAGTTTGTGTAGGTCTCTCTGGCCAAGAAGACAGAGAACCTACCAACGCTGCTGAATCTAGCAATTCCTCCCCCAGTCATCATGAAAAAGAGGGGGAGAAGAGCGCTGAAGACCTGCAGAAGAGCACTGAAGATCTCGCCAAGAGCGCTGACCTTTCCCATGATGAATCTATCAGGGGAGAGAAGAAGGATGCTGAAGAAACCACCGCTGGACCTCAGGGAGATGAAAACCCTGAGGAAACCGAGAAGATCGCCTCTGTATCTGAGGGGGAGCAACTCGAAGAAGCTGAGAAAACTGAATCTGAAGCAGAAGATGATGAAGCCGTCGACATCCCTGATGATGAACCATCTTCTTCTCCAAAGAATGATGATGATGATGACGAAGATGACGATGACTTCTTTATCGTCAAACCTTCTCAAAAGATCAAAGCTCTTAAGGGAATCTCGATAAATGAACCTTCAGGGGAGCGGACAAAGACAAAGCCCTCAGCCTCTGGAGCTGAGAAAGGCAAAGGCAAAAGCGTCGCTGAAGATGACAATCTGATGATCTTGCTTGAAAAGACGGTTTGTCAGGTACACTAATCATCTCTCACTCCATCCCTCCTCTATCATACACTATCAGTTCTTTTACCCAAGCCTATATACTTGAACCAATTCTCTCTATCTGATTCTACCCAAGTTCTTACTTGTAAGATCGGTGTGTTTCAGCTAGTCCTCTCCCCTGTTTGAGGATATCGCTGAAGGCTCCACAACTGCGACTTCAATAATACCAGCTGTTGCTGAAGAAATAATCCCAGTCTTAGATTTAATCTCTAGGACTGATGAACCAGAAGAACATCTACTCTCGCACAGAGGCAGACCTTCCTTAGCTCCTCAAAAGCTAAGTGAAGAGGATCAGAAAAGAAGAGAGGAAATAATAAAGCGATTCGAGGATCAACGAATTATTCTGAGGCGTGATCAACTTCCTTCAGTTCCTCCAAAGTTCAGAATTTCCAAAGCTGAATACCAGGAACACCTCAGAGTTGAACGCCTACTCGCTGAAAGAAAGGAGGCTGAAGAAAAAGACAGAGAATACGCCATCAAACTTACTCAACGATCAATAAAAGACCCCAAGCAGAAAAGAGTTCGCATTGATGTTCAACGTCAGCTATGGGATGATGCTCAAGAGATCGTTAGAGAAAAGACCAAGGTCTCTGATACGACTTTGGAATAGGCTAAACAAATGCTGACCTATCGATCTAGACCATCCAAAATCGTCAAGGCAAACATCAGAGGAAGACTGTACGCTGAAGTTCCTGTTGTTGAAGTGGACGTCTACAGAGATGACAAAACCAATCAAACTTTCTATGCTGCTACCTTAGAAAAATTTGGTCTCTCTGAATGGTTAGAAACAAAATTAGCCATTCAGGGATCGCGCTCAAAGTTCAAAAGCCATGTCGAGAAGATCTTAAACAAACAGATCGACTTGCTTTCATCTGCTGTGGATATTCCTCCTACTCTTCCTCAACCAAGAAAAGTCCCTGATAAGAAAAAGAAAGCCTCTGATTCAGGTCCTCATATTCGGAATGAAACGGGCATTGGTTTCTCTCGTGCTGAAATTGTTGGCCCTGATGCCGATCTCTCAATGCTTGACACCTCTCTACCTCCTGGAGAAACATTCATTCCTGGCACAGTTGTAAGTGATCCCTATGGTATATTCTTTTTAGACTACTATGGAAATCATCACTTTCAACGTATCTCTGAGCTAGACATCGCTCCCATCGAACAACTCATAGATCTCGTATACTGGTGTGAAGTCAGACGCAACATCAAAGCTAGACACCTGAAGCCCTTGATTTTTGAAGCAGCTCTGAAGAAAAAGAATCAAGGAGAAGATGTCCCTGACTGGATGATCCCCACATTAAAGACACCTGATATGATCGCCTTTTCTCTATTGTATTAGTTATTCTTCTGTACTTGTAATTTATTTCGCTCGTACTTGTAATCTTTCCATTTCTCTTTGTAACCTGATTCAAAGTTTTAAAGAAAGATTTCAGCGAATATACTTTACTCCATCAGTACTGAAAAGATCCCAGAAAACAGTAAAAGGGACAAATATTTTATGAGTTCTTTTTATCCTTATGTTTTCATTTAATAGCAATTTTCTTTGTTGCTATGTCATAATCAAATAGGGGGAGATTGTTGATCCAAACCCTCAGTGATTTGATAATGACCCTCTCTTATATACTTAGTGAAAATTGTAAGTAAACAATATGTATCAGAGTTTCACTATCGCTGATAAGTACTAAGATCTTACAGTACCGCTGATAGTAACTCTCAATCTTTTAAATTAAACATTCAGCGAACACTGTTCACCATTAATGCTCTGAGTCTGTTCAGTCATTATGATGATCGCTGATAAGTTAGTTGTTTACTTATGATCCCTGAAGACAAGTTTCACGTCAACAAAGGTTCTACGCTGAAGTCGAAGATCAAGCTCAAGAACCAGCGACAAGTCTCCTAATGAACTGATGCGGATCAGCGAAGACTCAGACTTGTCCACTCAACGTGAAGTATCAAGTACAAGACTTCAGCTATCGCCGAACTTTATAATTTACTGAATAGTAAATGATAATCGCTGAATCAACGAAAGCTGATCATGAAGTCCTCCGTACAAAGTAATTTTGTCTTAACCTCCCTTGCACGACTTCGTACGAAATGTCAGAAAAGAACCTCCGACTGTCTGAAATCGTACAACCACTCTAATACTACACTGTTCATCTATGCGGCTACTAAGGTTGTCAACCAAGGTCAATGACATGCAACCAACCAGCTGATGACACGTGTAAAGTGTATACTGACTTGCATTAAATGCATGCAGTATATAAAGAGATGAACCCACTTCATTTGAAGTAACTTGCTAACTCTGGACAAGTTCAATCTCTTATCTCAAGATAGGTTATTATTAGTAATTTCCTTATCTTTCTTAGTGCAAGAAACCTTAGTGTTCCAACTTGTTTAGATTTAGGTTTATCCTTAATCTTGTTTCCGCAACATGCTGTAAATTGTTAATGATTTATCAATAAACAATTTAGAAAAGTAAAATCTGTGTGTTTGTATTCAACCCCCCCCCCCCCTTCTACAAACTTGTATAGGCCTTCGGGACCAACATTCTGCGACCCATCCTGATGGATCTAAGGTTTGAGCAATGTCTGGATTGTTAAGGAAGGCATTGAAATCTCCCTGTTGGTCTGCATAAGCTATTGGGGAGGGAGATTGCAGATGTATAGCCTGGTCTTCCTTTTCTTGTTCGCCATCCTCTGTGATGACCTGCAGAGATGAACTTGGTTTCTTTTTCTTTGACTTTCTCTTCTTTGGCTTAGGAGCTCCATCTCCTGTGGATTTGGATTTCCTTTTCTTTTGTTTTGGAGGTGAGGTAGGTGCAGAAGTTCTTGTCTCTATAGCAAGTGGTGAAGTGGTTTGAACTGCAGAGGTTATAGTTTCCTCTATGGGTTTTCTTTTCTTTGTCATCTTCTTGAGTGTTGCTGCAGAGGTTTTTCTTTTCGGAGAAGAGGGGTAAATGCTTTCTCTTTGTGTTTTGAATCAGTCTTGTACTGAATAGTGTTTCTCCAAAGATTTAGCCCATTCCTCTTCTGTCATCCTCTCAACTATATCTACACCTATGGGGGCTCCTAGACGCGGGGGTGTCACAGGACTTGGTTCTGGTGTCCTGTGGACACGTATATACTCTAATTTCTTATTCTCATCAGTTGCATAAGTCAGAAGGTTTATAGATGGCCCTTCCATTGGGGGTAACTGTCTTCATGCTCTGTAGGAGTATTTTTATTCATCGGGTAAAGCTTTATAGATGGCCCTTCCATTGGCCACTTCTGCATTTGAAGTAGAGGCTCGAAAATGACTCCTAGAATTCTTTGGTATTGCAGAGGAGGTAGATATCCTGGTGTGTTCCTTTTGGCCTTTTGAGTTGCGAGCTTTCTGTCGATTGTGTTCACTAATTCTAGCATCATGATGGTCGCATAGTCAAGTGGAATGTCGTAATAGATTCCATACATGATGGTCATGATCTAGAATGAGCTTTGGTCAGGACTACCGGTTTTTCCTGTGAGGCAACGATTCAAGATGGAGAACAGGGTATTCCACATAGGTGGTAGCCTGCCTCTGCGGAAATCATTTCGTTTCCTCAGGGTTGTGTTATATCCTAACATTTCGACGAATCGACAGAGCTCCTCGTCCGTAGGAACCTCTGCATATTTCTTGATTCCATGTAGACCTCTGGTTGGTAGGTTGAACTTCAGTGAGAACATTGTTCTGTTAAACATGAGTTCTAGGTAGTCAGACTTGTCTGGTTTTGAAATGTAGCCTTTTATCAAAGAATCATCTGAATCAAAACGGCAACTTTGCCAAAATTGATTCAGATATCGTGCATGGATTTTGGTTGGGGTTTTGGAAAGGAGAGGGTATAGGAAATGATTTTCTAGGATATTTAGGAGAAGAGCATGGGCTTCGCCGAAAGCTGTTGGTGAGGGTGTCGGGTAGCAGTTGTTGGATTTTAAAGGTAGAACATCTTCAAAATGTTCTTTGTTCAGAAAGTGTTGAAGGTTGGTGGTTGGTGCAAAGTTTGCAGAGTCGCCAGAGTTTTATTTTTCAGCATTTGCGGCGATGTTAGGGTTTTGGGAGTGCTCTGAATGCACTGGATAGTGTTGAGGAGAGTTCGCCGGAGAGTTTTGAGTAGCATGGGAACTGGAAGCCATTTTGCACAGTAAAATGATGATTTGAATATAGTTGCAGGTTCGTCGGAGATGAGAGTGAGTAAAGTTTTTGTGAGGGAAGGTAACTTGGGTTTTATATTGAGTTTATGGCCGTAGAATCTGAAAGGGTTAATATTTTGAGGTTAATATTATTTGGGGTCCGCACTTGAGTCGTTACGGCGGGTTTAACTTTCCATCGGAACGTGTTGCATGTAGGTCCAACGAAAAGATGACACGTCCTCTGTGTCAGTTATGACGAGACGTCGTGGGCGGCCTTATTAAATGCTAGGCGCGTGGGCCTCTTTACCTCCACATGATTCTCACTCGCAGAAAAGTTACCGTTACTGTTACAGAACTGCCTAATGTAAAAACTGACAGAGGCTCTGTGATTTTGAAAATCTTGTTTGTTTAGCCTCTATAGGTTGTACCTTTACAAAAAATGGTTTATCAAGTCCATGGAGAGGGTCGATAAATTATTTGTATAGAAACTCCTTTACAGAGGTTTTTGGACCTCTGTCAGAGCCAGCAGAGGCTCTGAGACAAGAAATTTCTTATAACTAACAATTTATAAACATTTTTGATCATCCAAGTTTTTGATTGTTTTTAACAATGTTTTTAGGACCTTTTGAAAGCTGGTGTTCTAGAAAATTGTTTTTGAAAAGGGTTTTGTGCAGCAAAAAAGTACTTTTAAAACAAGTGTTGGTCTACAGAAGTTCTTTCTTGTGGAGAGAACTCTGTAACCGATGACTTCTTCAGCAGTGTTTGTATGCAATGATTCTTTTTGATTTTGATACCTAAAAAGATTTACAGAATTTCCAAGAATTATTGATTTAAGATCAGAGCTTTTGCCTGCAGAACCTCTGTTGGACTCAGCAGAGGCTATGTGACCTTAAATTTCTAATAATGGAAAACTCAACATTCTTTTTGATCAAATTTTATTTGGAAAGTGTTTAATAATGTTTCTAGAACATATTTAGAAATTTGTGTCCTATAAAATTATTTTCAAAAAGAATTTGTTCGAGATACTAACCTGTTTGTTCTTCTTTGTCCGGCGATGTTCTTTTCTTCTGTTGTTGTCATCTCTTCCTCTGCTCCCCCTTGACTTATAAATCTCTGTAGATTAAACAAGGTTTCCTTTTGCTCCCCCTTGATCTAATCATCCTCTGTTGATCAAGTTTGTTTTCCTCTTCTCCCCCTTGATCTAATCATCCTCTGTAGATCAAGTTCGTTTTCCTCTGCTCCCCCTTGATCTAATCATCCTCTGTAGATCAAGTTCGTTTTCCTCTGCTCCCCCTTGATCTAATCATCCTCTATAGATCAAGTTCGTTTTCCTCTGCTCCCCCTTGACCTATGCTTTGTTCAAATAATTAGAAGTGAATGTATACAACATAGGTCGTGTATCAGAGGTTCTGTAAGGATCGTCAGAGGTTCTGAGGAGATTTACAGAATCTCTGTTGTTTTTCAGAAAGGAGTTTTGTAGAATTTACATACAAAGTAATAAACAAAACAGAAAATATACATACTGTATAATATAAAGATAAAGATACTTACAGTGGTTAATCCATATTTATCATTCCTAATTTACCCACCAAGTAAAGAAATCTTTTCTCATCAAGTGCTTTGGTGAATAAATCAGCAAGCTGAAATTCTATTGGTACAAAAGGCATCTCGATGGTTTGATTTTCCACATGATATTTCAGAAAGTGATACCTGATATCTATGTGCTTTGTCTTTGAATGTTGTACTGGATTTGCAGAGATGGCAATCGCACTTTTGGAATCACAGAAGATGGGGATTTTGCAGATGATGTGACCAAAGTCTTTCAGCTGAGTTTTCATCCACAGAATTTGAGAGCAACAGCTAGCAGCAGCAACGTATTCAGCTTCTGCCGTAGATGTTGAGACACAATTCTGTTTCTTTCAAGTCCAGCTTACTAATTTCCCACCTAGGAATTGACAACTCCCAGAGGTACTCTTTCTGTCGAGTTTGCATCCAGCATAATCTGAATCTGTGTATGCCTTTAGTCCAAAACCACAGTTCTGCGGATACCAGAGGCCAAGATTTTTGGTCCCTCTGAGATATCTGAAGATTCTCTTTACAGCAATATAATGTCTCTTTTTAGGATTAGCTTGATATCTTGCACAAAGACATGTGGCATGCATTATGTCAGGTCTACTTGCTGTTAAGTATAATAAAGACCCAATCATTCCTCTGAAAAGTGTGCACTCGACATAGATGCCATTTGGATCTGAAAAAAGTTTATTTCCAGTGGCCATTGGGGTTTTCATGACAGAGGCATCAGAGAGGCTGTATTTTTCAAGTATGTCTGAGACATATTTTGATTAATTTATGAAAATTCCTTCTGATGTTTGTTTGACTTGAAGTCCGAGGAAGAAGGTTAATTCTCCCATCATATTCATTTCAAACTCACTCTGATTGAGTTGTTCAAAATCTTTACATTTTTGTGTATTTGTAGACCCAAAAATAATATCATCTACATATATTTGTACAAGAATGAGCTCATTTCCTTCACCTTTAAAGAATAGAGTTGTATCAGTGGTACCTCTGTTGTAGCCGTTATTGAGAATAAAAGTGGAAAGTCTTTCGTACCATGCTCTTGGAGCCTGTTTCAGTCCATATAGAGCTTTGCCGAGGTGATAAACATACCTTGGGTATTTTGAGCTTTCAAATCCTGGTGGTTGTTGGACGTATACTTCTTCTTGAATTTCACCATTGAGAAAGGCAGATTTTACATCCATTTGATATACTTTAAAACCTCTGTGGGCTGCGAAGGCTAAGAAAATTCTTATTGCTTCGAGCCGTGCGACAGGGGCAAAAGTTTCATCGTAATCGATGCCCTCTTCTTGGCGATATCCCTTGGCCACCAGTCTTGGTTTTTTTCGAATGATCACTCCATCTTCATCCTTTTTGTTTCTGAAGACCCACTTAGTCCATATGGCCTGTTTCCCTCGTGGCAGAGGTACTAGAGTCCAGACTTTGTTTCGTTCAAACTGCAGAAGCTCTTCTTGCATAGCATCCATCCAGTTTGGGTCGTCCAGGGCCTCAGATTTTTTTTGGTTCGATCACACTAATAAAGTTGGTAAAGAAACAAAAATTTGCAGAAGTTGATCTTGTTTTTACCTTATCAGAGGGATTACCGATTATTTGTGTTTGAGGATGTCTTTTTGTCCATTGAGTTGTTCGTGGAAGATGATCATTTGAGTCATCAAGTTGAACTTCTGTAGTTGAAGTGGTTGATGGTTCAGCTTCTGTAGGAATGGGTATTACGGTTGGGATTTCCTTCTCTGTAGGTATTGTGGTTTCATCTTCACTTCCCTCTGGCGTTCCTTCTGTTGTTGCTTCCTCTGTTGGATTTAGAATTTGGATAACCTCTGTTGTAGAATCTTTTGTCGTCGTATCTTCTGTTAGATTTTCAGTGCCTGTAGAGGATGAGGGATTAAATGGATCATACAGAGAGATACTTACTTCGTTTACAGGTGATTCTGCAGAGGTGCCTTTTGTTCCAGCAGAGGGATCAACGTCGTTGTTGAACATCTCTTGAAATAGAAGACTTAAATCTTCATTTGTTTTTGAGATGCCAGAGGTTTTGTTAGATTAAATTAGCCCCTAATTTAATGAATGTTTTATAAAGATTTATTGTAATAGAGCTTTATAATTAGCTTATGGGCTTTTAGCTAGTTATATGGGCTTAGCCCTTTTTTATCTTGTAAATGGACCCTTTATAAAGGATTTTAGGGTTCCATTTTTCATAATGGTCATTTGGAGAGAGCACACAAACACACAAAGACTAGGTGTTTTCACATGAGAGTCGATCAAATGTAAAAGTGTGGTGTTCTTTCCAATTTCCCAATCATATTGAATCAATCAAAGCATATGAGATGAGTTCTTGAATATTATGTTCTTAATCTTCATCTTATATCTATTTTCTATGGATTTCTTCTATTGTTTGCTTGAAATGGGATCAACAATTGGTATCAGAGCCGATTGAAGAAACTTTTCTTCAAAATCGGTCATCTATGCAACAATAGAAGTTATTAGATGATTTATTTGTTGTTTTGGTGCTTAAATTGATTCAATCACATGAGCCTAAACACAAATATGACTCTAATAGTTTATTTTCTGTTTTTGTGCTTATTGGAAACCCATTTCTTCATTTAAATGAGATTTGGATGATCATTCATAGGAAACTTTGTTGTTTCTTCACAAAATCTGATTCTGCACACCACATGTTTGATAAAATGCCTAAGTGAAGATTTGGTTATGTTTGGATCAAATCTGATCAGATTTAATACATGTGTGTATTTTGATTCTTTCTCAATCATTAGTCTTATTTGGTAAGCACTAAGTAGATGGTTGATCAATGATCCCATCCTTGTGTGTGCTTAAGTCCATAGCATTTTTTTTGGCATCTTGGTTGGAATGTTGTTGATCTTTGATCTGACCTTTATTTAAATCCAAGATTGGACTCTCCTTTACTCAGATTTTGTTTGTCTTTCGCTGCTCATAATCATTTAAATGAAAACAAAATCATTTGGGTCTTGGAAAATGTTGTTTGGGAAAGATTTGGTGCTATGTTACATATCCAAAGTCAGATCTGAAAAGATTTTAGATCTTTGATTACTTAGAATCAACTTTCTGATCTGATCAATCAGAAACTTGATTATTAGCAATCTTTGTTCTAAAAGTGTTATGGAGATCGATTTGTTCTTTACAATCCATTTTATTTGATGAGCATCAATTAGAGAATTTCACAGTGAGTATATGAAGTCTGTTGTGATAATGAAGGATTGTCACAATATGATAAATTGGAATTATAAGGATGGGCTGGATTTGTGTTTATGTGTTGAAAGAGCCCATAGTGATCTGGTTGTGATATTCCAGACTACAAATTCAGAATTTCAAGTTAGTTGAATCAATGTTATGGAAGTTTTCCAACAATTTAAGCAAATTGTTCTTGAATGATAAATGATGATTTTTGGATCTGTCAACATTTAAAAGCTATCTAGATTTTGTGATCGTGTGCATACAGATTTTGTTGATGCCATGAAGCTTATCCAGACTTGCAATATTAAACAGATAGAGTATTGCCATCGTGATCAAATCGCAGATTTCAGTTATTGATGACAACAAACAACAAGGAGATCAAGACAGATTATACTCGTTGTTTGTTGGGTTTAAAATAGAAAAAGGTTGTTGTTTGGCTCAATCTTAGTGCTGTCAAAACTGCATTTGCTGTAAAAAACAGTCTAAAAAGTTGTTGTCAAAGTGGTGATTTAAAATAGAAAACTACATTTGCTAAAGATTAAAGTGCAGATCGATCAGTGCTGCTGTCCAACAGTTGGATATCCATTCGAATTAATCTGCAACAGAATGATCATGTTGTCGGCTCTTAACAAGAAATTGTTAGCTGCTGTTAACCAAAAACAGCAAGTTGTTTGCTATCAGAGCTGTTTGTTTGCTGTCAAAACAGATTATAGTTACTAGCAAAACATAAATCTTGATGTCAAAGCTGAAAATCGTTGTTGTTTTGATTAAACAGGAATGTAGCTGCTGTTTTTTGTTCAATCTATGCAGCAAAATAGTTTTGAAACAGAAAGTTGATGTGTTGATCATGTTAAATTCGAAGTATACAGCGGAATTCGACAACAAGTTTCAAACCAAATTGGTTTGGTCATATGATTGTTCAAACTTTTCGTTTAATGTATTCAGAGTTCTGATGATTGTGATCAGAGTTATGGATAACTCGGGAAAAGAAAGTTGTTGTTGTTCTTGGAAGTTATTGATGCTTCTGATATGTTTTTGCTCGAGGCTGTGATGAGTAGAGGGAGAGTGCTTGGCTGTGAAATACGAATGCCAAAGATTTCCTCCGATTTATGCAACAAAACAGGAGGATGACTGATGTTGTTGAATACATCCTTAGTGGTCACATTATCAAATTATTTGTCCCTAGAAAGACAATTATTTAGCACACAGACCAACTGATGAAATTTTTCCAGGGAAATAGGGCCTGCAGCATGTTGAGTAAGCATGACCAACTTGATATTCAGGTTATGAACATTAACGGAAGTCTCTCCAGAATGCTATCCTGAAGTCATCGACAAAAGATGATCCAGAGGTGACTCTATGATAAATGCAGAATTTATAGAGGTTGTTGAGGAGATGCTTTTGTGGCAGCTTCTGTAATGCAAAACATAATTGATTCAGGTTGCTACCATTTTCAAATGGTTCAGATGATGCAATCAGAAGCAGTTAAGAACACTGCAGAAGATCCGAGCAGTTGCAGAGACTGTTGTGTTGAAACAGAAGTCATGCTGAGAAGCTATTAACATACAAAGCTGTCTAGAGCTGTTGAATCTGTTGTTAAGCTGTCAAAAAAAATTGTTGTGCAGCAGATTACTTTGATGTCCATATTAAGAAGCAGATTAAGTTGTTGTTCAAACAGAATTATTCTGCAGAACTCGATAAAAAGGTGTTGTCCAGATTGCAGAAGTTGTGTTCAAAGAGCTTGAGAAAGGCATATCACAGAACCTCTGTGAGGCTGTACAGAGCCTCTGTGATGATGTGCAGAGCCTCTGTGCACACTTAGCTGCTTTCTAGAGCCTCTGGAATCAATTAAGCAGCTGATTAAGCTGCTGCTACTGATAAGCTGATATGCTGTCCAGAAGTAGAGATTTCGAAGTTGTGCAACTCAGAAAACCTTAGAGCCAAATTCAAGCAGAAACTCAGAGTTGCTACTGTGTATTATCAGAAGTTGTCCCAGACATGCTTAATCTGTGCAGAGGTTGTTAGCTTCTACAGAAGCTATTAAGGCTGCTGTTGTTCTTAATGCTCGTACAGAAATTATGCAGATGCCTAGCAGAACCTCTGTAAGTTCGTTCAAAGGGTTGTCTATATGTTCTGTAGGTTGTAGGTTGTCCATATCACAGAGGCTACACAAGACCACAGAGGATACTTATGTACACGCAGAAGTTAAGAATGGTGTTGCACAAGGTTGTCCATACCGGAGACGCTGCACACTTACAAATCACAGAGCCTCTGTGGCAGTTCACAGAGCCTCTAAGGCAAACCACAGAACCTTTGCTGCTGTTCGGAAGCAAAAGAAATCCAAACTGCCGTTAAGCCAACTGATTAAGCTGATGTATTAAGTTGTTGTTTGCTGTTCCACCAAAGCCACTGACAAGGCCTAAGGACTGTGGTTCTGCTCTGTGGGACATGATTAGAATGGGTGTTTTTGCTTCTGTGTTTCACTTCAATTCTATGCAGATTATGCAGAGTTCACAGAGCTTAATTGTACAGAGCTTGATCAGAAGATTACATGTCCAAATGTAGAGCTTAAATGTGATCTGTACAGAGGCAAAATGTGCAGAAGTTCAAGACCGCAGAAGTGCGAATATAGAGCCTCTATGCTTGATTACAGAGCCTCTGTGAAAGTCCAGAATTATGGCAGCTTGCATAGCTTAACTTCAAGGATGCTCTAAGGCGTTCCGCAGAGGATCTGGTTAAGAAAAGCTCAGAAGCCACTTCCAGACCTCTGTGAATCAAAATCTCATATTTAAGAGCAATGACCAGAAGGGACCAGAGGTAGACACGAGCATGTACATCAGAGGTTGTTGGTTCAGAAGTCACGATGATCTAAGAGCCCGAAGCCCGAAATTTTCAGATTGTTTGACAGCTTTGCGCTGTTTCAGAAACACGCGGACAACATTTTACTCGGTGCTCCGATTCGCATGAGTCCAGTTGCGTTGAATTCCTAAGACACAGGTGAAACTTTTTAATGTTTTGAGTTTGGTCTGAATCAGTGTGCTTAATGGTCAGAATATGTGTCAAAGTCAGGGGACTCTTGCTGGACCGAAAGCATTGCATTTCACTCGTTCTCTTTCCGCTTTCAAGAATGGTGTTGTCTCATCGGTTCTTCTAGGTTTCATGCTGCTATTGTGACATATTGATTTTCACTCACTCCTCTGTTATTCATGTTTAAAGCTTGGTGCTGAATGCTTACTCAGCGGGATCTTAAGCGTCAAATTTTTCTGTTTTGACGACCGTTCTGCGCAGCTGAGGGAAAACTTGCACAACTCACTCGTTTTTCATCCAAAATGGTTGAATTATAGCTAGTTGGAAAGATAAGAGGCTGGAGTTCAATGTTCATGCTTTATGTTTTCTCTCAAAAAGAATCCTTGATGGTTCAAAACAGCGGTGAAGTTGAGTCATGAAAGCTGGACAAAATGGGGTTATTTGTCTCGGTCTTTCAAGAAGATGAGCCTACATTTGAGGGGGAACTCGTGATGCTTTGAAGACTTGAAGAACGGAACACCAAAGTTTCTAAAGAAAGCAAGGGGGATATTATAAGATGATGCTTTCTTTATAAAACATTAGGGGGAGATTGTTAGATTAAATTAGCCCCTAATTTAATGAATGTTTTATAAAGATTTATTGTAATAGAGCTTTATAATTAGCTTATGGGCTTTTAGCTAGTTATATGGGCTTAGCCCTTTTTTATCTTGTAAATGGACCCTTTATAAAGGATTTTAGGGTTCCAATTTTCATAATGGTCATTTGGAGAGAGCACACAAACACACAAAGACTAGGTGTTTTCACATGAGAGTCGATCAAATGTAAAAGTGTGGTGTTCTTTCCAATTTCCCATCCATATTGAATCAATCAAAGCATATGAGATGAGTTCTTGAATATTATGTTCTTAATCTTCATCTTATCTCTATTTTCTATGGATTTCTTCTATTGTTTGCTTGAAATGGGATCAACAATTGGTATCAGAGCCTCTCTTGATTTTCAATATCAAGTGATCCACTTATCAAGATTCGTGATAGATATTATTGTGTCTGGAAACTGCTTAAACTCAGAAAATCTTCAAGTTCATCGAAGTAACTCTTTAGTCATACCTTCTTTCTAAAATCTTCAAAAATGACAAATACAAATAATTTCTTTACTACTGGTTCTCTCACTAAACTTCCTAGTCTCCTTCGATATGAGTATCCTCAGTGGAAAATAAGAATGGTCCATTTTTTCGAGGGCACTGAAAAAAATCTAGTACAATATCTGTACAATCCTCCTCCTATTCCCATGACAGTAGTACCTCGTATACCTGCTACTGCTGAATCTGCCGAAATCCCCGAACATCAAAAACCAAAGCCAAAAGGGGAGTGGTCAACCGAAGATAAAGTAGAAGATGAAGTTGCTCAGAAAACAAAGAGGACATTGATTATGACAATACCCAACGAACTCTTTCAATCCTTGGATTCATGTGAAACAGCGCATGATCTGTGGAAAGAACTGGAAAGACAGTTGGAAGGAGGTGCTAAAACACAAAAAAACCGAAGAGCACAGTACATCAATGAATATCATGCATTCAGAGCCTCTTCAACAGAATCTCTGCAAACAACATACGACAGATTCAACTCTCTAATCAACAAGTGCAGAAAATCAGGCATTGACAGAACTTCTGAAGAAAACAATGTCATGTTTTTAAAAAGTCTAAATGAAGAATGGCTCCAGCTGTCTATGTCCCTACAGACAAATCAGGATCTAGACACCTGGACTCTCTCTGATCTTTACGGAACATTAGCCGCACAAGAACCTCAGATAGCAAAGGCTAAAACACTAACCATTGTACCATATGCATTGGTTAGTAAAACTAAAGAAGATGCACAGAGACCAAGAAATGAAAAAGCCACAGAGGAGAAGAAGAAGGAGAAGAAGAAGATGGTGATAATTGACAGTGAAGAAGAAGAGCAAGCAGAAAAAGAAATAACTCTTGCGTCACTAGCTAAATCTTTAGCTCTATTGACAAAAGAAGAGACGACAGAAGAGAAGAAGAATCGAGTGGCCGACAGAGGTCAAGCGAAAGACATTACAGAGGAAATGACCGACAGAGGTCAGATGACTCGGTAAGCCACACGCAGCAAGAATGCTACAAATGCGGCAAACCTGGTCACTATGCAAATGAATGTAGATCAGAGAAAGGCGGAGACCTACAGAAGTCCAATGATCGAACAGGAAACACTCCTCAAGGATGTTTTAACTGCGGCAAACCAGGCCATTTTGCGAATGAATGCAGAAGCAGATCAAATCTCCCACAGAGGGACTCTGCTTTCTACAAAAAGAAAGCCGAGTATTATGCTAAAAAATCCTTAATGGCAAAAGGACATTCTGAGGAGAACACAGAAGACTTCCAGTCAGACTCTACTTCTGACGATGAACATACCGCCAATGCCCTCTTCTGTGGCATGGCAGAAGTCGACTCCTGCACTAACTCTGAGGTATCTACTTCAAATTCAAACTTTTGTATTACCTCTATAGATGATAATACACCTAGAATTAACATTGAACTAATTGAACTGAAAGAGATAAATCAAAGTATTCAGAAAAGACTCACTTTCAATGAGAGAGAAGTACGGCTTCTCACTCAAGAAAAAGCAAAGATTTTTGAGGAAAAAGAGAGAATAGAAAAGAAATGGAACAAAACTCTAGATCCTTTAAAAAAACAAATTTCTGAATTAACCCAGACTTTAAAAGATAAAACAAAAGAACTTTCAGTTTCAAGGAGCGAAACTACTGACATAAGAGCTCTTAAAGAATACTTTCAAAGAGAAAGAGAGGTGATAAACATACCTTGGGTATTTTGAGCTTTCAAATCCTGGTGGTTGTTGGACGTATACTTCTTCTTGAATTTCACCATTGAGAAAGGCAGATTTTACATCCATTTGATATACTTTAAAACCTCTGTGGGCTGCGAAGGCTAAGAAAATTCTTATTGCTTCGAGCCGTGCGACAGGGGCAAAAGTTTCATCGTAATCGATGCCCTCTTCTTGGCGATATCCCTTGGCCACCAGTCTTGGTTTTTTTCGAATGATCACTCCATCTTCATCCTTTTTGTTTCTGAAGACCCACTTAGTCCATATGGCCTGTTTCCCTCGTGGCAGAGGTACTAGAGTCCAGACTTTGTTTCGTTCAAACTGCAGAAGCTCTTCTTGCATAGCATCCATCCAGTTTGGGTCGTCCAGGGCCTCAGATTTTTTTTGGTTCGATCACACTAATAAAGTTGGTAAAGAAACAAAAATTTGCAGAAGTTGATCTTGTTTTTACCTTATCAGAGGGATTACCGATTATTTGTGTTTGAGGATGTCTTTTTGTCCATTGAGTTGTTCGTGGAAGATGATCATTTGAGTCATCAAGTTGAACTTCTGTAGTTGAAGTGGTTGATGGTTCAGCTTCTGTAGGAATGGGTATTACGGTTGGGATTTCCTTCTCTGTAGGTATTGTGGTTTCATCTTCACTTCCCTCTGGCGTTCCTTCTGTTGTTGCTTCCTCTGTTGGATTTAGAATTTGGATAACCTCTGTTGTAGAATCTTTTGTCGTCGTATCTTCTGTTAGATTTTCAGTGCCTGTAGAGGATGAGGGATTAAATGGATCATACAGAGAGATACTTACTTCGTTTACAGGTGATTCTGCAGAGGTGCCTTTTGTTCCAGCAGAGGGATCAACGTCGTTGTTGAACATCTCTTGAAATAGAAGACTTAAATCTTCATTTGTTTTTGAGATGCCAGAGGTTTTGTTAGATTAAATTAGCCCCTAATTTAATGAATGTTTTATAAAGATTTATTGTAATAGAGCTTTATAATTAGCTTATGGGCTTTTAGCTAGTTATATGGGCTTAGCCCTTTTTTATCTTGTAAATGGACCCTTTATAAAGGATTTTAGGGTTCCATTTTTCATAATGGTCATTTGGAGAGAGCACACAAACACACAAAGACTAGGTGTTTTCACATGAGAGTCGATCAAATGTAAAAGTGTGGTGTTCTTTCCAATTTCCCATCCATATTGAATCAATCAAAGCATATGAGATGAGTTCTTGAATATTATGTTCTTAATCTTCATCTTATATCTATTTTCTATGGATTTCTTCTATTGTTTGCTTGAAATGGGATCAACAATTGGTATCAGAGCCGATTGAAGAAACTTTTATTCAAAATCGGTCATCTATGCAACAATAGAAGTTATTAGATGATTTATTTGTTGTTTTGGTGCTTAAATTGATTCAATCACATGAGCCTAAACACAAATATGACTCTAATAGTTTATTTTCTGTTTTTGTGCTTATTGGAAACCCATTTCTTCATTTAAATGAGATTTGGATGATCATTCATAGGAAACTTTGTTGTTTCTTCACAAAATCTGATTCTGCACACCACATGTTTGATAAAATGCCTAAGTGAAGATTTGGTTCTGTTTGGATCAAATCTGATCAGATTTAATACATGTGTGTATTTTGATTCTTTCTCAATCATTAGTCTTATTTGGTAAGCACTAAGTAGATGGTTGATCAATGATCCCATCCTTGTGTGTGCTTAAGTCCATAGCATTTTTTTTGGCATCTTGGTTGGAATGTTGTTGATCTTTGATCTGACCTTTATTTAAATCCAAGATTGGACTCTCCTTTACTCAGATTTTGTTTGTCTTTCGCTGCTCATAATCATTTAAATGAAAACAAAATCATTTGGGTCTTGGAAAATGTTGTTTGGGAAAGATTTGGTGCTATGTTACATATCCAAAGTCAGATCTGAAAAGATTTTAGATCTTTGATTACTTAGAATCAACTTTCTGATCTGATCAATCAGAAACTTGATTATTAGCAATCTTTGTTCTAAAAGTGTTATGGAGATCGATTTGTTCTTTACAATCCATTTTATTTGATGAGCATCAATTAGAGAATTTCACAGTGAGTATATGAAGTCTGTTGTGATAATGAAGGATTGTCACAATATGATAAATTGGAATTATAAGGATGGGCTGGATTTGTGTTTATGTGTTGAAAGAGCCCATAGTGATCTGGTTGTGATATTCCAGACTACAAATTCAGAATTTCAAGTTAGTTGAATCAATGTTATGGAAGTTTTCCAACAATTTAAGCAAATTGTTCTTGAATGATAAATGATGATTTTTGGATCTGTCAACATTTAAAAGCTATCTAGATTTTGTGATCGTGTGCATACAGATTTTGTTGATGCCATGAAGCTTATCCAGACTTGCAATATTAAACAGATAGAGTATTGCCATCGTGATCAAATCGCAGATTTCAGTTATTGATGACAACAAACAACAAGGAGATCAAGACAGATTATACTCGTTGTTTGTTGGGTTTAAAATAGAAAAAGGTTGTTGTTTGGCTCAATCTTAGTGCTGTCAAAACTGCATTTGCTGTAAAAAACAGTCCAAAAAGTTGTTGTCAAAGTGGTGATTTAAAATAGAAAACTACATTTGCTAAAGATTAAAGTGCAGATCGATCAGTGCTGCTGTCCAACAGTTGGATATCCATTCGAATTAATCTGCAACAGAATGATCATGTTGTCGGCTCTTAACAAGAAATTGTTAGCTGCTGTTAACCAAAAACAGCAAGTTGTTTGCTATCAGAGTTGTTTGTTTGCTGTCAAAACAGATTATAGTTACTAGCAAAACATAAATCTTGATGTCAAAGCTGAAAATCGTTGTTGTTTTGATTAAACAGGAATGTAGCTGCTGTTTTTTGTTCAATCTATGCAGCAAAATAGTTTTGAAACAGAAAGTTGATGTGTTGATCATGTTAAATTCGAAGTATACAGCGGAATTCGACAACAAGTTTCAAACCAAATTGGTTTGGTCATATGATTGTTCAAACTTTTCGTTTAATGTATTCAGAGTTCTGATGATTGTGATCAGAGTTATGGATAACTCGGGAAAAGAAAGTTGTTGTTGTTCTTGGAAGTTATTGATGCTTCTGATATGTTTTTGCTCGAGGCTGTGATGAGTAGAGGGAGAGTGCTTGGCTGTGAAATACGAATGCCAAAGATTTCCTCCGATTTATGCAACAAAACAAGAGGATGACTGATGTTGTTGAATACATCCTTAGTGGTCACATTATCAAATTATTTGTCCCTAGAAAGACAATTATTTAGCACACAGACCAACTGATGAAATTTTTCCAGGGAAATAGGGCCTGCAGCATGTTGAGTAAGCATGACCAACTTGATATTCAGGTTATGAACATTAACGGAAGTCTCTCCAGAATGCTATCCTGAAGTCATCGACAAAAGATGATCCAGAGGTGACTCTATGATAAATGCACAATTTATAGAGGTTGTTGAGGAGATGCTTTTGTGGCAGCTTCTGTAATGCAAAACATAATTGATTCAGGTTGCTACCATTTTCAAATGGTTCAGATGATGCAATCAGAAGCAGTTAAGAACACTGCAGAAGATCCGAGCAGTTGCAGAGACTGTTGTGTTGAAACAGAAGTCATGCTGAGAAGCTATTAACATACAAAGCTGTCTAGAGCTGTTGAATCTGTTGTTAAGCTGTCAAAAAAAATTGTTGTGCAGCAGATTACTTTGATGTCCATATTAAGAAGCAGATTAAGTTGTTGTTCAAACAGAATTATTCTGCAGAACTCGATAAAAAGGTGTTGTCCAGATTGCAGAAGTTGTGTTCAAAGAGCTTGAGAAAGGCATATCACAGAACCTCTGTGAGGCTGTACAGAGCCTCTGTGATGATGTGCAGAGCCTCTGTGCACACTTAGCTGCTTTCTAGAGCCTCTGGAATCAATTAAGCAGCTGATTAAGCTGCTGCTACTGATAAGCTGATATGCTGTCCAGAAGTAGAGATTTCGAAGTTGTGCAACTCAGAAAACCTTAGAGCCAAATTCAAGCAGAAACTCAGAGTTGCTACTGTGTATTATCAGAAGTTGTCCCAGACATGCTTAATCTGTGCAGAGGTTGTTAGCTTCTACATAAGCTATTAAGGCTGCTGTTGTTCTTAATGCTCGTACAGAAATTATGCAGATGCCTAGCAGAACCTCTGTAAGTTCGTTCAAAGGGTTGTCTATATGTTCTGTAGGTTGTAGGTTGTCCATATCACAGAGGCTACACAAGACCACAGAGGATACTTATGTACACGCAGAAGTTAAGAATGGTGTTGCACAAGGTTGTCCATACCGGAGACGCTGCACACTTACAAATCACAGAGCCTCTGTGGCAGTTCACAGAGCCTCTAAGGCAAACCACAGAACCTTTGCTGCTGTTCGGAAGCAAAAGAAATCCAAACTGCCGTTAAGCCAACTGATTAAGCTGATGTATTAAGTTGTTGTTTGCTGTTCCACCAAAGCCACTGACAAGGCCTAAGGACTGTGGTTCTGCTCTGTGGGACATGATTAGAATGGGTGTTTTTGCTTCTGTGTTTCACTTCAATTCTATGCAGATTATGCAGAGTTCACAGAGCTTAATTGTACAGAGCTTGATCAGAAGATTACATGTCCAAATGTAGAGCTTAAATGTGATCTGTACAGAGGCAAAATGTGCAGAAGTTCAAGACCGCAGAAGTGCGAATATAGAGCCTCTATGCTTGATTACAGAGCCTCTGTGAAAGTCCAGAATTATGGCAGCTTGCATAGCTTAACTTCAAGGATGCTCTAAGGCGTTCCGCAGAGGATCTGGTTAAGAAAAGCTCAGAAGCCACTTCCAGACCTCTGTGAATCAAAATCTCATATTTAAGAGCAATGACCAGAAGGGACCAGAGGTAGACACGAGCATGTACATCAGAGGTTGTTGGTTCAGAAGTCACGATGATCTAAGAGCCCGAAGCCCGAAATTTTCAGATTGTTTGACAGCTTTGCGCTGTTTCAGAAACACGCGGACAACATTTTACTCGGTGCTCCGATTCGCATGAGTCCAGTTGCGTTGAATTCCTAAGACACAGGTGAAACTTTTTAATGTTTTGAGTTTGGTCTGAATCAGTGTGCTTAATGGTCAGAATATGTGTCAAAGTCAGGGGACTCTTGCTGGACCGAAAGCATTGCATTTCACTCGTTCTCTTTCCGCTTTCAAGAATGGTGTTGTCTCATCGGTTCTTCTAGGTTTCATGCTGCTATTGTGACATATTGATTTTCACTCACTCCTCTGTTATTCATGTTTAAAGCTTGGTGCTGAATGCTTACTCAGCGGGATCTTAAGCGTCAAATTTTTCTGTTTTGACGACCGTTCTGCGCAGCTGAGGGAAAACTTGCACAACTCACTCGTTTTTCATCCAAAATGGTTGAATTATAGCTAGTTGGAAAGATAAGAGGCTGGAGTTCAATGTTCATGCTTTATGTTTTCTCTCAAAAAGAATCATTGATGGTTCAAAACAGCGGTGAAGTTGAGTCATGAAAGCTGGACAAAATGGGGTTATTTGTCTCGGTCTTTCAAGAAGATGAGCCTACATTTGAGGGGGAGCTCGTGATGCTTTGAAGACTTGAAGAACGGAACACCAAAGTTTCTAAAGAAAGCAAGGGGGATATTATAAGATGATGCTTTCTTTATAAAACATTAGGGGGAGATTGTTAGATTAAATTAGCCCCTAATTTAATGAATGTTTTATAAAGATTTATTGTAATAGAGCTTTATAATTAGCTTGTGGGCTTTAAGCTAGTTATATGGGCTTAGCCCTTTTTTATCTTGTAAATGGACCCTTTATAAAGGATTTTAGGGTTCCAATTTTCATAATGGTCATTTGGAGAGAGCACACAAACACACAAAGACTAGGTGTTTTCACATGAGAGTCGATCAAATGTAAAAGTGTGGTGTTCTTTCCAATTTCCCATCCATATTGAATCAATCAAAGCATATGAGATGAGTTCTTGAATATTATGTTCTTAATCTTCATCTTATCTCTATTTTCTATGGATTTCTTCTATTGTTTGCTTGAAATGGGATCAACAATTGGTATCAGAGCCTCTCTTGATTTTCAATATCAAGTGATCCACTTATCAAGATTCGTGATAGATATTATTGTGTCTGGAAACTGCTTAAACTCAGAAAATCTTCAAGTTCATCGAAGTAACTCTTTAGTCATACCTTCTTTCTAAAATCTTCAAAAATGACAAATACAAATAATTTCTTTACTACTGGTTCTCTCACTAAACCTCCTAGTCTCCTTCGATATGAGTATCCTCAGTGGAAAATAAGAATGGTCCATTTTTTCGAGGGCACTGAAAAAAATCTAGTACAATATCTGTACAATCCTCCTCCTATTCCCATGACAGTAGTACCTCGTATACCTGCTACTGCTGAATCTGCCGAAATCCCCGAACATCAAAAACCAAAGCCAAAAGGGGAGTGGTCAACCGAAGATAAAGTAGAAGATGAAGTTGCTCAGAAAACAAAGAGGACATTGATTATGGCAATACCCAACGAACTCTTTCAATCCTTGGATTCATGTGAAACAGCGCATGATCTGTGGAAAGAACTGGAAAGACAGTTGGAAGGAGGTGCTAAAACACAAAAAAACCGAAGAGCACAGTACATCAATGAATATCATGCATTCAGAGCCTCTTCAACAGAATCTCTGCAAACAACATACGACAGATTCAACTCTCTAATCAACAAGTGCAGAAAATCAGGCATTGACAGAACTTCTGAAGAAAACAATGTCATGTTTTTAAAAAGTCTAAATGAAGAATGGCTCCAGCTGTCTATGTCCCTACAGACAAATCAGGATCTAGACACCTGGACTCTCTCTGATCTTTACGGAACATTAGCCGCACAAGAACCTCAGATAGCAAAGGCTAAAACACTAACCATTGTACCATATGCATTGGTTAGTAAAACTAAAGAAGATGCACAGAGACCAAGAAATGAAAAAGCCACAGAGGAGAAGAAGAATGAGAAGAAGAAGATGGTGATAATTGACAGTGAAGAAGAAGAGCAAGCAGAAAAAGAAATAACTCTTGCGTCACTAGCTAAATCTTTAGCTCTATTGACAAAAGAAGAGACGACAGAAGAGAAGAAGAATCGAGTGGCCGACAGAGGTCAAGCGAAAGACATTACAGAGGAAATGACCGACAGAGGTCAGATGACTCGGTAAGCCACACGCAGCAAGAATGCTACAAATGCGGCAAACCTGGTCACTATGCAAATGAATGTAGATCAGAGAAAGGCGGAGACCTACAGAAGTCCAATGATCGAACAGGAAACACTCCTCAAGGATGTTTTAACTGCGGCAAACCAGGCCATTTTGCGAATGAATGCAGAAGCAGATCAAATCTCCCACAGAGGGACTCTGCTTTCTACAAAAAGAAAGCCGAGTATTATGCTCAAAAATCCTTAATGGCAAAAGGACATTCTGAGGAGAACACAGAAGACTTCCAGTCAGACTCTACTTCTGACGATGAACATACCGCCAATGCCCTCTTCTGTGGCATGGCAGAAGTCGACTCCTGCACTAACTCTGAGGTATCTACTTCAAATTCAAACTTTTGTATTACCTCTATAGATGATAATACACCTAGAATTAACATTGAACTAATTGAACTGAAAGAGATAAATCAAAGTATTCAGAAAAGACTCACTTTCAATGAGAGAGAAGTACGGCTTCTCACTCAAGAAAAAGCAAAGATTTTTGAGGAAAAAGAGAGAATAGAAAAGAAATGGAACAAAACTCTAGATCCTTTAAAAAAACAAATTTCTGAATTAACCCAGACTTTAAAAGATAAAACAAAAGAACTTTCAGTTTCAAGGAGCGAAACTACTGACATAAGAGCTCTTAAAGAATACTTTCAAAGAGAAAGAGAGGTATTATGGCAAGATTTACTCAGAAGAGAGGTTTTACTTAAAAACTATAAAGATGCACAGAAAGTTTATGAAAAAGTAAACTCACAAATAGCGATACGAGGTATAGGGTATGATGATATCACCCTAGGTATTGAAGGCAAAAGAAACAAACCTCTGTCCTCTTTATTTGTAAATGGAAAAACAAACAAACCAGATTTTCCAAATCTAATCTCTGTAAGCAAAAGGGCGAAAATTTCTGTGGATCCTTATTTGAAGAAACATAAGAAGATGATTAACGTGTGGTTTGAAAACACAGACTCATCATCTTCAACCTCTGTCAATAAAGGTATCAAACCAAAGAAATATCTGAAAACACAAGATCAGATTGGTATCTTCAAGTTTGGTAAACCGGAGACCCAAACACAGGTTGCTTTTGTCTGTTTGATAAACGTCGAAAAAAAATTAACAGCAGAAGCTCCTGAGTTTAAACCCATTTTTTCAGAAGAAAACTTTAAAAATTTAATCGAAAAAGAAATTTTGGAAATATGGAAATCAAGCGTTTTAGAAAAATTCTGTACATCTTCTATAGATAAAACTCTCGCTGAAGAAATCTTATTAGAAACCTCTGCAATCTATGAAAACTATTCTACAGAGGAAGAAAGCTTGTATGATGCATGTTTGGAAAATTCAACCTCTATTGAAAGAATTGACTCAACCTCTGTAAACGAGGACGACTCATCTTCTGACGATTCAGAGACAGATGTTACATCAGGGATAACTCTCTATGACACAGAGGAAGTTAAATACTCCTCTGAAGTTCCTCACAGAACTATTTCTCCAAAAGAGAAACTCACAGAGATTCCAATCTGCCAAGATTTTCTAAATTTGAATCTACATATCAAAACCTCTGCTGAGCTTCAAATGTTACAAAAGACCTCTATTAATCCTATAAGTTCTAGATTTTCAAAACCCAAGGTTAATAAATCTTTTTCTTCTGTGACAGTGATAAAGGAAGTTCACCACAGAAGCAACCCACAGAAGGCAGGTCCTAAACAGAGCTTTTGCAAACAACATTCGAGTATTCATAGATCTTCTAGTAATAGGAAATCTAATGTAAAGAAAGAATGTAATGCCTCTGTGGCTGAGTTCAAAAAGTTCAATGAAAAGTTCAAGCAAATTACATCTCATATTCAATACTGTCGTTGTTTTGATCTTATGTCTAAAGTTAATAATCATTATTCAAATCAAGACTGTCTACTCTCTACGCCAATTCAAAAGTCAAATCCCACAAAGAAACAATCTGACTTTTTTGCAGAAAACAAAATGTATTTCAAGAATGCCAAAGCAAACTTGAAAAACTCTAACAATATTGGACCCATATGGATATGGGTACCTAAATCTCTGTGATTGTCCTGCAGAAGAAGTATGTGCCAATCTGGTATCTAGACTCCGGATGCTCAAGGCACATGACTGGTGACAGAAGTGCACTATCCACGTACAAAGAAACACAAGATGGTGGATTTGTGACTTTTGGAGACAACAAGAAAGGACACATAAAAGGCTATGGAGTCATAAGGAAAGAAGACGTTTCAGTATACAAAGTTGCATATGTGGATGGCCTTAAGCACAACCTACTCAGTGTAAGTCAACTTTGTGATACAGGATTCAATGTGTTGTTCAAAAGAACCTTCTGCTCTCTACAAAGTGAAGAAACAAGTATGGAACTTCTGCGAGCTGAAAGAATAGGCGATCTATATATAATGAATTTCAACTCAAAGAACAAAGACAAAGTTTGCCTTGTTGCCTGCAAAAGTGAAGAAGCCTGGCTATGGCACAACAAGTTCTGTCACTTGAATTTTCACACATTGGAAAAACTGGTCAAACTTGATCTAGTTAAAGGTTTGCCAAATGTTAAATTCAATAAGGATCATTTATGTTCTGCCTGTGAAATGGGAAAACTCAGAAGAGCTTCCCACAAAGGCAAAACAGATGTGTCTTGCACCAGGCCTCTGTACATGCTTCATGTCGACCTCTGCGGTCCCATTGCAATACAGAGCCTAGGTGGCAAGAAATACACACTTGTCCTAATTGATGAGTATTCACGTTTCACATGGGTTGAATTCGTAAGAAAGAAATCAGATGTTCCAAATGTATTGATAAATCTAATGAAAAGAATCCAAGTTCTTTATGATTGCAGAATACAGAAGTTAAGAAGTGACAATGGCACAGAATTTAAAAACTCTGTCATTGAAGCCTATCTTTCACAAGAAGGAATATCACAGAACTTCTCTGCAGCTCGAACTCCACAACAGAACGGTGTTGTCGAAAGAAAGAATCGAACACTTGTGGAAGCCGCAAGAACTATGATGTCAGCATGCGGATTATCAATTAACTTTTGGGCAGAAGCAATTTCAACTGCGTGTTATACTCAAAATCGATCAACCATTGTGAAAAGACACCTCAAGACGCCTTACGAATTGCTTAACAAAAGGCGGCCAAATATCAAATTTTTTCATATATTCGGATGCAAATGCTTTGTCTTAAACGACAGAGATTCAAGAGGAAAGTTTGATGTAAAAGCAGATGAAGGCAAATTCATTGGATACTCTGCCACTTCCAAAGCTTACAGAACATTCCTTACAAAGTCTCACAAGATTGTAGAAAGCATCAATGTTTCTTTTGATGATTCATTCCAAATGACTTCTGAACAAATCAGTTCAGAACTCGGAATTAAAGGGAAATCCTCTGTCATCTCACAAGCAAAAGAAGACTTGGATCTTCTATTTTTAGAGATGCTCCACGAAAACATTGATCCTTCTGTTGGAACAATCAGGGTTTCTGAAGAACCATCCTCTGTCGGACAAAATCCTACAGGTTTGTCTCTAACTGGTCCTAATAATGCTTCATCTTCTTCTGTAAATACTACAGATGCAATTGCCGAAGCAGAAGAAAGTGCAGAAGATGAAACATCAAGGAAAACGACCACAGAAGCTGCACAAACCACAGAAGAACCAATTACAGAGGAAATCGAGGACCAAGACTATACGTCCTCTGAGGAACAAACTCCACCACCATTCATACCAATCATTCCACAAACGGTAGAATCAACTACCAAGGCACGAAGAACAACAGAGGCTACACAAGAAGAAACACAAGAAGTCTCTAAAGAAAGTCTGAATGACATTGATGATCATCTTCCACGCACAACTCAATGGACAAAAAGCCATCCTCCAAGCCAAATAATCGGAGAACCTTCTGACGCATTAAAAACAAGGTCTGCCACTGCTAACTTTTGTTTCTTTACAAATTTTATTAGTGTGATAGAACCAAAGAAGATTTCTGAAGCCCTAGATGACCCAAACTGGGTAGACGCCATGCAAGAAGAACTTTTGCAATTTGAGCGTAACAGAGTATGGACTCTAGTACCTCTGCCAAGAGGAAAACAGGCCATTAGGACTAAATGGGTCTACAGAAACAAGAAGGATGAAGATGGAGTGGTCATCAGAAACAAAGCAAGATTAGTAGCAAAGGGATATAGACAAGAAGAAGGCATAGACTACGATGAAACTTTTGCCCCTGTCGCACGGCTCGAAGCAATAAGAATATTCTTAGCCTTCGCAGCCCACAGAGGTTTTAAAGTCTATCAGATGGACGTAAAATCAGCTTTTCTCAACGGTGAAATCCAAGAAGAGGTCTACGTTAATCAGCCACCAGGATTTGAAAGCTCAAAGTTTCCAAGGCATGTATACTTCCTTGAAAAAGCTCTATATGGACTGAAACAGGCTCCACGAGCATGGTATGAACGACTTTCTACCTTTCTTCTAGTCAATGGTTACAACAGAGGTACAACAGATACTACCTTATTCTATAAACGCAAAAGTAGTGAGATAATGCTTGTACAAATATACGTAGATGACATAATTTTTGGGTCTACTAATTCAGAAGAGTGTAAAAGATTTGAAAAACTCATGCAGAGTGAGTTTGAAATGAGTATGATGGGATAATTAACTTTCTTCCTCGGACTCCAAGTCAAACAATCATCAGAGGGAATTTTTATAAATCAAGCTAAATATGTCTCTGACAATCTTTCCAAGTATAGCTTCTCTGATGCCTCTGCAATGAAAACTCCAATGGCCACTGGAAACAAGTTATTCTTAGATTCAGATGGCATCTCTGTAGAATGCACTCTCTACAGAGGCATGATTGGATCTCTGTTATACTTAACAGCAAGCAGACCTGACATTATGCATGCCACATGTCTCTGTGCACGCTATCAAGCTAATCCAAAGAAATCACATTATGATGCCGTAAAGAGAATCTTTAGATACCTAAAAGGTACCAAAAATCTTGGTCTCTGGTATCCACAGAACTCTGGTTTGGTCTTAAAGCCTATACAGATTCAGACTATGGAGGATGCATGCTCGACAGAAAGAGTACCTCTGGGAGTTGTCAATTCCTAGGTGGTAAACTAGTCAGTTGGACCTCCAAGAAGCAGAATTGTGTTTCCACATCCACTGCAGAAGCTGAATACGTTGCTGCCGCTAGCTGTTGTTCTCAGGTTCTATGGATGAAGACTCAGCTAAAAGACTACGGCCACATTCTGTTCAAAATACCCATCTTCTGCGATTCCAAAAGTGCTATTGCTATCTCTGCCAACCCTGTGCAACACTCAAAAACCAAGCATATCGATATAAGGTATCACTTCTTGAAACATCATGTTGAATACGGTACAATCGAAATGCATTTTGTGCCCACAGAATATCAACTCGCTGACTTATTCACCAAAGCACTATACGAGAAAAGATTCAACTTCTTGGTGGGTAAGATAGGAATGATTAACATGGTGTGAAAATCCTCAGTAAGTATAGTTTTATCTTCTGTAAATAATAAGTAAATACATTGCTTAAATTATTGTCTTGAAAGATTCTACTTCTATATGTAAATTCTTAAAACCTTCAATAGTTCTTGAAACTACAGAACTTCTGTAAGGTCTGCTCAGAACCTCTGACAACCTTCACAGAACCTCTGATAGACTTGACCTATGTACTATGCAAAACTTATCATATTCTGATCCAAGCATAGATCAAGGGGGAGCAAAAGGAAAATTCTTGATCTACAGAAGTGATTAGATCAAGGGGGAGCAAAAGGGGCCCTCAAATGATCTACAGAGATAAATCTTTCAAAGGAAAGCCAAAGAAGAATGTCGACAATTTTCCATCGACAGAAGTAAGACAAAACTGCCGAGAACAGAAGAACCAAAAGGTATGTCTCTCGCACGAAAGGTTTTTAGAAAACAGTTTTCTAGGACAAGAATTGTCAAATATGTCCTAAATATACTGTGAATAACATTTCAAAAATCAAAAGTTCAAAAGGTTTAACAAAATTCGAAATAGTAGAAATTTAAGGTCATAGAGCTTCTGCTGAGCTCAACAGAGCTTCTGCAGGAAATATGCTCTGTGATCATAAATTAACCCTCTGTCGATCTTTTGGAATGTTATCTCGAACAAAACGTTTATCAAAATAGTTTTCTCGGACACCAACCTTCAAGAATGTGCGAAAAACATCTCTTAACACAGATCAAAAATTGGGTGATCAGAAAGTTAATAGAATTCAAGTTATAAGATTTTTTCTCTCATAGAGCTTCTGCTGGCTCTTGCAGAGCTTCTGCAAGTTCCATCAGAGCTACAAAACCTCTGTGAGTAAAATTTCTTGACAAAATACTATTGATCTCCAATATCTTTACAAACGTTTTCGTTTAAAGAAGAACCTTCAGCAATGATAACAATGAGATATATGAGAAAAGGGTTAAACTTCAAAATTCTCAACATCACAGAGCTTCTGTAAACTAACAAAGGCTCTGCTATTTTGTTAATTTGGGCATTTCTGTAACAATAACGGTTACTTTTACTGAGAGTGAAACTCATATGGCTAAGAACAACTCCACGCGCCTAGCATTAATGGGCCGCGCACGACGTCCTGTCATCTTCTGACATGGCCTACGTGTCCCATTTTCATTGGGCAAACATGGAACGGTCAAAGAATATTGGGAGTACTGTTCGAACCTCTGCTGCTAATCCAAAATTGGCCAATGGAAGGGCCAACTCCCAAACAGTTCCCGATGAACAAAAATACCCCCACTGATCATGCTGATGGCTACTCACACTGCAGACCTCTGTCAAAGAAACTTCTGCGCTACGCATCGAACAAATCCCTTAAGAAAGAGTATATACGCGATCATAGAACTCCAAAACCGAGTCCTATGACACCCCCGCGTTTAGGTGTCCCCCTAGGAACAATGGTAGCGAAACCTCTTTCCACTCAAGCAGAAAAGGATCACAAGTTAGCAAAACACATGGCTATTCAACTCAGCTTCAAAGCCAAACGCGTAGAAATAATGGGAAAGAAATCTTCAGCAAAGATCTCTGCTTCTACTCCAAAAGCTAAGAAGAGAAAAACTGCAGAAGGCACATCAACTAGCACTGCAGAAGATAGACCTTCACCTCCCCATGCCACAGAGATTGGCTCCTCTGCTCCTCCCCTTTTCACAAAACAGAAAAAGAAAAGATCTAAATCAACAGAGGAAGGGACACCAAAACCAAAAAGGAGGAAAACCAAAAAGAAGCATGGTAAATCACTTAAAAAATTGGTTACCATTGCAGAAGAGGCAATCATAGAGGGTGAAACTGCAGAAGAAGAAGATGCAGAAATAGGAATGACAGAAGAAGGATATCAATCACCCTATCAATCTCCAGATAGATTTGCTCACCAGGGAGACCTGAATGATTTCCTACAGAACCCCGAAATTGCAAACACCCTTAATACAGCAGGGTGGACGGCACAACCTCTCGACCACCACTCTCCAGAAGAACAAGATTTCTTCATTTCTGGCATTGACACACATCTACAAGAAGATGACACAACACCCAGAAATCAACCAGCCGAAACCCCTGTGATTTTACAAAACCCTTTCATTCAAGGATTGGACGTCCACAGAAGAAGTCCAAACCAAGCTTCAGAAGATACAGAACAAACCGAAGCTGAGTGGAATACAACTGAAGTTACAGAGGCAACGGTTGTAGAAGAAACCACAGAAACAGGGATTGAAATCTCAGAGGTAGATTCAGATGAAGAAGAGGCTATCTGGATACGAAAAGGTCTCTATCATCCTTATGTCATGAGCTTATACGGATCTCATCACATGTATGACTCCTTGCGCACAGAGCAAGGAACTTCCACAGAACCAGAAGAAGAAACAAGAAAAGATGCCGAAGTTGAAGAAGGCACACAACCAAACCCAACTCCCAGTGCAACCCACATTTCTAACTCTGCAGGTCTAGCTGCAGAAGGAGTTATTGAAAAAGAGCAGCACAGCTCGATCCTAACCCAACCCATCCAGCTAGAGGTTACTCTTTCAACCTCTGTGCCCACAGAAACCGGGGAATCCATTCCTAGGGAGTCTCCTCAAAGAGACTCACCTAATGTTCGTGATCAATCGCCCCAGATCACACAAGAACATCCTACAGAGGAATTCGTTTCCTCTGTCACGCACACATTAAGGCCAAACCTTCTTTCAGAGAGAAGTAGTAAGCACAGAGACGAAGAGACTCTAGAGAAGTCTCATAGTCAACAGAAGGACATTCCAATACCCACCTCTGGAGTGGATTTGGACTCTGTTCTTCACAGAACTTCTGTAGAGAACGAAACTCAGGTTTCCTCTCGAGGATCAGAAGGAAATCCTTCCACCCCCATCGTACAAACAAGGGTGAACGAAGGTGTCCCAGGAACAGGGACTCACTCTGGAGACGAATGTGTTCCTCCAGAGGTTACACAAGGAACACAAGTATCAAGGGATGAGTTCCAAACCCTTGTCACCTCTGTGAACCAAACAATGAAAGAGTTGCAAAGCTCTTTCAAATCCTTGGCAGAGACAACATCTACAGCTCTCTTGAATCTGAACACCAAAATGGACGATCTGTCCACAGAGGTGAAAACCGCCATCTCAGAGATGAAGTCTTCTGCAACAACCACTGCCAAAGAAACAGCCACTTCTGCCGCTCATCAATTCGAAACAACTGCAACTTCTGTGTTCAGGGACTCGGTCAAAGATTTCCTTGAACAATTGAATACGCAATCCAACAGAGCAGAGGGCATTACTCCTGCAGACTTACAGAATGCGTTATCACAAGTTCAAGCAGAGGCAATACGAACCACGACAATGATGCAGCCAAAAGACTATATGACCAGAGCACAGCTAACAGAGCTAGGACAAAACGTCATAAACCAGGTCACATAAGTCATTGTCTCCTTCACAACTGCAAATGCCAACTATGTGAAGGACTTCAAGAAAAGTGTCGGCAAAATGCGTTTCAAGACAGAAGCAGAGCTTGCGACATTTATTGGTCTCTGCGATGATATATGTGAAAAATTGAAGGCAGCCGGAGCTGAATTGCCAAAGAAGCCCAACACTTCTTGCAGAGCAGAGGGTACTTCGGATAAGAGTCAGGATGATTCTGATGATGACCAACCTGGTCCATCAGATAATCATGAGGGGGAGAATTTAAGGGAGAAAGCTACGAGCAGAGGAATTCAATCTCCACCAATCGCAGCAGAACCAATCAGCCAAGCCCCTCAAGAACAAACCCAACAACAAACTCAAAGAACCACAGAGAATACACCCATCTCTGTAGATTCAACCTCTAAAGAACCCAACACTACAGAAGCAGATAAGCAAACCTCAGAGGCAACTACCACCCCTGAGGTAATTACTTTGGAAGAATCCGATCAAAGAACCACAGAGAAAACACCCACCTCTGTGGAAACACCCCAAACAATACCAAGAAGAAAGTCGATTGCCACCAAACCAAAAAGAGCAACGACCTCTGCCTCCCACATTCTGAAATGAATGAACACAACAATGAATGATCGATTGACAAAGAGAGAAGAAGAAAGGAGAAAGTTCATCACAGCCTTCAAAATGACAAGAAATATTTCATCAATAGAAACTGAGCTCACAGAAGAAGTCACCAAACAACCTCCAACAGAGGTTACAGAGCAAGACAAGCCAACAGAACCATCGCCACAAAAGTCCTCTAAGTCACAATCATCAAAATCCACAGAGGCAACCTCCATCAAACCTACAGAAGTGCAAACCTCAAATCCCACAGAAGCAACAGGTTCTGCCACGACAACAAAAGATAAAGGCAAAGGGATACTGACAGAAGAGCCTAAGAAGAAGAAAACATTGTCAAAGCCAACAGAGAAACTGATGAAGAGTGCGTTTGACGCCTTTCAAACCCCAAAACCCGAAGAAGTTGACTGGGCACATGGATTGAAGCCTCTGTCAGAAATTCCTTTAACTAGTAGAGCTGCAGAAGTTGTTCAACAGATGGAGAGTCTCAGAAGACAAATTCCACGACCTGGTCCAACACATGAAGAAATGGAAGAAGTGGTATACAAATACCTCTACAAACAATCCTTTCAGACAAACTATCCAACAGATCATGTGACAGATCCAAGGATCAGAGAAGAATTTGAGAACATCTTCACGAGAACAAAGCCAAGAACCAAAGCAGATGTTTTCTCAATTCACAAGATCAAAAAGGTGATCTTCTGCCGATTCTCCTTCACAAGAACCTATCCAAGGGTCAGGTACAATCTTTACAAAGTCAGAAGAGAGAACAATTCAGAATCTACATTCGCTGATGCTGACTTAAGAAACATCAATCCATACGATCTACCTGACCTTCTGCAATGGACAAAGGACAACTACAACACAGAGGCAAACACCAGAGCCTATCAAGTATTGAGAAAGGCGATGAGGGAAAAGCTTCTGCTCTACAGCATGATAGATTTCCAGCTGGGAAAGGATCTCGGTCTCAAACATCTGGATCTACGACCACCAGAGGATCGCTGCCCACCAGACGCCATACCAACTCAATCATCACAAAACCACGGTTTGGGTTAGTATTTCAAAACCCTCAAGGCGAAACTAAACTATTTGTATGCATGGACTGTCAGAAGTACGCAACAAATACTCTGAACAAGTTCAGAGCAAGCCTTGTGAAATACAGAGGTTCAAAGAAAATGGAAAAAGATGCTGCAGATACTATCATAAGAGAGATTGACGCAACAATTCGCCTAAGAGAACTCTGCATCAGATTCTACAAAGAGATCAGAAAAGTTGGAAGAGACAACATAAGCTACAATGATTTCAAAGATGCCAAAATCTGATTCTCAGACCTCCAATCTCTGCAAACAAAGTTAAAAGTTTATCTTTCATTGTACTCAAATGTAAAATGTCTCTGGCATATTTCTAAATGAAAGAAATTTCGAGGTATTGTTTAACCTCTGTCTTATCCAACTTAGCCTAACTAAACTCAAAGTCAAATTTTTATTTTTCACTACTTAGGGGGAGATTGTTAGCTTCAATCTTCCTAATCATAGAAATACTTAGAAGTAGTGAAAAATAGGCTAAGTATAGAAAAGCCTCTCACAGAGGCTCTGCCACTTCTTCCAGAAGATCAAGTCCAGAAAGCCACAGAAGCTACAGAGGTAATCACAGAACCTCTGTAATGCGCAAGAAGAAGATCAACTCGGAAACAAGTGGACTGCTCCACAGAAGGTCAGACCATAGAACCTCTGTAATGCCTTACAGAGCCTCTGTGGTCTGCTATGAAGACTTGGAAGATATTACTGGACACGTTCATCAACTTGCATGGAAAAGTACTGTCAAAACACGTGTCAAGCTCTGAGTGGACTCAATAGGGCATGGTACAAAATAGACGTCTGCGCCATTTAATGCATTTACCAATAGTACATCTGCTCCATTAAATGCGCATGGCTCAAACAACTGTTCACACCATCCAGTTCACTATTCATGCCGTAAAAGGAACAGTGACCTACTCCATAGTCTTCTAAGAGTAGAATAAAAGGAAGTCTCATGTTGAGATCTTCCTAAGAACGAATACACAAGGAATCACTAATACTCTCAAACTTTATTGTCAAATATCTGAGTGTTATATTCTCACACACACCAACAGTTCTTAATCTGTTCTTCGTGTTCTTATTATATATTGAATAACAGTAACTGTTCAAGAAATCCTTTTTATTCCTTACATGTGCGTTCTAACATCTATCAAACATATCTGTTAGTTTAAATACGCTTCCGCATTAAACTCTAAATTCAACTAATAGACTGTTAATCTTGATTAAGTGTATCTGGGTTCCAACAGGTTTCCATGTTTAGCCCGAGTTCTGAACTGAGTGGTTCAGAAGTCTTTTCGAAAGATTCATCAAATGACACATTGATGCTTTCTACTATCGTGCGTGACTTCAGAAGGTAAACTCTGTAGGCTCTGGAAGCGGCAAAGTACCCGATGAACTTGCCTTTGTCAGCCTTTTCTTAAAACTTTCCTCTTGAGTCTCTGTCGTTTAAGACAAAGCATTTGCATCCAAACACATGGAGAAACTTGATGTTTGGTCGTCGTTTGTTGATCAGTTCATAAGGAGTTTTGATGTGTCTTTTCACGATTGTTGAACGATTTTGGGTATAACAGGCTGTTGAAATTGCTTCTGCCCAAAAGGTCATTGGTAATCCACATGCAGAAAGCATGGTTCTTGCAGCCTCCACTAGCGTGCGGTTCTTTCGTTTGACCACGCCATTCTGTTGTGGGGTGCGAGCTGCAGAGAAGTTCTGGGATATTTCTTCTTCTGTGAGATAGGCTTCAATGACAGAGTTTTTGAATTTTGTGCCATTGTCACTTCGTAACTTCAGAATTCTGCACTCATAAAGAACTTGGATTCTTTTCATTAGATTAATCAAGATGCATGGAACATCTGAATTCTTTTTGACAAATTCAACCCATGTAAATCGTGAAAACTCATCAATTAAGACAAGTATATATTTCTTGCCACTTAGGCTCTGTATAGCGATTGGACCGCAGAGGTCAACGTGAAGCATGTACAGAGGTCTAGGACAAGACACATCAGATTTTCCTTTATGGGAAGCTCTTTTGAGTTTTCCCATTTCACAGGCAGAGCATAAATGATCCTTATTGAACTTAACATTTGGTAAGCCTTTGACCAGATCAAGTTTTACCAGTTTATCTAGAGTGTGAAAGTTTAAGTGACAGAACCTGTTGTGCCATAGCCAGGCTTCTTCACTTTTGCTTGCAACAAGACAAATGTTGTCCTTGTTTTTGGCATTTAAGTTCATTAAATACAGATCACTCTTTTCTTTTGGCTCGAAGAAGTTCAATTCCTGTGTCTTCACTTAGTAGAGAGCAGAATGTTCTTTTGAACAGTACATCGAATCCTGTGTCACAAAGTTGGCTTACACTGAGTAGGTTGTGTTTTAGGCCATCCACATATGCAACTTTGTGTACTGTGATATTCTCTTTCTTTATGACTCCATAGCCTTTGATATGCCCTTTTTTTATTACCAAAAGTCACTGATCCACCATCTTGTTTTTCTTGGAATGTGGATAGAAGACTTCTGTTGCCAGTCATGTGCCTTGATCATCCGGAGTCTATATACCATATTGGCACAAACTGCTTCTGCAAAACAATCACAGAGATTTAGGTACCCATATCCACATGGGTCCAGTTTCGTCAGAAAATTTCAAGTTTGCCTTGGCATTCTTGAAATACATTTTATTTTTTGTTGAAGAATCAGTTTGTTTCTCTTTCATGTTTGATTTAGCTGCAGAGAGAAAACAATTTGAACTACATAAATGATTATTTAACCTGAACATTAGATCAAAGCAATGACAATATTGAACATCAGAGGTGATTTGCTTGAAATTTTTATTGAAAGCTTTAAACTGGGCCACAGAGGCATTACATTCTATTCTAGCATATGGCTTCCTATTACAAGAAGATTTATGTAGATTAGATTGTTGGCAAAAATCTTTGTTTGTAGCAGCCTTCTATGAGTCCCTTCTGTGGTGAACTTCTGTAGATTTCACTGTCACAGATGTAAAAGATTTGTTAGGTTTTGTCCATTTACCCTTTTGTTGCCATGTTGGTTTTTCTTTTATTATTAAGGGTTTTAAAAATGTTGAATCTTTTAGATTTTGAGAGGACATTAACTTCTTTTGTTTCAACTTTTCGAGCTCAATAGAGGTTTTGACTTGTATGCACATATTCATAAAGTCGGGACAGATAGGAATTCCAGTGATTTTCTCTTTTGGAGAAATAGTTCTGTTAAGAACTTCAGGGGTTTGTTTAGCAACCTCTGTGTCACAAGGAAACTTTTCTATTCTGTCAGCCTATGATTCGTCAGATGATGAATCATCCTCATATACAAAGGTTGAGTCATCAATATTTCTTTCGACAGAGGATGGACTTTCCGAGCATGTGTCATACTTGCTTTCTTCCTCTGAAAGATTACTTTCTAAGTCAACAGAGGTGTCTGACAAATCTCTTCAGAGAGTTTTTGATCTACAGAAGGTGTATATGAATTTTTCAACATATCTATTTTCCCAATTTCCATAATTTCCTTTTCAATTTTATTTCTTAGTTTTTCTTCAGAAAGGTTTGGTTTAAACTCAAGTGCTTCTGCAGATAATTTTGAAAGTTCAGGATCTTATCTTACAATCAATATAGAAAGCAGTAATTGAGAAGTTGTATGATCAAGCCCAATTGTATTCACTGATGAACAGAAATACAGATCTAAGAGAGAGAGAATCTCAAAGATTACAAAGAATGAATACAAGAATTACGAGAAAATCAATCAGTTAGCAATGTAGTGCTAACCACTATTTATACTACAACGGAAATATTAAAGCTACAGTACAAATAAGAAAGACTAATAAGAACAAAACACGTGTCCTAATTAGTTTACAAATTACTAAGTAAAGTATCTCGTCATAAGTTCTGAACAGGTAGTTCAGAACTTCTGAACATTTGTCTGATCACGCTTCTCAGATCTTCTGACTCCTTATCTCAGACATCTGACTTCTCTTATCAGTACTTCTGAGCTTTCACAGTCAGACCTCTGACTCCTCTACTCAGAACATCTGAGTCTTCTTATCAGATCTTCAACACTTGGTTTATTGACAAAACTTCAGATCTAACAATCTCCCCCTTTTTGTCAAATAAACTTAAACTTTGCATCATCCAGTTCTTTCAGAGCATGAACAATTTTCTGAAGTAGCACATTTCTTAGATTAAGCCTCTTATCAATTTTGTCAATGATTTCTTGAATAATTTCAACTTGCTGATTGATTACTTCTTGAGTTATGTTTGCTTCCTTTACTTTCAGCATCTTTTTCTCCAAATTGTGCTTTATGATCCTTAAAGTTCAGAACAGTATTTTGCAGTTTCCTTTGCTCTGAAAAAGATCTTTCCACTTTTGTTCTTCAAAAACACACCCAAATCTGGAAATTTATGAACACTTCCAGTCTTTAACACCTTTTTCTGCTCATGATCTGTGTTTGGATTTTCCAGATAAACACATGGCTTTTGTAAATACAGAGCTATTTGGAAATCTGTATAACAGTGCCACCTTAAGATATAGAACATGGCCTCAATCACCACACTTCTTGCCTTTCTTTCATTTCTATCTTTGCTTGACTCTTTGAAGCATAGAAAGCTGTGTAATCTGTAGAAGTCAACCACTGATAGTTTCTCAAAATCTGCATCAGTAAAGTAATAAACCTTTCCATCTTCTCTCAGAACTTCAAAGGATAAGTACTCCATCTTTCTGAATTTCTTAACCTTCAATTCTCTGATTCCAGTGATTAGAAAATATGAGTAAACAGCTTGCTTTGTTTTGCCAAGACATCTTGATTTTTCAGCCAACCAGATCTGAGTCTCCTTAGGTCTATCATAATACACGTCCAAGAATTGTACTTCTTTTGGTTTGAAGAACTCAGGCAGATCAAATTCAAGAAAGTATCCATTTAGATCAATGGATATTTCATCTTCTTTGGGTTCAGACTGTTCAGCTTGATCAAAACTAGTTATCTGCACATTCTGAGGTATTGTGTCCTGAACTTCTTCAACTTCATCTGACAGAATTTCATTCACTTCATACTCAGCAGGAAACACAAAATCACTATGTAACATCTTCTTGGGATTAACTTCAGATAGCAACCATTCACCACAACTTCTGATCTTTCTTCTGAGATTCAACCTTCTTTTCATAGAGTTTACACACCTTTTCTTTAAATTCTTTCTTTCAGTTTTAGCACTTACTTCCATTTCAATCAGTAACCAACTCAGAGTTGCATCACTATATTTTACCAGTTCTTTCAGTTTGAACATTTCAAGTCTCTCTTGAACTTTATATGCAAACCCTTCAGATTCCATTCCTTCATTTACAAATCCCTTTATACACACATCAAATCCTGCATTATTTGTTGGACACCTCAGATTGCACTTCTCTTTTCTTCCTTCAATGGCTAGTTGAAAATCATATAAGTACATGTTTCTGACATAGATACCCAGAAGTCTTTTGCATTCAATTTCCATCAAGGCTTCTTCAGTACTAGAGAAGAACTTGACTAGAAAGATTTGATCATCAAGTGTTAGTCTGTGGAAATCAAAACTGGACATGAAAACTTTTGTATTCCTTTCTTTCAGCACTTCCATTCTTACAAATATCAAACCATTGAATTCTTCTTGTTGGAACATTAGAACTTTCTCAATTCTTTTCTGGATATGCAGTCTTGAGTCAGGAATTCTGAATCTGGTTGATGCTTCTGTATAAATCATTTGAGCTCTTTCATCCATGAAACCATCAACATTACTCTCTAAAAGCTCATATTCTCCTTCTGTGTGGTAGAGGTTTTCATACATTTCCTCAGGAAAAATGTCATCATGAAATTGTCTGGCCAAAGGTACATCATTTAATTCCAGGATAAAATCACATATAGGTTCTTCTAAAATCTGTAAGTTAATCTTGGGAATCTCAATTGGTTTTCTGAATACATACTCAGAAGGCATGAAGTAATCTTCTAGTTTCTCATATTCTTCTTCTGTGTTCATCTCATCAGCATAGTTATATCTGAACTCATGCTTAAAATTATGAGTATAACCAACAGTTCTGTCTTCTTCTCCCAACAGATCAATAGGCCTTATCAGTTTTAACCCTTGTTGAATTTTCTGAACATTAAGTGCTTTGACTACCTCACTTTGCATTTTTCTGACCAATTCTTCACTCAACCTCCTTTCTTCTGATTCAGAATTCATCACGTTTTCTTTGTTATACACCACAATATCTGTACACATGTTGACCACTTCACTTTCCACTGTCTTTTCTGATCTCAATACAGATTCCTCAATAGCTTCAGTTTCATCTGAGTTTCCTTCCATCTCTGTGTCTAAGTTCAATTCCTCTGTTTTATCTGAATCACCACCATCTGTACTTTCCAACTCCATTTCCTCTGTATCTGAGCTATCAATCTGAACTATCTGAGTTATTGCCTTTAAATTTTCCTGTGTCTGATCTTCTGAACTTTTTGTACTGGCTACGTGCATATCTGCTATCTCAAAATCTTCTATGCCAATATCATCATCAGAACTTAACCTTTGTCTTTTCTCCCCCTTTTGATGATCATGAGGCTCATTATCATCAAACTTTCTCTTCAAGTTCTGATTAAAAGTACCTTCAGGTTCAACTTCTGCAATAGGAATAGGATCAAGAGGCTTTGAAGTAGAAGCCAGTGATACACTTAGTGCTTTCAGTATAGATTCCTGCAAATCTTGCATTTGTTTTAACATATCTTTTTGAAAACCAGACATTGTATCCATGATCTCCTTTTTGTGAGAATCCAAGGATTTCTTTACATCATCTACTTTGGTTTCAACAGAAATCAACTTTTTCTCCAACACAACTTTCAAATCTGACATCTCATCATTCAAATCCTCCACCTTCTTCTCCAAATTTTCTACTTTTTCCCCCATCTCCTTGTTTTGTTTCTGAATTTTTTCAAATTCAGAAGTGTCTAACAGTGAACCTGAACCAACAGATGGTCCAGTTTTCATGTGCCCAGAGGACTCATGGCCTGTAGATAACACAAAGTCATCTTGTACAACAGATGCACGTTTGAATGAGGCTTTTGTAATGTTCACCTCACCAGGACTTCCATCCAATCCTCGACATCCAACATTAGGTATGTCTATGGATGTTGTTTCAGGAATACGAAATTCCTGATTTGTGCAAGTGTTGGAAGGAATTTCAGGCTCAATATAAATAGGACTGTGATATTCAGACTCAATGTGTTGAAAAATAGATTGGGATTTATCACCTCCCTCCAAATGAGTTTGGGATGGTTCCCCGGATTTGTGTGAAACAGTAGCATGTTGAAATGCTTCTGAGTGGGTATGGATGGGTTGTTCAAGATCCACCACTAGGTCCATGGTGTTTGTTTCAATATTGGACACCAAGAGATGTGAACCAATAGCATTTGTGGTTACCTGGTCAAGATTAGCTGGTTCAGAGGCATCTCTTTCTGTTTGAACCTCTGTTGACAATCTCTCATCCTCACCATTCTCATTCTGTTTTTCCTCACTGAGTCTAACCAAGCTCTCAGAATTTTCCCCTCAAGTCTCTCAGAATGTTCACCCATCTGAACATCCTCCCCCTCTCTAATTCGACTAGACCCCTCACCTCTTTTCTCATGTTGGTCCTCTTGGGTAGGGATTTGAGGTAATTCAATTCCCATAGAGGTGCAATAAGCTTTTAAAATCTCACTCTCCCTTGGAATATAATTCCTAAGTGATTTTGGCAACAGTTTATGATTGGGATAATTTTCAAGTCTTGTTACTGAGGTCATCTTACCCAAATAAAATGTGGGACCATGCTCTTCATTTGTTCTTCTTGAGATTGTTCTATTTTCCTGCATGGCATACCAAATAACAATTTGCCAGTACCTTATATAAGAAATGTATGTCAGTGAAGCATCCTTTGTTTTCTTCTGAATTGCTTTCTGATTCTTCTCAAATGTATTCTTCATGTCTTCCCAAAGTATTAAAGTATAGTCATAATGCCTATTCTTCACTAAGCCCTGAAAGATCTGAAGAATTTGTTTAGAACATTGATCAGCAGAACTATTCTTCCCTGACACACATTTATTTACCACATGAAAGAAGCAAGCCCAAATAGGTGGTAATTTGTTTCTTCTGAACAAACTGAGAGTCCTCAATCCTTCATTGTATCCCAACTTCATACACTCTGCTATTAATTCCTCTGTTAAGGGTGAGTCCTCAAAATCTGTCCTTCTTTGTACATCATCTTTCTCTGGTAAATTCAGCATTTCTCTTAGTGCAGAGATTGATAAGGCAAATGTCACTCCTCCAATTTCAGACACAACCCTATTATCTTCTAACTTAAGATGTTTCCACCATTGTTGTATGTACTGAACAGGCACATTTTTACTTCGTGTAAACCATTTTCTGTACGGATGGTGTTTGAATAACTCCATGATAATTCTGTGTTCAGGCTTAAAACGGCTTTCCTCAAATAATATAACACAGTTATTTTCAGATAATTTCAGCCATTCACTCTCAGGAACAACTCTTTCCACTAAAATAGGTCTATCTGGCATAATAGAACCTGCAGCACTCTGTTCATGTTCAATATTAACATTTACCTCATCCGTATTTCCTTCAGATTCATCCATTTGTTCATCTTCTCCATCATTTCTTATTGCCCCTTCCTCTGCAACTCTATTTTGTACTTCATCATTTTCCGAATCGGATGAATCCATTATCGATTTTGTAGAATGTAGAGAAATTGGACCACTTCTTCGTATTTCAGACATGATTTAAGAAGAAAACAGACTCAAAGAACTCTGGATTTGATTCGTATCTCACGTTTCGCTCTGGAATTTGAAAAGATTTGAAATAGGGATTTTAAGACCTATTTAAAATCCGCGAAGTTGAAAGGTTTAACGGAAAAGCGAAATCAATGTTATAACAGAGTCAACACATTTGAAATACCACAAAGGATTTAAATGAAATGCGTGGCATTGTCAAACAAATATGAAGCTGACACGTGTTAGTGGATAGAATTTTGACTCAAGTCAAAGATCTGAATAACACGCACAGATGTTCTGATTCCATCACTCGGAAGAATTTTGCCTTGTAACCAAAATGTCATTTAAAATCAACTTCTGACAAATATAAAACATTTTGATTATTCAGAAGAGGTTTGAACAGATAGAAGCACTTTTTATCATCAAAATTCTGTTCATATTATGATGATTTTAAAAAAATTTAAAATCTTATATCTGAATATGAATTTTTTTAATTCAGATATAGTTTGAATAACAAAAAAAATTTATCCTTAAAAGCTTGTTCTTCTTAGAATGATCAGAGATAAGAAATGAAAACAAATCTTTTAAGCATCACAAAATGATTTCCAAAAAATTTTTTGATGCTCCCCCTTGACTTGAGCATGCATTTGACTATTAATGATATATAAAGATGAGATAAAAAGATAATAGAAGAAGCATAATCCACACAGTTGAAGTATTTGTATTTCTCAAAAATAAATTTTTGAAGTTAGATTGCTGAAGTATCGACTCAGAATTTCTGACCTTAAGACTCAGAGGTTCTGAACTTAAGACTCAGAAATTCTGAACTCAAGACTCAGAAGTTCTGATCTTAGTACTCAGAAGTTCTGAATCTTAAGACTCAGAGTTCTGAGTACACTACTCAGACAATTTTACTTAGAAAAATTTAGCATTTTTAAGAAAAACAAATACTTTCAATTAGGCAGATTAAGCATTCCTATTTTACATATGAGAAAAGAAAACCTTTTGTGATCAAGAGGCTTTGTGAACAAGTCAGCCAATTGATACTTTGTATGCACAAAGTGCATCTCTATAGTTCCTTTTTCCACATAGTCCTTTATAAAATGATACCTCACATCTATATGCTTAGTCTTTGAATGTTGAACAGGGTTCTGAGTAATGGCAATTGCACTTTCTGAGTCACAATAGATGGGAATCTTGTTAAGCTGATATCCATAGTCCATGAGTTGTGTTCTCATCTACAATGTTTGAGAGCATGAAGCAGCAGCAGCAACCTACTCTGCTTCAGCAGTTGAAGTGGACACACAATTCTGCTTCTTTGATGCCCAACTCACTATTTTATCTCCCAAAAAGTGACAAGCACCAGATGTACTCTTTCTGTCCAACCTACTTCCTGCATGATCAGCATCAGTGAAAGCAATCAATTTGAAGTCAGTTTCTTTTGGATACCATAAACCTAGATCAGGTGTTCCTTTGAGATATCTTAAAATCCTTTTGACAGCTAACATATGTGATTCTTTTGGGTTAGATTGAAATCTAGCACATAAACAAGTAGAAAACATGATATCTGGTCTACTTGCAGTCAAATAAAGTAATGATCCAATCATGCCTCTATAGAGTTTGATATCTTTTGAAACACCTTTGAGATCAGCATCTAACTTTATGTTAGTTGCCATAGGTGTTCTCATAGAAGCACAATCAGACATTTTGAACCTTTTTAGAATGTCTCTGACATATTTTCCTTGATTTATAAAAATACCTTTTGGTAATTGTTTGACTTGAAGACCAAGGAAAAAATTCAGCTCACCCATCATGCTCATTTCAAACTCAGATGACATGATTTTTGAAAAATTATCACATAATTCTGGCCTGGTAGAACCAAATATTATGTCATCAACATAAATCTGAATCAGAATTAAATCATCACCCTGTTTCTTTAAAAAACAAAGTTGTGTCAATCTTACCTTTCTTGAACCCTGAACCTAACAAGTGTTTAGTAAGAGTGTCATACCAGGCTCGTGGTGCTTGTTTTAGACCATATAAAGCTTTGTCTAAAATATAAACATGATCAGGGAATTCTGGATCAACAAAACCTTCAGGTTGATGAACATACACCTCTTCATTAAGTTTTCCATTTAGAAAGGCTGATTTGACATCCATCTGATACACCTTGAAGTTTTTGTGTGCAGCATAAGCCAAAAATATTATGATTGCCTCTATTCTTGCCACAGGTGCAAATGTCTCATCATAATCAATTCCCTCTTGTTGACAGTATCCTTTAGTAACCAATCTTGCCTTGTTTCTGATGACAACACCTGATTCATCCTTTTTGTTTCTGAACACCCATTTAGTTCCAATAATAGATTTACCTTCAGGCTTTGGAATGAGTCTCCAAACTTTATTTCTTTCAAATTGGAGCAATTCCTCTTGCATTGCTGAAATCCAGTCTGGATCCTCTAGGGCTTCATTAGCTTTCTTTGGTTCAATTACACTTAAGAAACCAACACACATTGCTTCATTTGCTGTAGCTGATCTGGTCTTTACTCCTGCTGATGGATCACCTATTACTTGATGGATAGGATGATTTTTAGTCCATTTATTTGCACTAGGGAGTACATCAATCTCTGAATAATTGTTGTTTGCATCATTCTCATCAATGATTGCTTGTAATTCTGAACTGTCCCCTTGTTCTGATGTATGAGTAGGAGTTGCATCCAAGTTTTGGTTCTGATCAATGAAGTCAGAATTCTGACTGACTTGTTCAGAGTTCTGAGTACAAGAATCAGAATTCTGATTACAAGGTTCAGAATTTTCACCACTTGTATTTATTAGATTTGGACATTCCTCTGATGGACCTTTGTCAGAAATTACAGTTGATTGAACTATTTCTGGAGTCTTATTTTTCATCTCTTTGACCATCTTTGGGTTTTCATATTCTGCATAAGAATCAGAAATTAGTTCAATAAAAGCATCCTTAAACAGTAAATTGAGTTCTGAACAAATAGGATTAGAATTTGTATCAGAAGTCATTTTTGTCTTGTTCAGCATGAGTTCTGAACTGTCTTGTTCAGAAGTCCTCATTCTGGCTTCATCAAAAGTTACATTTATGCTCTACATCATCCTCTTGGTTCTTCTATTGTAGATTCTGAATGCTTTGGAAGTTAAAGAATAACCCACAAAGTATCCTTCATCTGCCTTTTTATCGAATTTGGCAAGATTTTCTCTGTATCTAAGAACATAGCACCTGCAACCAAAAACATGAAATAATTTGATTAATGGTTTTCTTTTATTTATCAGTTCATAAGCAGTCTTATTTAATCTCTTATTGATTAAAGTTCTATTCTGTGTAAAACAAGCAGTTGCAATTGCTTCAGCCCATAAGAAAGTAGGAAGATTTGCATAAGCCAGCATTGTTCTCGCAGCTTCAACTAGAGTTCTATTTTTCCTTTCAACAACACCATTTTGTTGAGGAGTTCTGACAGCAGAAAAATTGTGAGAAATCCCAGAACTTTCTAAAAAATTCTGAAGAGTCTCATTTATGAACTCTGTTCCATTATCACTTCTGATTTTCTGAACTGGAAGTTGTAAGAGAACTTGAATCCTTTTGATAAAATTTATCAATGTAGTAGCAGCTTCTGACTTAGCTCTTAGGAACTCAACCCATGTGTATCTGGAGAATTCGTCAACAATCACAAGCATATATTTCTTTCCTCCCATAGATTGAACTGAAATTGGACCACAAAGATCAGTATGAATCATTTCTAATGGTGCTTTGCAAGATGAGTCCATTTTTAATTTGTGAGAACTCTTTTTCATCTTGCCCATTTCACAAGCTGAGCATAATGATTCTTTTTCAAATTTAAGCTTTGGTAAGCCTTTAACCAGATGTTTTGCAACGAGATTATTAAGATCTTTTAAATTTAGATGAGAACATCTTCTGTGCCAAAGCCAGCATTAATTTGCAGTTGATTTTGATAAAAGACAAACTGTATTTAATGTTTTCAATTTTGAAAAATTAACTACAAATAAGTCCATATGTCTTTTGGCCCAGAAGACTTTAACATCATTTTCAGTTAAAATCATGCAACCTGTTATTTGAAACTTGATTTGACAAAGACTGTCTAAAAACTGACTTATGCTGAAAAGATTATGCTGTAATCCTTCAACATAGAAAACCTTTTGGATAGTCAGATCCCCTTTAGTTAAATCCCCATAACCTTTGACTTGTCCTTTGCTGTTATTTCCAAAGTTTACTGCTCCTCCAGCCTTTTCTGTGAAGTTTGATAGAAAAGACTTCTGACCTGTCATGTGTCTTGAAGCTCCTGAATCTAAAAACCACACATGACAGCCCTGCAAAAGGATCAGTTAGTTTTAGGTACCCATTTTGGAATGGGTCCATCTTTGTTAGTTTTGTCATTGGATTTAACATTAGTACCTTTTACTTTCCACTCAAAATCTTTCTTCAAACACCACTTTCCTTGAACTTTTATGAAGTCAGAACATTTTCTGCTTACAAACTTATTCACTTTCTTTTTGAAAGTTGTATCTTTTGATTTTGCAACATTTCCAACTTTCTTTTGTTTTATCTTTTCTTTCTTCTCAGTCTGAGGAACAAAAATTTTCTTCTTTTCTGTATTCTGATGAACAGAAACAATTTTCTTTTCTGAATTCTGAATATCTTTTCTTATGTATGAAACAGAAGTTATTTTAACTTGACATTTATGAGAATATTGGAATGAATCATTTTTACATCTAACACAAACAAGATTTTTCTTTGCAAGTGACAATAAATCTGAAACATAGGTCATTTCATTTTTATTGATACTGTTCAGAGTACAATTGCCCTTATTACAAGAATTTCTAGCTTTGAGTTCAGAAGTAGATTTCATTCTAAGCTTCTCAAGATCCCTTTTCAGATCATTCAACTTTGCAAGATCATCTTTCCTTTTGCTTTCTTCTTTTTCTGAAAAATTCAAGTCCTTTTTGTTAGAAGAATTAGATGATTCACCTTTTTCATATGTACTTGATTCATTAAAGAATTTATCATTTTCTTTTAGAGCATTAATTTTAAAAAGATCATACTCAGTCTTCAGTTTTTCAAGCTCTGTTATTTTCTGAATAAAAATATTCTTTTCTTTCAAAGCTTCTTCAAGTTTAATATCCACCTCACAGAAATCATTTTCAAGTTCGTCATAAGCTTTCCTTAAGTCCTCAAGTTCTTGACTCACAAGATTAAATATCTTTTCAAGTTGTAAAAATTCATCTGACTTTGTTTCAGAAAATCCAGTTGAATCAGACTTCTGACTACCTGAGTCAGAGTTCTGATTTACAGACTCAGATGTCTGATCTTTAGACTCAGAGTTCTGACTACAAAGTTCAGAATCCTGACTAGAAGTTTCAGACTTCTGATTGACTGTTTCAGAATTTTTACTTGTGTCAAATATGCTCTCAATGTCATGATATGAAAAACTTGGTTGTTTATTTTTGTAGCTGACATTTAAAGAATCATACTTGAATTTAGTATCATTGTATTTTGGCTTCTCATCTGTTGGTTTAGAAACTTCTTTCTTAACCTTTTCTTCTGAAACAACTGACTTTTCTGTTTTAGACTCAGAAATTTTCTCATCTGACTTTTTAGAGTTTGGTCTTTGCAAATTGTCAGAACTTGTTATAGAACTAGCAGGTCTTATGAAAACATCAACAATTTTTGGGATTTTTGGCTTAGAAACTTGAAGTTTTTCATACAAGTTGATTGGAGCTCTTTTTAAAGTGACATTTTCTTCCAATCCCAATCCCTTCTTTGGGTTGTAAAATCTTGTATCTTTAACATTGCTTAATAAAAGATTTAATGTTTGCTGAGTCTGACCCCTTTTCAAATTCAGATCTTCCAATTCTTTGATTTTGGTGTATAAATTCTTTCTTTCTTCAAATAACATATCAAATTTTATTTGTAAATCACCTTTTTCATCCTTTATTTTTGAAAACTCAACTTTTAGTTCAGAAAGCTTTTTCAACAATTCAGAATTTTCATCTTTAACTTTCTGTTTCTCAGCCTCAGATTCTTCATATTGTTCTTTTATTACTTCTTTTTCAATTCTGAATTTGTTAACCAAATTTCTTTCTCCTTTTATCTGTTTTCTTAGATTAGCAAATTCAGTTTTCATTTAACCAATCTGTGTCATTAACTCTATTTCAAGTGAAGAATGTACCTCAGCAGATGACTCAGAATCAGCATCTTCAAAATCAGAATCATCCTCATTCCTCATTTTTGCCATATAGCTTTGCATCTGTGGAAAGTTGATATGATCATCTTCATCAGAAGTGTAGTACAACCAATTCTCCTGTTCAGCCAATAAAGCAATTTTATCATCTCTCTTCTTTGCAAGCTGAGCCTTCTTGGTGTAGTACTCATAGTCTTTCACAATTTTAACTCTGCAATCCTTAGCATAGTGGCCAGATTTTCCACATTTGAAACACAGATTCTTTTCTTTTCTCTCATCCTTCTCTTCTTTGTTTTCTTCACTTCTCTCTACTCTCTTTTCAAACTTATTTTCTTCTCTGTCTTCTTTCTTCTTATAATCTGAACTCCCAACTCTCTTATAATTTCCTTGAAATCTACCCTTCCCATACCTTTTGTTGAAAGTATTTGTCAACAAAGCTAGTTTCTCAGCCATTATCTTGATATCTTCATCATCTTCTGATCCTTCTTCCTTGTCAGATTCTTCCAGATTAGGTATCTCTGATAGATATGCAGCCTTTTTGGGTGCTTTGATTGCTTTGGACTTTGATAAGAACGCTAACTGATCAGCAACATTTTTCTTCTCTTCCACAACTAACTTGATAGAGTCTTCATGTTGATTAAGAACACAGAACAGATCATTTAAGTCTTCTTCACACATATCCTTGTTCATTTGCAGACTTATGGCAAATGATGACCATTCTGAATTTAGACTGTTCAGAAATTTGTAATTTATTTCTGACTTCGTTTTCTTCAGTCCATTTCTTCTCAAGTCATTTAGAATAGTGCAAAATTTACTGTATGTCTGTGTTAAACTTTCTGACTCTTTTGCTTTGAACCTTTCATAAGCATTTATGCTTTGATTTAACTTTGCCTGAATAGATCTTACAGTTCCTAACATACGCCTTTCCAATTCGTCCCACATTTCTTTAGCTGATGATCCACTGTCAATCCTGTTAAGAACCTCATTTGGGACAGCCAAAGTCATCAAAGTAATTGCTCTTTTGTCGATAGCATGCCTATTCTTCTGTTCAGCTGTGTATTGGGAATAATTCTTCTTCACCCTGGTCGCTGGAATTTCTGGAGTTGTCTCTGTAGCAGGGGTTGCAGCGACATCGATATACACTTCAATTGGACCTTCTCGAATAGAGATCATAAGATTTTCATCGATGTTGTCTAGAAATTGGATCATACGAGTTTTCCATTGCTGATACTCTTCTGGTATAAGAACAGGCGGTTTGGTTTCGGATCCCATGGCTAGATATTCTTTAGAAGACATGATTGTAAGAAAATTCAACAGAAAGACAAATTTGAGTTTCTTGATAGAAAAGTAACAGGAAATTCAAGAATTGCCAAGAATTCAAGAACTAGCCCTAGCAGCGGAATCGAATTTTGAATGAATCAAGAAATCTTCAAGAAATTGATCAATAGATCTTCGCGATAACAATCTTGAACGAATTTGTTTGTTGATTAGCTCTGATACCAATTGAAAGTTCAGGATCTTATCTTACAATCAATATAGAAAGCAGTAATTGAGAAGTTGTATGATCAAGCCCAATTGTATTCACTGATGAACAGAAATACAGATCTAAGAGAGAGAGAATCTCAAAGATTACAAAGAATGAATACAAGAATTACGAGAAAATCAATCAGTTAGCAATGTAGTGCTAACCACTATTTATACTACAACGGAAATATTAAAGCTACAGTACAAATAAGAAAGACTAATAAGAACAAAACACGTGTCCTAATTAGTTTACAAATTACTAAGTAAAGTATCTCGTCATAAGTTCTGAACAGGTAGTTCAGAACTTCTGAACATTTTTCTGATCACGCTTCTCAGATCTTCTGACTCCTTATCTCAGACATCTGACTTCTCTTATCAGTACTTCTGAGCTTTCACAGTCAGACCTCTGACTCCTCTACTCAGAACATCTGAGTCTTCTTATCAGATCTTCAACACTTGGTTTATTGACAAAACTTCAGATCTAACAAATTTCTTTTCAGAATCTATTGTGCAGACAAAGGCAACTTGAGTTTGAGTCTCTGGTTTACCAAACTTAAAGATTCCTATCTGATCTTGAGTTTTCAGATATATCTTTGGTTTGGATCCTCTTTTAACAGAGGTTGAAGGTGATAAGTCCGTGTTTTCATTCCACACATTTATCATCTTCATGGGTTTCCTTAAGTGAGGTTCCCCAGAGATTTTTACTCTCTTACTTACAGAGATTAAGTTTGGAAAATTTGGTTTGTTGACTTTTCCTACTGTAAACAGAGATGACAGAGGTTTATTTTTCTTATTTTCTGTACCTTGATTAATATCTCTGATACCAATTGTTGGTTCCCGTTTTGTTTAGACAAGATTAACAGATCTATTAGTTCGAGTTTATGTTTGATGCGGAAGCGTATTTGAAGAACTAACAGATAAGTTTGTATAGAAACAATACAGAATATCAAATAAACAGTATATGAAGAACAGATGAATATCTCAAAGTTTTCCTGTATTTGATGAAGAACTCTAATAATAGATTTGACGTTAATTGTGTGTGTTTTTCTTGTATCTCTTCCTGTTAAGGAAGAACTCAACATGAGTCTTCCTTTTATACTACTACAAAAGAACTATTCTAGACAAAAGGACTAATGCTACAGGAAAGAAGGGATGGCATGAACAGTTGGAAATCTGCATGCATTAAATGCGCTAATATCAACTTGCAAGGATTCCTATCAGAGTTTGACACGTGTTTGTTGTCGAACTATGCCTTGTACAAGTTGATGAACGGACCCTGGAACAGTAGAAAGATATTTTTGTAATAGTGATAAGATATTTCTTTAACAGTGGCAAGATATTATAAATATCTTCCATGTCTTTAGTCTGAACCGCAGAGGCTCTGTCAAGGGTGACAGAGGTTCTGCGTCTCGGTCCTTGGTGAGCATTCTTCTGTAGATCCTTCTTTGGTCCTTTGTGAGTAGTCTTATGTAGATTCTTCTTGGGACTTGGTGTTCCTTGAATGATCGTTTGCTTTGGCAGAGCTTCTGTGGAACACCGCAGAGCTTCTGTTGAACTCTTTCATACTTAGCCTATTTTTCAATACTTCTAATATTATAAATATTTGGAGCTAACACTGATGATAACGATGATAACAACAATGATCAACCCATGGAGAATCTTGATACCGTGATTGAAAATGTCGTTGCTACTATTTCTGGTGGTGATGGAGGAGTCATAAGGGGAAATGAGGGAGTATTAGTTGAAACAGAAAAACAAGTGAGGTTGAGTGAGAAGGAAAGAAAAAAAGATGGTGAGTGTGAGACAGGATCAACAAAAGTTTTAACTAATGATCCTCCCCAAACCGTGTCTAGCTGGGCAGCCACATCTACTATCGGTGCGCGTTCGTCGCCACATGACATTGAAGAAGATATAGTTCGCCCAGCTATGCAATGAACAACCCCACTCATCCACTCATCAACTTCTTCACAAGTTGATGTTTCATCTTCGCACAGGGGAATAGCACAAACACTATCGACAACACAGTCGGTGTTGGCTGGTATTGAAACAGGATGGCAACTGCCCCGGCCACCACCTTCATTGGTTCACAAATCGAGTCTAGAACCTTTCGATTTTACTTCCTTTCCTAGGACACGTAGACCGTTCGTCACTTCATCTATGGTGACACAAAATGTTGGTGTTATGTGTGACCCAACCGGAACGCCCCGAGTGTTGCCGCCATTTGTTGGTGCTTCACTAGGACCGAGCGGAAGTCCTACCAACGTCAACACTATGCCAGCGTTGAACGTAGGCCATACAGTCTCTATGACTGCTATGCAAACCAGTAACCTAAGTGGTCTGGATGTTACCTTGGAACAAGCGCGAAATATTCAGTCTTTGGTGGGTCCTCCTCCTCACAACTATGTATCAAAGAAGTTACTTGAAATGGCCATCAAGTCTCTCTCCAATACCCATAAAGCTCAGATGTCCGAATTGAAAGATATTGTTAAGAGTTTATCTGCCGAAGTACACAAGTTTTTTAAAGGAAAGTTTGTTGCTGATTCTTCATCCGCACCATCCGACACTCAACCAGAATCTCAGCCGAACCCAAAGGTACATCATACTCTACCTTTAAACGAATTGAAATCCCAGTTACTAACCCGTTTACTAGAACAAGGCGATGCAAATACTCAAGAAGAAGTAGATATTCTTGGTCTACTTAGACGCCAAACCGAAATACAAGCCACTTTACCAAATTCACTTGATACCCTTCAAAAATCCATATCCAACCTAACCGATGCTATCTCTTCTGGCTTCACATCATTACCTAATCGAATCAAAGTGGTGGAAGAAAAGTGTGGAATTCAAGCCCAAACCACCAAACGGAGGCATGATGATCAAGATCCCGATCATGATCACCATGAGGGGGAGAGAAGTGTAAGGCAAAGGGTTGAACAAGGCAGTGGTTCGGGTGTTCATGTTACTGAAAATGTGGAAATTATTGAGGGAACGGGTACCGGTAATGTTGGTGGTACACAAGGGGTTCAAAGTGCTGATGTTGGTGTTCTGGATGATATCAATCCTACGGTTGAAAAGCCTCAAGGATGTGATAACAGAACTGATGAACAAGTTATGGCTGATGATTTCTTACAGGATCTGATTTACATTGATTCGGATGAGGATCAAACTGTGGTAAAGATCAAAGAGGAGATGGATGATGTATTTGATGGTGGAAATGTACAACCTGATTCTGATTCCGAGAAAGAAAGTAATCTACCTGATCCAGTGATACAAATTCCGGTAATTTCTGATCTACCTGAAGGCAAAATCAGAGATGAAGTCTCCAAGGCAGAATTACGTAATCTACAGATGTTAATTGATAGAGAAGCTTTAATTGTCAGACGTGCTCATCGAACAAGAATCATTACTCCATTTCAAGAAGATATAAGGAGTGACTTATTTGTGAAAAAGGTTCAGCCAATCGACAAGGTAAAGCTGTATTCTATTGAAAAACTTCCACGTCCAAAATAGATTGAATACTTGTATATGATGGGTGACAAAGATCAAAAGCTCAGTGCTGTCAGAACAGATAAAGAGATTGTTAAGCTTGTGAAGATAGAATCAGAGAAGATTCTAAAAGTCTTTTATCCGAGGTTCTACGTCCTCAGATTAGATGACAAAGAATGGAATTTCTGTGAAGCCGACTTCAAATCCCTAACCTGTGCAGATTTCTTCAGGCTGTATGACATTCTTGCCCGGATGCCGAACAAAGATATTACCTACTCTGACGCCTATCAAGCCCTAAAACGTTTCATGATGAATCTGATCAAGCTTTCCTACCTAACCGATTTTCAGATGGCATTGGAAAGTAATCAAATCAGAGTCAACAAACGAAGGCCAAACAAATGCTTACCCGACATGCAAGGTATTCCTCTATATACCGTGTTAGAAAAACCAGAATTTGGTGTTGTTTATCATAATGGGAAAAAGAAGAAGAAATTCTTGAGGTTCATTGAAGTCAATCTGTATTCTGATGGGACGCTCAGAATGATCAAGATTATGTTGAATGAAAGGCTAAGATTGGATGAACAAAGAAAGGTACATGTGAAGGAGAAAGAGATAGTTCTGATTAACAAAGTTGTGAAAGCCATTCAAGACAGAATTGATTATAGGGATTCACTCAAGAGATTTGAAATCATCTTTGGGATCAGAAAGAAATACATTCCACCAGAAGAACTTCATGGTTAAAGCTACTGGCTCACTTGAATACAAAGGGGGAGAATGTTAGTGTCTATTTTGTAAGTTGTATTCAAGTTGAGGGGTCTTTTTGTTAAATATGTGTCTAGGTATAAATAGCCTAGTTTACTCATATTTTCATAACACTTGAAATATTCATCCTTAGAACTCTTTGTGAGTTTCTCTCAATTTTGTAACCTTGTGCTTTTGATGATAATGAGAGATGGACAGAACTTTGAGTAAATCTTGATCACATTACTTGTACATTGGGATTACAAAAACTCTTCCAAAACTTTGAAGTAAACCGACTATCTTGATCCGATATACTCGATAATTGTATATTGTGACGAGTTACCACTTCATCGATATACAACTTTGCTAACCTTTCCAATGGATACGATTCTTTAATCGGTAAAAAATGAGCACACTTTGACAATCGATCTACAATAACCCATATAGCATCGAAACCCTTAGGTGTTCTCGGCAATTGGGTTATGAAATCCATCATGATTTGATCCTATTTCCAAACCAGAATTTTTAACGATTGTAACTTACCGAACGGTTTCTGATGTTCCACTTTAACGTGCAAACAAGTTAAACAACACTCTACATATCAGGCGATATCTTTCTTTAAACCCGGCCACCAATAAAATCATCGTAAGTCTCAATACATTTTGTTAGTACACGGATGAATAGAAAAATGAGACTTGTGAGCCTCATTCAAAACCCTTTCACGAATATCACCCAAACGATGTACCCAAATTCTATTTTCGAAACACATCAATTCACGATTCTCTTTCATTAAAATAGAACACATACCTACGAGTCATTCCCGTTTCAGATTTTCTTCCTTTAAAGCTTCAATCTAACATCTCTTTGGTTCTTCGAAAATATTTGGGAACAACTCGGCTTGTAACGTGACAACTTGGATCGTTCCATTTCTTTCTTGACGGCTCAGCGCATCGGCCACCACATTTGCTTTTACCGAATGATAGAAAATGTCACAATCATAATCGTTCACCAGTTCTAACCACCGTCGTTGTCGTATATTCAGTTCTCGTTGATTAAACAAGTGTTGAAGATTTCTATGATTAGTAAAAATATGACATTTGGTACCGTATAAATAATGTATCCAAATCATCAAAGCAAATACAACGGAAACTAACACCATATCGTGAGTGGGCTACACTCTCTCGTGGTCTTGCAATTGACGATAAGCATAAGCAATAACCTTTTTGCGCTACACCAATACACATCCCAGACCCAATTTTGAAGCGTCACTGTAAACCATAAAATCTTCTGCGCCGTCGGGTAGAAACAAAATCGGTGCACTACATAGTCTTTCTTTCAAAGTTCGGAAGGCCTCGGCTTGATCTTCTTTCCATTCAAACATCACATTCTTTTTCGTTAACTTACTTAGAGAATTTGCAATACGAGAAAAATCCAGTATAAATTTACGGCAGTACCCGACTAAACCTAGAAAACTTCTGACTTAGACAGTGTTCTCGGTGGTTCCCAATTTTCAATAACTTCAATTTTTACAGCATCCACTTTTAATACCGTTTTCAAAAACAATATGCCCCAAAAATGAACTTCTCATAACCAAAATTCACATTTGGAAAGTTTAGCAAAAAAAATTCTCGTTTTAACAATTCCAAAATAATACGAAGATGATTTGCATGATCGAGAATAGATAAGAATACCATCGATAAAAACAATCACAAATTTATCAAGATAAGGACTGCAAACCCGATTTATCATATCCATAAAAGTTGTCGGCGCGTTAGTTAAACCAAACGAAATCACTAAGAACTTTTAATGACCGCATCGGGTACGAAATGCAGTTTTTGATACTTCTTCTTCTCGAACATTCAACTGACGATAACCGGATTGTAAATCAATCTTTGAGAAGAAACTAGCCTCAACTAACTGATCAAACAGGTTATCGATTCTCGAAAGCAGATATTTATTCTTTATCGTTAGTTTATTGAGTTCCCGATAATCGATACACATTTTCATCGACCTATCATGATGGTTCCCAGATTCACATTGTCTTATAAACAAACAAACACATCAGATAGAGCAGAAGCATTTTTAGTGTTGTTTAAGGATGTGTGATTGTTTAACTAAGAACAACAGAGAGAATAATATACTAGACCAGTAAACGAGATATTAAATCATAAACAGAACTGCTCGTATATTATAAATGAAGAATACCAAAAACACCAAAGTGTGTGTGTAATCTTCTGAATTCTCTCAGGCTACAATTCGTACAAGATAGTGGAATGGAATTACAGTGCAGCGTGTTCTTACAATTTCTTACTATTGTGTGCTCTACTACTCTCTATTTATAGCCTGATACAGTGATGAACACTGTATTATCTAACCCTGGAATGACACGTGTAAAGTGTGTAGTTCTCCATTAGGGCTGGCGTGGAAAGTGCAAATACTGCTCTAACACTTGTGGGAATTATACGAGTCTTTGGCTTCACAGAGGTCCTGGTCATCAGAGGTCACTTTCCATAGCTCTGATGGTCTTCTGATGTCATGGTCTCTGGCATTTGGTCTCTGACGTTCTTCTGTTGATCTTCTGCTAAGTTTTCTGGGCTATCTCTGATGTTTTCTGACTTGTGATATTTTTAATACTTTTACACATAGAAATACTTGGGGCTAACAATCTCCCCCTAAATACTGAAATAACAATTTGTGCTATTCTACATAGATAAGATAAATAAAGACAAAGAGGAGAAAGTCATCCTCTATAAAAGCCATTTACTTCTTTTTAAGATAAGTACAATACATTGCAAAAAGAAGGTAAATCTATTCATACCAGTTTCCTATCAGAATCCTATGTTCTAGAGGAGACTCCTGGATATGTTCTAAGGGCACATTGGATGACCAACACGATCACGAATAATCCTTCCTATCATCTTCAGAGATTGGGTCGAGTACTGGGCACTTCACTTCCTCTAAAGGTCTTCTTGATCCACTTATGTCTAATGATAAAGGTTTCTGGTTATGCTATCATGGATTCTGTGTGATGGTGTTCAAGTCCCTCTATACTTTCATTTGGAGGGCCAATGCTCAGTTTCTCCAGCTCAAAGGGGATACCATGTGAAAGTCTATATGGGTCCTGAGATTGACATGTTCCTCCATCGCCAATTCAACCTCAAATCTGGCAGTCCGAGCAGGCTTGTATCTGTCAGAGAAATTAACACAATAGGAGTGTAGATGAAGTAGATTGCAGGGATTCAAAAGAACCAGATCATTGTCGTTGAACACGTGCATCTCCTTGTTTGTTCTTTCCACAACATATTAGTAGTATACGAATTTGTTGTAGGCGAACTTTCTGTGATGAATTCTCTCTACTTTGGTGATGCCAAGCTCTGAATAGACTCTTCCACCAATGTGGGTCTTCTCGTGGATGAATCTCCTCCTTTCATTGCTTAGCATGTTGGCTCTTTTGGGGTTCAGATAGGGGTTGACATGAATGGAATTCTGTGATATTAGATCTCTGTCAGCATATAAGAAGTGAAATACCTCTTCCATTGATGGTGTTTTCTCTGGATGAGAGGATCTTTCTGGTGCTTGTTGTTCTGGTGGTGGTTGATGTTGTTGTGGTTGTTGCTCTGATAGGTGCTATGTGGTGACTTCAACTTGTATATCAGAATGGACCTTTGGTATAATCTGATCTAGGACAGGGTCTTGTCCTTCTGATGTTTTTCCTTTGCATGTTTCAGCTCTTTCTTTCTTGGCTCTTTCTTCTTCTGGTAGGATTTCCATGGCCTATGATGTTTCATTTTGGTGAGGGTCATGGAGAATCATGGTGGTTCAAGGTTGGGTAGGCTAAGATGTTGTTCATCAGTAGAGGCTTGGTTTTGTGGCCTCTCTGGTTCAGTTCTTGGTGAATTTGTGGGTGAATCGATTAGTATGTTTTCCGGTACTGTAGGCTCTGTTGAGGTTGAGGCTTCTGCTTCAATGACTCTGACGGATTTGTCTTTAAAGGTGTAGTCGGCAACTCTGATTGTATTCTCCCCCTTCTGTTATTCTGACAGGTCTTCACCAAAATCAGACCCGCTGTCATCTGTAAAAACAAAATTTTCATGCTTATGCTCCCTTGTAGATGACTCACCACTGGATTTTCTTTTTCCGCAGGATTTGTCGCAGATAATCTCATCAAAATTAGAACTTGCATCTTTAAAGGTGTCTTCCATCTCTGTAGCAGCAACATGATAATGCCACTTTTTGGCGTTATTTTTAGTCTACAAACCAATGAGATTGGCTTGTGTTGAAGCAAAGAGGAGGAATTTTATGGTTTATCGAGTGAAATGTACAGGTAATCTAAAAGGCAAAAATCATCGAGAAAAGAAGGAGAAAAGAGTCCAAAAGAGAGCCAAAACGTAGCCCAACAGAAGCCCAAGATCCAAGCCCAAGACCCGTGCCTAAACCATGACCCAGAACTTGACCCGTGCATTTCAGGAAACCGCGTGGTTTGTTTCGCGGTTTCAAGCCACGGAACAAACCACGTAAGTCCCTGGTCAATTTCTATAGTTGGTATTTTCCGGATTTTAGGTTATCACTTCGACACAGACAACGGCAGACAGCTCGGGGGCGATTTTCAGAGGTTTTTTGCAGACTTTTGAGCCACCATGGAGGATCAGTTGAGGAGAAGTTCACCACGCGAAGTGGATTAGAGGCGAGAGAAGGGAGTTCATCGTACATTCTTCATGTTCACAACCATTATGTTTACACACACTATTTTCCTTCCTTTTCTTATATTTGTATCCACCACCAACATGAACTAATCTTTAGATGTTGGTGGTTGGTTTGATTTTGGTTTAAGCTTATGAATACTTGATTTGAGACTTTTATCAGTTTTTCCTATTTAATGAAGCATGTGATTTGGATTTTAATGCTTTTGTGAGTTTTGCCAACTTTCATCTGTTTTGTTTGTCATCAATTAAGTTCGAGAGAGTTAATTGTTAACTAGAACTAGAATTACATGCCTAACGTGAGAAATTGGATAGAGATATACCAAGTAAGCCTTAGTCCCGTTGAAATATTGAGTTTAATGTGTTTTGAATCCCATAGGTTGAGATCGAGAGATAAAACTTGTGTTTTCAAGATAAAACCCATTGTTGCTTGTGAAAGAACAACGGTGATTTTAGAGATTGGGTCTTCATTAAAGGAAATAGTTGGTAATTGTTTTGAGTAAGGTGTTTATATGTGAAAACCTTAGGATTCCCAACCCTGAACTGTTTTCGCTATCCAAAGTTTCCTCAAGTTATCTACTGTCTCGTGTTTGATTTAATTGTTTGCAGATGATTAGTTTAAAACCAACAACTCAAAATTGCGACCGTTCAGTTAATAGATCTTATAGTCGTTGTGATACTTAGTTCCTAGTTCCCTGTGATCGATACTCGTACTTTCAGTACTATTACTTGATTTCGACACCGTACACTTGCGGTTAGATTTAGGGGGTGTAAACCAGCCTATCACAACTCTGACCTCATCCACTTGGGCATCAAAGTTGACTTTGTGCACATCAAGAGAGGCTTGAACATGCTTTTTGGTGGCTTGTGCCTTAGCTATAAATTTTAATGAGATGGTCATCACGCGGCTAAGCACTTATTTTTTGAATGCACCCATATAGCCTCTGGTAATAGGCTATTTATCTGGATATGTAGGAGTAGTTGTAGATGCAGCAGCAGCAACAGGGATAGGGGTAGCTTCTTTGGAAGATTTGTGTAGCGCAGAGAAAGCAGTAGAGATGGACTTGGTGATTAGCTCTAAAATCGAGCTGAGGTTGGCATCTAAAAGTGTAACAGAGGTTGGTTAGATGACTCTGGTAGCAGTTTCCCTCTGGAACGTGGACAACTCATCTCTCAGAGCTTTTATCTCTGATTGCATTGCCTTTGATTCGTCAGAGTTTCTCTTCTCCATATTTGATAACCTATCGGAGGTCTCTGCTAGTTGATCTCTGACATTCTTTAGTTCATTCTGAAGGTTGCATCAGAGGTAGATCGTTGATTAGTGGTACCTGTTGCTGTAAGTTTATACTCATTCAAGGAGTTTCTGATCTCATCACAAAAGATTGTGAACTCAACTTTTGTTATGAGCTCAGAGGGGGTAACCTTAGGATCAGCACATGATTGTAAGTTTCTCCCGAGTTCAGGGAGGCCTTCTTTCAGAGGTGAGTTTATGTTGCCTCTGGAAGGACTTCCACCCGATCCTTGATTCAGAAGTAGAAAAACGAATGTGGCTGGATTTTCTGTTGTCCAGACAGGTCATCCCAGTTTCCACTAAGGTCTCCCATTACCCCTGAGTTGGGCAATGGCTACGAGGGATATTAAAAATCCCGATTCTAGTTTGGGTGTCCTCTAAATGTGCCACATAGGCATAATTGTGTGGTATATCTCTGTTTCCCTGGGGAGATTAGGTAAAGTTATCAAATTGGGTTCCCCGGCTAACTGCATGTTAGAGGTAGAAGGAATTACTTCTGATGGTTTTGGCTGGTTAAGGTTCGAGGGGTGCACTTATGTTTCAATGTCCAATGATACTGGACTATCCTGGACAATTTGTGTGGTTGCACAGGGAGTTGGATCAAGGGTCCTAAAACGCACAAGTGTGTTCACTCAAACATCTTTTTCTATTCTCACTGGACTCTCGAGTTCTAAGGGCTTAGAATGCACGGGACTCTCATCACTCGTCTCTCCTTCCTCAGAGGAGGACGAACTTTCTGCGCCTCGTTCTGAAGGACCCTTTTCTCCCTCTGAGGCAAACCCCTCTTTAGGTACTCTGTCCTTTCATGCTACCTCCTCTTCCTCGGAGGCTGACCCCTCTATTAGCCCCAAGTATGCCAATGTAAAAGTATAGAAAATATCACAAGTCAGAAGTACGTCAGAGGACAAGACTTCAGAGATCAAGCAGAAGACTTAGCAGAAGAATATCAGAAGAACAAGAGAAGACCATCAGAGATCGTCAGAGCTCTGGCAGAAGACCTCTGATAGTACATCAGAGAGCAATCTAAACAGAAGACCTTCAGAGCTCTTGTATATGACCTCTGGTGAACAAAGACCTCTATGAAGCTGAAGTCTCGAAGAAATCTCTAAGTGATAGACAAGTGTCCGCACTTTCCACGTCGGCCCTAAAAGGACGAAGACATACGTTCCACGTGTCATCACATGGTTTGATAGTACACTGTCTATACTTTATCAGGCTATAAATAGAACGTTACTGGAGCACACATTTGTTAGTTTTTGTAAGGATCATTACTAAAATTGTGAGAGCACAAACACTGCACAATTCCCTCCGACTTCTAGTGTAAGTTTCCGTATCCTGAGAGATTTCAGAATACACACACAAGAAAGTGTTCTTGATGTTATTCATATTCAATATACGAGCAGTTTGTTATTCAATCTTATTGTCTTTACTGTTCAATATATTGCTATTCTCTCATTGTTTTATGCTACACACAATCACTCATATTCAAACAGAATATTTATGCTTTCGCTATCTTTGATGTTTCTGTTTATATGAGACAAGGTGACTCTAGGAACCTACAATTGGTATCTAATCATATTGATTTTCTTAAATCAAATCGATCCAATCTTACCAGGTAGATTCACTCTTATTGATTGTGCTTTATTCTTCAAGCTTTAAGGTATACTCTGTTTTTAAACAAAACCTGAAACTCCTATTGTTAAGCTTCAAATGCTCGTTTAAGTCTTCAAGTAAGTTTGGAAATTACTTTTACATCGTTTACTGTTCTATTGCTATACTATTCACTTATTTACTGTTTAAAACTTTTTCTCAGTTTCAAAAATCTTCGTACTCTTTTTTTTTCTGAAAATGGCGAATAACAACGTCAATGCTATTTATACGGTTGGTTCTTTAACCAAACCTCCTACTCTTCTGAGGGATGAATACCCTCAATGGAAGATCAGGATGGTTAATTTCTTCGACATCATGGATAGAGATCTTATGTGATCTGTCACAAATGGACCATTCCAACCTATGGTATTGGTTCCTCGTGTTCCTGCTACAGAAACAACTTATGAGATTCCTACTCACTTCGAGCCTAAAATGGAAAATGATCTTAAAGCAATTAGACTCTTGATTATGGCCATTCCCAACGGTATTTTTCAAGAATTAGACTCTTGTGTTACTGCTAAGGAAATCTGGGATCACCTTCTGAACCAACTCGAAGGGGGAATTAAAACCCAAAAGAACTGAAGGACCCAATGTATTAATGAATACAATGATTTCAAAGCTCTTCCTGGGGAAACTTTACAACAGACCTACAACAGGTTCAATATCCTGATTAACAAATGTAAAAAATGTGGGGTTGTACGGTCGAAGGAAGATAACAATGTCTTGTTCTTAAAAAGTTTCAATGATGAATGGTTAAATCTGTCTATGTCTCTACAAGGTAACCAGGACTTGGATAGATGGTCCCTCGCAGATGTGTATGGTACTCTTGTTGCACAAGAGAAATATGTTGTCAAACAAAAGGGCAAATCCTCTGTGGGAGGTCCATTGGCATTGATCTCTGAAGCAAAAATACCCTCAAAAGGGAAATCTAGCAAAGACAATGCCTCCAGGGACAAGAAGAAAGAAAAGATCCAAAAGAAGTAAGGCAAGAAAAGCCTTATTGCTGAAAGTATTGAGGAAGAAGAGAGTCTGTCAGTCTCTGATGATGATGCTTATATAAATGCCTTTGCTCAATCTCTTGCGTTGATAACACAACAGTTCAATAAGAGATTTGGCAAAAAGGTGTTTGATAAGAGAAGAAGATTTGAGAGAGAAGAGAAAGATGAGAAGAGAGGACGTGAACAGAGGACTGCACCTCACCAGAACAACTACAGAGTTGCACCAGAGCAGAGACAACCTCTGTACGAGCAGAGGTATATTCAGCCAGCACCACAGAAGCCCACAGATGTTGCCTAACCCATTAATCAAAATGATGGAAGATGCTTTAGATGTGGCAATCCAGGCCATTTCTCTGCCAACTGCAAAGGTAGACTGGTGAAAGACCAGGACTACTACAAGAACAAGTACAAGTATAACTTAAAGGAGAGAAGTTATGTTGCAGAGATGGAAAACTGGATCTCTGATTTATCCTCTGACGATGAACCAAATTAGGCCAACTTCTGTGGAATGGTTGTCATTGAAGATCTGACAGAGGAGACAACAGAAAGAATCACAAAGACTACCTCTGATGACAGAACACTGGAGATTTCTTGACCCATTGCTAAGGTATGTTCATCCTTTGACTCTAAATGAGACTCTGAACTAGAAATGAATGTATCCAAACTTGCAGAGGAAATTCAAGCTTTTAAACAAAAACTTTCAGAAGAAAAAGAATTGCAGAAACTAGCTCAGAAAGACCTATTCTTCTACAAGAGAGAGAAAGATCTCTTGGAGATGGAGAAGGAAGAGATTTTGAAAGAAAAATCTAGGCTAGAGGATTTACAAAAACAAAAGGAATCCTTATTTTCTGAAAAGTGTAAAGAATATGAAGAAGTTTTGAGATTAACGGCTGAAGAGGTAAAGAGATCAGAGTATGAAAGTCTTAACTCTGTTGCTCTCAAAATTATTTTCAAAAAGAAAGGGAAGTCTTACATCAGTCTTTACAGAGGAAAGAGCTTCTGATAAAGAAGTACCAGGATGCACAAGACGTGTATATTAAAATTAATTCTAAAAATGACACTCAAGGTCTGGGTTTCAGTGACCTTGATCCCTTCACTGGAAAGAAGAAGACATCTTTGTCCCTAACCTTATGTATTGGGAAAGTCCAAATGCCTGATAATGCACTCACTGGTACTTGTGTTTTTAAAATAACTAAAACTTTAGAAGGGTCAAGGATCAGAAGGCTAAACTTCAGAAATGTCAGCTATGACTCCTCTGATCATGAAAAGGTTACAGAACCATCTTTAAAGTTAATTCATGATCAAGGAAAAGCTGAAATTATCATTTCTAACTCTGCCAAAAGTCTTGATCCCAAGGAGATCTTCAACATTAACCCTTTTAAGGAGCAGAAGTCGGTCACTTCTGTGGTTGGTCCCTCTGATGCAACATCTCAGAGTGCTCTCAATCCTGAAGCTCTAGTCTTCTCTCCTACCTCTGAAGCAGAAAGAACCTCATTTGAAGAGGATCTAAAAAGAGTTCATGTTGAAAACTCCATTTCTAATGCCTTAAAACCAAAGCTCATAAAATTTAAAACCTGTACAATCAAAGATTTGAACTTCTCTGACTCTAGTAGAACTAACTTCTATCAGAAACCCACAGAGACTCTCATATCTGACAGAGCCACCAGAGACTTTTTAGACTCTGATTCCGACTCTGACTCAGAGGTGGATGAGCAGATTTTTTATGCACCAATGACCATCTTGCACAAACCAAAACAGGCACTTGTTGGATCTGGAATTTTAAACAATGTTATATGTGTTCCAAAGAATCAATCTTGAGTTCCATTGTGTCCTGATTTTAAAAATATGGGTGTCATAATCTTGTCTTCCGAGGAGTTGGAATAGAAAAGGAAAGAGAAAGCCAATAATACTTCTGTAAACCAAACCTCTGTGCCTTATGTCTATAAACCTATAAGTTTCACTCCAGAACAGAAAGGAAAACGGAAAGTTAATGACTCACCTATTTCTCACTCTGCAGTGAATCAAAGAGGAAAACAACCTTTTTGGTCCAAGGAATCACACCAACAAAGGAATGCCAGTTTCAAGAAAACCAATCTAGATAGGATGTTTGTAAAAACCTCTGATTCTAGAAATTTTAATTCTCAAAAGGCATGTAATCCAAAGATGATGAATGAAAACAACAATTTGCATCAATCATTCTCATGTTCTGTCAATTGCAACTGTTTTAAGCTTCTGTTAAAATTGCAAAATCATCTTAATGGTCCTCACTGCATTCTGAATTGGTCACCAGAAAGGACAAATCCTAAGACCAACTCTCAGAGCAGGCAGAGAAAAACCTCTGGCAGACTATCAAAGAATGAAAAACCAGAACGTAAATCAGCAAACACCACCAAACCTAACAAGAAAGGACCCATTATGCAATGGGTACCTAAAAGAAACTAATCTGTCTTGCAGAAGAAGCAGCATGTGCAAATATGGTACTTGGACTCTGGTTGTTCAAGGCACATGACTGGGAATAAGGAATTACTGACCTCATTTAAAGAAAAAAATGGTCAGATTAGAGGGTGTGATATTTTAAAAAATGGTGGAGTATCAATTTCTAAGGTTGCTTATGTAGTAAGGTTAAATCACAATTTGCTTAGCATAAGTCAGCTTTGTGATCACGTGTTCAATGTCAATTTTAAGAAAAAATATTGTTCTCTGTTAGTTTCAGAATCAGGTCAAGAGTTGCTCAGAGCTGACAGAAAAGGCAATCTGTACAAAATGAGTTTTAATCCAAACCAAAACTCTAATACAGAAAAACTCTGTTTAGTTTCTTTCGATAAGGAAGATCCTGGCTCTGGCACAAAAGATTTTCTCATTTAAAATTTTCAAATCTTGACAAACTGGTGAAACTTAACTTAGTAAAAGGTTTGCTTGCTCTTAAATTTGACAAAGACCATCTATGTTCTGAATGTGAATTGGGTAAGGGATTCACACATAACAAAGAGTGATCATAAATACCCTAGACCACTGCACATGCTACACGTGGATCTCTGTGGCCCAATCTCTGTGCAAAGTCTAGCAGGCAAAAACTATATTCTGGTACTTATTGATGAATATTCCTGATATACTTGGGTTGAGTTCATCAGAGCAACATATGATATCCCAGAAGTACTAATATAACTGTTGAAAAGAATTCAGGTTCTGCTAGATCTTAAGGTATATAAGCTGAGAAGTGATAACGGGACAGAATTCAAGAATGCAAGACTTGATTCATACCTCACAAAAGAGGGCATTTCTCAGAACTACTCTGGTAGAAGCAGAACTCTGCTGCAAGACTTATCAATTTTATGAATAATATTTCATAAAAACACTTGTCATGCATAAAAACATTGTTTTGAGATCTCACTTGTCACATGAAGTATGCCATACTTGCCTTGAGGTTCAATAACCCCGGGGTCCATAAAAGGCTGCCCCATAAGGTCCGTTTGCAAGACGTCCCTTCTTGTAACATATCCCATACGTTGGATATTGTGGTCATACATAACATGTATAAAAACTTTTCATGCCTTGAATGCAAAAATACATATGCTTGTATCATAACATACCAAAACGTCTTATCCAATTCTTCGTAATGAATAAAATACATTTATATAGCATATATGTGTTAGACTAATTAATGTTTAATGTTAGACTAATTATTATGTCCTAACCTATTTTATTCATTATGATTATTGTTGATTTAATATAAATATTTATTAAGTAAGTTACAAGACTCTTGAGAAGACTCTTGATTAATCACCATAATGAAGTGCTCTTAATGTAGTCTTGATAGGAGACTATTGAGAGACACTCCTTAATGACTTGGAGATGATCCCTACCTTGATCTCTCCGATATATATGGGATTATGTTTTCACCCATAACAACACAACAATAACATACACTTAAGAATTGTATACTCATTCCATCATCTTAAGGAGAGGCTCAAGTAGAAGATCAAGCAACCTAACGGCGTACTCCTTATGGCGTCGTCATCTTTAAACTCAAGTAAGCCTCATGCTTAATCCATATGTTATGAATTACATGATTACGGTCAACATGTTTTAGCCTAACATGTGGTATCAGAGCATGGTTAAATAATCATGTTTTCATAATAGGAATGTTTCTTATTTTATCACCACACATAATTTTGTGAAACTAATGGGCATATATCATTATCTCAAGAATGTGCATTTAACCGAAACCATGATATATTGTTTTACATGAAGTTACTGTTTAATTTTTTTTTACTACCCTTACGTTTACACTGTTAAGATATTTTTACTTAGTTTGTACTTTATCTTATTTATTGTTACTTTGATTTTAATAAATTAGTTATTTTCATATTATAAGGAAAACCAAGGAACTGATGTATAAGTTTTCAATGTTGTAGTGTTTTTTTTTAATTTGAGAATTGAATTTTTATGGCCTAAATCGTTAGCTTCACTTGGTTTTATGATATTAATTGGTGTTTTTGTGATGTAAGCATTGTGAAATATATCAGTGTAAGAATGTACTTCACTTAGTTTTAGTAAAATATAAAAGGGTTATTTTTTAAGTTTTTTTTCTCTCACTGTTCAATAAAGTTTGGGCATAATACGAATGTTTTTTAGTATGCATGTCATTTTGTCGTATTCTGTCACTTATTACGTAATTACTTTATATGATATTGCTTGAACATAATTTCGTTGTTCAAAGAAAGAACTGTTTGTTTTCTTTCATATTAAGTTTTAATAGGGCATTACGCATCAAACATGTTTTTTATTATTCTTTTAACATGTTTATGACTACTAAATTATTGAGATTAGTTGTCGGCCCAACGGAAGACTATTAGTCAAAATAATTGAGTGAACGAGCGGTCATATTAAGTTACGTTTGGTGTTTAAGGATGTGAGATAGCCCAACGGTGACTCATAATCTCGTGATATCATACGGTATTTAGAAAATAAATATAATTAGTTTACTTATATTTCGGCCCAAAGGTGATGTATTTGTAAACTAATTTTGCATTAATTAATTAAGAAGTTATAAGTGTGTTGTTGATGAAACCAACGGGAAGTTAACAATTACACTCAACTTCTTTAATAAATCTAACTTTGTGTTGTGGTTAGATTTATTATTCAACTTTAGCCCTATGGTTTGTTATTTTTATTATTATTATGTCACTAACATAGTCTTATTTTATAACTTATTTTTCCTTTTGTACCATGGAAATTATTATAGTCTTTAATGAGCATAATAATACTTGTATTTCCGTTTTGACACCCACTACAATTGCAAATTGTATTTATGGCATAGAACATTTGAACGGTACTAACTTTACAACGTGGAAAGATCAAATTAAGATTTATCTCATCATAACTGATTTGGACTATGAATTAAGATTTGACCCACCTGAACCTCTTACAGCCGATAGCACGGCTGATTAAAAGAGGACTTATGAGATTTGGGAAAGATCGAACTGCATGTCCATAATGATAAGGAAAAAGTATATATCAACGGCTATTCGAGGAGCCATTCCTGACTCCGAGAATGCTGAAGAATTCCTAACTTCAGTCGAGGAGCAATTTAAGGGCTCGTCTAAGGCTAATGGGAGTACCCTTATTCTTAAGATGCTTACCACGATGTATGATGGTGTTAGTGGAGTTCGTGAGCACATCATGATGATGAATGATATGGCCTCAATACTAAAGGGTGTGGACATGGAAATATCTGAAGGTTTTCGCGTTCATTTCATTGTGACATCTCTTCCTACACATTTTGGTCCTTTTAAGATCGACTATAACACTCAAAAGAAGAAATGGAAAATGAGCGAATTAATAGCCATGTGTGTCCAAGAAGAAGAAAGGCTTAAAAATGAAAAACCAGATGTTGCTCATCTTACTGCCACTAAGACAAATAGTAAGAAATTTTTCAAAGGTAACAAAGGTTCAAAATGGGAGAAAGGGAGTTCCACTAAAGAATGTTCATCTAAGGCAACCTCAAGTAAGGGCATGGGAATGGGTCCTAAATGCAAGTTTTGTAAGAAACACGGACACATCCAGAGAGAATGCCCAAAGTTTAAAGAATGGTTAGAAAAGAAAGGTCCGCACATTTCCTATGTAACTTATCATGAATGCTGCTCTATTAATGTTCCCTCTAATACTTGGTGGATTGATAGTGGTTCTATGGTACATGTTACTAACTCATTGTAGGGATTCCTTTCAAAGAAGAAGCTACAAAAGGGGGAAAGAATCATTAAAGTCGGAAATGGGGATGAACTACATGTTGAAGCCGTTGGAACTCTCTTATTAGTTTTAGAGTGTGGTTTCAATTTGTACTTAAATAATACACTTTATGTTCCATCCATGACTAGGAACCTTATTTCTGTTTCTAAACTTGATTGTTTTGGCTATGATTTCAAGTTTGGGCATAATGGTTTAATAGTGTATTTTGATTCTCATATTATCGGTGTTGGTTCATTAGAAAATGACCTCTATAAGCCTAATTTGGATAATAACTTCGCGGAATCTCTATTAGCAATGGGTGTACATGTGATCACTAAAGGGAAAAGGAAAAGTCTTGAAAAGGAAAAGTCCTCAAGATTGTGGCATAAACGTTTAGGCCACATATCAAAAGACAGAATGCAACGTCTAGCTAAAGAAGGAATTCTTCCTACTCTATATTTTTTTGATTATAACCAATGTATTGAATGCATTAAAGGAAAGTTTGTTAAAACAAATAAGAAAGGGTCCACAAGAAATAAAGAGCTTCTTGAAATTATCCATACAGATATTTGTGGCCCATTCATCACCGACATTGGAGGACATAAGTCTTTCATTACTTTCATTGATGACTATTCTCGTTATACTTATGTATACTTGATTAAGGAAAAATCAGAATCTCTTGATGTTTTCAAAATCTATAAGGCTGAAGTTGAAAATCAACTTAAACGCAAGATTAAAATTATGAGATCAGATAGGGGTGGAGAGTATTATGGTAAACACTCTAATGTTGGACAAAGCCCCGGTCCATTTTCCTTATTTTTCCAGGAACATGGAATTGTAAATCAATTTACTATGTCTTATACACCACAACAAAATGATGTTGCAGAAAGGAGAAATCGAACCCTTATGGACATGGTGCGAAGCATGATTTGCATTTCAAGTCTCCCGAAGTACTTATGAAGTGAGGCATTAAAGACAACCACTCATATCCTTAATAGAGTGCCTTCTAAGTCTGTCCCTAAAACACCGTTTGAACTTTGGATAGGAAGGGTACCTACTTTGAACTATTTTAGGGTATGGGGTGGTCCGGCTGGGGCTAAAATCTTCAATCCTCAAATAAAGAAACTCGGTCCCAAGACCATTAGTTGTTATTTTATTGGATATCCTGAACATAGTAAAGGGTATCGGTTATATTGCCCTAATCATACCACCAGAATTGTCGAATCAAGGCATGTTGATTTTTTTGAGAATGGTGAAACCAGTGGGAATGGGGGGAGAAGTATTGAACTTGAATAGAGTATAAAGAATACTCATACTTTTGATGTTCAAGTACCAATGAACACAGAAAACACACCCTCATTATCTCAAAATGAGATTGATGTCCATGTTGTTAATGAACCACCACATAATGCTCCTATTGTTAATGAGCCACCACATAATGTTCCCATTGTCAATGAACAACAACATGAAGCCCAAAATAATGTGCCTGATAATCAACAACCATTACGAAGGTATATGAGAGCTAGGAGATCTGTCAACTATGATGACTTCATAATCTATTTGAACGAAGTTGATTATGACGTAAGTAATGCTGAAAATCCTACTTCCTATAAAGAAGCCATCGCGAGCAATCACTCAACTCAATGGCTTGAAGCCATGCATGACGAGTTGAAGTCGATGAAAATAAATGATGTCTAGGAACTTACAGAATTACCCAATGGTGCAAAACCTGCCGGGTGTAAGTGGGTCTACAAAACAAAATTATACCAAAAAGGCAACATTGAACGGTATAAAGCACGACTAGTTGCTAAAGGCTATACTTAAGAGGAAGGGATAGATTATAATGAAACATTTTCTCCTTTTTCGAGAAAAGAATAATTAAGAATAGTTATGGCTCTGGTAGTTCATTATGATTTGGAGTTGCGTCAAATGGATGTTAAAACCGCATTTCTAAATGGAAACTTGCATGAAGATGTCTATATGACACAACCTGAAGGTTTTAAGGTTGAAGGCAAGGAACATATGGTTTGTAAGTTAAAAAGATCCATATATGGGTTAAAACAGGCTTCTCAACAATGGTATCTGAAATTTCATGAAGTTTTAAAAAAAATTCAGTTTAAGAAAAATATAGTGGATCAATGTATATACCTTAAGATCAGTGGGAGTAAATTTGCCATACTTGTGTTATACGTTGACGATATTCTTTTGTCATGTAATGACAAGGATATGTTGTATGAGACCAAGAGATTCCTTTCAAGTAATTTTGACATGAATGATCTTGGAGAAGCCTCTTATGTAATTGGCATCGAAATACACCGAAACAGGTCTTGTGGGATTTTAGGTTTGTCCCAAAAGGCTTATATCGACAAAGTACTTAAGAAATACAACATGCAAAACTGCTCACCATCATTTGCCCTTGTCGTTAAGGGTGACAAGTTTGGCTCATATCAGTGTCCTAAAAATGAGTTGGAACGTGAAGAGATGAGACTTGTACCGTATGCTTCAGTTATTGGAAGCCTTGTATATGCTCAAGTTTGTACTCGCCCTGATTTCGCATACATAACGGGCATGCTTGGACGTTATCAATCCAATCCATGAATGGATAATTGGAAAGCGGCTAAAAAGGTTTTGCGATATCTTTAAGGGACTAAAGATTTAACGTTAACTTATCGGAGAATGGATAACCTTGAAGTTATAGGTTACTCAGACTCCAATTTCGCTAAGTGTAAAGACGATAAGAAATCCACTTCGGGGTACATTTTTATGCTTTCAGGAGGTCCCATATCTTGGAGGATTCATAAGCAAGAATTAACCACCACTTCTACCATGATGGATGAGTATGTTGCATGCTATCACGCTACAAGTCATGCCATTTTACTCAAGAACTTAATTTCTGGACTAAAGGTGGTTGACTCCATTTTACGACCTATAAGACTACATTGTGACAATAGTGCGGCTATTAGTTTTTCAAACAGCACTAGTTCTAGTGGAGCTGGTTTGTATCTTGACACTACGTATTTATATGTTCGAGAGAAAGTTGAAGACAAGAGCATTGCCATAGAGTATATTTGCACTCATGACATGTTGGCTGATCCACTTTCAAAAGATTTACCTCCCAAACTCTTTTTAGAGCATGTTGCCGGCATGGGATTATGTAATAACCTAGTTTAGTCAAAGGATTGTGCTCATTTTATTTTGTTTAATCCACATCATGTTGAAGTTTGTTATTCTCAGTTTTTGCGCACATTAAGAGAGCTCATGAACAAACATTATTAAATGGATCATTATTATGAATGGTTTTATTTTGGTTACCACTTATGTTTATTTACCATTCGAATTCATTATGGAACATGAAAACCATTAATTAGATGGAATGAATAATTGTATAATTGATAGGGTCCTGTGTCTCTAAAGATGCAAGTGACTATATTGATTTGCGTTAGTAATTCTAGCTAATCACGGTTAATTAATAAATCAACAAATTGGCCAAATATTCGTACAAAGCATAAATAGGTATACGGCCAAGTGGGAGAATGTTAGACTAATTAATGTTTAATGTTAGACTAATTATTATGTCCTAACCTATTTTATGCATTATGATTATTGTTGAATTAATATAAATATTTATTAAGTAAGTTACAAGACTCCTGAGAAGACTCTTGATTAATCACCATAATGAAGTGCTATTAATGTAGTCTTGATGGGAGACTCTTGAGAGACACTCCTTAATGACTTGGAGATGATCCCTACCTTGACCTCTCATATATATATATATATATATATATATGGGATTATGTTTCCACCCATAACAACACAACAATAACATACACTTAAGAATTATATACTCATTCCATTATCTTAAGGAGAGGCTAAAGTAGAAGATCAAGCATCCTAACGGCGTACTACTTATGATGTCGTCATCTCTAAACTCAAGTAATCCTCATGCTTAATCCATATATTATGAATTACATGATTACGATTCACATGTTTTAGCCTAACAATATGTATCTCGGTAAATCTCATAACGTACTTACATTGATTAAGCTTAACTTCTTCCTTGATCTTCTACTTGTAGTATTTTAAGAGAGAGAGAGAGAGAGATTTGGTATGAATTTAAATGATTTGCTTCCACCTCTATTTATAGATAAAACACAAGACATCAATGACTTGTTTCTTTTGCTTTCAAGATTGTACTCCTATAAGGTTTTGACACCTCCTACTTCCAAGATAAGAGAATAATACACCTCCTGCTTCTAGGTTGCTTTGTCGTGCTTCTAGGTTGCTTTCTCAAGCTTCTAGGTTACCATGTCATGTAGTTTAGGATGTACTTGTTAGTAGGTAGCTTTGCCAATTCATTAATTAGTCTTGACAACACACTATTTAGCCTTCACAACTCATCATTTAGAGTGCTTAATCATGTTAACTAGGCTTGCTTTGTCATTGATATGGTTATTTATTTAACCTTATTTAGACGTTTAATTCCAATTTTTAGCTATTTTTAGTTAACCCATTGAGTCATTTTAGTCAATTTTAGTGGTTATTTGAGGAAATAAAGGATTAATACTTTCAAGTATTAATTTAGTTAAAATCACGTGAAAATCGCACCAAAAATCTAATTTTATAATTCATATATTTTAGATCGCAAAAAGACGGTCGTTTGGAGTAATTTATGAATAAGAAGAATGTGGATAGCAACTTTGGACGGAAACGAAGACTCCAATTTCTGAAGACCGGGCTTGCGTTTTTGTAGATGGCACATATTTGGGCCGGCCATGGCATCATTGGGCCGAACTACCTAATTCTCTTTTGGACTCATCAAATGTGGGCTTGATCTACTCATTTTTGGGCTTCCATTTAGACTTTGTAGATGGGCTTTTGGATGATGGATTTTAACCCATGGATCGTACGGTATGATTGTCTGACGTTATTTAAATCAAGGTTATATTTTGTGGTGGATCACAATTGACCAACTGACAACTGGTCTGTTGTATCATAAAATATTCGACACTTGAGATAACGAAGGAATACTGTCTCGTCTTTCTATCCAATTATTAGTTCAATCCAAATGGACCTTTATACCCCGTGCTTTCCTCTTATAATTGTTATTTTTCATTAGTTGTTACTTACAAACCTCCAACAAAGATTACCTTCGAATTCGCCATCTGAAACCTGCTTTTACAAATTTGATTTTTAAAGAGAAACTTTTCCACGCTTCCCTATGGGATCGATATTCAGTACTTAGTACCATTATTACTTGTTATAAGGCGATAATAGACTAAGATGTATACTTGCGTCATGGTTTATTTCTAATATTTCTGACTCTCTTTTACAGGGTGTATTCAAAACAACAACAAGTTTTTGGCGCATGTTAGGGCAATATTTGGTTGAATAGAAGTTCAAGGGCTGAATTGTATTTCTTTATTTTGAGCCTTGTTAGTGAACGGGCCGTGGGCTTGTTTCCACGGGCCCAGCGTATTTAAAGTTGTAATTAGCTTAGAATTAAGCTAGTTGTCTATTTTTGCTTTCCTAAACTTATTGTAAACACTCTCTCAATATTGAAAACTAATTGGATGACCAGTTGAAATCATATCGTTTGTTATTCATCTATTGATTTCTTATTGTTCGGTGCACGATTCTGAGACTCACAATTGGTATCAGAGCAGACGGATAAATCGATTCTAAGTGTTCTTTTTGAATTCTGGTAAGTTTTCTGAACATACGGCTGTGTTCTTGATTGAAAATCCATATTTTGATTCTGTTGAAATTGATCTTTTTCGTGTATTGGATATTGCTAGCATCATTCTTATCAGTGATTCTGCATTTTTTTGCAATCTAATTCGATCATCTTAGTGGTTTTTAAGCAAAATTAAGGTCAAAAGTTTTTGGTTGTGTTCTTGCTAAAAATCGAATTTTTACCATCAAAACTTGTTGTTTTTTCTTCAAAATCGATTTGTCTACTGTTATTTTTGTGTTTGGTCGAGTTCTTAACCTTTCAGGAACAATTTTGAGCAACCCTAGTCGATTCCCAATCGAATTGGAAACTCCATCCGCTGTTTCCGGATACCTTGCCGCAGTTTCCGGACACCATTCAGCTTTCCTGAACATCGCTATTTCTTTCCGGACACCACTCAGCTTTCTGGGTAAGTTTGCTAATTCTAAACCTTTCCGGATACAATTGTTCTGGAAACCAAAAGTTTCCGGTAATATATTTTATCCGGACAACTCAAGGTTTCCGGTAAAATTGATTATTTCCGGATACCCATTTCATCCGGAAAGCATATCATCCGGATACTTTATTCATCCGGTAAGTCTTGTATTTGATACTGTCATTCAGAAACTATTCACATCCGGAAACCCTCTATTATCCGGAAACCTTAGTTATCCGGACACTCTTACTTTATCCGGATACCTCAGCTAAGTGATCACATTCACACTCAATCTGACCCGGACACTTCCAGATCAGACATCACATCCGGATTCCTATCCGGTAAGTTCAATTATGTTGAATTCTTACTTGTTTCTAGTACAAATCTTTCATAGAACCTGCATTAGGATACCACTCGTAGTGCCTTGCGTTAGGTTATCACTTTGAATCGAACCAATCGTCCGACGATCACTCCAGTGCAACTAACGATGTCTTCACGTGACGCTCCTACCATCGGCACCGATTCCAAACCACCTTGCCTCTACCAAGGTGAGTACAGCCAGTGGCAGGACAGATTCATAATCTTCATCGAATCAAAGGACAACTTCGAAATCAACATAATTCAGTAAACATGTCATAAATTTCACTTTGAATTGATGAACAGAAAACTGTAAACTGTAGCCGTACGTACAAGGTAATTAGGTCATTAAAACCTAATCATAAACCTAAGCCATCTATTCAGAAGCCAAATCGACCAATTCGTCGAAGGTCACATTTATACTCTCTATAACACTCTTAGTCCTCTTATTGTAGACTCGGTATGCTTTTGAAGAGGTAGAATAGCCGATAAAAATTCCTCTGTCTGCCTTTGGCTTGAGCTTGTCGAGATCATCTTTATCGTTCAGCACAAAACAATTGCACCCGAACGCATTAAAGTCGTTGATATTGGGGGTGCGTTTGTTGATGAGCTAGTACGGCATCTTGTCGAAGCGCTTGTGGACGATGGATCTATTCTGAGTTAGCACACCGTTGCGATGGCTTCGGCCCATAAGAACATCGGAAGATTGTATTGGGTCAGCATGGTGTGGGCCGCTTCTACCAAGGTGCGGTTGCGACGTTCCACCACGCCGTTATGTTGAGGAGTCCTAGCAGCAGAGAAGTTGTGGGAAATCCCAGTCGATGTGGGATAGTCACTTAGCATGCGGTTTTTGAATTCGGTTCCGTATCCGTGCGAATCGTGATGACGGTGAGCTGCAAGTTGTTCTGGACACCCTTCAGATGGTTGATGATGACCCCAGGAGTCTTGTCCTTTGAATGTAGGAATTTGACCCAAGTGTATCACGAGTAGTCGTCCACCATCACCAATACGTACTTCTTATGACTTATTCTTTGGACGCGCACAGGGCCGCAGAGATCTATGTGGATCAGCTCTAGAGGTCTGGACGTGCTAGGAACCGTCTTCGGCTTGTGAGACACCTTCTTCATCTTACCCATCTCGCATGCGGAGCAGAGATTTTCTTTTGCAAAACGTAGTTCAGGCATACCCTTGACGAGTCCACCGAGCACCAGCTTATTGATGTGCTTGAAGTTCAAATCAGAAAGCCGTCAATGCCACAACCAGGTCTGTTGAGGAGATGCTTTAGAAAGGAGGCAAACGACTTTATTAGTATTCACGGAGGCAAGGTTGATGGTGTAGAGATTTGTTCTTCGAGTTCCAGCTAGAATCTCCATTCCGTCGTCGTTACGGATACTGCACCGCTTCACTTTGAAGTTGACTTCAAGATTCTTGTCGCAGAAACGGCTGATGCTGAAGAGGTTGTGACAAAGGCCTTCGATGTAGGACATACACTTGATGGTGAGGTTGCCCTGAACGAGGTCGCCATATCCCATGATTGGAGCTACATTGTCATTCCCAAATCTGACGTCACCACAGTACTTCTCCTTGAAGTTGGTGAGCAGCTCCCATTTACTAGTCATGTGTTTGGAGCATCTGGAATCTAAAAACCACACATGACCGAGCTGCAAAACAAAAATTAGGGTTGTTTAGGTATCCATCTGTAAATGGATCGTTGAGTGTTAGGTGCAACACCTTTGCTTGAGACCCGTTTAGATCTGGGTCTTTTTCGAGAAGATTTACGAGAAGCATTAGAGTTAAACACATGATATGTACCAAAACAATCAGATGCATTTTTAGACTCGACAAAATCATTCAATCCACACAAAAAACAACAAACACAATCACACGAAATTTCAATCAACTGCTGAACAGTATCGAGTTTAACTGGAAATTCAAAGCCATGTTCAACAGAGTTATTTAAAACAAAACCATGATTGTTATTGTTTTTCCTAATATGCGAAAAAGAATTAGATGATTTGGTCTTCTCTGGGCGTGACTTAGTCTTCTTCTCTACCCACTCTTTCCGAATTGCTTTCCCCCGACCCGTTCTATCTGAAATTACATTAGAGTTATTGTCAGAGGAGCTTGAATAATATGGTTGTCTTATAGAACTCTTACCGGTTTTAGCTCGTTTATTGGACCGACGTTTAGTTTTAGATTTCAAAATGGTCTCAGAAACGGTTTTAGAGTTGGAACACTCTCTATTTTCAAAATTAACCGGTGTGGGCATGTTTTCTAAAAATTGAGTGTGACTAGCAAGCTTCGGAGCAAAATCAATCTTAGAAATATCATCATCATGACAAGCAGAGGAATTCATAAACTCAGAAAACCGTCGTGCAGAGTTAAGTGGGGTTTGAGAGTTCCAGAATCGCGCAACGAACAATAAGAAATCAATATATGAAGAACATATCGTTATGATTTCAACTGGTCATCCAATTCACTTTCAATATTGAGAGAGTTTACAATAAGCTTAGGAAAGTGTAAAAGAATAACTAGCTTAATTCTAAGCTAAACACAACTTTAAATACGATGGGCCCGTGGTAACAAGCCCACGGCCCATTCACTAATAAGGCTCAAATTAAACAAATACAGACAAGCCCTTGAACTTCTATTCAACACATTAATTGCCCTAACAATCTCCCCCTTTGAATCAAAGTTCGAGTTCGGGCCAGTTATCAACATATCTTTTACGGAGCGCAAAGTGTACCTCGAATATTCGGATAGCACAGCGATAGTCGATGCGTTCTTCGATCACTTCTAAGGCATTTCATGAGGTAATCTCATTCGAGTTTGGAACATACGAAACCTTTTGATTTTCTGATGCGTCCCATCGCAGAATCTGTCGACCTGGCTGAAGCGAAGAAATCTCTTTTCATTTTGATCGTTGATGTAGACTATCCCAAATTTTGGTTCCAGAAGCAGTGCGTTCTCGGGATACATCTTCAGTTCCGGCGCTTTCAGATTCGGCTTTATCAGGTTTACCTTCTTTGCTTTGTTCTCGATTGCCATTTGGAAGTCTGTAAGATAGGACATCATAATTGTACGGACTAGGAATCGACGAACAGCTTCGAGCGCTTTGGTTACTTGTAGCGGTCGGATGGTTCTGGTTCGGAGGTCTTTCAGTAAAGCCTAGGAGTCGAACGGTCGGAGGTTCTTGAAGTCAGCTTTGAAAAATCGCCATTCATTTCCGTCTTCTCGTCGGACGGTGAAAACGGTAAACATAACTTTTAGAATTCTACCTGTTTGAACGTTGAGCACTTCGATGATCCTGTGCTTTGTTTGGACTTGGCTAACTGGCAGACACCGCTTCATTGCGTTTACGTATTGACCTTGGTATTCCGGGTCGGAACTGTAAATACCAAGGCAAAAGGAAGGCTCGATATTGCGTAACCTGTGAACGAACAACTTTTTCAGTGATTTCTCCAGGTGAGGAATAAATATCGTGATCTTCTCCCATTGGATTTGTTGTTGTTCAGGAGGAGGAAGATCAGAAGCTGTCGGTACTTGAGGAGATGTCGGATTTGTAGCGGTTGACGTTTCGGGTATTGTAGAAGTCTCGGTGGCTTGAGCAGTATGAACGGGTGTACCATATAGGTTTTGCAGCAGAAACTGATCGTAGTCAACATTATCGTCTTCATCAGTATGGAAGATCAAGTTTACCTGGAGATTTACAGCACTGGCGGCTTTTTCGTACCATGCATTTTCAGTCTCCCGATCGATCTGTAAGTCTGGATCTATCAATTGAGGTTCGGTCCTATCTGATGCTTCATGCGTGACCAATTCCTGTGTTGCTCCCTTGGGCTTTTCAACCGTCGGGTCTTCGTCGTCAGAGATGTCCATATCCTGTACAATCTCGATTAAACTCAACTCGGCTTCAGGTTGGTCTTCAGTTGTAGTTGCCGTAGTTGACGGTTCCGGTTGAACCACAGTAGTTTCAGTGAGGATCTGGGCGGTCTCGGCTAATCTTTGTCTTTTATTCTCCCCCTCACGGTGATCAGGATCCTGATCATCGTGCCTTCGCTTTTGACCACCGACTTGACTCTTGCATGTTTCATCCACTGTTGGTTCTCGTTTTCGATTAACAAAGATTATCTAATCTATTAGTTCAAATAAGATGTGTTGCGGAAGCGTATTTGAAGAACTAACAGATATGTTTATATAGAAACAACACAAAATACCAAATAAACAGTATATGAAGAACATATGAATATCTCAAAGATTACTGTATTTGATTAAGAACACTAAGAACATATTTGACGTTAATTGTGTGCAAGTGTTTTTGTGTGTTGTGTATGTTGTCGTGTGTTAAGGAAAAACTCAACATGAGTCTTCCTTTTATACTACTACAAAGGATCTATTCTAGACAAAAGGACTATTGCTACAGGAAAGAGAGGATGGCATGAACAGTTGGAAAACTGCATGCATTAAATGCGCTAATATCAACTTGTAAGGATTTCTATCGGAGTTTGACACGTGTTGTTGTCAGACCATGTCTTGTACAAGTTGATGAACGGACCCTGGAACAGTAGCAAGATATTTCTGTAACAGTGGTAAGATATTCCTGTAACAGTGGCAATATATTATAAATATCTTCCAAGTCTTCAGTCTGAACCACAGAGGCTCTGTCATGGGTGACAGAGGTTCTGCGGATCGGTCCTTTGTGAGTATTCTCCTGTAGATCCTTCTTTGGTCCTTGGTGTTTCTTGAATGATCTTGCTTACTTCGGCAGAGCTTCTGTGGCACTCCGCAGAGCTTCTGTGGAAGTCTTCTTTACTTGGCCTATTTTTCAATACTTCTAATGTTATGAATATTTGGAGCTAACAACCTCCCCCTAAGTATTGAAAAATGAAAATTTGACTTTATGCATAATTAGGCTAAGTAAAGTAGACAGAGGTTAAACAATACCTCAAAGATTCATTTCATTTCTTTTTAAAGTTTACAGAGATAAGTAACTGAGATTTAGATATTTGCATCTTTGAAGTCGTTGAAACTTCTGTTGTCGAATCCCACTTCTCTGAGCTCGTGATAGAATTTGATGCAGAGTTCTCTCAAGCCAATTGTAGCATATATTTCTCTGATCATTCTTTCTGCTGATTCTCGATCCATAAGCTCAGTACCTCTGTTCTCTTCTAAGATTGATCTGAACTTGTTCAGAGTACTGGTTGCATACTTCTGACAGTCCATTTCCACAAAGAGTCTTACATGACCAGCAGGATCCTTATATACTAACCCGTACCTTGGTGTTGTCATGATTGAGTTGGGTATAGCAGAAGGTGGGCAGTGATCCTCTGGTGGTCTTAGACTTAGATTTCTGACTCCAAGACCTCTTCCCAGTTGAAAGTCTATCATGCTATATAGCAGAAGCTTTTCCCTCATCGCTTTCCTGAATACTTGATAGGCCCTTCTGTTAGCATCGTTGTTGAAGTTTTCTTTTGTCCAAAGTAGAAGATCTGGAAGATCGTAGGGGTTCAAGTTCCTTATATCGGCATCTGAAAATTGATTTTCGGACTTGTTCTCCCTTTTGACTTTGTAGATGTTGTACCTGATCTTTGGAAAGGTTCTTGTTTGAGAGAATTTACAGTAAATTACCTTTTCAATTTTGGTCTCTAAGAAGACTTCTGCCCTTGCTTTTGGCTTTGTTCTGGTGAAGGTGTTGTCAAGGTCAGTTCTGAGTTGAGGATCTTCGATCTGTAAAGATACCTATACACCACCTCTTCCATTTCTGAATGTCGTGTAGTCGGTGGTGGTATTGGTCTTCGCAGAGCATCCATTTTTCGTTTTATCTCTGTAACCCTACCCTCTGTTACTTTTGCTTTTGGATCAAGGATCGGAATTTCTGACAGAGGATCTGAATTGAGTGCCCAGTCTTCTTCAGGTTTAGGAGTGACAAAGGCATCGAATGAGCTCTTCATCAACTTCTCTGTCGTCTGAGGCATTGGCTTTTTCTTCTTTGGTTCTTCTGTCATGATATCCTTTCCTTTATCTTTGGCTTGAGGAGGCTCAGAACCTGTTTCCTGTTTTGGACTTTCTGGGATTGCTTCTGTTGGTTTGGGTGTAGAGGTTTCTGTAGGAATGAAGGGGATTGCCTCTGTAGTTTTTGACTTTTCAGTTTCTGAGGGCTTTGGTGGGGATGGTTCTGTTGATTTTTCTTCTGTAAGCTCGGTTGTGGTTTGTGGAGGGATATCAAAACGTCTTGCAGCTCTAAAAGTGGATACGAATTCCATTCTCTTTAGGACATAAGTAGCAGAACGTTTAGATCTTTTTGGTTTGTGAGCAATGGATTTTTTTTCTTGGGTGTGTTTTGGGTTGGGTTTTTGATTTTGGTGGAGAAATGGGAAGTTCTTCTGAGGATGAAGATGTCAGGATTTGAACTTGAGGGACATCTTTTTCAACCACATAGGTGGTTTCCACAGAGGCTGTTGTTTCCTATGTGGGTCTCTGTTGAGTTCCCTGAGTTTGGGTTTGGGAAGGGGGTGCAGAGGAAATTGGTTCTGCTGATATTGGTGGACTGCTTGCAGCTGTTTTCCTTTGTTTCTCCCCTTGTTTCTCCCCCTCAGGATGGTCTGATGGACCATGATGGTCATCATCAGAGTTATCCTGATTTATATGTGACGTACCCTCTGCCCTGCATGAAGTATCTGATTTCTTTGGAGGAACAGCCCCTGCAGCTATCATCTTCGCGCACAAGTCATCACAGAGGCCGAGCATTGTTTCAACCTCTGCTTCTGTGTTGAAGCGCATTTTGCCGATGCTAGCTTGAAACTCTCTGACGTAGTTCGCGTTGGCAGCTGTGAAGGCTCTGATGAACTCTGTCATTTGATCAAGGATTCCTTGCCCAAGTTCTGTGAGCTGAACTCTGGTCATGTAGTCAGAAGGCTTCATGGCTTGAGTGTTTTGCAGTGTTTGCTCTTGAACATCTTCTAAGGCTTTCTTTAGGTCTTCAGGTGTGAGGCCCTTAGAAGTAGAGGAATGGTCTTTGAGTTTTTGAAGGAAATGTTTGACAGAGTCGTTGAATGCAGAGGTTGCGGCTTTTACAAAGTCAGTTGCTGCAGAGGTGGCAGTGTTTGTTGCAGTGGCCTTCATCTGGGCTATGGCATTCTGTACCTCTGTGGACATATTGTCCATTTTGGTATTCAGTTTGGAGATGGTCGTGGATGTAGTTTCTACAAAAGATTTGAAAGAGCTTTGCAACTCTTTCATTGTTTGGTTCACAGAGGTGACAAAGGTTTGGAACTCACCCCTTGATACGTGTGAACTCGTTGTAACCTCTGGAGGAACACATTCGTCTCCAGAGTTTGTCCTTGTTCCTTGGACACCTTCGTTCACCCCTATTTTTAAGTTGAGGGTGGAAGGATTTCCTTCTGATCCTCGAGGAGAAACTTGAGTTTCAACCTCTACAGAAGTTCTGTGAAGGTTAGTGTCCAAATCCACTCCAGAGGTGGGTATTGGAATGTCCTTCTGTTGACTTGGAGACTTGTCTAGAGTCTCTTCGTCATTGTGCTCGCTACTCCTCTCTAAAAGGAGGTTTGGCCCTATTGTTGTGTGCGTGGTAGAGGAAACGAATTCCTCTGTGGGGATGTCAGATGTGATTCTGGGCGATGAATCACGAACAATGGGTGAGTCCTTTCGAGAGGACTCCCCAGGAATGGTTTCCCCGGTTATAATAGGCACAGAGGTTGAAAGAGTAACCTCTGGCTGGCTGGCTGGGTGGTGTTAGGATCGAGCTGTGCTGCTCTTTTTCAATGATACCCTCTGCCGCTAGACCGGCGGTATCAGAAGGGTGGGTTGCACTGGGAGGGGGGTGGGGATGTGTACCTACTACTTCTGCGGCATCTTTTTCTTTAGAACCTTCTGTGGTTTCTACCCTAACCTCTTCCTCTCTTGAAATCTCTATGTTTACCTCTTCTTCTGCAGTTTCCTCTATAGTCGCTTCTGCTTCTGCTCTTAAGGAATCATATATAAAATGAGATTCTATGAGTTGTCGAACGTGAGGGTGCATAGGTTGTGTACCTTGAGATGCAAATATGACTTCTATTGTATGTTGAGGGGTTCGACGTTGAGTGTCAAAACCGGAATGAGGTGGGGAAATTTCTTCTGTTGTGCGCAGAACCTCTGAAGTCTGAATGTTCTGATCCAATGGTTCTGCGATCCATCCTGATGGATCTAAGGTGCGAGCAATGTCGGGATTGTTAAGGAAGGCATTAAAGTCTCCCTGTTGATCTGTATAGACTATTGGGGAGGGAGGTTGCAGAGGTATAGTCTGATCTTCCTCTTCCTGTTCGACTTCCTCTGTAATGACCTGCAGAGGTGATGTTGGTTTCTTCTTCTTTGATTTCCTCTTCTTTGGTTTAGGGGCTCCCTCTTCTGTTGATTTGGTTTTCGTTTCTTTTGTTTTGGAGGGGAGGGAGGTGCAGAAGATCTTGTTTCTGTAGCTTGTGGTGGAGAAGAGTGTTGAGCTGCAGAGGTTGTAGTTTCCTTTGTGGTTTTCCTTTTCTTGCTCTTCTTTTTGGGTGTCGCTGCAGAGGTTTTTCTTTTGGATGAAGAGGGGTATATGCTCTCTCTTTGGGCTTTGAAACGGTCTTGTACTGAATGATGTTTTTCTAAAGCTCTGGCCCATTCTTCTTTTGTCATCCTCTCTACTACATCTAAATCTAAGGGGGCTCCTAGTCGCGGGGGTGTCACAGGACTTGGTTCTGGAGTCATGTGGGCGCGTATATAGTCTAACTTCATCTCTTCATCGCTTGCATATGATAGAATGTTCTTCGACAGAGGTCTGCAGTGGGGGTAGTTGTCTTCATGCTCTGTAGGAGTATTTTTGTTCATGGGATAAAGTTTTACAGTTGGCCCTTCCATTGGCCATTACTCCTAGAATTCTTTGATATTGCAGAGGTGGCAGATACCCTGGTGTGTTCTTTTTGGCCTTTTGGGTTGCAAGCTTTCTGTCGATCGTATTCACTATCTCCTGCATCATGATGGTGGCATAATCAAGTGGAAGATCGTAATAGATCCCATACATGATGGTCAGGATTTGGTGTGAGCTTTGGTCAGGGCTACCGGTTTTCCCTGTGAGACAACGATTCAGGATGGAGAAGAGGGTATTCCACAGAGGTGGTAGTCTGCCTCTGCGGAAATCATTGCGTTTCCTGAGGGTTGTGTTATACCCTAAGATCTCTACAAAACGACAGAGCTCCTCGTCCGTCGGAACCTCAACATATTTCTTTATTCCAAGTAGACCTCTGGTTGGCAGGTTGAACTCAAGCGAGAACATAGTTCTGTTGAACATGAGTTCGAGGTATTCAGATTTGTCTGGCTTCGAAATGTAGCCTTTTATCAGAGAGTCATCTGAATCAAAATGGCAACTTTGCCAAAATTGATTCAGATATCGAGCAGGGATTTTGGTTGGGGTTTTGGAAAGGAGGGGGTATAGGATATGGTTTTCCATAATGTTGTGGAGAAGAGCATGGGCTTCGCCGAAGTCTGTTGGTGAGGGCACAAGGTAGCAGTTGTTGGACTTTAATGGAAAAACATCCTCAAAATGTTCTTTGTTCAGAAAATGTTGAAGATTGGTGGTTGGTGCAAAATTTGCAGAGTCGCCGGAGTTTTCTGTTTCTGCATTTACGGCGATGTTTGGGTTGTGGGAGTGCTCTGAATGTACTGGGGATTGTTGAGGAGAGTTCGCCAGAGAGTTCTGAGCAGCGTGGGAACTGGAAGCCATTTTTGCAAAGAAGAATGAAGATTTGAGAATAGTTGCAGGTTCGCTGGAGAAGAGAGTAAGTAAAGTTTTTGTGAGGTAAGGTAACTTGGGTTTTATACTGAGTATGTAACCATAGAATCTGAAAGGGTTATTATTTTGAGGTAAATAATATTTGGGGTCCGCACTTGAGTGGTTACGGCGGGTTCAACTTTCCAGAGGAACGTGCTCCATGTAGGTCCTATGAAAAGATGACACGTTATCTGTGTCAGTTATGACGAGACGTCGTGGGCGGCCTCATTAAATGCTTGGCGCGTGGGCTTCTTTACCTCCACATGATTCTCACTCGCAGAAAAGTTACCGTTACTGTTACAGAAATGCCGAAAGTAAAAACTGATAGAGGCTCTGTGAGTTGAAAACCTTATGTTTCTTGCCTCTGTAGGTTGTACCTTCACAAAAAAATGGTTGAAAAGTCCATGGAGAGGATCGATAAATTATTAGTATAGAAACTTCTTTACAGAGGTTTTTGGACCTCTGTCAGAGCCAGCAGAGGCTCTGAGACAAGAAATTTCTCATATCTAACAATATATAAACATTTTTTATCATCCAAGTTTTTGATTGTTTTTAACAATGTTTTTAGGACCTGTTTGAAAGCTGGTGTCCTAGAAAATTGTTTTTGAAAAAAGGTTTTGTGCAGCAAAAAGTCTTTTAACACAAGTGTTGGTCTACAAAAGTTCTTTCTTTTGGAGAGAACTCTGTAACCAATGACTTCTGTTGCAATGTTTGTACGCGATGATTCTTTTTTGAAATTGATACCGAAGGAGATTGACAGAGTTTCCAAGATTTATTGATTTAAGATCAGAGCTTTTGCATGTAGAACCTCTGTTGGACTCAGCAGAGGCTCTGTAACCTTAAATTTCTAATAATTGAAAACTCAATATTCTTTTTTATCAAATTTTATTTGGAATGTTTTTAATAATGTTTCTAGAACATATTTAGAAATTTGTGTCCTAGAAAATAAGATGTGTTGCGGAAGCGTATTTGAAGAACTAACAGATATGTTTATATAGAAACAACACAAAATACCAAATAAACAGTATATGAAGAACAGATGAATATCTCAAATATTACTGTATTTGATTAAGAACACTAAGAACAGATTTGACGTTAATTGTGTGCAAGTGTTTTTGTGTGTTGTGTATGTTGTCGTGTGTTAAGGAAGAACTCAACATGAGTCTTCCTTTTATACTACTACAAAAGATCTATTCTAGACAAAAGGACTATTGCTACAGGAAAGAGAGGATGGCATGAACAGTTGGAAAACTGCATGCATTAAATGCGCTAATATCAACTTGTAAGGATTTCTATCGGAGTTTGACACGTGTTGTTGTCAGACCATGCCTTGTACAAGTTGATGAACGGACCCTGGAACAGTAGCAAGATATTTCTGTAACAGTGGTAAGATATTCCTGTAACAGTGGCAAGATATTATAAATATCTTCCAAGTCTTCAGTCTGAACCACAGAGGCTCTGTCATGGGTAACAGAGGTTCTGCGGCTCGGTCCTTTGTGAGTATTCTCCTGTAGATCCTTCTTTGGTCCTTGGTGTTTCTTGAATGATCTTGCTTACTTCGGCAGAGCTTCTGTGGCACTCCGCAGAGCTTCTGTGGAAGTCTTCTTTACTTGGCCTATTTTTCAATACTTCTAATGTTATGAATATTTGGAGCTAAAATCCATAGAGGAGACTATCTCGGACAACGTTTTGAGCGCTTGTCGAACGTCCTTGAGAGTCGTGTCAAGCTGAGCCATTCTGGTAGTGATGGATGACGATGGAGCAGATACCTGGGATCGGAGAACAGAGATCAGTTCTGCATCGGTAGAGGCATCGAATTCGGATTGCTGGAGCAGCTGAGCTAGGAGCATCGTCTTCAAGGTATCCACCGAATAGATAGGTTGAACGGGAGTCGGTGGAGGTGTTGGTGCGGTTTCAGCTTCGATGACATTCTCCTTACCTTTGATCAGACTCTTCAGTTTGTCAAGCTCTACGGTGAGGCGCTGCTCCATTGCCTTGCGGACAGCCTTGAGGGTGCTGTCTAGAGACCCTTGTGACACAAAGTCGGGTAAAGTAACTCCGGGATCACTTAGATTACCCGTTGAGTCATCTACCTTAGAGGCAGAGCCACCTACGTTCACGGTTGGCGACGATGTTTCCGTGGTAGGATTTCCTTCCGATCCTCGAATTCTACTTAAAAGCATAGATCCTACGGAAGTTCCGATCGGGTCACCAAGAGCACCGATGTTCGTTTCCTCATCATGTGTCCTAGCCGAAGAATTTTATTTTTCAAGTGGCTCTAGACTCAATGGTTCTTTGAAAGAAGGCGAGACCGGGGGAGGCTGGTCTCTTGTTTCAATACCAGTACCCTCCGAGTGAGAGACCGGTAGAAGTTGTGCTAATTCCCCGTATGAAGTTGAAACATCCGTCTTTTTAGAGACGGATGAGTGGCTTTGGAGGTTGTGCAATTGCGCCGCTGGGTCCACGACGGCTTCTTCAATACCCCGTCCCAACGGATGCGACGAGATAGCAGATGTGGCTACCCGGATGACACTCGGCTGGATTCGCTCAGAAGCCTCTTTATCTTTACGGCTTAATCTTTCTTGGTTCTCTTTCGACCGTAATTCCCTCCGTCTCACATGTTCTAATTTTTCAACTAATTCTCCCTCTGGTCTCCTTGTATCTCCCGTATCAGGCTGGGTAGAAGGGATCAGAGGTGGTGTCGGTGAGTCGGATGGGATACCTTCGGTAAAGTCTGGGTTTGTTCCGATACGGGGAGGTATCAAAGAAGCGCGTATAGCATGATCCGTATCGGATTCTGTGGAGTCAGATTCCACATCTTCAACTTGTCTAGAAGGTGAAGGTGGGTCAGAAATGTAAGGCTCGGTGTCATGGTGAAGCATCGGTCTAGACGTAGTTCCAGCTTCAGTCATCGTTCGGGTGATGGGAGGTTGTTGGCTTGGACCGGCTTGGGAAGTACTGGTTCACATATCCACTGCACCGCCCACACCTATTCCCCTCCCGTGTGATCTCAACACACCCCGCCCGGGAGCCCCTGCTACCGGGCCCTTCCACCTCTTGTCCTAGGATGCTCACGTCCCTCGGCTCTATGTCCCTAGGGAGGTCCCTCCGGCGTTGGCTGGACCATGGGATTCCCTAACTCTCGCCTATATTCTACTACACTCGGTGCAGTGGGGTCCGCGTGTGCCAGTAATGGTTCAGGTATAGGCATGGCTGGAGTGTTGGGTGGGTTACGAATCACCAAGTATTGAAGATTAAAGTGAGGACATACCAGATGGTTGATTCTTCGTGGGATCAGTGGGTTTGCATCCATGTGTTGGCGAACGGCTAGAGGAAAGAAACGTGGGAACGGCAGGAACTTCTTCTTGGTACCACCGGTCTGTCTGATGGCTTCCACCATTTCACGCCAAATGACTGCTGCGTAGTCGATGTGTCGATTGTAGCACACCGCGTGAAATAATTGCAGGAAGTCCACAGTGCACTAGTCTATCCCCTTCCATCGGGAGGATAGACACCGGTTTATAATTGAGAAAATAGTGTACCATACCGGGGAGATGTATTTCTTGGTGAATGCGGACGGGCGGTCGAGGCCGTGAAGATATCCAAGTGCACGAACCTCAGCACACAGTGTGACATCATCGATGCTGGGTGCGTATGCGCCATGACCTCCGGCATTCGGTTCCGGAAGGGACAATAGTCGGCGGAAGGATTCCAGTGTGAGAGTGAACGGATGGTGATCGATGTTGGCAGTGATGGTCTGAACGTTGTTGACAATTGCCACCCTCTCCGTGTGCCATACTTGATGTACATATATGAGCGGCACGTCAGCTGTCGCGGTCAGTGCTCGACGAAGCGGGTGGCCGAGCATTATGTCAACCACCACTCGGTGATCTGGTCGGAATGCGGCAGCATCAAGGTGGTGGTTATTTGGGTTGATCTCAATTTCCTGATCCACGGGAACCAGGGCATTGTCGGCCTCGTCGTCTATGACATCCTCAGGAGGAGGAATGTTTTGCTGTGGTTGCTCTGGTTGGTCCGCCATGTATAATTCCTGAAAAGTACTGAGTTAGATCATGGACGAGATAACATCACCTTCAAAGCGTACCTTAGCATTCAAAAGGCTCAATCATCGGTTGATTGAGGACTAGCTGTAGGAGCATGACATTGGGATTGCCAATGTGTGAGAATGCCAAGGAATTGTACGCGAGCAGTGTCTGGATAAACAGGGTATCCGGACAAGCAAAACTAACAGGACAGACAAGGGTTACCGGGTTGGCAGAGGTTACCGGGTAACTAATAGTTACCGGACAAAATGAGGCTTACCGGTTGAGGTGAGTTTATCGGATAAAATTAGTAACCGGATTGAGACTACATAACGGGTTCAAAAGGGTTACCGGATCGTGATGTTACCGGATGTCGAACTTACCGGATACAAAGGTATCCGGACGACATGTGTTACCGGGGATCAAGGTGTCCGGGTCTCAAGCAAGTTACCGGATTTTATGCAAGTTACCGGGTAACTTGAGAGTTACCGGGTAGATAGGGTTTCCGGATGCGATACTCTGGCACCCAAATCGAATCCAACACCCAACCAAATTGAAATCTAAATGGCTACGAGCATTCTAAACATAAGATTAAGCCACAAACCATGATTTATACCACAACAATCGATTTGTATACGAGTCGATGCAAGAGTTGGGTTTTGGAAACTAGAGTCGGTCACTGTTCGAGTGATTCGATAACGATTCGTGGATGTCCAAGTGTGAAATTGATCGATAACTAGTAGAGAAGTGCACATGATTCGTACCTGAGATTTGTGAGACAGAAAGTGTAGATCTGATCAAGGTACAGTGGTTTCTGAGTGAGAGGGTTTGGGGAGGTTTATCGCGAGTGTTTCCGGGTGTGTGTGAAATGAATCAAGTTACCGTACTCAAGTCTATATAGGGCTTAAGCTTACCGGGGGAGTTAGCCGGTAACTTACCCGGTCCAGTAAGATGATCCGGTAACCTTGGTTACCAGGTAACTTACCGGGTAAGAGCCCTGAATCTTCAACTTGTGATAAAATAAACCTTTTCGAAGGAAACTTTCCCGCTCCTCCTCGACCTTTGCATGAGGATTGCCCTGCTCCCCCTCGGAACAGGAATGGGATTACTTGGGAGACGTCGACACACAAAAAATACTTTTGACACTTTTACGAAACAATGTGTGACGCTCCCCCTTAAAGGATGAACAATGAAGGTTGTGCTCCCCCTCAGACGGTGCACAAAGTGTGAATTGCACTCGGGAATGTCCTTACACACAAAAAAACTTTTTCAGATAGTTAAAGAAAACGTGTGTGACACTCCCCCTCAACAATAGAATAACTTACCTGATAGCTGGTCGTGCTCCCCCTGAACACATGAACATTTGTGAAAGCGCAGATATAAAACCAAATAAACTAGACGAGAGTATGAAATAAAAGAAACACACGTAGAAATAGAGGAAACAAGCGAAATCTACTTAATAAATACAGAGACTCGACCTAACTGTGTAACTGATACAAGTAGAATACAGGTGCGAGAAAGTGTATGCTCATACATCAGGAGTGTGAAAACGGATGATGAGTAGACAGTTTCTCGTAGGTGTATGGAACTTGTATCGGGCACCCAAACAGATCAAGTCTTCAGATTTAGCATACCTAACTTGGACACTAGAGTATTAAAACGTTTTTCGTCCAAGGGTTTTGTAAACAGTTCTGCTAACGGATGCTCGATATTTACAAAGTAGAGTTCGACTGTACCTCTTTCAACATGATCCTTAATGAAATGGTACCGAACGTCTATGGGCTTTATCTTCGTATGCTGGGTATGGCAATTGCGCTCTTCGAGTCGCAGTAGATGGGCACCTTTACGTATGTGAAGCCGTAGTCCTTGAGTTGTGTGCGCATCCAAATCACTTGAGAACAGTAGCTCGCAGCGGCCACGTATTCCGCCTCGACAGTCGACGTAGAGACCCACTGCTGCTTCTTAGATGCCCAACTCACCAAGCTATCGCCCAAGAGCTGCACGTGACCAGACGTGCTCTTCCGATCCATCATGCTGCCCGCGTGGTCCACATCAGAATATGCAGACAGCTCAAAACCTGTCTCTTTCGGGTACCACAAGCCAAGATCAGCAGTACCACGTAAATAACGAAGAATTCATTTTACAACAATTAAATGAGACTCATTTGGTTTTGACTGAAACCGGGGGCATAGAAATGTGGAAAACATGATGTCCGGTCTACTAGCAGTTAAGTAAATCAAAAAACCAATCATTCCCTGATATAGTTTAGTGTTCACATCCTTTTCGTTGGGATCGGCGTGAAGCTTTGTACTTGGTGCCATGGGAGTTTTCATTGGTGAGGACTGTTCCATCTGGAATTTCCTAAGAATATCCCGGATGTACTTAGCCTGGTTTATGAATATCTCGGTCGACAGTTGTTTAACTTGAAGACCAAGGAAGAAATTCATCTCACAAAGCATACTCACTTTAAAAAATTGTCCCATTAGTTTGGCAAAGTTCTTTGCATACTTAGGATTAGTAGAACGGAAAATTTTGTCATCGACATACACTTGAACTAAGACAATATGACCTGTTTCGTTCTTGATAAACAGAGTTGAATCTATCTTACCTCGTGTGAATTCTGATTTTAGCAAGAACTCGGATATAGTGTTATACCAGGCTCGTGGAGCTTGCTTTAGACCGTAAAGCGCCTTGTCTAGAACGTATACATGATCAGGCTTCGAATCATCCACGAATCCTTCCGGTTGCAACACGTATACTTCTTCCTTGATATCGCCTTAGAGGAAAGCGGTCTTCACATCCATTTGGAAGACCGTGAAGTTCTTGTGTGCGGCGTATGCAAGGAACATATGTATAGCTTCTATCGTTGCCACCGAAGCATATGTCTCGTCATAGTCGATCCGTTCTTGTTGACGGTATCCCTTTGCCACGAGACGCGCCTTGTTGCGTACGATGATACCGTCCTCGTCCTTCTTGTTCTTGAAGATCCACTTAGTGCCGATCACCGTTTTGTGAGACGGACGTGGGACCAGTCGCCATACCTTGAGAGCCTCGAATTGGTTGAGCTCTTCTTGCATGGCTATGATCTAGTCCAGATCTTTGAGTGCTTCGCGGATGGTTGGAAGCCCGATCTTACTCAAGAATCCATAGAAGAGGCAGAAATTAGCTGATGCGTCTCGCGTTTGGACTGGAGTAGAGGGATCACCGATGATCTGGTGTAACGGATGAGCTTTAGTCCATCTTACAGTATGTGGAAGTTGCTGCTGAGTTGAATGTGAGGCGTCCGGATCCACGTAGTCACCAGATGGAAGGTCTTGAACTGCTTCAAGTGTCGCCGGTTGGTTTCTCGGAGGAGATGAGGGAGGATTCGTCGAAGGCTGAGCAACTTCTAGTTCCGAGGAGTTCAGAGGCTGATTCACGAGTGTAGCCGATGATGAATCTTGAGGAGCGATCTCCGTGTTTTGTGCAGGTTCCTCCGGGGGGTAGTTGTATCAGATGAAGTTGATGATGACGGTTGAGTTGTCTCCACAGTGATGGAAGTCGTGCTGGAAGAAGGCGGCGGACTGGATAGATTTGCGGAATCCTCAATAAGAGCAGCTTCAAGTCGTGGTTGTGCTGAGACATGAGGGATAGAAGCATTAAATATGTCATCATAAAAATATTTGAACAGTAAATCTAAATCTGAAAGATCAGCATTCGATGAAGATGCAGGATTCGGATTTACTGCCGCTTGTGTAGATCCCGAACGTGGAAGTTCGGAAGCTAGCACGCCAGTTAAACCGGGTTCTGAACTGATGTGTTCAGAAGCCAAATCTGCGGCTTCGTCAAATGTCACGTTTACACTTTCGATAACGGTTTTAGTCCGTTTGTTGTAAACGCGATACGCCTTAGCCTGGATGGAGTATCCAATGAAAACTCCTCCGTCCGCCTTTGGGCTGAATTTGCCGAGATCGTCTTTGTTGTTTAGGACGTAGCACGTGCATCTGAATGCATGGAAGTACTTGATATTCGGAGTGCGTTTGTTGATGATCTCGTACGGCGTCCTGTTTAATCGCTTGTTGATGATGGAGCGGTTTTGCGTGTAACAAGCTGTAGACACCGCTTCGGCCCAGAGAAATAGCGGTAGTTTCGATTGAGAAAGCATGGTGCAACCCGCTTCGACGAGGGTACGGTTGCGTCTCTCCACCACTCCGTTTTGCTGAGGAGTGCGTGCCGCCGAGAAGGGTTGTGAGATACCAACAGAAGTCAAGTAGTCGCACACCGTTTGATTCTTGAATTCCGCCCCGTTGTCGGTCCTGATAGTCTGAACTGGACTTTGAAGATTCAGCTGGATGGTCTTCAAATGGTTGATGATCAGCTACGGAGTTTCGTCTTTCGAGCGAAGGAACTTGACCCATGTGTACCGTGAGAAGTCATCCACCATCACCAGGACGTATGTGCGCTTGTTGATGCTCTGAACACGCATTGATCCACACAAATCCATATGTATAAGTTCGAGGGACCGGGACGTGCTTGGAGCTGCCTTCGGCTTATGCGTCGCTCGCTTCATCTTTCCCATCTCACATGCCCCGCAGAGTCGATCCTTCACGAATTAAAGATCGGGCATGCCTTTCACGTGTCCTCCCACCACCAGTTTGTTGATACTCTTGAAGTTAAGGTGCGAAAGACGTCGATGCCAAATCCATGCATGTTCGGAATTAGCCTTTGACATCAGGCAGACAGGGTTATCGGACTTGAGGGCTGCGAGGTCGAGGGTGTAGAGGTTGGTTTTGCGTTTTCCAACCAGTAGCTCCACTCCGTCGTCATTGAGTATTCTACACCTTTTGGCTTTGAATCGGACCTCGAGATCTTTGTCGCAGAATTGGCCGATACTGAACAGATTGTGTCCCAATTTCACGACGTGTGATACCTTCTTGATAGTGATCTTATCTTGGACAATGTCTCCGTAGCCCACAATCGGCGCCTTGTCGTTGTTCCCGAATCTCACGTCTCCGCCATATTCTTCCTTGTAGTTCGTGAGAAGCTCCCTCCTTTCGGTCATGTGCTTGGAGCATCCAAAGTCTAAGTACCACACATGACCGTCCTGCAAAAACAAGTTTAGCGGACTTTAGGTACCCATATTTGCATGGGTCCTGGAGGGTTAGGTTTGACACCCTTCAGAGGAACTTGCTTTGACGCGGGTTGCCTCTTAGGTGTAGGTTTTACACCATTTGGAGGAACTGGTTTGGTAGCAGGTTGCCTTTTGGGTGCTGGTTTAACCTCAGTAGGGGAAACTCGTTTTGGAATGGGTTTTCTCTCCTGCTGTGGTTTAACCTCTGATTGGGAACCCCGTTGAGTATGGTGTTTCTTTTTATTTTTACGGGGTTTGTTTTTGGGTGTATGATTATATATATGATATGACCCAAACCAATCATTATTATTGATATCATCAAAGTCATTCCAACCGCAACTAGAACAACACAAACAACCATGCGATAATTGAATCAATTGCTGAATGTAGTAAAGCTTAATTGGAAAATTAACATCGGGTTTAACAAAATCATTCCTATGATTTCAAGCACAATCGTTTTTGCTCATTCTAGGATAAAAGACAGTATTGAAAGACTTTGATGCAGCGTCCTCGACAGATTCCTTAACTAGCCACTTTGGTTTTTCTTGTTTAGCGCGACCGTAGTTATCTGAAACAACAGGGGCAGCACGGTCAGTGACTTTCGAGGAAGCAGTATTTTTGGTACGCAATCGCTCGGTCTTTTGCCTCGGCTGTGATTGTGTTTGAGAAACCGGTTTAGATTTAGAAATCTTAATCACAGTTGGGGTCTTTGTTTTAGAACAATCACCTTTAGAAAATTGACCGGTCGATTGACTACTGGTGACAAAAAATCAGTATGATTCGAAAGAGGTTTGTCAAAGGGGAACGACTCAAACTCTTCATCAGAATTGCCTTCAGAGTTCATGTATTCAGAAAAATCGACATCCGGAATTACAGGAATTGGATCGGTCGAGGAAGGCGAGGAACACTTTGTCCTCGTGTGTTTCGGAGAATTTGGTGCGGAAGCTAGGAAAAATCAGAGTTTGAATTCCTTGAAACACACTTATCTTGAGATTCTAGACCGTCTTGTGTTGAAAAGATTTTGCTAATGAAAGCTTTACACGAAGACGTGTCAGATGAGCTTGAGGAAAGTTCGGGTGAAATCTGCTTTTCAATTTGGAGTTGGTCAATCTGCTCTTGGAGTTGACCATTCATCGCATATGTTGCCAAGGCAGCCAGTTTTGATGTGAGCATATTGATTTCACACCGAAGGATTTCCTGTCCTTCATCAGACACAGTTTTGGTTTTGACCGGTTTTAGATTCTCAAGTTCCTTGATTAGTGCTTGCTTTTCCTTTTGTAAGTTCGACCTTTCTTTCTCGAGTGACTCCTCCAATTCAACTATCTTTGCTTCCAAGATGAGAGGGGGAACATAGAGCTTAAACTCATCCGTCTCAGTCTTGGTTTCGGTTGCTTGGACCTCATCCTTTTTGGAGGAATCATTGGGCGTTACAACCTTATAGCAATCGAAGTAGTCATTTGTGAGGTACTTCTTTTGATTTTTCTCATAGTAATAGTTCAAAGGTTCATAACAAAAGGGAAGTTGCATTTTAGACGTTTTCTTTCGTTTATATTCCTCAGTTTCCTCTTCCTTTTCAGGTTCAAGAGGACCAGTCCATTTAATTGCATATTCCGGATACATTTTATGTATACCAAAACAACCAAAATTATACAATGTAGGTCTTGTGTATATACCCCTTTTCAAATAATGTGGGTTATCATATCCGATTCCCCATTCTTTGTTAAAATACGTGAACTCTTTGGGTTTATTCATATGGATGGTCTGATTAGTTTGACCTCTTTTGTGGAGTTTTGTTTCAAGGTCAAGTATTTGTGCAACAAACTCCTTGTGCTGAATTTGAAGAGCAGAACATTGATAAACGGTTTCTGCTTTCTCATTCATACACTGATCAAACTGTGACTGAAGTTCATATATTTTGGCCCTTAAGTCCTTAGGTGCTATTGAAAGATTTTTGCATTTTTCTTTTGAAATAGCATTTTCGGACTTGTATTTCTTAGTGATGCGCATTTGAACATCCAACTTTTCAGATAGTGATCTAATCTCAAGTAGTTGTTCATTAGTGGTGGCCTTGTAGGAATCTATCCATTCAGCAAGAGGTTTCATTTTGTCAAAAAGATCTAAATAGATAGGTTCACATACCTGACACAGCTTTGTCTTATCTTCTTCAGCAGGGGAGTGATAGCCCATGAAAGCATCAGCTCCATCCGACTCGTTTTCATCATCAGAACGACCCAACCAGTAGTCGTTTTCAACAAGTAAATCTTTTCCAGCTTCCTTCTGTTCCATAAATGCAAGCTTCGCCTTGTAATTGTGGGAATTCTTTACAACAGGCCTCCGACAATCTTTCGCAAAATGACCAAGCTTCCCGCAGTTATAACAAGTCACGTTTCGTCTTTCTTCTTGCGGTCATCTTTCTCTGTCTTTTCCTTTTTGTCAGATTGGTCGGGCTCTTCAGCTGTCTTCTTTCCATCATATATGTCCTAATAATCATGACGCTTGTTGGAGGAGGTGGAGTAGCGTTGATTATTGGACGTCGGCTTCTTATAGAACTTCTGTTGTTGAAAGGATCTAGAGATCAAAGCCATAGCATTCTTCAAGGCTGTAAGTTCAAGATCAGAATCATTTTCTTCTTCTTCCTCAGGTTCGGGCTCAGAATCACTTGACTCTTGAGCTCGTTTGGAACGACGACCAGAAGATTTGTCTCGTTTTGAAGACATGAGTGCTAATGGATCAGCAGGTGCTTTTGAAGTGGACTTCTTCTCACTTAGACTTTCATTGACTTTGTTAGCTCCAATCTTTATGATAAATAGAAGTATTGGAAAAATAGACTAAGTATCGACACCAACAGAGGCTCTGTCGAATAGCCGAGTAACCGAGAAGACAGAAGTCTTCGACAGATGCTCTGCCGGGTTAATCAAGAAAACCGAAGTGAAGAAACAACAAAAGACTCTTCTAAGCGGACAATGCCACAGAGATTCTGTCATACTTGACAGAGCTTCTGTGGTAAAAACAAGATCTAGGCAAAAGATCTAAACAAGGACGAACATGCTTCTTACAATGTCTGCCATTCGAAGGTTCTAAAGATCAATCGTACAAAGGCGTGACCTGACAACTCCACGTGTCAAACTCTGATAGGTTTCCGCCTAAAGCTGAATACGGAGCATTTAATGAACGTTGTATCTGCAACAGTTCCAGAATAGTGTTTTGTACCTTCCAGCTACTATTCCTCAACAGTGTCTTTGTACCTTCAGTCCTTATTGTCCCCTTTAGAAGTAGTATAAATAGAAGGTTCGTGTGAACTCTTCTATTAGGCTTTTTACACAACACACACACCTTTAGAGCAGTTTCTTGTCAAACCTTTCGGTGTTCTTGGTGTTCTTATTATATCAAATACAGTGAATCATTGAGCTATTTATCTGTCTCATTTACACTTCTTGTATTTGATATTGTGTGTTATTCTACCTCATGATATCTGTTAGTTCGTTAAAACGCTTCCGCGTTATATATTGTTTGAACTAATTAGATAGAATCATCATTGTTAAGCAAAACAGGAACCAACAATTGGTATCAGAGCCATCCTTGATTTTCTATATCAAGTGATCCACTCTTACAATGATTTTTGGTAGAAATTTGGACTAATATTAACCTGTTCTTCATTCCTTCTGGTTTTCTGCCACTCTCGACCTGTTCGACTTTGGTATACTTACAGAATCTATTACTACAGTTAAATCTCCATTTTAGTACACTACTCAAAGCTTTCAGAAAGCTTACCCTATTTTCTGGAAATATCACTCTCTCAGAATGACAAATTCAAACAACTTCTTCACCGCTGGTTCCCTAACCAAGCCACCCACACTACTCAGAGATGAGTACCCTCAGTGGAAGATACGAATGATTCACTTCTTTGAGGGTACTGACAAAGAACTCATGCACTTTATCAACAATCCTCCTTACGTTCCCATGGTCACAGTACCACGTATTCCTACCACAGGTGACACTCCTGAGGTTCCTGCGTACGAGAAACCAAAGAACAAGGATAAGTGGTCCGAACCTGATTGGGCAAAATTTGAGGTTGCTCAGAAAACAAAGAGACTTCTGATAATGGCCATACCCAATGACCTTTTCCAATCCCTAGATGTGTGTGAGTCTGCATACGATCTGTGGAAGGAACTGGAAAAACAACTGGAGGGTGGGGCCAAAACTCAGAAGAACCGCAGAGCCCAATTGTCACACCCCGCTAAAGCGGAAACACGGAATGTGCAGCTCAAGTTTCATAGCAAAAGTTACAAGATCACAACAACCATCGAAATACATTCAAAGGTCAAACCTTGTCTTTTACAATTGTTTTTATGGAAGGGAAATGAACATGAAATTTAAAGATAGTAAAGAAAAGCTTCATCACGTGTAGCCTTCCTTAGTTCCAACCTTAAAGACGTTCTCCTGAAAAGCATGTAAATGAGAGTGTCAACTAATGCACTAGTTGGTGAGATCACAGGTTTAATGAGTATAACATTGTTTGCCATCACAAAATAGTTTAAATCCACACATGGAATAAAATAATACGATTATAAAACCACTTGCTCGAGGTAATCATATGTAAAATGCTAAGTTATTGAGCCCGTTACCCGACCTATACCGACATAATTTGCCCCTACCACAACGGTGGACTCATTCCACATACGCGCATGTTCTATCACCAACATTACGCAATACAACAATAATTATGCACTCAAACAAGCGCTACTTGTGAGTGGGGGTGTCAACCCAAATAACGTTATTCATAATTACCAACGGCTCACACTCGTGAGTTAAACGGGTAACGTATACGTGAACGGGGACTTTATACATGATAGCAAAAGAAACTCAAACTTACAACATTTGCAACAACATAGATACCATAGAGCATAAATAAGCAAGCTTCGTATTTTCAAGAAGACGAAATAATCGGTGTGTAAAATAGTTGTAGTAACCACATGCTTTTCACCCCAAAATATGTAAAACGTTGAAAAAGGGGCTGTGAATACTCACTTGATACGTGACAGAATCCAGGAATCTCCCACAAATACTCCGAGATGATCCTACTTCAAACCTATGAACGTAAGGTCACTAGTGAGTTCTCAATCTCGAAGGTTCGGTACTAATTATCCAAATCATCATAAAATGCCTTGTTGTGTTTTAATATTATAACGTAATAAACGTATACATTGTTCTCTTAGATTAAAGTTTCTACAAATTCGTCCCAATAAGTAACGAAAAGGGTTTTAAAGAACAAAAACATATATAGTACGTATATATGTATAAACCAAAATTTTATCGTAACGATGATAAAATTAGGGGTCCTAAACGAAATGACAAATATTTAAATGTATAAATATATAGACATAATATATATTTATACTCCAATATTTCATCATAAAATGATGAAATGGGATCAAGAATAAAATGCATAAATATATATAAATATATTATATATATAAACCTTCCACAATTTCATCATAATGATGAAAAGGGATAAAGAATAAATAAAATGCATAAATAAAAGACATAAATAAATTGCATACATAAAAGATATACTTATATACTCCACTATTTCATCATGAAATGATGAAATGGGATTAGAAATAGTCCTTATAATAAATAATAAATTGTCCTTTACTGTCCAGAATTTGATGTCACTTTGTGTTCAACTTTTGGTAACTTCCAAGTATAATTAAATCATGAAATTTTATGTCCATTAAGTTCAATGAGTTAGGAAACTTTTGACACCAGTTTCATAATTTTTGGAGAAGTATAAGCACATGAAATAATACACGACGTAAAATCCGACAGAATACTTTTCTGTTTGCATCCGGATTTTGTGAGGACTGTTTGATAAATGAAATCTTTGAGTTTTTAAATGAAACCACTTGAGTTTGAATCGTAACACACTAAAATGAATTCCAGAAAAAGAATCACTCCATTTGGAGTTAAAATGAGTGAGATATGACTCTTTGAATTGAGGTGTAATTTCTGGCAGCATGCTGTCCAATCAACCCTTGTGCATGTGCACCCAACTAGACTTTTAAACCAAAATTCTTATTCCTTTGCATGCAAAATCCGATTTGACTCTCATCCATACAAATATTTTCAGTTCCCAAACATATTTATGATCCATTTAAAATGCATGCAAAACAACCATCAACTCAAGCTTTGAATACTTTTTGTAAAAGACCCAATATTGAAGATTGTTGATGTTCTTGCCAAGAACATCAACATGCAACCAAAAATTCAGTATTTTGAGCTCATGCATGTGGGTTTAAATGTGTTTTTAGTGGTTTTCAAAGATACATTCATAAGACTCTTGAACAAAAATGATGGATCTTTCAAGATTACTACATGCATGGGTTTAAAATGTTCATCTTTGATCTTAACTTTGGTTTGATTTTGGATTCGCCATCTTTTACTAACAAAAGATGTTATGATGGTAAATCTACAAACATTAAGACCCATAAAGATGATTTTAAAATATGTGAAGAAAGTGTAACAAAAAGATGAAGATCATACTTTTAAAAATGCAAGAATATGAAAAAGACTTAAAAGAATGTGTGTGGATTTTACCCAACACACTTATGTTTACCTTAGATTGCCTTGGACTCTTGTAGTATAAGAGTTTAGGGGCTGGAGTTGTGATGAAGGTTTGAAGGTTTGAAGATGAAGATATGAGGATTTGAAGGTGGAGAGAGAGATGGATGATACTTGAGAGAAAATGCAAGTAAAAGAAATGATTCAAAAATGAAATGTAAGGTTTATTTTATAGAAATAGGGAGAGAGGGGGGGGCGGATTTCACATGGGGGGGGTTTATTAATAAAAAAAAATATAAATACTAAAGATAAATGTTGTATTATTGGTTAGATATAAAAATACTTGTATTTTCCTAAACTTAAAATACCAAGTAATTATAAAACAAAGTACTTTCATATATAATATGATTGAAATATATAAATTATCAATTACATAAATACTTGTAGTATATAAATATTTTAGGTTGGCATTTTATGAGATTTATGGATAATTTCCTAATTCAAGGATTTCTTAGGCAAAATTTCTCAATTTTTCCTATTGTACCGGGTTTACTACTACAATTGCATTGTGTAAACTATGTCATAAAAAAAATTAAGGTTTCCAAAACAGTTCTAACCTGAAATCTGAATTTGACAGTTGTCACAGTCTCCCCCGGTTAGAAGAATTTCGTCCCGAAATTCAAGTGTTACTAGCGTTTGCTTGCAAAGAGGTGAGGATACTTTTGTAACATGTAATCCTCCCGCTCCCAAGTATATTCAGGCCCACGCCTTGTGTTCCAATGGACTTTTACTATCGGGATTTTGCTTCTCCTAAGACGCTTGACTTCCCTATCGAGTATTTCCATTGGTTCCTCTACGATGTGCAGTTTATTGTTGATTTGGACTTCTTCCAAAGGCACGGTTACTGCTTCATCAGCTAAACACTTTTTAAGGTTCGATACGTGAAACGTGTTGTGAATAGCACTTAACTCCATTGGCAATTCCAGCTTATAAGCTACTGGTCCAATTCTTTCCGTGATCTTGAATGGTCCAACATACCGTGGACTCAACTTTCCTCTTTTCCCAAAACGGACTCTTCCCTTCCAAGGGGATACTTTTAAAAAGACTCGGTCACCCACTTGGAATTCTAAAGGCTTTCTTCGATTATCCGCATAACTCTTTTGACGATCTTGAGCTGCTTTAAGTCTATCCCTGATGATTGCGAGCTTGTCGGTGGTTTCTTGAACAATGTCCGGACTAGATAGTTGTCTATCCCCAATTTCCAGCCAACAAAGAGGTGATCGACACTTGCGACCGTAAAGAGCCTCATATGGTGCACACTGAATACTAGTATGATAGCTATTATTGTAGGAAAACTCAACTAATGGCAAATGGTTATCCCAACTTCCTCTAAAATCTATTACACATGCCCGAAGCATGTCCTCCAACGTCTGAATGGTCCGTTCACTCTGACCATCCGTTTGAGGATGATAAGCCGTGCTTAAGTTCAACTGAGTACCCAACGCTTTTTGGAGTGATTGCCAAAATCGGGATGTAAAGCGACTATCTCTATCCGATATAATGGAAATTGGAACTCCATGCCGCGTAACGACCTCCTTGATGTAGATCTGAGAAAGCTTTTCCATCTTATAATCTTCTCGAATAGGTAGGAAATGTGCGGACTTCGTAAATCGATCTACTATAGCCCAAATCGTGTCATGCCCTTTGGCAGTTCTTGGGAGTTTGGTTATGAAATCCATAGTGATTTGTTCCCATTTCCACTGGGGAATCTCCGGTTGTTGTAACAGTCCCGATGGATTTTGATAAACTGCCTTGACTTTTGCACACGTTACGCATTTTCCTACATATATGGCAATATCCTTCTTCATTCCTGGCCACCAATAGTATTCCCTTAAATCCTTATACATCTTGTCCGCTCCTGGGTGAATTGAATACTTCGATTTATGAGCCTCCTCTAAAATCATTTTCCGTAGGTTATCAGCCTTTGGGATCCATACTCTGCCTTTAAAGTAACGTACTCCATCAGTCTTAGTTTCAAAACTAGACTCTAAACCATGAAGAGTCTCTTCCTTCAGGTTTTCAGATTTCAATGCTTCGATCTGAGCTTCAAAAATTCGGGTTTTCAAACTTGTTTGAACCAGTGCTACTAACGCTCGGACTCGTGAAGGTTTTACCCTTTCTTTCCTACTCAGGGCATCGGCTACCACGTTGGCCTTACCTGGGTGGTAACGTATCTCGCAATCGTAATCGTTGAGCAGTTCTACCCATCTTCTTTGCCTCGTGTTCAGCATCTTTTGATCAAAGATGTGTTGAAGACTTTTATGATCGGTGAAAATAGTACACTTGGTACCATATAGATAATGTCTCCATATTTTCAGAGCAAATACCACAGCTCCGAGTTCCAAATCGTGTGTGGTATAGTTCTTTTCGTGAACTTTTAATTGTCTCGAGGCATATGCTATCACCTTATCATTTTTCATCAATACGCAACCTAATCCTTGATGTGATGCGTCACAATACACTACAAAATTCTCCGTTCCTTCCGGTAAAGCTAAAATCGGTGCATTGCACAACTTTTTCTTCAGAAGTTGAAATGCTTATTCTTGTGGAATTCCCCAAACGAATTCCTTCTCCTTTTGGGTTAACGTGGTAAGGGGTTTAGCGATCTTAGAGAAATTCTTGATAAAACGTCGATAATACCCTGCCAAGCCTAGAAATTGGCGAATTTCCGTTGGAGTCCTTGGGGCTTCCCATTTCTTAATGGCTTCCACTTTAGCCGGGTCCACGTGAATCCCTTTCTCTCCGATTACGTGACCTAAGAAATGTACTTCCCGAATCCAAAATTCGCACTTAGAGAATTTGGCATATAACTTCTGTTCCTTAAGAAGCTCTAAAATCACTTTTAGATGCTGCTCGTGATCCTTCTTACTCTGAGAATAGATTAGTATATCATCGATGAACACAATCACAAACTTATCAAGGTATGGCCTACATACTCTATTCATTAGATCCATAAACACAGCTGGCGCGTTCGTCAATCCAAAAGGCATAACTAAAAACTCGTAGTGTCCATAGCGAGTTCTAAAAGCTGTTTTAGGAATATCTTCCTCTCGGACTCTCAACTGATGATATCCCGATCGAAGATCAATCTTAGAGAAGTAAGTTGCACCTTGCAACTGGTCGAACATATCGTCTATTCGAGGGAGGGGATATCGGTTCTTGATTGTTAACTTATTAAGCTCCCTATAATCGATACACATTCGGAATGCTCCATCCTTTTTCTTGACAAAAAGGATCGGTGCTCCCCAGGGTGATGAACTCGGTCGAATAAATCCCTTATCCAAAAGTTCTTGAAGTTGATTCGATAACTCTTGCATTTCCGCAGGTGCTAGGCGGTACGGGGCCTTGGCTACAGGCGCTGCTCCAGGTACAAGATCGATCTGAAATTCGACTTGTCTAAACGGTGGAAGTCTAGGCAAATCGTTTGGAAATACTTCTGGGTGATCCTTCACCACAGGAATATCTTGAACTCGCTTCTCCTCAGGCTTCTTCTCAATTACTTGCGCCAAGAACGCAACATACTTCTTCCTCAAATACTTGTGGACCTTCATACATGATACGATCTTTAGACTCCTTCCAGCTCTATCTCCTTGGACAACTAGGGTTTCTCCGCCTTGTAATGGTAACCTAACCGTCTTTTCAAAACAACTAACCTCTGCTCGGTGCTTAGATAACCAATCCATGCCTATTACTACATCGAAACTCCCCAATTCAATTGGAATAAGATCGACACTAAACAGTTTATCAGCTAAGTTCAAGGTACAGCCTAAGATTACATCCTTAGCTTCTAATTCAAATCCATTAGCAGCCTCAACAATATAAGCGTTCGGCATTTTCTTAGATTCTAGATTGATCAAAGGCCAAAAATCTAACGAAACAAAGCTCTTATCGGCACCAGTGTCGAATAATACGGATGCATAATGATCGTTTAGAAGAAACGTAACTATCACTACATTAGGGTCTCGACGTGCTTCTTCTGCTCCTAAAACAAATGCCCGTCCTCGAGCTTGTCCTCCTTGGTTTCCCTGATTGACTTGTCTTGCTTGATACCCAACGTTGTTATTGATTGGTCCCCTTTTCAGCCTTGGGCACACATTTCGGAAGTGATCTGGACTTCCGCACTCAAAGCATACTCTTCCTTCCTCCTTTACACAGTTTCCCCTCTTGCAGTACCGGGTGAAATGAGCCTTTTGCTTACAAAGTTCACAGATGGGACAGGTTCCTTCATGATGCAAATTGCACTGATTGCATTTCGGGAGGGGTCCATGGTAACTCCCTACTTCCTTAGCATTCATCCCAAAGTTCCATACTACTTTCTTATTCCTGCTCCCGATTACATTAAGATAAAACTTCATTCCTATTTTTAGATAATGCCGCAAATACCAAAATTTTGAGGTTCATCCTACATCAATACTAAAGTTTTTAGATCTAATACCATCAATCACTTATAATTACCCAAAATACTTAGTTCATAATAACCACAATAAAATGTTTTCCTTTGAACCAAAAAGTCTTATCAAAAGCTGCCAAACTATCAATCATCCTATTCAAAACCATCCCAAATACACAACTATCAAGATCATCAACACAAGCATAGCTAGCACTACTCCTCTAAATCTTCCACCGTCTACGTCAATATCCGCCCCGATACACTTCAATCGAAACCCACAACACCAATATCGTCAATAGCATCACTACTACTATGCTCATTATCTCGGCTCGTAAAGCTACCCTCCGAGCTACTTTAGCTCCATTCACGGCATCGAACGACATGTTGGTTAAAAGGTGACTTAATTCCACTAGCTCGGTCACAACTTGACTCTGGTGACTGACCCTCATTTGACATCCGTGCAAGTCCATTGTCACGGCCCTAAGGCATTGCTCTTCGGTCCAGGTCATGCCAGGCGCTCGACTAATCGGTACTCCCTCGATCACCCGTGAGGGTTCCGGTGCGTCTCGCTGATCAGACCTAAAAGACACTCGTCTAGGTATTGGCACGCTCTTCCTAGCGGTTTGCCTCGTACGTGGACCCCTAGGATTGGGTTGTGGAGGAGCCACAACCGGAGGCATCCTCGGCTCATCATAAGGGTCTCGTTCCACGTCGGACGTACGCTCACTTGATGGCGTGTAGGAAGGTTCCGAGCTCGATGACGATGACCACATGGTATTGCTGAAGTAAGAGTGTGATGAGGATGTTGACATAGTGATACTGAAGTATGAGTGTATAACATTACTACCGTGCAAGATAAAGACTAAGCGTACTATAGTATTGCATACTATAGGAAATAACTACGCTCCTACTGGGCATACAACGTGAAGCATCAAGTGTGAAAACACACATCTTCCTAGTATATCCATTTCCGGTCTCGCATTACTCTTTCTTTAATTAAACATAGGTGATCAGGCTTTGTTTAATTAAAGACAAATGATGCAATACCCGAATTAGTTATACTAGCAACATGTTTAGCAAATTAAATGTTCATTCCCGTTTTTGGTTATAGTTGCAGTTTTCCAAAGGAAACCGGTATTCTCTATAACCTTTAGCTCTGATACCAAATCTGTCACACCCCGCTAAAGCGGAAACACGGAATGTGCAGCTCAAGTTTCATAGCAAAAGTTACAAGATCACAACAACCATCGAAATACATTCAAAGGTCAAACCTTGTCTTTTACAATTGTTTTTATGGAAGGGAAATGAACATGAAATTTAAAGATAGTAAAGAAAAGCTTCATCACGTGTAGCCTTCCTAAGTTCCAACCTTAAAGACGTTCTCCTGAAAAGCATGAAAATGAGAGTGTCAACTAATGCACTAGTTGGTGAGATCACATGTTTAATGAGTATAACATTGTTTGCCATCACAAAATAGTTTAAATCCACACATGGAATAAAATAATACGGTTATAAAACCACTTGCTCGAGGTAATCATATGTAAAATGCTAAGTTATTGAGCCCGTTACCCGACCTATACCGACATAATTTGCCCCTACCACAACGGTGGACTCATTCCACATACGCGCATGTTCTATCACCAACATTACGCAATACAACAATAATTATGCACTCAAACAAGCGCTACTTGTGAGTGGGGGTGTCAACCCAAATAACGTTATTCATAATTACCAACGGCTCACACTCGTGAGTTAAACGGGTAACGTATACGTGAACGGGGACTTTATACATGATAGCAAAAGAAACTCAAACTTACAACATTAGCAACAACATAGATACCATAGAGCATAAATAAGCAAGCTTCGTATTTTCAAGAAGACGAAATAATCAGTGTGTAAAATAGTTGTAGTAACCACATGCTTTTCACCCCAAAATATGTAAAACGTTAAAAAAGGGGCTGTGAATACTCACTTGATACGTGACAGAATCCAGGAATCTCCCACAAATACTCCGAGATGATCCTACTTCAAACCTATGAACGTAAGGTCACTAGTGAGTTCTCAATCTCGAAGGTTCGGTACTAATTATCCAAATCATCATAAAATGCCTTGTTGTGTTTTAATATTATAACGTAATAAACGTATACATTGTTCTCTTTCATTAAAGTTTCTACAAATTCGTCCCAATAAGTAACGAAAAGGGTTTTAAAGAACATAAACATATATAGTACGTATATATGTATAAACCGAAATTTTATCGTAACGATGATAAAATTAGGGGTCGTAAACGAAATGACAAATATTTAAATGTATAAATATATAGACATAATATATATTTATACTCCAATATTTCATCATAAAATGATGAAATGGGATCAAGAATAAAATGCATAAATATATATAAATATATTATATATATAAACCTTCCACAATTTCATCATAAAGATGAAAAGGGATAAAGAATAAATAAAATGCATAAATAATAGACATAAATAAATTGCATAAATAAAAGATATACTTATATACTCCACTATTTCATCATGAAATGATGAAATGGGATTAGAAATAGTCCTTATAATAAATAATAAATTGTCCTTTACTGTCCAGAATTTGATGTCACTTTGTGTTCAACTTTTGGTAACTTCCAGGTATAATTAAATCATGAAATTTTATGTACATTAAGTTCAATGAGTTAGGAAACGTTTGACACCAGTTTCATAATTTTTGGAGAAGTATAAGCACATGAAATAATACACGACGTAAAATCCGACAGAATACTTTGTTGTTTGCATCCGGATTTTGTGAGGACTGTTTGATAAATGAAATCTTTGCGTTTTTAAATGAACCCACTTGGGTTTGAATCTTAACACACTAAAATGAATTCCAGAAAAAGAATCACTCCATTTGGAGTTAAAATGAGTGAGATATGACTCTTTGAAGTGAGGTGTAATTTCTGGCAGCAAGCTGTCCAATCAACCCTTGTGCATGTGCACCCAACTAGACTTTTAAACCAAAATTCTTATTCCTTTGCATGCAAAATCCGATTTGACTGTCATCCATACAAATATTTTCAGTTCCCAAACATATTTATGATCCATTTAAAATGCATGCAAAACAACCATCAACTCAAGCTTTGAATACTTTTTGTAAAAGACCCAATATTGAAGATTGTTGATGTTCTTGCCAAGAACATCAACATGCAACCAAAAATTCAGTATTTTGAGCTCATGCATGTGGGTTTAAATGTGTTTTTAGTGGATTTCAAAGATACATTCATAAGACTCTTGAACAAAAATGATGGATCTTTCAAGATTACTACATGCATGTGTTTAAAATGTTCATCTTTGATCTTAACTTTGGTTTGATTTTGGATTCGCCATCTTTTACTAACAAAAGATGTTATGATGGTAAATCTACAAACATTAAGACCCATAAAGATGATTTTAAAAGATGTGAAGAAAGTGTAACAAAAAGATGAAGATCATACTTTTAAAAATGCAAGAATATGAAAAAGACTTAAAAGAATGTGTGTGGATTTTACCCAACACACTTATGTTTACCTTAGATTGCCTTGGACTCTTGTAGTATAAGAGTTTAGGGGCTGGAGTTGTGATGAAGGTTTGAAGGTTTGAAGATGAAGATATGAGGATTTGAAGGTGGAGAGAGAGAGGGATGATACTTGAGAGAAAATGCAAGTAAAAGAAATGATTCAAAAATGAAATGTAAGGTTTATTTTATAGAAATAGGGAGAGAGGGGGGGGGGGGGGGGATTTCACATGGGGGGGGGGGTTATTAATAAAAAAAAATATAAATACTAAAGATAAATGTTGTATTATTGGTTAGATATAAAAATACTTGTATTCTCCTAAACTTAAAATACCAAGTAATTATAAAACAAAGTACTTTCATATATAATATGATTGAAATATATAAATTATCAATTACATAAATACTTGTAGTATATAAATATTTTAGGTTGGCATTTTATGAGATTTATGGATAATTTCCTAATTCAAGGATTTCTTAGGCAAAATTTCTCAATTTTTCCTATTGTACCGGGTTTACTGCTACAATTGCACTGTGTAAACTATGTCATAAAAAAAATAAGGTTTCCAAAACAGTTCTAACCTGAGATGTGAATTTGACAGTTGTCACACCAATGCATAAATGAATATTATGCATTCAAATCTCTGTCGACCGAATCTCTGCAGACGACATATGATCGGTTTAACTCTCTAATCAACAATTGCAAGAAGTTCGGGATTCACATAACTTCTGAAGAAAACAACGTCATGTTCTTAAAGAGTCTAAATGAAGAATGGCTCCAGTTGTCCATGTCTCTGCAAACAAATCAGGACTTAGACTCCTGGACTCTGTCAGATCTCTAAGGAACATTGGCAGCCCAAGAGCCACAAATCGCACAAGCAAAAGCACAAATCAGTGCACCTCTTACACTGGTCGGTAAGACCACAGAAGCTAGAGAGAAGCCAAAGGAGAAAGCTGCAGAGGTAAAGAAGGAGAAGAAAAAGAAAATCTTGATCGTTGATAGTGAAGATAAGGAGGTGGTGGAAGAAGAAGAAACATCAATGGCCTCTATTGCTAAATCGTTAGCCCTTTTGACAAGGGAATTCAGCAGAGGTTACCAGAAGAAGTCTGGTAATGAACGCTATGGAAGAGATGATCAAGGAAGAGAAGGGTCAAATGAAAGGAACGACAGAAGTAGCGACCAACAGAGGTCGACTGACAGAGGTGGTGGCCGACAGAGATTAGACTATAAAGTTGGCAACACTCGACAGAACCAAGTATGTTACAACTGTGGTAAGCCAGGCCAATACGCCAATGAATGTAGAACTGAAAGAGGTGGTGACCGACAGAGGTCGGACGACAGAGCTGGCAACGGTTCCCAGAACCAAGGATGTTTTAACTGTGGCAAGTCAGGTCATTATGCCGCTGACTGCAGGAGCAAATCCAACCGCCCACAGAGGGACTCTGCTTACTACAAAAAGAAAGTGGAGTTTTATGCTCAGAAGTCACTAATGGTGAATCAGGAGAACTGGCTGTCAGACGAATCATCTGATGAAGGCGACAAAAACGCCTTGTTCTGTGGAATGGCAGAGGTCAGCTCATCCGACTCCGATAGTGAGGTATCCACTTCTGACTCTAACTCTAGTCAAGCAGAAGCTAATTTGCTCAAACTAAACATTGAATACACAAAACTTAAAAAGACGTGCGAAAGTATTCAAAAGAAGCTTACCTTCTTTGAGAGAGAAGCTAGACTTCTCACTCAAGAAAAGGCCAAAATCTTTCAAGAAAAGGAAGAAATTGAAACAAATTGGAATAAACACCTAAATCCTTTGAAAGAAAAGATTTATGAACTTAACTCTGCATTAAAAACAAAATCTAAAGAACTAGTGGACGTTGAGACCGACATAATGAACATTCTAGCTCTTAAACATTAATTTCAAAAGGAAAGAGAAGTCCTCTGTCAAGGTTTACTCAGAAGATATCTTTTAATTAAGAAATACCAAGATGCACAGAAAGTGTACGAAAAAATTAACACACAAATAGGGAGACGGGGAATTGGCTTCTGTGATATAGATCCATACACCGGAAACAAGAGAAACAAATCTCTGTCATCTCTATTTCTCACTGGAAGTACAAGAAAACCTGGTTTTCCAAATCTACTCTATGTTAGCAAAAGGCGAAAAGTCTATGGGGAACCTCACTTAAGGAAACCCATGAAGATGATAATGTGTGGTTTGAAAACACAAATTTATCACCTTCAACCTCTGTCAAAAGAGGATCCAAACCAAAGAGATATCTGAAAACTCAAGATCAGATAGGAATCTTTAAGTTTGGTAAACCAGAGACTCAAACTCAAGTTGCTTTTGTCTGCACAATAGATTCTGAAAAGAAATTATCTGCAGAAGCACTTGAGTTCAAACCAATCTTTTCAGAAGAAAAACTAAGAAATCTGATTGAAAAGGAAATAATGGAAATCGGGAAAATAGATATGTTGAAAAATCTATATACACCTTCTGTAGATCAAAAATTCTCTGAAGAGATTTTGTCAGACACCTCTGTTGACTTAGAAAATAATTTTTCAGATGAAGAAAGCAAGTATGACACATGCTCGGAAAATCCAGCCTCTGTCGAAAGAAATATTGATGACTCAACCTCTGTTTATGAGGACGATTCATCATTTGACGAATCAGAGGCTGACAGAATAGAAAAGTTTTCTTGTGACTCGGAGGTTATTAAACAAACCTCTGAAGTTCTTAACAGAACTATTCCTCCTAAGGAGAAAATCACTGGAATTCCAATCTGTCCAGATTTTGTGGATATGTGCATACAAGCCAAAACCTCTATTGAGCTTGAAAATTTCAAAAACCAGAAGTTATTGTCCACTCAAAATCCAAAAGATTCAAAGTTTTTAAAACCCTTACAAGTTAAAGAGAAACCAACATGGCAACAAAAGGGTAACTGGCCAAAACCTAACAAATCTTTTTCTTCTGTGGTAGTGAAATCAACAGAAGTTCACCACAGAAGGGACTCACAGAAGGCTGCTACAAACAAAGATTTTTGCCAACAATCTAATCTACATAAATCTTCTTGTAATAGGAAGCCATATGCTAGAATAGAATGTAATGCCTCTGTGGCCCAGTTTAAAGATTTCAATGAAAATTTCAAGCAAATCACCTCTGATTCTCTATACTGTCATTGCTTTGATCTAATGTTCAAGTTGAATAATCATTTCTGTAGTTCAAATTGTTTTCTCTCTGCACCTAAATCAAATATTAAAGAGAAACAAACTGATTCTTCGACAAAAAATAAAATGTATTTCAAGAATGCTAAGGCAAACTTGAAAAATTCTGACGAAACTGGACCCATATGGATATGGGTACCTAAAACTCTATGATTGTCTTGCAGAAGCAGTATGTGCCAATATGGTATCTAGACTCCGGATGCTCAAGGCACATGACTGGCAACAGAAGTCTTCTATCCACGTACCAAGAAAAACAAGATGGTGGATCAGTGACTTTTGGAGACAACAAAATGGGGCATATTAAAGGCTATGGAGTCATAAAGAAAGAGAATATCACAGTACACAAAGTTGCATATGTTGATGGCCTAAAACACAACCTTCTTAGTGTAAGCCAACTTTGTGACACAGGATTCGATGTACTGTTCAAAAGAACATTCTGCTCTCTCCTAAGTGAAGACACCGGAATTGAACTTCTGCGAGCCAAAAGAAAAGGTGATCTGTATCTAATGAACTTCAATGCCAAAAACAAGGACAACATTTGTCTTGTTGCAAGCAAAAGTGAAGAAGCCTGGCTATGGCACAACAAGTTCTGTCACTTAAACTTTCATACTCTAGATAAACTGGCCAAACTTGATCTAGTCAAAGGTTTACCTGTTGTTAAATTTAATAAGGATCATTTATGTTCTGCCAGTGAAATGGGAAAACACAAAAGAGCTTCCCACAGAGGCAAAACTGACGTGTCTTGTCCTAGGCCTCTGTACATGCTTCACGTTGACCTCTGCGGTCCAATCGCTATACAGAGCCTAGGTGGCAAGAAATATATATACTTGTCTTAATTGATGAATATTCACGTTTTACATGGGTTGAATTTGTCAGAAAGAAATCAGATGTTCCATGCATCCTGATTAATCTAATGAAAAGAATCCAAGTTCTTTATGAGTGCAGAATTCTGAAGTTACGAAGTGACAATGGCACAGAATTCAAAAACTCTGTCATTGAAGCCTATCTCACAGAAGAAGGAATATCCCAGAACTTCTCTGCCGCTCGCACCCCACAACAAAATGGCATGGTTGAACGAAAGAACCGCACGCTCGTGGAGGCTGCAAGAACCATGCTTTCTGCATGCGGATTACCAATGACCTTTTGGGCAGAAGCAATTTCAACTGCTTGCTATACCCAAAATCGTTCAACGATCATGAAAAGACACATCAAAACTCCTTATGAATTGATCAACAAACGGCGACCAAACATCAAGTTTCTCCATGTGTTTGGATGAAAATGCTTTGTCTTAAACGACAGAGACTCAAGAGGAAAGTTTGAAGAAAAGGCTGACCAAGGCAAGTTCATCGGGTACTCTGCCGCTTCCAAAGCCTACAGAGTTTACCTTCTGAAGTCGCGCACGATAGTAGAAAGCATCAATGTGTCCTTTGATGACTCATTCCAAAAGACTTCTGAAAAACTCAGTTCAGAACTCGGGCTAAACAAGGAATCCTCTGGCATCTCAAAAACAAATAAAGATTTAGATCTTTTATTTCAAGAGATATTCAACGACGATGTCGATTCCTCTGCTAGAACCAACAGAACCTCTGCAGAATCACCTTATGTAAATGAAGTAAGTATCTATCTGTCTGATCCATTTAATCCCTCATCCTCTTCTACAACTACTACAGGTACAGAAAATCGAACAGAAGATACAACAAAAGATTCAACAACAGAGGTAGTCAAAATTCTAACAAATCCAACAGAGGAAGCAACACCAGAAGAAACACCAGAGGGAAGTGAAGATGAAACCACAATACCTACAGAGAAGGAGATTCCAACTTTAATACCCATTCCTACAGAAGCTGAACTAAACACTGTGGCAGAACCATCAACCACTTCAACCACAGAAGTTCAACTTGATGACTCAAATGATCATCTTCCACGAACAACTCAATGGTAAAAAAGCCATCCTCCAAGCCAAATCATCGGTAATCCCACTGATAAGGTAAAAACAAGATCAGCTTCTGCAAATTTTTGTTTCTTTACAAACTTTATTGTGTGATCGAACCGAAAAAGATCTCTGAGGCCCTGTACGACCCAAACTGGGTGGATGCTATGCAAGAAGAGCTTCTGCAGTTTGAGTGAAACAAAGTCTGGACTCTAGTACCTCTGCCAAGAGGGAAACAGGCCATTGGGACAAAGTGGGTCTTCAGAAACAAAAAGGATGAAGATGGAGTGATCATTCGAAATAAAGCAAGACTGGTGGCCAAGGGATATCTCCAAGAAGAGGGCATAGATTACGATGAAACTTTTGCCCCTGTTGCACGGCTCGAAGCAATAAGAATTTTCTTAGCCTTCGCAGCCCACAGAGGTTTTAAAGTATATCAAATGACTACAACAACGAAAGACTTTCTACTTTTCTACTTTTCTTCTCAATAACGACTACAACAGAGGTACCACTGATACAACTCTATTCTTTAAAGGAAAAGGAAATGAGCTTATTCTTGTACAAATATATGTAGATGACATTACTTTTGGGTCTACTAATGCCCAAAAATGCAAAGATTTTGAAAAACTCATGCAGAGTGAGATTGAAATGAGTATGATGGGAGAATTAACCTTTTTGTTCTCTGCTCGATCTGTTCAGACTCAAATTCAGAAGTTTTCAGAGGTTCTTTATTGAAGAAAAAGTGTTAGGTTTTGGATTTCGAACCTGTCTGTACAAGATTTTCTCAGAAATTTTGGAATTAAGAGGATTTTTGAAGATTTTGATCATTTCTCGCTAGATCTGAACTTTTCGCAAGATTCAACTTCTTTTCGCAACATTCATCATCAGTTTTCGCAACCAACTATCGCGAGATTTGAAACTTTTCGCAACTAACTGTTGTGAGTTGTGAAGTATTTCGCAACCTTCTGTTGCGAGTTTTGTAATTTTCGCAACCTTCTTTTGCGAAAAGTATTCCTTCAGATTCCCATTCTAAGCCCAAGTCTACTTTTCGCAACCTTTGCCTGCGAATTTCTCATTTCTCGCAACCCTTGCTTGCGAGTTTCTGACTTGTTTAAAAAAAATTGAGAAATTTTTTTCTATAGTGTATTTCAAACACTTTAAGAGTTTTTCAAGAAAAAGTTTTATATAATTTTTTTTAATTCTTCAAACATGAAGCGGCTTCCAGTGTTGTTCAAAGATTCTGATTTTGAACTATGGAGAGTCTCGTTCATCGATTTTATAGCAAGTAGAAAAAATGGTGAAAATATGATAAAATCTTTCACTGAAGGCCCAATGATCAGAACTGACAAAGATTATACAGAAGAAGAGATTAAAAGAATGAAAGCTGACAAAGAAGCTTCATCCAACTTGATCTTCGCACTTTACAAACTTCCGCAACACATCTTCAAACGCGTTGAATGTTTCAAAAACAACTCAATGCAGATGTGGAACGAGTTAACATAGCAAATGCTTGGATCTGAAGTTGCTTTTAAGAGAAAGGAAGAAGAAAAGAAAGCTGAAAAAGAGGATGCGGAACAGAAATCATCAAATGCTGAAACTGAAGAACTTAAGGAAAAGGTTATAGAGCTTACAAAGAGACTTTCTGACTCGGAAAAGTTGCTAAAAGAGGAAAGAGCGAATCGCACAAATGACAAAATGTGCTATGAAAAGCAAATTTTGTCTCTTTCACAGAAAGTTTCTGAAATTGAAAAGAATGAGAGGAATGAGAAGAAAGAAGATGAAATAAAGAAAGCCCTTGAACTCAAATGCGGAAAACTTTCTAAACAAAACATAGATTTTGAGAAAGTTTTATTTTTTGAAAAAGAAAAATTGGAGAAGGAAAGGCTTGAATTTGAAAATAAAAGGAAAGACTTTGAAGCAAAGAATGTGAAGTTGTCAAAGAAGATATATGAGCTTCAAAAAGAATTAGATGAAGAAAGACAAGAGCTGGAAAAGAGAAAGAAAGCTGACTTTCAGGCCAGGAGCGTCAAAGATGAATTTTCTGTTGAAAGGAAGATTTTTCAGCAAGAAATACGAAAGCTCACAAAGAATTTGGCCGTGTTATCTACTGATATCATGAAAGAGAAGAGAGTTAATTGTGACATTCAGAAGAAGCTTGATTTCGTGACCAAGGAACGGAATGCCTTATCAAACAAAGTGAAGTCACTCAACAAATCCAAAAGCTATTCAGAAAGTCCGATTCGACCGTCTAATCTTTTCTTTGATCATTTAGTGGATAATTCTTCCAAGTATAAATATGCTAATCTTCCTTCATACAAGAAAGTCAACATGCAATGGAGAGTCAAAGGTACAATTCCTGAAAAAGATGTACCAAAATCATCTGTTCCCAACAAGAACACTAACCCGAAAGGTAAATCTTTTGCTAAACCTGATTCATTATATTCTGCAAATCATTTAATCAGGTTAGCACAAAAGAATTTTTGTTGTTCTTATTGTGGTACTAATGATTTTATTAAAAATGATAGTATTCAATATTGGTATGGTACTTATCATTTTCCTTCCTATAGAGCTCTGCTTAACAAGTCAGGACCCAAGACACGTTGGGTACCAAAATCTACTTAATATGTTTTTGCAGATTTAGAAGCAAATCGTCGAACTCTCGGAAGAAGATTATTTTGTGCCAATAAGGGGGAGTAAAGAGATATGGTTTCTAAACACATCGGTTTAAAACCCGGATTTCAAAGTTTATGGCTTTTGAACATATCAATTCAAAACCCATGCTTCAACGACTATGGTTTCTGGACAATTCAGTTCAGGACCCGTGCCTCAACGACTTTGGTTTTTGAATACATCACTTCAGGACCCATGCTTCAACGACTATGGCTTCTGAACAATTTAGTTCAGGACCCGTACTTCAATGGCTAAGACTTCTAAACAAATCAGTTTAGAACTCGTACTTATCAGGTTAAATCTTTTACCGCATGATCATTCTACTCAGGTGATATCCTTAACTGTCACATCTTTCAATTCAAGGAACAAGTGGTAAAAGGTAACATTGCATTATGTTTTATTTCTACTGCTTTGAATGTTTGAATTTTTACAAACTTCATTCAATGAAGTGAAGTTTTTTCAACTTTCATTCAATGTGTGTCAAGGGTGATTTTACAAGCGTTTTTTGTATTATCTGAGTTACATCTGTTTCATCTTTCACTTCTAAAATAAATCGAAAGGTCAGCAAAACATGAATGAAATTATGCTGAATGCTCAAAATCATGTGATTCTAGATTTATATAGAATATAATGCTCAAAAAGACTTTTTGTTAGAATGATGGATGGAAACGAAAATATGGGGAAAGCACTATGTTTTAGAACCAAGTGATTGAGATGCTCTAAGTTTTAAATCTAATCATTTAGTTTGAAAGTTTGTGCCTGTGGCCTTTCTGGTTTGGGAGATTAAGTCCTAAGGGGTGCTCGACACCTAGTCCCTAAGACCAACTGGTCTGGGATCGGATGACCCAAATCCTGCTATAGAACCAGATAGAAAGCCATCTTCTACTGGTATAAATGGGTTTAAGATATATCGATGTGGCCTTTCTGGTTTGGGAAAGTAAGGTCTAAGGGGTGCTCGTCACCTAGCACCTAAGGCCAACTGGTCTGGGATCTGCTGACCCAAATCCTGCTATAGAACCAGATAGAAAGCCATGTTTAACGGTGTATCTTATTCTTAATAAACTTTGTGATTAAAAGATGCCAATGAGCACAAAATCAAAAGATGCCAATGTGCACAAAATCAAAAGATGCCAATGAGCACAAAATCAAAAGATGCCATTGTGCACAAAATCAAAAGATGCCAATGAGCACACATCTCTTGAAACTTGGGGAAAATACAAAGTCGCGATAAACCTGTAAATTTGTGAAAATTCTGATTTTGGACAAATAGTGTGAGTAGAGCAGAGTATTCTGATATGTTTTAGAATTGCATTTGCTTGTTGCTAATCATATTTCGCATGCTAGCACACCAAATAGATTTAATAAAGGAGTTGAAACTGAACATTTTTAACTTGATATGCAATGATGTCTTGTATTTGAATCCAATCACATGCATTTGATTTCATTTGATTGAAAAATCTGTTAAATTTCATTAAGTTGGATTTCTTTTGTAAAGCTTTCAAATGATCAAATGGTAGTATTTATAAAATGTAGTTCAATGAATTTTATTTTCTTTGTATAAATTTTTCAACTACTGTGCCTAAATGAAATATATGCATACTTTCAGGGGGAGAAAACAAATTGCTCCAGAATTCTTATTTTGAGGGGGAGCAAGATCATTCATTAAGGAGGAGATTGTTAGTGAGAATCAGAGACGCGACTGAAATTGAAGAAGGTTTTCGATGATCATGATGCACACTTTCATCGAAAAAGGGGGAGAAATGTTTAGTTCAATTTCATGTCAAAGCTGTCAAGTCAAAGATTCGATTTCATGATAGGGGGAGAAATGTTTAAAGAAGACTTCGTCTCAAGAAAGGAAAGGGGGAGATTTCTTCTTCAAGAGTTTAAGAGAAATCGATTGATCATCTTGTGATCTCTTTTTCTTAAACTTGTGCTATATGGTGAATATCCTTACTGAAGATTTAAGTTCTCAAGTCAAAGAAAGAAAAGGGGGAGAATTCTTCAAGAGTTTAGGAAAAATCGATTGATCATCTTGGTTTCTCAAGAAGATCTTTTTTTCTTAGATTTGCGCTACATTGTATCAAAATGCCTTGTGTGAAGAAACAAATTCTCCATATCTTTTAAAGAAAGAAAATCTCCGTCAGTTCCCCGCCTGAAGATTTTGTGACAATTTGACTTTGACAAGCCTGATAAAGACCGAAGATTTTGAAGATTCAAGAAGCCGAAGACTGCTGTTCTCAAATGTTTAAATCTTGAATCCAAGGGGGAGATTGTTAGGACAAATATGTCTTCAAGATTTAATCTTGATTTATAGAGTCAAAGTCAATGTAATAGAAAGTCAAACTTAGCTTAATGTCTTGTTTAGAGCTTTGGTATAAATAGCTTTGTTTAGACTAAGCTTGTAACACTCTTGTAAGCTTTTGGTCATAACTCATATCTTGTAAACACCGAGAGCCGACATAATAAGATCTACTTTCTCTCTCTACTCTCTCTCTAGAATTTCTCTCTAATCTTGATAGATCTTGGATTAACAAAGACTTTGGTCACATCATCTGCAAAATCCCCATCTTCTGTGATTCCAAAAGTGCGATTGCCATCTCTGCAAATCCAGTACAGCATTCAAAGACAAAGCACATAGATATCAGGTATCACTTTCTGAAGTATCATGTTGAAAACCAAACCATCGAGATGCATTTTCTTCCAGCAGAATTTCAGCTTGCTGATTTATTCACCAAGGCACTTGATGAGAAAAGATTCCTTTACTTGGTGGGTAAATTAGGAATGATAAATATGGATTACCCTCTGTAAGTATCTTATCTTTATGTTCTAAAGTATGTATATTTTTTTTTAATTTGTAAATTTTTTTTAATTTGCTTCTGTATGTAAAATCTAAAATCTCAATTCTGAAAGCATAAGAGCTTCTGTAAGTCTCCTCAGAACCTCTGATACACTTGACCTATGTTATATACATTTACTTCTGATTATTTGAACCAAGCATAGGTCAAGGGGAGCAGAAGGAGAACATACTTGATCTACAGAGGTTGAGTAGATCAAGGGGGAGCAGAAGGAGACCTTGCTTAATCTACAGAAATTTATAAGTCAAGGGGGAGAAAAAGGAATAGATGACATCAACAGAAGAAAAGAACTTTGTCGGACAAAGAAGAACAAAAAGGTTGGTTTCTCGTACAAATTCTTTTTCAAAAACAATTTTTCTAGGTCACAAATTTCCAAATATGTTCTAGAACATTATTAAAAACATTCCAAATAAAATTTGATCAAAAAGAATGTTGAGTTTTCCATTATTAGAAATTTAAGGTCACAGAACCTCTGCTGAGTCCAACAGAGGTTCTGCAGGCAAAAGCTCTGATCTTAAATCAATAATTCTTGGAAACTCTGTCAATCACCTTGGGTATCAATTTCAAAAAAGAATTATCGCGTACAAATGCACTGCAACAGAAGTCATTGATTACAGAGTTCTCTCCACAAGAAAGAACTTCTGTAGACCAACACTTGTTTTAAAAGACTTTTTGCTGCACAAAACCTTTTTCAAAAACAATTTTCTAGGACACCAGCTTTCAAACAGGTCCTAAAAACATTGTTAAAAACAATCAGAAACTTGGATGATCAAAAATGTTTATAAATTATTAGATATGAGAAATTTCTTGTCTCAGAGCCTCTGCTGGCTCTGACAGAGGTCCAAAAACCTCTGTAAAGGAATTTCTATGCTAAATATTTATCGATCCTCTCCGTGGACTTTTCAACATTTTTTTGTGAAAGTACAACCTACAATGGCAAGAAAAACAAAGTTTTCAAATCACAGAGCCTCTGTCAATTTTTACTTTGGGCATTTCTGTAACAGAAACGGTAACTTTTCTACGAGTGAGAATCATGTGGAGGTAAAGAGGCCCACGCGCCTAGCATTTAAGAAGGCCGCCCACGACGTCTCGTCATAACTGACACAGAGGACATGTCATCTTTTCATTGGACCAACATGGAGCACGTTCCTCTGGAAAGTTGAACCCGCCGTAACCACTCAAGTGCGGACCCCAAAATTATTCACCTCAAAATATTAACCCTTTCAGATTCTACCGTTACATACTCAGTATAAAACCCAAGTTACCTCTCCTCACAAAAACTTTACTCGCTTTCTTCTCCGGCGAACCTGCAACTATTCTCAAATCTTCATTTTACTTTGCAAAAATGGCTTCCAGTTCCCACGCTGCTCAAAACTCTCCGGCGAACTCTCCTCAACACTCCCCGGTACATTCAGAGCACTCCCAAAACCCTAACATCGCCGTAAATGCTGAAACATAAAACTCCGGCGACTCTGCAAACTTTGCACCAACCACCAACCTTCAACATTTTTTGAACAAAGAACATTTTGAGGATGTTCTTCCATTAAAGTCCAACAACTGCTACCTTGTGCCCTCACCAACAGCCTTCGGCGAAGCCCATGCCCTTCTCCTAAACATCATGGAAAACCATATCCTATACCCCCTACTTTCCAAAACCCCAACCAAAATCCCTGCTCGATATCTGAATCAATTTTGGCAAAGTTGCCGATTTGATTCAGACGACTCTCTGATAAAGGGCTATATTTCAAATCCAGACAAATCTGAATACCTAGAACTCATGTTCAACAGAACAATGTTCTCGCTCGAGTTCAACCTGCCAACCAGAGGTCTACTTGGCATAAAGAAATATGCTGAGGTTCCGACGGACGAGGAGCTCTGTCGATTTGTAGAAATGTTAAGGTATAACACAACCCTAAGGAAACGAAATGATTTCCGCAGAGGCAGACTACCACCTCTGTGGAATACCCTCTTCTCCATCTTAAATCGTTGCCTCACAAGGAAAAACGGTAGCCCTGACCAAAGCTCACATCAGATCCTGACCATCATGTATGGGATCTATTACGATATTCCACTCGATTATGCCACCATCATGATGCAGGAGATGATAAATACGATCGACAGAAAGATTGCAACCCAAAAAGCCAAACAACATACACCAGGATATCTGCCACCTCTGCAATACCAAAGAATAATGGGAGTTTTACTCGAGCCTCTGCTTCTTCTACAGAAATGGCCAATGGAAGGGCCAACTGTAAAACTCTATCCCATGAACAAAAACGTTCCTACAGAGCATGAAGACGACTATCCTCTCTGCAGACCTCTGTCGAAGAACCTTCTGTCATATACAAGCGATGAAGATAGGAAGTTAGAATATATACGCGCACACAGTACTCCAGAACCAAGTCCTGTGACACCCCCGCGTCTATGAGCCCCCTTAGATATAGATGTAGTAGAGAGGATGACAGAAGAAGAATGGGCCAGAGCTTTAGAAAAACATTACTCAGTACAAGACCGTTTCAAAGCCCAAAGAGAGAGCATATACCCCTCTTCTCCCAAAAGAAAAAGCTCTGCAGCAACACCCAAAAAGAAGAGCAAGAAAAGGAAAACCACAGAGGAAACTACAACCTCTGCAGCTCAACACTCTTCTCCACCAGAAGCTACAGAAACAAGATCTTCTGCACCTCCCTCCCCTCCAAAACAAAAGAAAAGGAAAACCAAAGCCACAGAAGAGGGAGCTCCTAAGCCAAAGAAGAGGAAGTCAAAGAAGAAGAAACCAACATCACCTCTGCAGGTCATTACAGAGGAAGTCGAACAAGAAGAGGAAGATCATACTATGCATCTGTAACCACCCTCCCCAATAGTCTATACAGATCAACAGGGAGATTTTAATGCCTTCCTCAACAATCCCGACATTCCCACACCTTAGATCCATCAGGATGGGTCGCAGAACCATTGGATAAAACATTCAGACTACAGAAGTTTTGCGAACAACAGAAGACATTTCCCCTCCTTCCAGTTTTGACACTCAACGTCGAACCCCTCAACATGAAATAGAAGTCATTTCTGCAGCTCAAGGTACACAACCTATGCACCCTCACGTTCGAAAACTCATAGGATCTCATTTTATCTATGATTCCTTAAGAGCAGAAGCAGAAGTGCCTTTAGAGGAAACTGCAGAAGAAGAGGTAAACATAGATATTGCAATAGACGAAGAGGTTAGGGTAGAAACCACAGAGGGTTCTACAGAAAAAGATGCCGCAAAAGTAGAAGGCACACATCCCCAACCCCCTCCCAGTGCAACCCACATTTCTGATACCGCCAGTCTAGCGGCAGAAGGTATCATTGAAAAAGAGCAGCACAGCTCGATCCCAACCCCACCCAGCCAGCCAGAGGTTACTCTTTCAACCTCTGTGCCTAATATAACCGGGGAAACCATTCCTGGGGAGTCCTCTCGAAAGGACTCACCCAATGTTTGTGATTTATTGCCCCAAATCACACCTGACATCCTAGCAGAGGAATTCGTTTCCTCTGCCACGCACACAACGATAGGCCCAACCTCCGTTCAGAAGGGAGTAGAAAGCACAATGACGAAGAAACTCTAGACAAGTCTCCAAGTCAACAGAAGGACATTCCAATACCCACCTCTGGAGTGGATTTGGACACTGACCTTCACAGAACTTCTGTAGAGGTTGAAACACAAGTTTTCCTCGAGGATCAGAAGGAAATCCTTCCACCCTCAACATACAAACAGGGGTGAATGAAGGTGTCCAAGGAACAAGGACAAACTCTAGAGACGAATGTGTTCCTCCAGAGGTTACAACGAGTTCACACGTATCAAGGGGTGAGTTCCAAACCCTTGTCACCTCTGTGAACCAAACAATGAAAGAGTTGCAAAGCTCTTTCATATCTTTTGCAGAAACAACATCGACGGCCATCTCCAAACTGAATACAAAAATGGACAATCTGTCCACAGAGGTACAAAAAGCCATAGCAGAGATGAAGTCCACTGCAACAAACACTACCACCTCTGCCGCAACTGACTTTGAAAAAGCCGCAACCTCTGCATTCAATAACTCTGTCAAGACTTTCCTGCAAAAATTCAAAGATCAATCCTCTACTTCTAAGGGCCTTACACCATAAGACCTAAAGAAGGCCTTAGAAGAAGTTCAAGAGCAAACACTACAGAACACTCAAGCCATGAAGCCTTCTGACTACATGACAAGAGTTCAGCTCACAGAACTTGGACAAGGAATCCTTGATCAAATGACAGAGTTCATCAGAGCCTTCACAGCTGCCAACGCGAACTACATCAGAGAATTTCAAGCTAGCGTCGGCAAAATGCGCTTCAACACAGAAGAAGAGGTTGAAACACTGCTGGGCCTTTGTGATGACTTGTGCGCAAAGATGATAGCTGCAGGGGTGGTTCCTCCAAAGAAATAAGATACAACATGCAGGGCAGAGGGTACGACAGAGATAAATCAGGATGACTCTGATGATGACCATCATGGTCCATCAGATCATCCTGAGGGGGAGAATCAAGGGGAGAAAGAAAGGGAAACAGCTGCAAGCAGTCCTCCAATATCAGCAGTACCCATTTCCTCTGCACCCCCAACCCAAACCCAAACTCAGGGAACTCAACAGAGACCCACAGAGGAAACACCAGCCTCTGTGGAAACCACCTCTATCTTTGAAAAAGATGTCCCTGAAGTTCAAATCCTAACATCTTCATCCTCAGAAGAACTTCCCCATTCTCCACCAAAATCCCAACCCAAAACACACCCAAGAAGAAAATCCATTACCCACAAACCAAAAAGCTCTAAACGATCTGCTACTTATGTCCTAAATAGAATGGAGTTCATATCTACGTTCAGGGCTGCAAAACGTTTTGATATCCCTCCACAAACCACAACTGAGCTTAAAAAAGAAAAATCCACAGAACCATCCCCACCAAAGTCCTCAGAAACTAAAAAGTCAAAAACTACAGAGGCAATCCCCATAACACCCACAGAGACCTCAACACCCAAACCAACAGAAGCAATCCCACAGAGTCCAAAACAGGCAACAGGTTCTAAGCCTCCCCAAGCCAAAGATAAAGGAAAGGGCATCATGACAGAAGAACAAAAGAAGAAAAAGCCAATGCCTTAGACGATAGAGAAGTTGATGAAGAGCTCATTTGATGCTTTTGTCACTCCTAAACCTGAAGAAAACTGGGCATTCAATTCAGATCCTCTGTCAGAAATCCCAATCCTTGATCCAAAAGCAAAAGTAACAGAAGGTAGGGTTGCAGAGATAATACAAGGAATAGATGCTCTGCGAAGACCAATACCACCACCGACTACACGACATGCAGAAATGGAAGAGGTGGTGTATAGGTATCTTTACAGACAACAATATCAGAACAATCCTCCACCACACATTGAAGATCCTCAACTCAGAGCTGACCTTGACAACACCTTCACCAGAATAAAGCCAAAAACAAGGGCATAAGTCTTCTCAGAGTCCAAAATGAAAAGGTAATTTACTACAAATTCTCTCAAACGAGAACCTTTCCAAAGATCAGGTACAACATCTACAAAGTCAAAAGGGAGAACAAGTCCGAAAATCAATTTTCAGATGCAAATATAAGGAACTTGAACCCTACGATCTACCAGATCTTCTACTTCGGACGAAAGAAAACTTCGACAACGATGCCAACAGAAGGGCCTATCAAGTATTCAGCAAAGCGATGAGGGAAAAGCTTCTGCTATAGAGCATGATAGACTTTCAACTGGGAAGAGATCTTGGAGTCAGAAATCTAAGTCTAAGACCACCAGAGGATCACTGCCCACCTTCTGCCATACCCAACTCAATCATAACAACACCAAGGTACGGGTTAGTATATAAGGATCCTACTGGCCAAATAAGACTCTTTGTGGAAATGGACTGTCAGAAGTATGCAACCAGTACTCTGAACAAGTTCAGATCAATCTTAGAAGAGAACAGAGGTACTCAGCTTATGGATCAAGAATCAGCAGAAAGAATGATCAGAGAAATAGATTCTACAATTGGCTTAAGAGAACTCTGCATCAAATTCTATCACGAGCTCAGAGAAGTGGGATTCGACAACAGAAGTTTCAATGACTTCAAAGATGCAAATGTCTGAGTCTTTATTTTTCCATATCTCTGTAAACTTTAAAAAAGAAATGAAATGAATCCTTTGAGGTATTGTTTAACCTCTGTCTACTTTACTTAGCCTAATTATGCATAAAGTCAAATTTTCTTTTTTCAATACTTAGGGGGAGATTGTTAGCTCCAAATATTCATAATATTAGAAGTATTGAAAAATAGGCTATGTATGAAAGAGTTCCACAGAAGCTCTGCCGAAGTGAGCAAGATCATTCAAGGAACACCAAGACCCAAGAAAGACAGAACACTGCAAACAAAGGATCGAAGAAGGATGCTCACAAAGGACCGAGCCGCAGAACCTCTGTCACCCTTGACAGAGCCTCTGCGGTTCAGACTGAAGACTTGGAAGATATTTATAATATCTTGCGACTGTTACAAAAATATCTTACCACTGTTACAGAAATATCTTGCTGCTGTTCCAGGGTTCGTTCATCAACTTGTACAAGGCATGGTCCGACAACAAACACGTCTCAAACTCTGATAGGAATCCTTACAAGTTGATATTAGCGCATTTAATGCATGCAGGTTTCCAACTGTTCATGCCATCCCTTCTTTCCTGTAGCAATAGTCCTTTTGTATAGAATAGATCTTTTGTAGTAGTATAAAAGGAAGACTCATGTTGAGTTCTTCCTCACCAACCAACTAATACACACACAACACGCAAAAACACTTGCACACAGTTAACGTCAAATCTGTTCTTAGTGTTCTTAATCAAAATACAGTAATCCTTGAGATATTCATCTGTTCTTCATATACTGTTTATTTGGTATTTTGTGTTGTTTCTATATAAACATTACTATTAGTTCTTCAAATACGCTTCCGTAACACGTCTTATTTGAACTAATAGATTAGATAATCATTGTTAATCAAATACGGGAACCAACAACATGTATAAAAACTTTTCATGCCTTGAATGCAAAAATACATATGCTTGTATCATAACATACCAAAACGTCTTATCAAATTCTTCATAATGCATAAAATACATTTATATAGCATATATGTATCTCAGTAAATCTCATAACGTACTTACACTGATTAGGCTTAACTTCTTCCTTGCTCTTCAACTTGTAGTATTTTAAGAGAGAAAGAGATTTGGTATGAATTCAAATGGTTTGCTTCCACCTCTATTTATAGCTAAAACATAAGGCATCAATGACTTGTTCCTTTTGCTTTCAAGATTGTACTCCTATAAGGTTTTGACACCTCCTACTTCCAAGATAAGAGAATAATACACCTCGTGTTGTCGTGCTTCTAGGTTGCTGTGTCAAGCTTCTAGGTTGCTTTGTCAAGCTTCTAGGTTACCATGTCATGTAGTTTAGGATGTACTTGTTAGTTGGTAGCTTTGCCAATTCATTACTTAGTCTTGACAACACACTATATAGCCTTCACAACTCATCATTTAGAGTGCTTAATCATGTTAATTAGGCTTGCTTTGTCATCCATATAGATTTGCTTCTTTATGCTTTGGCTTGTAGGACACTTGTAAGATTTTTATTAGTGATAATATATGCATTTAAGGAAGGCTACAACTACTGGAAATTATTTAATGTTTTTAATAAAATCATAACTCTTATATTCAAAGCTTAAAACATCAAATTAAAAGTAGGGTGTTACAACACTTTTTTGTTTGTTCTTATAAAACACCCTATTAGGACACTTATTTATTTTAGGCGTCCTATAAACTCAACTTGTGGTAGTGGGATTACCGACAGAAGTCATTACTGACGGATTAGCAACTGTTTAAGACGAACCGCTTTGTCAATGGATTAGTGACGGGACACCTTACAAGCGGATTACGGTCAACTATCTTTACCGACAGATAAACCAACGACCCCTTTTACCGACGGATAAAACGTCGGTAAGTATTTTTTTAACATTAAAAAAAAGGTTTAAAGACATTTACCGATGGATCACCGACGGTAATTAGTTTTTTCACCAAAAAACCAAAAATTCTTGTACAAAACCTGCCCACATTCCATTCAATATCCAAAAGCAATAAATCTAATTCCAAAACACAATACTATCCATATACAATGAATATCCAAATACTATCCTAAACCGGGGGAGGAGGAGGAGGAGGGAGGGTTTCCATCCGTCCACTACCTCATAAAGATATCAAACTGCTTCGCACGAAACCCGCGGAGGATGGGGAATATGAGAAGGAGGGTTACCGACGGATCACCGACGGTTCGCACGAAAAAAAAATCAGTAGTATAATAAATATATTTGCGACAGATTACCGACGGATATATATTTAAAAATAATTCAAAAATAAAATAATATTGTGTCCATTGGTGATCCGTCGGAAACTTTATTTTCACCGACGGATTTGATGTTCGTCGCAAAGGCTAAGTCCGGCGTTAATCCGTTGGTGTTCCGTCGAAAAATTCCGACGGATGGAATCCGTCGGTTATACTTGGTCAAAATAAAAGATTTTCTACTAGTGTTTCGTTATGTCTACTTCTGTTTTCCTCTCTCTAGATCTTTTAAAGTTCTATAGTTTTTTTTTAATATCACCACCATCGGGATCCGATTGGTTTTCGGGGATACGTACATTTATGTATAGAAGTTGGAGAAATATTACCCATCACATTTACAAAAGACTTTTGAATCTAATTAAGCAATCACATTTTCTTACATAATCACTCGTTACGTGCATACATTCTATTCTCTATGCTATTGATCATAAGTCTACAGCTTGGATCAAGTTGTTACATGTAACTTAATTTTACCCATTAGTAATCAAAAACATATACAATCACTAAAATATCTAGAGATTCGGCCTCGCAACCCGCCCGAATTGGTCTCTTTATCTCGTAAAACTTGTTGTTGCACTACTAACACCGAAGCCGAGCTTCCTAAATCAACCGATGCCACATAGTCACCTATCACGCCTAGCTCCTGACTTTCGCTCCAACTTGACAAACCTTCGATCAAGACAGGATTAACCCCGAGCTTTCTTCCTACAATCCAAAGATCATAATCTTCGCTGTTCATCGCTCGTATAGCCGCCACTGTCTCTTCTCCATTCCTTACCACCACCTCTCGATACGCCACTCGCTCATTCCCCTCATATTTCACCCAAAAAGCCGTCACCAACCCATCATCAAGCTTCTTTTCCATCTCATCATCCCCTTCACCGTTATGTGCAAGAAAACGTATTACGGTAAGTGAAACATTTGGGTTCACAGCCATCCTGTCCGCACACGCCAATGCTTCCCTTGCATCCGACCCACCCAAAAAGAGCATCGCAAAATGGTACTGCATGTTCGTCACAGACATTCGCATGTTTCCAACTCGTGCCTTAAATTCGCCTTTGTCGACTAGAACCGCCACCGAGCAGGGTGCATGGTCCAGCACGGTGTTGTTTAATGATCTCACATTGTTTTGAACCATATTGGTCCCAGCCAACCCTCTTAGTGGAGATGTATTGAAAGGTAGTATTATCAATGAGGATTTTTTATCTAGAGCAAGTTCACAAACATCTTGATACATGCTTCTATTTGGTGCCACAGACGTAAATGAGTAAACCTTTATAACATCACTTCTGGTTTCTTGGATACTTTGGAAGGCTTTATGTATGGTTCCGGTGTCATCCGCATCGCTCTTTTCATTTTGGTCTCTTTTTTCCTCGGAATGGTCAATGAACACCGGAGCAGCACGTCCCACAAGCTCCACAAGGTGAAGTGCATAAACCATGAAAGGACTATGTACTGTGGGGTTAAAAGCTTCTAGAAGATGGGCCATTCCCGGAACACTTTCCTCATCGATGAAGCAAACGAGGATGCGGAGTTCGGTGTTCGGAGGAGTGTGTTGGATGTTTCGTCGTTTGTTAATCATGTATGGTCGATTTGGATTATAGGCTATGCTGATCAAGGGTGTTGCTACCCCAGTTATAACGATCGTCAATAGTACAAACATCGTAAACTGCGGAATCCCGATCATCTGTAGATTCAAAAATGATGAACTTTTACATTATACAATGAGACCAATATGAAGAAGACACTATAATAAAGTGATTTTTAGATCACCAAATGCTTCTTAATTGGGAGTTTTAATAGAGTAAATACTTAATGGGGATTTTGGTTTATCAGAATAATATTAACTGTGCGTCTTTGCGTCGTACTAGTGTAAGTCATTAACGATATTTTTGAGCTTAAAGGGATAAGAGCAGCTATACCTTGTTGAATTCGTTATAATAAAATGTTAGGAAGAAGCTACAATACCTAATAAATATTATAAACGAAGTACAACAACTTAGTCGGGAGCAATATATAAATTATTATATTAATATTTGATATATAAAATTTGAAAATTGTCATACAAAAAGTCTACAACACGATTTATTTTTTCATGTCCTATTAGGTTTCTTAACTTTATCGGTAAAACTTATTAAATCACCTAATTCATTCTAACAACTTATCCAACCTTATTGTCTACATTTAAATTAATGTAAAGACTTATTTTTTATATATTAATAGCTATGCAACATTTTAATAGTATTCTCTTTACTTTTATAGATGCATGTAATTTAATATATATGATCTTTAATAAAAACGAAATAAGTATAAGAGATATATTTTAGGATGGTCTCACAAGTAGGGAGTGAGGTAATGTACATTTGTGGTAGGGATGATGGTTTTTTGTCTTTGACTCCCTAGTCCCTACTAAGGTTAAAAGGTAGATCTGATATGTTATTAGATATATCACACATTTCAATTTTAGTGTGTGTTTATAGTCTGATTAATTATTATTTTGTTGAAACCCTTGAATGTCTTAATTAAAAACCCAATTTTCTATTGAGGTCGAAACCCTATAATCATATGTTTACGGGTATGACCAAATTTCACATATGAACATACCCATATATATATATATATATATATATATATATATATATATATATATATATATATATATATATATATGGGTACATAGAGGTTGAAATAACAGAGATAAAAAGGTTGAGAACATAAAAATAAATGATCATGTGTGAATATATGCAACTTCATATGTGAGGTAGATGACTGAACGTAAATTAATTCACGTATGTACCTTTAAATATATTCTTTCTAGGTTTACCAACGATTCATATACAAGTAAATTAACCCTATGCTCTCAACCCTTTTACCTTTGTTATTTGAAACTCTCCTTGTATATGAAGACATGTGTAATTAAACAAAGGGGAATTGAAATAGAAAACCTGGAAGTCCAGCCAGTGTATAAACAGTAGCAGCTCGACTTCACCTCTGAGGCCCAATATCAAGCTCAAGGTGATTCCATCTCTTAGAGGAATCTCAAAGAAACGAGTGATGAACAATGTTGACACAAGTTTAGTCAAATATCCCGTTAATGCCACAAAAAACAAAGGCTGCAATTTTGACCACTGAGCACTCATGGCAAACACATCTGTCATCAAACCCACATTTGCATACGCAAATGGCATCAAAATCTCTGAAGTAAATGATTCGCATTTTTGGACCAAAGTGGCTCCTAAAGGCGGACCATCAGGCACTGCCAGCCCCAACCAAAACGGACCATTAACTAATGCTACCCCAAGCATATCGCTTAAGAATGCCGAAACTAGAACACCGGTCAAGATTGAAACTATGTAAAATTGCTCGACTGGTTTGCCTTCTGGTGTGACTTTAATGATCCAAAACATCAACATTCGAATTCCTCCAAATATGGTTATTGACATAACGATCATAGATAATATGTACCCTATCGGTGCCAATGGTCGCCCTTCGCCTTGTTTAGCAGCCTCAAATGCGACAACCCCATTAATTCCAACCACGTCACCAATAACAGCCGTAGCTAATGCCATTCGTCCTATATCCGAGCTCAAAAGGTTGAGTTCTCGAATAATACTATGGAGAACAGGGAATGATGTTATGGCTAGGGATGCACCGACTCCCCAAATGGAAGAAATTTTCTTCATTTCACCTTCTAAAGAATTTCTGACAAGCATTGCAACTGCCAATGTTGCTACTGCAGGTATAACCATGCCAAATACTGCAATATGCCACTGTTTTTTTGTTGCTCTTTTTATTGTGAGGAGATCCATCTTCACCCCAGACAAGAACATGAAAAAAATGAATGCAAATGACCCAAGATTCCTGAATATGAATGTTGATTGGACTGGGAACATCCAATTCATGAACTTTTTGCTTCGGCCTAAGCATGATGGTCCAATAATTATGCCTCCCTTCAAGATAAGAAAAATTAATGGATTTCATAACATGTTGGTTCTTAAAAATTATCCGTATTTATGGAGTGACAAAAAAATTTGTGATTTTTCCAAGACATTTGGGACGAATTTTTCTTGATCTTGTAAAAAGGTAACGATAATTATTTCTATTGTTATGTAAAATGTCTTGAAAGTTCGTTTAATAACAACGAAGAAAAAAGAAACTTACGAGTATCTCGGAGATAACACGAGGTTGTTTGAGAGGTTTGAGAAGGTGACGAATAACGTGGGTAACGATGAGGATCAACGAGAGCTCTAATAACAGGAGTGAAAAAGACGATTCATGAGGGAGTTCTCCGTTGATGAATACCCCAAAAGGATGTTTGTCGTGTATGTAATTGCAGTATATTTGTTCCTTTGGTATTGTTTTGAATGGACCTATAAGACCGTACTCTTTCTCGGTCGACATATTTGAATCAGAAGCTTCACATTCATGGCACCTGAAAACCCTAATTGTTTGTTGGAACCCTAGCCATGCAAAGGTTGTAAGAGAGGGAGGGAGAGAGAACGGGGGGGATGGACATTCGATTGAAGGAGCGTTAAAAAGGGTAGAAGGCATTAGGCGTCTATTAACCGTGGGAATATTAGTTCTAATTTAATTACAATCATGGTCCCTATGATTTCATCGATTTTACAAAAAAGATCTGTAACCCTAAAAATTCATGTCTTAAGTCCCCATGTTTTTTTTATGCATCGCGTCTCTTGCACTAACTTCATTAAAAAATCTCCTTAAACCTATTTTAGTGTTTTAAAAAAACACACACACACATATATATATATATATCAAATGAAAACTCATTTTTCATTGTGAACGTTAGAAAAAATTATAACCATTGATTAAAAATAAAGATCAAAGGTTAAAAACCACGGTGACAATTTTAAATAATATGAAAAGATTGTCCATGGCTTACTGAATATTGAGCTTATAGGGGTAAAATTGAAAAACAACAATGACAATTCAAATTATACTTAGGCCATAATCATAATACAAAGTAGCACCTATAAGAGAGTTCTCCATAATTTCTCGTCCAAATTCCTCCCAATAAAACTGCCATTGTTGTCGAAAATTCTCTCACTAAAAACTGCCATTGTCGCCGATCATTTCCATATAATTTATACAGAAAAAAACTGAGAATAATGAGAGATAGTAGTGAACAACACGATAACATACCTAGCACACAGGTTTTTCATCGAGGTGAGTTTTATTGCATAATAATCTGTCTTGTATAGTTGCGGTTTATATTAAAGTTTTACTGATTAAAATCAACGATTAATGATTGATAGGGAAAGTTAGAAGTGAAGCAATTCCAAAAGCAAATTCTCAGCTGAAGAAATCTAAAATTGAAAAAATGAAGACGATAATAGATTCAACTGATACGATAGACCTCTGTTTATGAATCTAAATTTATGAGAAGATATTTGTTTGATCTAGTTATATTTCATGAATAGATGTTTGTCATGAACAATAGTAAATATGAATACAAATATGCATTCATAATTGAATAGATCTTACGTACTTAATATTATAATTTGAGAACAAATATATTAAAAATGATTATTATAAACATTATTTATGAAAAATCTAACTAAAAAACAGAGATATATCGCTTATTATTATATTTTATATATTATTAAGAATGAATAAATATTAACTATTATTCAAAATAAAGATGAAAATTTATTATCATTTTCAAATATCTACTATTATTCTCGATGAATGAACAAACGTATTTTTTATGGATAATATAACATTCATTATGAATTTCACATATTTAGTCTTAAATAGTAATACAAAGAAAAGGTAAGAACCCACTCTTCGGTGTAAATAAAGCTAGATATTCATAATGAATATCACTTCAACCCTTAATGTCAACATTTATTCATAACAAATAAAATATGCTTGATTATTGCTATAACATCAATCATTAATTTTAGATAATATTCAATTAGAATAAATGATGATTTTCATGTTGGTCAGGAAGTGATAATCACTTTGGAATATCATCTTATTTCCAGTTTGAATAAAGGTTGATTATCAGAATAAATATCACTTCAACCCTTAATGTTGAATATTTTATTTAGGTTGAATATTACATAACATAAAAAATGAATAAAGCATATATTTTATTTAGGAAAAAAAGGAAGAATGAAGAGGAAGATTCTTCATCAAAAAAAGAGATGCACGTGGAAAAGAAATGTATAATTATGATTGATGAGGGAGTTACTCAAGCACATAGCAAAGACAAATTTTCAAATCGCTCTAGAGCATGGAGTGGATCAACTTGCAGTTACAATGTCTGAGGAACATCTAGAGGACACTGAACATTTCTGCTTGAATCATTGTAAAACTTGTTGATCCAAACCCTCTCAGTGATTTGATGATGATCCTTTATTTAATGAAATTTACATTAACTGTTTTGTATAAAATGTGTTAAACTAGTTTCTATTAGGTAATCATGAAAGAATCCAGCTTCATATTCATTGATCTTGAGAAATCTAGAGTTTTACGTATGAATTGATATTTTCTCTCTCTAGACTCTCTCACTTTCTCTCTTTAAAAGTAGCTTGAATGCTTACATTAACAATGCTTTATGAATAAGCAAACCAACAACCTATTTAAACCTCCTAATTGCAAAACACTACAACTAAACTACTTTGACATACTTTGAATTTTTACAATTGTCTTGACTTTGACTTATACATTTGACTCGGTATAAATCTTGAATACAATTTTATGCTCTAACATTCTCCCCCTTTCGATTCAAGATTTAAAAACAATCACAGTAGTCTTCAGCTCTTGATATCTGAAAATCCTTTGAACAAACGTTATCTTCACTTTGAATTGTGAAGCTTTGACAATCTTCAAACTTTCGGCTTTTGAAACAAGCTTTCACAAATTTTCACCAAGTCTTGAAACATGAACTTCAGATCTTTGAAGCTTTGATCTTTGCAGATTTGAACTTTGAAGCTTTGAACTTAAATGCTTTAATCAATATCTTTAACTTTGTATCTTCATCTTTATTAACTTTGAACGTCGATCTCTCTTGAATCATCTCGAAACATCTTTTTCACTTTGACATACATCTTCCTTTCCTTGAAATTGAAATACGCAAATATTCTCCGCTTTTCTTCCGTATGTTATTTCTCCCCCTTTTTGATGATTGTGAGCATCATGATCATCAAAACTCTTTTCAATATCAACACTGTCATTGAATACCACAAGCAACATTCTCCTCCTTTAGATACGATATAGCCGTCAATTCCAAAAGATATGTATCCGAATCTTTTAAAATTCAGATAGAATAAAAGCTGTAACCCTGAATCAACATATAAAATAGTTAAAATGCCTGTGTAAGTAGCATGGAGCCACTTAGTACAACGAATGGTCATTGAAAAGGATCTTTTTGATGTTCACTACCCAAAGGCTTCCGTTCAAACATCGAAAAACACAAAAGAATTTCTATGAACGTTATGACAAGAAAACATATTCCTTGTGTGTACGTGTATGTCTTAGAAATGATTGAAGCAACTTATGCTTGATCATGCTCAAAGTGTGTAAATTGTTAAGACAGCAACAAGTTTTCCATGGACTCAATGTGTATGGTTAGAGTGCGAACGTGGGGCAAACTTCCTCCTTTTCAATATCCAAACCTTCCGAATGAAGATTATGTTGATCCCTAATTTGTCTCAACAATGATATTTAAACGAAATAATATAAAACAGAGTATGATAATCTTTATGTGCGGAAGCGTTTGTGTAAATAGGTTGGTTTAATGATCTGGTAGAAAAACACAAGAAGTAATGAAGATATATAAAATAATAGAGAATATGCTCAAAGATTCATCTTCATTAATCACCAAAGGATTTACACCAAGAAGTGTGTGTTTTCTCAAACTGATAATTCACACTCTACGGTGTGTGTGTGTGTGTTGTGCTTCGTTACCGCAAAAGGTAGAATGCAAATTCTACTTATAGAGTGACAGGAGACAAAAGGTACAAGACAAGGTAGTGCTAAAAAAGGGTAGTACATAAGACATATGTGGATCCCATATTAGTGCAATCGATATGAAATCAGTAAACAATAGCAATAAGAACAGTTGATTTCAATCCGTCATCCATCTATTTCATAAACCATTCGGAGAGTTTTCAGAATACGGTTACAATAGTTTTAGGATGATTCTCTCTTCTAAGCTCTCTCTCTCTCTTTAATCTGATCGCTAACCTATAAACTAGGTTTAGGAAGGTTATTTATACTTAGGCCTATGACAATTAAGGCCTAAGCCCATTAAGCTCTAAACTAATATGTAGGACATTTATGTAACTTAATAATTAACAAAACTCTATATAATTCTTTATATAACTTTCTAATATGTTGGACATTTATGATCCTAACAATCTCCCCCTAAAGTTATATAAAGAAAAATTGGTCTTGAAACCTTCAGATCTTGATCTTCTCTTCCTCTTGAATCTTTGTAACACTTTGGTGTTTCTTGTCTTCATATCTTTCCAGGCTCCCCCTTGAATAAAGATCTTATCTTCAGTTTGAACTTTATCACCAGATTGAAAGAATCTGTCTTTGAACTGCGACTTGAAGTTGCTTTCAGCATCAGCTTTAAGAACTTGTAGAACCGAAATGCTTGAAGGAGGAAATAATGAATTGTAGCGAACACCACTTGATAACAAATGCGATAAATTGATCACTTGTAAATACTTCGAACTCTTTTCGAAACTGATCACATAACAATTACTCCCCTCAACTTTTGCTAACTTCCCCTCAGGTTGATAATCAGAGTTATTGAATCCGTATCATTTCTCCCCCTCATGATGAGTAGGAGCATCCGGAGCATCATGTAATTTCAAAGAGACTACTGTTGAGTAGCAAAATATCATATAAAACGTTTTAGTAACCAAGATAGGGTAAGAATCTAACACAGAAACACAAAAGTAACTGTTATCACAACAATTTAAAAAATTGTGTGGCCTATGTTTAGAGTTGGCATCGGGGAATCTCTGATAGGACTTCCAGTTATCACTGAAGTAAAATTTTAAAAATTACTGCTCAAACTGTTCCGGCAAAATCACGAAGATATACAATGAGAATCACAAAGACTTGTGCATGTGTGAAAGAATTAAAGTATATCTGTTTGGCTCAAAAATTGATTTAACTTGGGACGCAAATTAAAAATCAATTGACACGGTGATTAGAATATGAAGTTCGGAGACCGGAGCTGATGTCTTCCTTTTTCAATATCTAAGACCTCCGAGTGAGGAATAGATAGACAATGTGCTAATTCTCCGTGAATATATGAAACAAGCATCTTTTGTGAGATACTTGAGTGGCTAGGTGGGGTGACACGAGCTATCGACATTGGGTACATCTCTGTGTGGATCCCAGTTTGACAATCAAGTAACAATGAATCGAACAATAAATGTTTGTTCAATGAATATAGAGAGGTTACAATATTGGAATGGAATGCTCTCTCACTCAACAATGAAACTCAATCTGATTAGTCTAATACGGCCACCCTAACTTCCTCTAAACAAAACATTAAATACCAAGGGCTTAGTCCCTAAAGCCCGTGGCCCATAACCTCTAATCTAAGCCCATTAAGCCATACCAATTGTGGATCCCAGTTTGACAATCAAGTAACAATGAATCGAACAATAATCGTTTATTCAATGAATATGGAGAGGTTACAATATTGGAATGGAATGCTCTCTCACTCAACATTGAAGCTCAATCTGATTAGTCTAATACGGCCACCCTAATTTCCTCTAAAAAAATTAAATACCAAGGGCTTAGTCCCTAAAGCCCATGGCCCATAACCTCTAATCTAAGCCCATTAAGCATAAAAAGGATTTTACAAACAAATAAAGAAAATAATTCTTTTCTTTATATCACTTTCTATTTATATAGGACTTTTAGTCCTAACGATCTCCCCCTAAAGTTATATAAAGAAAAAATATGAGCTTGGAATCTTCAAGTCTTGATATTCTTTTCCTCTTGAATCATTGACAGATGTTGGCGTTGCTTGACTTCATGTCTTTCACACTCCCCTTGAATTATGCTCTTACTGTTAATAGAATCACGAGTTGAGCCACGAGTTGAATTGGCTTCGAAAAACTTCAGAACTTGTTGAACCAATATGCACGAAGGAGGAATCAACTTGTAGCGAACACTTATTGGTAAGGGATAGAAGAACCATGCACTTGTAATCTTTTCTGCACGGATCATAACAGCTACTCCCCCTCAACTTTTGCTTACTCCCCCTCAACTTGATAATCTGGGTCTTTGAACTTTTAAAAACATTTCTCCCCTCATGATGATGATTTGTGTCTTTGAGTTTATATCAGTTCTCCCCCTCATGATGATTAGGAGCATCCTGAGCATCATGTAACTTCAAAGACAACACAGATGAGTAGCAAAATACCAGATAAGCATTAAGTAACCAGAATGGGGTAATCAACTAACACAGGAACACATAGTAACTGTTATCACAACAGTTAAAATAATTATGTGGCCTATGTTCAGAGTTGGCATCGGGGTATCTCTGATAGGACTTCCAGTTATCACTGAAGTAAAATGATAAAAATTACTTCTCAAACTGTTCCGGCAATATCACGAAGATATGCAATGGGAATCACAAAGACTCGTGCATGTGTGAAAGAATTAAGTTATATCTGTTTGGCTCAAAAATTGATTTAACTTGGGACTCAAGTTAAAAACAATTGACACAGTGAGTAGAATATGAAGTTCGGAGACCGAAGCTGATGTCTTCCTTTTTCAATTTCTAAGACCTCCGAGTGAGGACTAGATAGATTATGTGCTAAATCTCCGTGCATTTATGAAACAAACATCTTTTGAGATATGCTTAAGTGGCTGGGTGGGGTTACACGAGTTATCGACACTGGGTCTATGTCTGTTTCAATATTCATCTCCAAAGAACGAGAATGAATAGATTATGTGGTTACCCGGATAACTGACTCGGTTTGGAAAGGGCCAATAATTCTTTTAAGTCCTGTCACAACCTCACCAATTTTCTTTTCCCTCCAAACTCGTTTATGCATCTAGACCCCTAACTTTTGTCTATAAATGGGATGTGTTTCTTGGGTAGGTCCTTCCGGTTCTGGATAGACCATAGAAACAATATAAATCCTAACACTCCTTTCTAGAACCAAATAAAGCATTGAAGTACACATTGAAGTACGAGTTCTGAACTGATTTGTTCAGAAGTCATAACATTTAAGAATGAGTTCTGATCTGAGATGATCAGAAGTCATAAAAATAAAGTTCGAGTTCTGATCTGAGGTAATCAGATGTCATTAAAAATGATAAGAAATATCAAAGAACAAAGTCGAGCGCGAACTAGAATGACTCATTGAGCACATTATAGTCAAAAATCAAACAAAGAATAGAAAGTTTAATTGTGAAGAACAAGTCACAATTAATATATCAAACAAGAAAGGAATCATTAATAGAAACGACGTACTATAGAAACAAAATTGGAATTCAAGCGAGTGTATTTCCATCAAAAAATCAACAAGATATGTGAGACATGGAAATATCCAAATCATGAAAATATAACACGTGGTAATTCGGGATTGTAAGATCGGAGAAAAACAAACACAAGTAAGTTTTCCAGAATAAATTACCACGGTATTTGAATTCACTAAACAATGCAAGTATGTGACAAACACCTGATACTCTCCCTCAAATGTGGCATAACCTTCAAATGCAAGACACGACATTCCTGCAAAAAATAGATCAACAAGATTTTGGTATCCATGCCTTGATGGATCCTTGGTGGTTAGATGCCTTAACTATACAACGGGGATTCAGAATGCTATAGGTACCATAACAGTTGTTCACATACCTTGGATGTACGAAGTCACTCTTTCCACAATAAGTGCAACAGATCTTTGCTCGGTTTAAACTGATCAACTTAGCTATAGAGTAAACATGAGCAGGTGAACCAGTTTTGGAAATAAATGACTTTGTATCAACTATAGAAGAATTATGAGACTTGTTTCCAGCACAGTCTTCTGTAGTTGATTTCTTTCTCCAAACCATATTTACTTTTCTAAGAACATGATTATCTGAAGAATTATTAAGCCCACTGTCAGAGGAACTAGAGTAATAAGATTGTCTTTTGTGAGAATTACCAATTTTTGAGCGTTTCTTTGACCGTCCTTTCGACTTAGATTTTGACGATTTTGGTTTAGAAACGTTTGTGGGGGCAGAAGTGGAACACTCCCCTCTTTGAAAATTAACCGGTGTGGGCATTTTGTCCAAAAATTAAAGATGACTTGCAAGCTTTGGAGCAAAGTCGGTCTTAGAAATATCATCATCTTGACAAGCTGAGGAATTCATGAACTCAGAATATCGATAAGCAGAGTCAAGTGGATTTGGACAGTCAGAATCGGATGAGGAAAAGTTAAAAGAATGATCCGCAAACGGATTATTGAAATCAGGGAAAAGATTCCTTTGATCTGATTCGGATTGAGCCGCTTTACCTTTATTTGGTGAAAACAAAGGTTTGTCATCTGTGCCAAGGGATACGCCTAGAAAAGCTTTACACGAGGAGTTATCCGAACAAGTAGGTGACGGGTCAACCGAGATGGCGTCCGGATAGATAGGCTTCATCAGGGTATCCTTAGACTTCCCTTAGCCATCTTTGCTATTAAAAGTTCTGTCGACAGAGCCGACAGTTTAGAGTTTAATTTTGCAATCTCGGTCCTATAACTCGTCCTTTCAGATTCGGATAATGACTCGATTTTATTCTTTTTGAGCTCATGGATGGTAGATAAAAGTACAGTTCTTTCGGTTTCAAATATGATCTTATCTATCAAAATTGATTCTTTAAGTGTAAAAATCATGTTTTCCAAAATCAGAGGTGGAACGTAACGTTTGAACTCTGAGTTGGCATGAGAATCATCATCTGGTGCTGCTTGAACCAGAATCGGAGATTCCACAGTTTTGGCAACAGAACAGATGTCAAAATAATCATTCGAGAGATGAGGTGTTTTATTTTTCAGATATGAAGCATTAAGAGTTTCATACACGAAAGGAATTTGTACATTAATGTTTTTCTTAGGTGGCTCATCTTCCGAATTAGGTTTGTCATTTGCAGGCTTTTCCCCTACTTTTGGTAGTGGAATACGTGTTTTGCGTTTAAGGTCTTCCTCTTCCTCTTCCTCATCTTTCTGAGACTGTTTGGTCCACTCGATCTTATACTCGGGATAATGCTTATCTAGGCCCAAAAAGTTGAATTCATAAAGGGTAGGAACCTTAGATATGATTTTCTTAAGGTAACATGGATTATCATATCCGAGTCCCGAAAGGGCGTTATAATACTTGAATTCCTTCGGTTTGTTCAAATGAATCGTTTGGTCTGTTTGACCTCGCTTGTAAAGTTTGGATTCAAGATCCTTAAGCTTGTTAGTCATATTATCATTTTGTTTTTGAACGGTTAAGCGAAGATTGACAATCTTATTATTCTCTTCCTAAGACTTATCGAGCTTTTCAGTGATGTCAGATAATTGGGTTTCTAGGGATTCAGCTCTTTTTGAAATGGCTGATCATTCAGATTGATAATTTTCTATCACACATGTTGATCCAAACCCTCAGTGATTTGATAATGACCCTCTCTTAATACTTAGTGAAAATTGTAAGTAAACAATATGTATCAGAGTTTCACTATCGCTGATAAGTACTAAGATCTTACAGTACCGCTGATAGGAACTCTCGCTCTTTAGATTAAACATTCAGCAAACACTGTTCACCATAATGCTCTGAGTCTGTTCAGTCCTTATGGTGATCGCTGATAAGTTAGTTGTTTACTTATGATCCCTGAAGACAAGTTTCACGTCAACATAGGTTCTACGCTGAAGTCGAAGATCAAGCTCAAGAACCAGCGACAAGTCTCCTAATGAACTGATGTGGATCAGCGAAGACTCAGATTTGTCCACTCAACGTGAAGTATCAAGTACAAGACTTCATCCATCGCTGAACTTTATCAGTCGCTGATAAACAATGGTAAAGCGCTGAATCAACGAAAAGCTGGTCATGAAGTCCTCCGTACAAAATGCTTTTGTCTTAACCACCCTTGCACGACTCCGTACGATATGTCAGAAAAGAACCTCCTTATTGTCTGAAATCTTACAACCACTCTGATACTACACTGTTCAAACATGCGGCTACTAAGGTTGTCTACAAAGGTCAATGACATGCAACCAACCAGCTGCTGCCACGTGTAAAGTGTAAACTGCAATGCATTAAATGCATGCAGTATATAAGAAGGACTCCAGCTTCATTTTTGAAGCACTTGCTAACTCTGGACAAGTCATCTTTCTTATCTTGAGATAGGTTATTATTAGGAATTTCCTTCTCTTTCTTAGTGCAAGAAACTTAGTGTTCCAACTTGTTTAGATTTAGGTTTATCCTTAATCTTGTTCCGCAACAAGCTGTAAATTGTTAATGATTTATCAATAAACAATTTAGAAAAGTAAAATCTGTGTGTTTGTATTCAACCCCCCCCCCCTTCTACAAACTTGTATAGCCCTTCGGGACCAACAACACATTTATCCTCAGCCTTTTCAATAGCTAGTTTGCCTATGGTATCATATTTTATTTTAGCATCGGCTTCTAGCTTAGAGACTTGCGCTTCTAAATGAGAAACTTTCTCTTTGAGCTCAGAGTAAGTTGGATAAGACATTGTTACTTGAAAGAATATGATCGTGAGACAATTCAAGATATCGATCCAAACACAATCAAACAGTGTATCAAAGAATACACAAATGTCCCCCTTCGGCGACTTAATGGGTGGGGTCAAGGGGCAACGCCCTTACGGGGTCTGGGGGCAGCGTCCCTAGAATATTTTTTAAAACTGAAGGGTCTGAACACTCCCGGATTTGTGATCCGGGTGTGGTTTCCCGGATAGAGAATCCGAGAATTTGGATCCGGGAAGGAAGTCCGGGACCAGGAGACCGGGACTTGGAAATCGGTAAAGGATCCGGAATTTGAGATCCGAAATTGTTGGATCCGGAAGATGGGATCCGGAATGCAAGTTCCGGAATTATGTGATCCGGAATGTAAGTACCGGAATTATGCGTTCCGGTATGCAAAACCGGAATTAAGAGATCCAGAATTAATTCGGAGTGTAAGAAATCGAAGTACGGGATTCGGAAGAGAATTCAGGAAGTTTAGGAACCAGAACTGGTCGGATCCGGAACCAAAACACAGATCCAGTATTGAGAACCGGAATGTAAAAAGAACCAGAACTAGTGATCTGGTACTAAGTTTTGATCCGAAAACTAGAGGCTCCGGAATTGAACCAGTACCGGAACTCAAGAACAGTCCCGTATTTAAACACTGGAACTCGAAAACTTACCTGGAAATCGAATCTTCACCACTTTTGACTTGGAAATTTTCTGCAATTACTTTAGAACCAAAACAAGCAAGTAGGGAATGCAAAAACAACTGACCAAAACGATTAATCAAGCACTTTTGAAGCAAAAATTGAGTTTTTGACAAGAACATGGAGTATGAAACCCAGAAACCAAAAATCTCAAAATTGATGATTTTATGCTTAACCAAAACAACTCCAAATTTGATATGATTTCAAAAACACCACAAAGATTAATTTTCAAGCCTCAATTTCAAGCTTTTACACTAAAATCAAAGCAAAGAAAATCTTTTTGGCTGAAACAGTCGACTAAAACTTGAATGATCAAAATAAGAATATTACCTTTTGATCGATAGCTTTGTCCCTCTGCTCTGATACCAATTGTGGATCCCAGTTTGACAATCAAGTAACAGTGAATCGAACAATAATCGTTTATTCAATGAATATGGAGAGGTTACAATATTGGAATGGAATGCTCTCTCACTCAACAATGAAGCTCAATCTGATTAGTCTAATACGACCACCCTAATTTCCTCTAAACAAAACATTAAATAGCAAGGGCTTAGTCCCTAAAGCCCATGGCCCATAACCTCTAATCTAAGCCCATTAAGCATAAAAAGGCTTTTACAAACAAATAAAGAAAACAATTCTTTTCTTTATACCACTTTCTATTTTATAGGACTTTTAGTCCTAACAGTCTGTTTCAATATTCATCTCCAAGGAGCGAGAATGAATTGATTGTGTGGTTACCCGGATAACTGACTCGGTTTGGTAAGGACCAATATTTCTTTTAAGTCCTATCACATCCTCACCATTTTTCTTTTCACTCCGAACTCATCTATCAATCTAGACACCTCACTGATACTTATGAACTGGATGTGTTTCTTGGGTAGGTCCTTCCGGTTCTGGATAGACCATAGAAACGATATTAGCCCTAACACTCCTTTAATGAACCAAATAAAACATTATGTACACATTAAAGTACGAGTCGTGAACTGATTTGTTCAGAAGTCAAAACATTTAGGAACGAGTTTTGAACTGAGTTATTCATAAGTCATTTAAAATTATTTGAAATAGAGAATGTCAATAGACAAGATCAAACGCTAAACATAATGACTCATTGAGCACATTATTGTCAAAAATCAAACAAAGAATAGAAATTTTAATTGTGAAGAACAAGTCACAATTATTAGATCAGACATGAAGTGAATCATTAACAAGAAATGACGAACTTTGAGAAGCAAATAGGAATTCAAACGAGTGTATTTCCATCGAAAAAGCAATAAAATATATGAGACATGGAAATAACTAAGTCAAAAATTTATTGGACGTGGCAATCATGGAGGTTAAAATCGGAGAATAACAAACACAAGTAAGCTATTCAGAATGAATTACCACGTTATTTGAATTCACTTAAAAATGCATTTATGTGACAAATATCTGATACTCCCCCTCAAATGTGGCATAACCTTCGAATGCAGTCATGTTAAAAGAATGTTCTGAACTAAGGGCACATGACATTACTGCTAAATAGATTAGAAGGATTTTGGTATCCATCCATTGATGGATCCTTGACGGTTAGATGTCCTATTATAGTGAGGACCGGGGATAATATAAGTACCATACCAATGAGATACATATTTACGGTCAACAAAATCATTCAAACCACATGCAGAACAACAAATACAATCATGAAAAAGTTGAAGCAACTGTTGAATTGAGTGAACTCTTAAAGGAAATATCATATTTTGTTCAACAGAAGTATGAGAATGAAACGCATCATGATTATGATTATGACTTTGTATTCGTTGTGCTTTCGTTTGTCTTTTTCGCTACCCAAACTTGCTTGAACCCTTTTCTCTGACCATTATTATCTGAAATATCTTTAACGGCTTAGTCAGCAGAGTTTGAGTAGGAAGGATTTCTATCATTTAGTCGACCGGTCTATTGTCGCGTCTGTGAACGCTTTTGAGAATTTAAATCGGTTTTGGAAACTTCGTTCACAGACGGGATTTTGATTTTTGTAGAACATTCCCCTTTTTGAAATCTGACCGGTCGATTTACTGCTTTTGAAAGAATGTCGATGTGATTTGGAAGCGGTTTGTCAAATTCAAACTTAGGAAACTCCTCATCTGAACTTACATCGGAATTCATAAATGCAATACCCCGGGTATGTTCGTTAGTTAAATCCTAGTTCCGTTAAATTTATTTAATTATATAATTGATGTTTAGGGTAAGTATGGGTTAATTTATAAGTAAAAGGTATTTTGGTCATTAGTGGATAGTTTAGGGACTAAAGTGGTAAATAGGATTAGATATTATCCATTTAGACAATCAGATATTTCACAATCAGAAAATATCAGTTTGAAGTGTATGTGTGTGTTCTTGGAGCTAAGAAGAAGAAAAGAAAGAGTCTTGTGGTTAAGACATCATTTGGTGTGCTTGGAAGTGAAATTAAGGTATGTCCCTTTACATTTTATGTGTATAATTTTATTTAGAAGGTTTCTATCGGATTAGAATAGTTGATTTCAATCCTGGTAGTAATTACAGTCGAATCTGGGTAGAAAATGCATGAACAGACAATAGTTTCCGGATAAGTTGAATGTATCCGGATGATTTTGATTAACAGTATCCGGATGATGTTCTAAGGTGTCCGGACGAGTCAAGTATCCGGGTAAGTTCCTTTTTGTTATAAGTTTCCGGATGGAATGGGATACCGGATGGTATCCGGGTTGCTTTGCTATCCGGAAAGATGTGTTATCCGGATTGGTAATGTTATCCGGAAAGTGATGTTGTCCAGAATATTAGTGTTGTCCGGAAAGAGTGTGTTGTCCGGATACTTTTGCTGTTTGGTCAAATTGGTGAGTTTAGATGCTTTTAAATATCTAGTAGCCTGTGTTTCATTAATTCTTGGATAGGGAATGAATAAGGACCGAATGTACTGTGGACTTGACTTAAGTTCGGGTTTGGGGGCAACATTTGAGGATTTGAGTTCTTTAGAGTTCTTAGTTTAGCAAGACTTATGTGTTTTGTATGGTAAAGAGACATCTGCATCTATTTGTTTCAGATACTGTGAATCGAAGGTGAAAGAAGAATTCTTTGTGGAGGATTAGAAAGAGTTTTGATAAAGCAAACCGGTGAGTTTTTATTCAAAATGTTTTCAACTGGAATATATATATGTGGAATGAGTGTAATAATGTGCATACTATGTTTATATGAGTATTACACTCCATGGGTGCTAGTTGGCCGGGCTTAGGACCGGTGTATGTTGGTTGTACAGAGGGACAGTGGTGTTGGCTGTATTTAGTACAGTGGTGTAAATTGATTAGTTGGCCCGCAACCAATTAATATGACCAAGGGAATGATATGGAAAGATACATGATGCATGAGTCTTAATTGGTATTCTTATATGAATTATGTGTATGATGTTGTGCAAATGGTTTTTACCTAATGGGGATTTTCTCACTAGACCTCAAGGTCTAACCCTCATTTTGTTTTAAAAATATGTATTCCAGGTCGTGGATCGAGTAAGAACAAATAAGAAGGTTAAACCGCAAATAGCTTTTGGAGGACTATGTAGTTGAAGACTATGATGTGTTTTGTAGTTTCAGTATGTTATTAGTAATGATGTAATTTACTATGTAAACGTTTGTAATGATGTACTGAATGTTTGTAAAGACTAGGGGACCGTATTTGTTATATAATGTATCTCATGTCTTAACGACGTTATGCAATGTATGCTATTTGAACTATGTATGGGATTTCGGGTCGTTACAGATGGTATCAGAACCCTAGTTTAAGGGATTTAGGTATTAGTATCCATACCTAGACTTAAACTGCATGTGAAGTATGATGTCGCTATTATTGTAGAACCTTGGGGTGTTAAATATAAAAAAATAGAAGGAACATCATGTAAGGTAATTTCATTATTACACCTGGCCAGTGTAATTATGATCTTTCAGGTACATGTTTGAACTGGAATACCTTGTTATATGGGGTATGTGCTTATGTGTATATTAACCTTGTCGGAATCAACAGAATGACAAGTGGTACTAGACAAACGAATCGGGAAGGAGGAGGCAATCCGAATAGAACAAACCCAACAGCCGGAGGAAGGGGAAGATGGGGAGAAACAGGTGGAGGCAGAATTGAAGGCAGAATTGGGGGTAGAACTGGGAGTGGAGCTCCGCCGCGAGGTAATGAATTTGTTACTAGGGACGATTTAACAGCCGAAATGGGAAGACTGCAGGCCAATATACAAGCCATGTTTGATCGAACTCGTCATAATGAAGCTGATACACCAGATCCTAGTCATGAAGACGAGATGCCTATTACCCCTACAATCACACCAGTACTAAGAAAGTGTGACTATAAAATGTTCTTAAGTTGTAAGCCTCCAACTTACTCGGGAGATCGGGATCCAGTGAAAGCTATGAAGTGGCTAAAGGAAATAGAAGCTATCTTCAAGACTAGTAAATGCGCTGAAGAGGATAGAGTACTCTATGGAACTGCAATGTTGAAAGGCGATGCCCTATACTGGTGGGAAGCACATATGTCCTCGGGAGGATCTGATATATATTCTACCTACTCTTGGGAAGAATTCGTGATAGCTTTCAGGAAACAGTTTTGTCCTGAAGCCGCAGTTAAACAATTGGAAGGAGAGTTTATGAACTTGCAGCAGGGGAATTTGTCAGTTCGGGACTACACCGCTCGTTTCTTGGAAAGGTCTCGCTTTGCGGAATACTACGTTGCTACGGAGGCCATGAAGATTGAAAGGTTTATCTTTGGATTAAATGCAGAAGTCAGAAGTTTTGTGATTGCTAAAGGACCAGAAACTTTCTCCGCCGCAGTAGACGCCGCGGAAACCGTGGAACAAGATAAAGGTAGAAGTACTAGTGATAAGAATGTGGGGAAAAGAAAGTGGGAAGGGCCGCAGTATGATCTGAAGAAGTCCAGGTTTCAGCGATTTGATAACCGTCCACATTTCCGATCCGTTGAAAGACCTTGCCCAAAGTGACACCGTTTTCATTAAGGAAGTTGTCAAGTGGATCCTAGAAACTGTTATAAGTGTGGAAAGATCGGTCATATTGCTAAAAACTGTCGAGTAGTTAGATTTTGTTACTCGTGCAATTCTCCTGATCATCTTCAGTCCGATTGTCCACTGGGAGATTACAACTGGGTAGTACGTCAGTAGGACCAACGGGTGTTAGACCGGTAGTACCAAGGCCAGAAGTACCAAGAGCAAGGGGCCGTGCCTTCCAAATGACAGAGCAAGAAGCAGATGAGACTTCCGATGTGGTTACAGGTACATTCTTAATAAATTCTACACGTGCTAATGTGTTATTTGATTCCGGTGCAAACCGATCGTTTGTGTCGCCTTCTTTTGCTGCCTATATGCATTTAAAGCCTAAAGTGTTAGATCATGTGTTAATGGTAGATACGACTAATGATAATCAAGTACCGGTTAGTGAGGTATTTGATAGTTGTGTGATAAACATAGATGGGTGTGGAGTGCCTATTCAATTATTTCCTATAGCCTTGATCGAGTTTGATGTGGTAGTGGGAATGGATTGGTTTGCCGAGAATCAGGCTAATATAGTTTGTGATAAGAAATTGATAAATGTTGTCTTACCTGAGAAGGGACCAGTAGTGATTTATGGTGACCGTAAAAATCATCAGTCTTGCCTTATCTCTTTGTTAAAAGCTCGTAAGTGTATCAATAAAGGCTGCTCAAGTTACTTAGCTTATGTAATAGATATTAAGCTAGAAAAGAGTAAGCTGGGAGATATTCCGGTTGTTCGTGAATTTCCGAATGTTTTTCCAGAAGATCTGACTAGCCTTATGCCCGTTAGACAAGTAGAGTTTGGTATAGATCTAATTCCTGGAGCCGCTCCTGTTGCTCGTGCACCGTATCGTTTGGCACCTCCAGAGATGAAAGAGATGATGACTCAACTGCAGGATCTTTCAGATAAAGGCTTCATCAGACCCAGTTCTTCGCCGTGGGGAGCACCGGTTCTGTTTGTGAAAAAGAAGGATGGTTCGATGAGAATGTGTATTGATTACCGAGAGCTGAATAAGCGCACGATCAAGAACAAGTATCCGCTTCCTAGAATTGATGACCTCTTTGATCAACTAGTTGGAGCTTGCTATTTCTCCAAGATTGATATGAGATCTGGTTATCATCAACTGAAGGTTAAAGAGGAAGACGTTCTGAAAACTGCTTTTCGCACACGGTATGGTCACTATGAATTCTTAGTAATGCCTTTTGGATTGACGAACGCTCCAGCTGCTTTTATGGATTTAATGAATCGAGTATGTAAGCCATATCTTGATAAATTCGTTATTGTGTTTATCGATGATATCCTTATCTATTCCCGGTCCAAAGAAGAGCACGCCCAACATCTTCGTTTAATTCTAGAATTGTTGAAGAAGGAACAGTTATACGTTAAGTTCTCTAAATGTGAATTCTGGCTACGGGAAGTTCAGTTTCTCGGGCATGTAGTTTCCGAGAAAGGTATTCAAGTTGATCTGATGAAGGTAAAAGCAATTGAAAAATGGGAACCGCCGAAGACGCCAACGGAAGTACGAAGTTTTCTGGGTTTAGCCGGTTACTATCGAAAGTTTATAAAAGATTTTTCTCGTATCGCTACGCCTCTCACTAAGCTAACCCGGAAGAATCTAAAGTTTGAATGGAAAGCAGAACAGGATGAAGCATTCAGGGTATTGAAAGAGAAACTTTGCAGTGCGCCGATTTTGTCACTACCAGAAGGTTCCGAACCTTTGTTGTTTATAGTGATGCTTCCAAATTGGGATTGGGTTGTGTACTAATGCATCGTGGGAAGGTTATCGCTTATGCTTCCCGTCAACTAAAGGATCATGAACGGCAGTATCCTACACATGACATGGAACTGGCAGCAGTTGTGTTCGTATTAAAGATTTGGAGACACTATCTCTATGGTTCTAAATGTTAAATTTTCACTGATCATAAGAGTCTTCAACATCTTTTTGATCAGCGGGAATTAAATATGAGGCAAAGAAGATGGCTAGAGTTGGTGAATGATTACGACTGTAAGATTCTTTATCATCCAGGAAAGGCGAATGTGGTAGTTGATGCACTGAGTCGTCAAGAAAGGAGTGGAACGATAAAAGCCATTGCACTAAGAGCTGAACTCCTACCTAACCTCTTTGACGAATTGCAGAAGTGTCAAATACAAGCTTTTCAAGAAGAACATTTGAAACCAGAACGGTTAGTGGGTATATCAGCATTGCTTGTAAAAGATGATCGTGGGTTGTTGTGTTTGGGAAACAGAATCTGGGTGCCTCATTTGGGTGGTTTACGTGATCGGGTACTACAAGAAGCTCATCAATCTCGTTTCTCTATTCATCCAGGTACGAACAAGATGTACAAAGTTCTGAAACAATTTTATTGGTTGCCGGGAATAAAAAGGAGTATTGCCCAGTATGTGGAAGGTTGTACTACTTGTAAGAAGGTAAAGATTGAACATCAAAAGCCGTTTGGTCAGTTACAACGATTAGAAATACCAAGGACTCCGAAGGGATTTGATTCTATTTGGGTGATAGTCGACAGGTTGATGAAGTCTGCACACTTTTTACCGATAAAAGAAACTGATTCGTTGGAACGATTAGCCAAGTTGTACATCAATGAAATAGTAACTCGACATGGGGTTCCAATCTCGATTATTTCTGATTGTGATAGTCGTTTTACTTCAAGATTCGGGAGGAGCTTTCAAAAAGAAATAGGTACACTGATAAAGCTAAGTACGGCGTATCATCCTCAAACTGACGGTCAGAGTGAACGGACGATTCAGACCTTAGAAAACATTCTTCGGGCTTGCATTGTTGACTTTGGGGGATCGTGGGATAAGCACTTTCCACTGATAGAATTTGCCTACAACAACAGTTACCATTCCAGCATACAAGCGGCACCGTTTGAAGTTCTGTATGGTAGAAAATGCCGAACGCTTCTGTGTTGGAACGAAGTGGGAGAGAAACAGTTAGCAGGGCCATATATAGTTCAGTTGACCGCGGATAAGATTTCTCAGATTCGGGAAAGTTTGAAAGTGGCTCAAGACAGACAGAAGAGCTACGCTGACCGACGCCGAAAGCCGTTAGAATTCCAAGTTGGAGATTTTGTGATGTTAAAAGTCTCGCCTTGGAAAGGATTGGTGAAGTAGCCTACAGGTTAGATCTTCCGCCAGAGTTAAGCAGGATTCATAATCGAATTTCCGAAAGTGTTTGGTTACGCCGGATCAGGCAGTTTCTCTACCAGATATACAAGTTGATGAAAAGTTGAATTATGTGGAGGAACCTGAAGCCATAGTTGACCACAAAGTTAAAGTGTTGCGGAACAAAGTAATCAGACAAGTAAAAGTTCAGTGGAGACATCATAGGGGTCAGGATGCAACTTGGGAATCGGAATAAAAAATGAGAACTAAGTACCCGCACCTTTTTGCCTAACCGAATTCCGGGACATAATTCTTTTAAGGGGGAGATGATGTAATACCCCGGGTAAGTTCGTTAGTTAAATCCTAGTTCCGTTAAATTTATTTAATTATATAATTGACGTTTAGGGTAAGTATGGGTTAATTTATAAGTAAAAGGTATTTTGATCATTAGTGGATAGTTTAGGGACTAAAGTGGTAAATAGGATTAGATATTATCCATTTAGACAATCATATATTTCACAATCAGAAAATATCAGTTTGAAGTGTATGTGTGTGTTCTTGGAGCTAAGAAGAAGAAAAGAAAGAGTCTTGTGGTTAAGACATCATTTGTTGTGCTTGGAAGTGAAATTAAGGTATGTCCCTTTACATTTTATGTGTATAATTGTATTTAGAAGGTTTCTATCGGATTAGAATAGTTGATTTCAAGCCTGGTAGTAATTACAGTCGAATCTGGGTAGAAAATGCATGAACAGACAGTAGTTTCCGGATAAGTTGAATGTATCCAGATGATTTTAATTAACAGTATCCGGATGATGTTCTAAGGTGTCCGGACGAGTCAAGTATCCGGGTAAGCTCCTTTTTGTTATAAGTTTCCGAATGGAATGGGATACCGGATGGTATCCGGGTTGCTTTGCTATCCGGAAAGATGTGTTATCCGAATTGGTAATGTTATCCGGAAAGTGATGTTGTCCGGAATATTAGTGTTGTCCGGAAAGGGTGTGTTGTCCGGATACTTTTGCTGTTTGGTCAAATTGGTGAGTTTAGATGCTTTTAAACATCCAGTAGCCTGTGTTTCGTTAATTCTTAGATAGGGAATGAATAAGGACCGAATGTACTGTGGATTTGACTTAAGTTCGGGTTTGGGGGCAACATTTGAGGATTTGAGTTCTTTAGAGTTCTTAGCTTAGTAAGACTTATGTGTTTTGTATGGTAAAGAGATACGTGCATCTATTTGTTTCAGATACTGTGAATCGAAGGTGAAAGCAGAATTCTTTGTGGAGGATTAGAAAGAGTTTTGATAAAGCAAACCGGTGAGTTTTTATTTAAAATGTTTTCAACTGGAATACATATATGTGGAATGAGTGTAATAATGTGCATACTATGTTTATATGAGTATTACACTCATGGGTGCTAGTTGGCCGGGCTTAGGACCGGTGTATGTTGGTTGTACAGAGGGATAGTGGTGTTGGCTGTATTTAGTACAGTGGTGTAAATTGATTAGTTGGCTCGCAACCAATTAATATGGCTAAGAGAATGAGATGGAAAGATACATGATGCATGAGTCTTAATTGGTGTTCTTATGTGAATTATGTGTATGATGTTGTGCAAATGGTTTTGAACTAACGGGGATTTTCTCACTAGACCTCAAGGTCTAACCCTCATTTTGTTTTTAAAAATATGTATTCCAGGTCGTGGATCGAGTAAGAGCAAATAAGAAGGTTAAACCGCAAATAGCTTTTGGAGGACTATGATGTGTTTTGTAGTTACAGTATGTTATTAGTAATGATGTAATTTAGTATGTAAACGTTTTGTAATGATGTACTGAATGTTTGTAAAGACTAGGGGACCGTATTTGTTATATAATGTATCTCATGTTTTAACGACGTTATGCAATGTATGCTATTTGAACTATGTATGGGATTTTGGGTCGTTACAATAAAAGCAGAAAATCAATTTCAGGCACAGATGGAACCGTAGTGGTTGAGGGAGGTGAAGAAGACTTTGATTCTGTGTTTTCGGAAGAATCTGTTGTGGAAGCTTTTTGAATTTCAATGTTAAGATTCTTTGGAACACAATTTTCTTGAGACTCTTTTCGTTTTATTAAGGTAGTTTTTCCAATAAAAGATTTACACGAAGATGTATATGAGGAGTCCGAGGAAGGTTCTGGTAGATTCACATTTTCCTTTTGGAGTTGGTCAAACTTCTCTTGGAGTTGACCTTTACTTACTTGCTCTTGCATCACTTCTGTTGCCAAGACAGACAGTTTGGAGGTGAGCCAATTGATTTCTCCCCGAAGGAGTTCCTTTTCCTCAATAGATACAGATTCGGTTTTAGTGGATTTGAGTTTCTCAAGTTCAGTTAAAAGCTCTTGTTTTTCTTTTTGAAACTTGATCCTTTCCTGTTCAAATGATTTCTCTAACTTGACTATTTTCATTTCCAAAACAAGAGGTGGAACATAGCGTTTAAACTCATCCGTCTAGGTTTTGGTTTTCGTTGCAGGGACCTCATCCTTTTTGAAGGAATCCTTGGGATGTGCAACTTTGTATCCGTCAAAGTAATCATTTGATATGTACTTGGATTTATTTTTGGTATAAGAATAGTTAAGAACTTCATACGCAAAGGGTAATTGCATTTTAGTGGTATGCTTGCATTTGTATTCCTCAGTTTCCTCTTCGTTTTCCTCAAGAGGTCCAGTCCATCTGATTTTATATTCGGGGTATTTTCTATCAAAGCCAAAGAAATTAAACTCGTATAGAGTAGGCCTCATTGTCAAAATATTTTTCAAATAATGTGGGTTGTCATACCCAATTCCCCATTCTTTATTGAAATAAGTAAATTCCTTAGGTTTGTTCATATGAATCGTTTGATCAGTTTGACCTCGTTTATGTGAATCGTTTGATCAGTTTGACCTCGTAAATGAAGTTTAAGTTCCATATCAGTTATTTAAGAAACAATTCTTTGTGTTTAATTTGTAGAGAGGAGCATTGATAGATAATCTTTTGCTTTCTCATCCTCACACAGATCAAGCTTTGAGTTTAAATCAGATATCTTGGCGCTATGGTCCTTTGGTGCTATTGAAAGATTTGTACATTTTTCTTTAAGATTAGCATTGTCGGACTTATACTTTTCAGTGATTCTCTTTTGAACATCTAGCTTTTCTTTTAAAGAATTAATTTCAAGCACTTGTTCATCAGTGGAAGCCTTATAGGAGTCTATTCTTTGAACAAGTATTTGCATCTGATCGACTAAGCCTTGATGGATAGGGATACATACCATACATAGATCTCCTTGATCGGACGGAGGAGAGTGGTTTCCCATGAAAGCATCGGCATTTTCAGTATTACTTTCGTCGTTGAAACAGTTTAGCCAGAAGTCGTCTTCAACCAATAGTGCCTTTCCTGCTTCTTTCTGTTGTGCTAACAGCAGCTTTGCCTTGTAGTATTCCACGTTACGTACAACGGGATTTTGGCAGTCCTTGGCAAAGTGGCCCAATTTGCCGCAATTATAGCACGTGACTGGCTCATCTTTGTTCTTTGAATCGGGCTTTCGTTCATGCTTCTCCTTATGGTTTGAATGCTTGTGCTTGTCAGGCTTTCTCTTTCCTTCATACTTCTCCTTATAATCATGGCGCTTGTTGGGAGTAGTAGAGTAGGGCTGATTATTAGAGGAAGGTTTTTTTTGAAGAACGCCTTCTTTGGAAATGACTTGGTGATGAAGGCCATTGCTTTCTTTATGTCGGTCAGCTCTGGGTCAGAGTCACTTTCCTCTATTTCTTCTTCTTCTTCTGGTTCAGACTCACTTGATACTTGGGTCTTTTTGGAACTGCGGCTGGAAGACTTACCGCGTTTGTCAGATACCAGTGCGAGGGGATCAACTTGATGTATGGAGGACGACCCTGTGCTCAATATCTCCATCACTTCATCTTCGTCTTGCATGAGCATTTCATACAACTCATTGATTGGAACCTTCTCGATCTGATGGTTCTGTTTTATGTGAGACGCAAACATTCTCCATTCTGGCAGAAGATTGTTCAGGAACTTGAGAGCGTTCTCGGTATTGGATCTCATGATCTTGTTCTTTTGAGATCATTCAGAAGAAGACAGAATCGATCATATGTCTGAGTTAATGATTCGCTCTTACGTTGCTTGAAGGCATCATACCGAGTGATGCAGCTATTGATCTTCAGTTGATTACCGACTTTGTTGTCGCTCATCATTTTGGCCACTTGATCCCACATTCCTTTCGAGGTCTCTTTGTGGAAGTCAATTGCTGTGTAAATCTCATTTGGCAGACTTTGGACATGATATCGCCTAGCATGCTTTTCTCCATCAAATCTGTTCTTTTCCTCGTCGGTCATCTGGCTATAAGTTTTTGCCGTTGGTTGAGCCTGAGTACCGTCTGCTTGAGCTGGTACAATGGCCATTGGAGTAGGTTGAGGACCTTCCGTAAGAGCTTTCCAGATATATTCGAAGTTTTCCTTGGACTCGATGAAGATGAGGGATTGGTCTTGCCTTTGTGTGTATTCTCCTCGATAGAGAAACGAAGGCTTAGTGTCGGTACCCATGGCTAGAGCGTCGCGAGTCATCGTGAAGTATGCACTAAGGTGATCGTCAGACAGTAGAGTCGATTCAAGGTGGACACCTAACGCAAGGCACTAAGAGTAATAGTCCTAATGCAAGGTCTAAGAGTGATTTGAACTTAACAGGTAAGATTAATAGCAAAACAGACTTACCCGGATAGGAATCCGGATAGATGTGTCCGAATCAGGAAGTGATCGGATCCGGGTTGTGTGAAGTTATCGATTTGCAAAAGTGACCGAGTAAAATCAAACTAACCAGATGACCTTAGGTTACCGGAAAAATGGAAGTTACCGAGTAAAAACTACTTACCGGAAGAAAGGAAGTGACCAGATGGAGGTGCAAATTCGGATAGAAGATCCGGGAAGCTGAAGTTACGAGATGAAATTCAATCCGGGAACTGTGATTGTCTGGACACAATAAGAATCAAGATATGTTACCGAATACGTTCTTACCGGACACAATTGGGATCCAGATAGACTTACCGGAAGGATTCGTCCGGACAGTGACGAAATTTAGAAACTTACCTGGAAACAACTGAGAACTTCCGGACACTGCGGCTGCTTCGAGAAAACGGATCTGCAATCAATTAGCGTTGCATAATTTCATTCCTGAAAGGTTTGCACATAACCAAAAACACAAAAACTATCGAACCCTATCAATTTCTAAGCAAAAACAAATGATTTTGATGCAAATGATTTTAAGAATAGAGACCAAAACTCAAAAACCACAAATTTTGCTTAAAAAACACTCAAACAATCGAATTGGATTCTGAAATTTTGAAGAAACACTAATAGAACTATTATGAAGCGATTGATACGAACATAATCAAACAACTTTACCTAAATCAATGGAATGAAAAAAAATTATCAAGAACAATCGATAGAAAGCTTTTCAGAATTTTACCAGAAAACTTGAATCGATCGTCTGTATGATCTGATACCAATTGTGGATCCCAGATTAGTGCAATCGATATGAAATCAGTAAACAATATCCATAAGAACAGTTGATTTCAATCCGTCATCCATCTATTTCATATACCATTCAGAGAGTTTTTAGAATACGGTTACAATGGTTTTAGGATGATTCTCTCTTCTAAGCTCTCTCTCTAATCTGATCGCTAACCTATAAACTAGGTTAAGGAAGGCTATTTATAGTTAGGCCTATGACAATTAAGGCCCAAGCACATGAAGCTCTAAACTAAGCCCATTAAACAACTAAAGGCTTTTTACAATTAATAATTAAACTCTATATAATTCTTTATATAACTTTCTAATATGTAGGACATTTATGGTCCTAACAATATAGTAGTGGAACAATTAAAGGTACAATAAAAAGACTGCCACCTCTAAGAGGATGACACCTGGAAACTTTATCATCATCCATGCGTACTAGTTGATCTTCAGGATCTTCGTACAGGTCAGGGCATGTGAGAGGCACGCTTGTCTTTGTCTGCAAGGAGCATTGATCTTTATCTTCTAAGAACATCATCTCCACAGAGGCTCTGTCAAATTTGACAGAGGCTTTGTGGCCTTGGTCTTCTGGTTGAGTTCATTCTTCTCGGATGGTTATCTGTAGAGGCTTCTATTGGAGCTAACAATCTCCCCCTAATTATTGAAAAATTAAAAATTACAAATGTGCATAAGGCTTGGGCTAAAAGAACAAGAGGTGAAAGATTCAACCTCTGTAAAAAGGAATGTTTTCATTAAGTTTCATGCCAGAGGCATTTACAGAAGATTGAAATTGAAAAAGAATACAAGACTTGAAATAGAAAAAGATAAAGATCATAAAACGTCGTCAGAGCCTATATCTTGGCATCTGGAAAATCATTAATCTTCTTTCCCCACACTCCTTCCTTCTTTAGGTTTCGATAGAAGTGCACACACATGTCTCTGAATCTTAGGGTTGCGACTATGGCTTCTATTAGTCGGCCTGCGTCTTCAAGGTTTACGAGTTCAATGCCTCTGCTGCTGAGTAAATCATGCTTGAATTCGAGAACAGTCTCTATAGCATACTTCTGACAATCATACTTAACGAACAACTTCTTTCTACCTTGAGGATCGAGGAAAACGTATCCAACTCTGGGGTGTCTTATGATGGAGTGGCGTTGGACATCGGCATAGGAAGGGCATTTGTCATCTGGGGCTGTGATGGTGATCTTTTTGATTCCAAGATCCAGAGCCACTTAGAAATCAATAACGCTGAAGTACGATAGTCTTTCTCTCATGAAGGTTCTGACAGAGTTGTAGGCTCTTATGTATTCAATTCGCTGAGTGTAGAGGCTTTCTGCCCACGTGAGAAGCTCTATCATATCAAAAGGATGGAGGTTTCGCAGGTCTGCGTCTGTAAATTGCATCTTGGACACATCCTCTCTTTGCACATAGTATATATTATACCAGAAGTTTCGACATATGGTATGCGAGAGTTTGACTACAAGGACCTTTTTGATCTTCGATTTGGAGTAGACATTCTCAACCTTCCGTGCTTTGTCTCGTTAAAATTTGTCAATGATATCTTCAATGATGTCCTTGTTTAGGGTTGGCTTTGGCAGAGGGTCATTGATACCTCTGTTGTATAGGTAGTTGTAGACCACTTCTTCCATGTCTCTTTTAGGCACAGGAGGAGGCATAGGTTTTCTTAGAGCATGTATCTAACTAAGTACTTGGGCTACCCGGTCCTCTGTTGGTTTTGCAGTTGGGTCCAGAGGTGGGTTGACAGACACAGGTGGTCCATATACCCAGTCCTCTTCTTCAGGTTTGGAAGTAACGAAAGAGTCAAAGGCACTCTTCAATAGCTTTTCTGTGGGTTGGGGGTTTGGCTTAGGTTTGGGTTTATGGTCTTCTTTGGCTATGCCCTTTCCTTTGTCTTTGGCAGTTAACTTAGGTTCTGCTTGAGACGCCTCTGTGGTGGTTTTGGTTTGGTTTTTGGGTGGGGGTACCTCTGTTGGTTTATTCTTCTATTGAGTGCTCTGAGGATTTTGTGTTGTTGTTTTTGGTTGGGGTTGGGTTTGGTTCTTTGATTTTTCCTTTAGTTGAGCTTTTGTAGGGGTTGGTTGTGAAGTAGGTTTTGGTTGATTTTGAGACTGAACTTCTGCAGGTTTATCTTATGTTGGGTTCTTCTTTGGCAGATATGATCTAGATTTGTTGGCTAAGGTTTTGACCCTTGGTGTTTTGGGTCGAGGTTGATCCTCTTTTGGTGTAGGGGAGGGTAGGTTTGTCTCTGTAGGGGGTGTGGGTGATGGAAAGTCTTGGTTTAGATTTGATTCCACAGAGGTGGGTGTTGCCTCTGTGGTCTTCTTGGGTGAGGTTTGGGCTTGTTGGTTTGCTTCGATTGCTTGGAGATGGACAATGTCTAGGGGTTGGTTAGTTGAAAAAGTAGGACCCTTTCCTTTTATTGTTCCTCTGCTCTCCCCCTCATGATGATCCGAGGACCCGTCACAGTCGTCCTTAGAATCGTCATGCCTCTTCCTCTTCTAACCTACTTCTGGTTGGCAAGAGGTAGATGGCCCTTTAGGTTGACTTGCCCCTGCCGCTATAAGTTTGGCACATACATCATCACATATGCCCAGAAGATATTTAACTTCACCTCGGATTTGAATCGCAGACTACCCACACTGATTTAAACTCCTTGATGTACGAGGCGTTGACGACAGTAAAGGCTCGGTTGAACTCTGTGATGTCATTTAGTACGCTTTGGCCAAACTCTGTCAATTGGGCTGTGGTGATATAGTCTGTTGGTTTCAAAGCCTACATCTGATCGGTTGGTGATTTTTGCTCCTTCTGCAGAGCCTTACGTTGGTCTTCTGTGGTCAAGGATGGAGAAGTGGATGCTGGAGGTTTTGTCAGGGCCTCTGCGATGGCCCTGGCTTCCTTGAGTTCTTTGGAAAGTTGATCGATTGGGCCCTAAGTAGTAGAGGGTGCAGAGCTCTGTGCAAATGGATTCTGGAGTTCATTGAGCGTTGAGGTATTGACTTTGACTTATGTGGATAGTAAGTCGAGTTTGGTGGACAGATCGTCAAGAGCCTTCTGTGAATTATCTGCAAGAGACTTCACCAAGCTTTCAACTCGGTGAGTTGTGTGGTCACAGAGGTGATGATGGTTTGGAACTCACTCTTCGTGACATGTGAGCCAGTGGTAACCTCTGCGGGAACACATCCTTCCGCAGTGTTAGCCTCTATTCCTGAGGCGCCCATTTTCGACCCTGTTTTGATGATAAGGTCGACGAGTCTTCCATTCAATCCTTGAGGAGAGTCTTTGGAAGCCTCTTTCTCTACATGTGTTCTGCCAAGATCCTTACTCTTAACCACTTCAGAGATGGGCATAGAGGGGATCTGGGATTGACTTAGGGATTTTTCTACAATCCTTTCGTCGTTGTGCATTCTACGCTCCTCTAAAAAGCGTTGGTTCCCTAGTGAGTGCGTGTCAGAGGAAACAAATTCCTCTGTTGGGATGTCTGATGTGACCTTGGGCAAAGGGTCACAAAAGATGTTTGTGTCTTGTAGAGAGGACACAATATGTGGGGCTTCTCCGGATACAATTGGCTCAAAAGAAAGAAGAGGCTCTTCTAGCCGGCTGGTTTGGGTGGGGTTCGAACTGCACGGCTCTGGTTCAATAACCTCCTCTGCCACTAGATTGGTGAGGTTAGCAATATGGGTTGCACAAGGAGGGAGTTTTGGATATGTGCCCTCTACTACACGAGCATCTATTTCTCTTATATCCCTATCTAGTTACTCGAGAGCTTCAGCAGCACCTTCCAATGACACAACCTCTTCATTTGTAATACCTATCCAGGAGTTTACTTCTTCTTCCTTTATTTCCTCTGTAATCTCTAATTCCCTTGTTCTCTCAAGGTTTGGATCAAAGTCTGTGAGTTGAGGAGAGTTGAATTGTTCAGTTCTCACAGAGGTGCCGGAAGACTCTGCGACCACATTCTCCTTTACTCCTTCTGCCAGCTCAAGATCTGAGTCTACATCTGCCACGTAGAACTCAGTGGCTTCAGTCATATCCCAGCCAGAAGTATCAAGGGAGGTTTCCATTTGTGCTCTTTTCAAGAATGAGCCAAGGTCTTCTGTGGTTTCAGGCATGGTAGAGGCTTGAGGGTGTTCAGTATTTTTAGCAAAGTGTAAGGGGGTTGGGGAACGAAGTTCCTCTTGAACTTGGGTCTCATCCTCTGCGATTACTTGCATAGGGGACTTGGATTTTTTTTGTTTTCTTCCTATTAGGCTTAGGTGCACCTCCCTCTGGGGATTTGGATTTCCTATTTTTCTTCTTCTCCTTTAGAGGAGGAGGTGAAGAGGATTTAACTTGGGTTTCCTCTGTGACAGGGGGTTCTGTATTTGTCTCTACAGTGGTTTATTTCTTTTTTGGGCTTCTTCTTTGTGGCATTTTGTTTTGGAGGGCATGGGGGTTGCTCTAGTGCTTGTTGTGGGGTGGCAAGGGTTACTTTAGAGGGTGGTACTCGCTTAGCTTTCTCTAACTTCTGCCTAAGGTTTTCTAAAGCTACCATATGCTCCTCTTATGTCATTTTCTCAACCTCTTTTGTTCCTATTGGGACTCCTAGGCGTGGGGGGTCATAGGACTCGGTCTGGGAGTCCTATGTACACGCGTGTACTCTTCTACCGGTTCTTTTTTACTTGCGAAGGCAAGCGTCTTCTCACTCAGAGGCCTAAAGTGTTTGTATCCTGAGGCATGGCTGGTTGGGGTCATCCTCTGCAGAGGGTAGGTCTTTACAGTTGGTCCCTCAAAGCTCCAGTCTTCTTCTTCTAGCAGAGGTTCCAAGATGATGCCAAAAAGACTCTGAAACTGTAGAGTTGGCAGAGTCCCTTTGGCCTTCTGTGTGGCATTCTTATGTTCTACAAAAGAGGCTAACTCTTGCAGAACTAGACGGGCATAGTCTAGTGGCAAGTCATAGTATATGCCATACATAATGGCAAGGATTTGGTGGGTGCTCTGAGCAGGGCTTCCAGTTTTCCCTATCAAGCATCGGTTTAGGATGGAGAACAGAGTGTTCCACAGAAGAGGAAGTCTGTTCCTTCTGAAGTCATTCCTCTTGGAAAGTTCTTGGTTGTAACCCAACATCATTACAAACTCATAGAGCTCTTCATCAGTTGGCTCTTCTGCATACTGTCTTAGACCTAAGATGCTTCTGGTGGGTATGTCAAATTCTAGAGAGATCATGGCTCTGTTGATCCCTATGGTTAGGGTCTGAGAGTTGTCTGGTGTTGACATGTACCCAACCACATAATTTATTTCTTCATCGAAATGGCAGCTCTGCCAGAACTGGTGCAGGTACGTGGCAGGAATGTTTTTAACGTATATGGTAAGGATGTTCTTAAGGGAATGGTTTTGCAGTATTTTTATCAGGATTGCCTGTTCTTGGCCAAAATTGTCTATATTGAGAACCACATAGCGGTTGTTCGGTTTTAGGGGTAAGGGGGTTTCATACCAACCATGGTCCATGAAATTTTTTAGGTTGGTTTGGTGATGAACGGAGTCTTCATTGTTCGAGTGTTCTCCATTGTTTCTTGCAAAAAAGGGATTCTGAGATTGTTGGGATTGAGCAGGGAAGTGAGCAGGAGAGTTGTTTGATGCCATTGATGAGGTTTTCATGAAGAATCGGGGTGTTATTGCAGGTTTTGCACACACAAAATTGCGGGTTCGTCGGAGATTTCAGAGAGAAGAAAGTTGGAAAATTGGAGAAGAAGAGTAAAATGGGGTTTTCTAAAGGATGAAAAGATAAGATTTGGGGCGGTAAAAATTTAATTACATAAAATTTGGGGTCCGTACTCGAGTGAATAGCCGTTTGAAAACCCCTTTAGTACCATCGGTATAGAGCACGTCCAATCAGAGGGTGCCACGTCAATACTGGCGGTGCACGATGGGACGTCGTGCGTCTCCCATTAATTCCACGCACGTGGCAGTTGCTAAAGATATATGACAATAACTTTCAAAATAACCCGCACCTCAGAAACGTTCAAAACACATAAGTGTTGAGTATCACAGAAGCTCTGTGGTGGAGTGAGCTTCTGTGGTATGAGGTCTTCCAAACCACGCACAAGATTGCACCTTATCTTTACCAAAAAGATTTAAAAAGCGATGAATGATTGAGAGAGTTTCCACGAGAAAAATTCATGACCGCAGAGACCTTTTGTGGCACAGAGGCTCTGTGAAACGTCATAGAGGCTCTTTGACCAAATATTTCTAATTATGGAAAGCTATCAAAAGATTTTGATCATCCACAGTTTTGACTACTTTAAATAGGTAATCTAGGACATATTTGAAAAGTTGTGTCCGAGAAAAGTGTTTTGGAAAGTGGGTTTGTGCGGTGTTCTTACCAAAAATTTCTCACTGGTCTCGGCATGATCACCTTCTTCTGTGGATTGTCTCTAACAATTGACTTCTTTGGCTCCCCCTTGAACGATCAACTTTTGTAGATCATTACAATGTCTCCTTCTGCTCCCCCTTGATCTATGCTTGGGTCAAATAATGATAAGTAGTACACAGAACATAGATCAATCACTCAAGAGTCTCTGTGACAATGGCCAGAGGCTCTATGCCATTTCACAGAAGCTCTGTTGGTTACAGAAATTCTTAAAGATAAAGATTGTAGATACTGAAAGATGGAATTATTTACATATATACAGAAGGATCTATTTACACTCACATATGTTCCAGGGTTCAACTCATGTGCAGCATACCCAACTTACCCACCAAGAATAGAAATCTTTTCTCATCTAGTAATTTGGTGAATAGGGCAGCAAGCTGATACTCCGTGGGGATAAAGTACATCTCGATTGTACCCTGTTCAACGTGAGGCTTCAAAAAGTGGTACTTGATATCTATGTTCTTTGTTTTAGAGTGTTGTACGGGATGTGCAGAGATAGCTGCGGCACTTTTGGAATCATAGAGGATGGGTATCTTGTGGATACTTAGACCATAGTCTTTGAGCTGAGTTCTCATGCACATAACTTGTGAACAATAGCTAGCAACAGCAATGTAATCAACTTCTATCGTAGATGTGGACACACAAGTCCACTTCTTTGAAGTCCAGCTTACTAGTTTACCACCTAGGAATTGACAACTCCCAGAGGTACTTTTTCTGTCTAACTTGCATCCTCAATAGTCTGAATCTTTATAAGCCGTTAGATCAAAGCCAGAGTTCTTTGGATACCAGAGACCAAGATTTTTGGTTCTTTCAAGGTATCTAAAGATTCTCTTTACATCTGTAGAAACCAGGATTCAATCTTACACTCAATTATGAACAATCAAACAGTAAATGATAGAGAATTGGATTAAACAAACTTGTATTCAATCAAGAACAGATTACATATCTTAGAGAGAGAAACTCTCAAAAATTACAAAGTGAATACAAAGTTATGCGGGAAAAGTTAGCTAGCTAAACAGTGCTAACTTCTATATATACTGATAGGAAATACTAAAGCTACAGTACATATAACTGAAACACTAATATAACAATTACACGTGTCCTAATTAGTGAACAGAATATAAAGGAAAATATCCTGTCATAAGTTCTAAACATGTTGTTCAGAACTTCTGAACATTCTTCTGATAAAGCCCTTCAGAACATCCTTCAAGTACTTGGATATTTTCAACTTTGCCTTCAGAAGTTCTGAGTCTCCTACTCAGAACTCTGACCCTTCAGTTCAGACATTCACACTTGGTAATCTTCTCAAGATTCTTTATCAGAAGTTTCGAGTCTCTTACTCAGAACTCTGAGTCTTCTGCTCAGAAGCCAACACTTGTGTTTATTGACAAAACTTCAGATCTAACAATCTCCCCCTTTTTGTCAAATAAACTTGTACTTTTCATCATCATATTCTTTTAGAGCAGGAAGAATCTTTAGAAGAAGTACATTTCTCAAAGTAAGTCTTCTATCAATCTTTTCTATGATCTCTTGTATCTCAACAACTTGTTTTCCTTTTTGTATCTTTTTCTCCAAGCTGTGTTTGATGAACCTCAAAGTTCCAGAACAATATTTTGCCACTTCATCTGGTCTGAAGAAAATCTTTTCTTTTCTATTGTTCTTCAAGAGAACTCCCAACTCTGGTCTCTTTCAATGTTTCCAGTCTTCAGAACTTTCAGTTGTTCATGATCATTATTTGGTTTGGAGAGATATACACATGGTCTTTGTAAATACAGAGCAATTTAGAAATCTGTATATCCATACCATCTCAGAATATATAACTTAGCATTTCTTACCACAGCCAATGCTCCTCTCTCCTTTTTGTATTTACTACAGTCTTTATTTGCCAAAGACTATACAGTCTGTAGAAATCTGTTACTGAGATCTTGTCAAAATCAGTCTCAGTGAAATAATAAACTTTTCCATCTTCTCTCAGAACCTCAAATGCATAATACTCATGCTTTCTGAATTTCTTGACATTCAATTCTCTTATTCCAGTAATCAAAAAATCTGAATATACTGCTTGTTTTGGTTTTCCTATGCATCTTGACATTTCTCCAAGAAGCAATTGAGAAAATTTTGGCTTGTCATGATATACACTTTGAAAGTTGACTTCTCTTGGCTGAAAGAAGTTTGGTAGATCACATTCCAGAAAATAACCATTAACATCAATAGGTATTTCTTCTTCATTAGCCTCAGACTTTTCTGCTTGATCAGTATCTTTCATTTGAACCTCTTGTGAAGACACATCTGGAATATCTTTTTCAACTTCTTCGGAATAAATTCCATTTACTTCATATTCAGCAGGAAATACAAAGTCTTTGTGTAGCAACTTCTTTGGGTTTTCTTCTGAGAGCATCCATTCACTACAATCTTTGACTCTTTCTCTGAGATCCAATCTCTCTTTGATATGTCTTTTGCATTTTTCTTTCAGAATTGCCTTTTCACCTTCAGCATTTACTGCCATTTCCACCAACAACCACTGTAAAGTTGCATTACTGTATTTTACCAGACCATTTAATCTGAAGAACTCTCTTACTCCAGAAACTATATACACAAAACCTTCATTTTCAAATCCTTCAGTAATAAATCCACGACCTCCAATTTCATAAATAGGATTTTTGATTGGATGATTCAAGTTACACTTCTCTTTCCCTGCTTCAATTGCCAACTGAAAATCCTAGAAGTACATATTTCTTACATAAATCCCCAGAATTCTTCTGCATTCAAGTTCTATCCAAGATTCTTCAGTACAAGCAAAGAACTTCACCAGAAACACTTGATCATTCAGAAACAGTCTATGGAAGTCAAAACTGGTCATGCTCACTTTCAGATTCCCTTCCTTCTGAACTATTAAACTTACATATTTCAGCCCATCAAATTCATCAGTCTGAAACTCCAGTACTTTCACAATTGCTTTATGAACATGTAGCTTTTCATCAGGTTATCTGAATCTGTTAGAAGCTTCCACATAAATCATCTGAATTCTTTCATCCATGAACCAATTGATAAAGTTCTCAATAATCACCGAGTCATCTCCTGTGCAGTAAAGATATTCATACGTTTCTTCTGGAAATACATCTTTGAAAAAATGATTGACAAGTGGAGTGTCAGTCATTTCAAGAATAAAGTCACATACAGGTTCTTTCAAAATTGGTAACTCAAACTTTGGAATTTCAATAGGCTTTCTGTATACATACTCCTCAGGCATGAAATAATCCTCAATTCTGTCAAATTCCTTTTTATTTTCTCCCAATTCCTCACTAAAATGTAGATGAAATTCATTTTGAAACTTCTGTGAATAATCAACTGAGTGATACTCTTCTCCCAACAAATCAATAGGCCTCACAGTTCTGATATCTCTTTGAACTTTCTGAACATTAAGAGCTCTGACCAACTCACTATGCATTCTCCTTATCAGAATCTCATTCAACCTTCTTTCTTCCATCTCAGAGTTAAGAAGTTCAACTCTGGTATAAGGAACAATTTCTGTACAAGTATTCACTTCAGAACTTTCAATCAAGCTTTCTTCAAAAGAATCTTTCAAGTTTACTTCAACACTATCTTCAGAAGAGTCTGACATCACTTCTTCCGCAATAACATTCTGATTTGTCATTATAACCTCATCTGATCTAAAAATGTTCTTTTCCTTTTCAGCCTCAATATTCCGATCTGTCATGATTGCATCATCTGTCATAATGTTTTCATCTGCTACTATCAGTTCAGTTTCATCTGAATTCACCTCCAACTCAGTATTCAATTCCAATTCCTCTGTTTTATCAGTACTTCCTTCGGAAGACTTTTCATGTAACACTTTATCAGTTTCCATAACTTCTTCAGTGTCTGAACTTATTTCATGAACCTCCACTATCATTTCAACATCTGCTGATTTACCAACCATCTTTTCAATATCTTGTGAATTCTGTACATTCTCTAAATTCTGAACCTCTGCATCTGCTAACTGCATATATGCTAATTCAAAATCTGCTAAATCAATATCTGCTGACTTTTCAACATTTTCTAACTCGTCAGTGCTTTGTTTAGCAACCTCAGTACTTTTCTTTTGCATTTCCCCCCTTTTGATGATCATGAGGATCATTATCATCAAAATTTCTTTTTAAGGACTGAGTTGATTCTTATTCAGGTTCAGCTACAGATACATGCATAATGGCTAATGGCTTTAAAACACTAGCCAAAGTTGAGCTGACAGCTTGTAATAACGAAGATTTCATATCCTTCATACTCTTGAAAAGTTCCTTTTGAAATTCTGACATTTCATCCTTGATCAAGTTTTTGTGAGCATCCAAGGATTCTTTCATTTTATCCACTTTTGACTCAACTGAATTTGCTCTGCCTTCCAACAAAATTTTGAGTTCTTTTACTTCATTTTTCAAAGAGTCAACAGTATTCTCCAATTTCTCCACCTTTACACCAAGATCATGATTTTGTTTCTGAATCTTTTAAAATTCATAATTTTCTAACAGTGAACCTGGAGTAACAGATGCTCCAGTTTTCATGTGTTAAGAGAACTCATGGCCTGTACGTGTCACAAAGTCACCATGTACAACAGATGCACTGTGTAATGAAGCTTTTAAGATGTTCACTTCACCAGGACTTCCATCCAATCCTTGACAACCAATAATAGGAATGTCTATGGATGTTGATACAGGAATACGAAATTCCTGTGATGTGCTAGTGTGAAAAGAAATTTCAGGATCAATTTGGATATTACTATGTAATCCAGACTCAAAGTGTTGAAAAATAGGTTGGGATTTATCACCTCCCTCCAAATGAGTTTGGGATGGTTCCCCTGTTTGTTTTGAAACAATAGCATGTTGAAATGCTTCTGAGTGGCTATGGATGGGTTGTTCAAGTTCCACCACGGGCTCCATGGTGTTTTCTTCAATGTTAGTCACCAAGGGTTGTGAACCAACAGTAAATGTGGTTGCCCGGATTAAATTGGCTGGATCATAATTATCTCTTTCTGTTTCTAATTCTGTTAACATTTTCTCACCCTCACCTCTCTCTTTCTGTTTTTCACTTTCCATGCTAACCAATCTCTCTGAATTTTCCCTCTCAATTCTCTCAGAATGTTCTCCCACCTGCACATTCTCCCCCTCTTTATTTTGATTTGACCCCTCACATCTCATCTCAGGTTGTTCCTCATGGGTAGGGGCTTGAGGCTGATCAAGTCCCATTGAGGTGCAATATGCTTTTAATATTTCACTCTCCCTTGGAATATATTGCCTAAGAGACCTTGGAAGAGGTCTATGATTTGGAACATTCTCAATTTTAAGAGCAGAGATCATTTTACCCATGTAGAAGATTGGTCCATGCTCCTCATTTGATCTTCTTGGAATATTTCTGTCTTGATCCATTGCATACCAGATCTCCAACTGCCAATACCTCTGATAAGGTATATAAGTAAGTATCTTATCCCTTGTTTTTCCTTCTTTTGCTTTCTGATTCCTCTCAAAAGTATTCTTCATATCTTCCCATAGAATAGAAGCATAGTCATAATGTCTATTCTTCACTAACCCATGAAAGATCTGCAGAATCTGCCTTGAACCTTGATCTAGTGAACTGTTCTTCCCATATAGACACTTGTTGATTATATTGAAGAAACATGCCCAGATTGGTGGCAATTTGTTTCTTCTGAATAAGCTTAGAGTCTTCAACTCTTCATTATACCATAATCTTCTAACTTCATCTATTAATTCCTCTGTTAATGGAGAATCTTCAAAATCTGATCTCCCCTGTAAATCATCCTTTTCTGGTAGCCTCAGCATTGTTCTCATAAACTGTATATTCAAAGTTACAGTGACTCCCCCTATTTCAAATACAAAATTGTTACCTTGTAACTCCAAATGTTTCCACCACTGTTGAATATACTGAACAGGAACCGATTTCTTCATTGTAAACCATTTCTTAAAAGGATGGTATTTCAGCAACTCTATGATTATCCTATGTTCTTTCTTAAACCTAGTTTCATCAAGTATTAACACACAATTGTTTTCAATCAAATCCAAATACTCACTCTCAGGAACAATCCTCTCACCAGAATTAGATCTTCCAGACATTACTGACCTAACCGCACTTTGTTCATGTTGAATGTTTTCATTTCCCCCATCTATATCTCCTTCAGATTCAACCATATGTTCATCCCCTGCTTCTCCATTATCATTTCCTAGCACAATGTTTTCTCCTATTGCCCCTTCTTCTACGGCTCTATTCTCAGGCCTCTGTACTTCATCATCCTCTAAATCTGACGAGGATTCCATCAATGATTTTGCAGAGTGTAATGAAACTGGTCGACTTCTAGTACCAGACATGATTGTGATATAGAATATCGAAAGAAATAAAGATCAAAGAACTCTGGATTTATGCGTATCTCACTTTTCGCTCTTGGAATTCAAATAAATTTCAAAGAGGGATTTTAAGTTCTATTTAAAATCCGCGAAGCTGAAAGGTTTCAAACGGTGAAAAGTTACTTTTTGTCAGAGTTTTAACGGATTCTAACACTGTGAAGTACCACAAAAGATATTAAATGAAACGTGGTGTCATCAATTGAATAAGAAGCTGACACGTGTTATTTGATAGAAATAAACACAAGTTAAAAGTTCTGAATAACACGCTCAGAAGTTTGAGAATGCATACTCAGAAGTTCTGAGTATACAGTTCAGAAGAAATTCCCTTAGAATCAAAATTCATTTAAAATCAACTTCTGATTAATATTAAACATTTAATCACCCAGAAGTAGTTTGAACAGATAGAAAATTATTTTACCATCAAAATTCTGTCCCTCTTTTGATGTTTTGACAATTTTGAAAAAAAATTAAAATCTGACATCTGACCTTGAGAAACTTTTTAAGGAATCAGAGGTAGTTTGAACAAGTGAAAAAGATTTATCATTGAAAGCTTGTTCCCCTTAGAATGATTAGTAATAAGAAAAGAATATACACACCTTATAAGCACCTCAGAATGATATCTGAAAGAATTCAATGCTCCCCCTTGACTTTAGCATATACTCAAACACATGTTAGACATAAGGAATAAAAAATAAAACAGAAAGAACTTAACAACACATTGAAACATTTGTAATTCTCAGAAATGTATTGTGAAAGGTAGTCAGAAGTTCTGATTAACCTATTCAGAATTAAAGAATTTTAAGATAGATTTCTGAAGTATTGACTCAGAAGTTCTGAACTCAAGACTCAGAAGTTCTGAACTCAAGAGTCAGAGTTCTGAACAAGAGAGTCAGAGTTCTGAGTACACTACTCAAAAAATCGTACTTAGAAAAATATTCATTTATGAAAAACGACAAATATACTCAATTAGTTAGAATAAGCATTCCTATTTTACATATGAGAAAAGTGAACCTTTTGTGATCAAGAGGCTTTGTGAACAAGTCAGCCAATTGATACTTTGTATGCACAAAGTGCATTTCTATTGTTCCCTTTTCTACATAATCCTTAATAAAATGATACCTTACATCAATATGCTTGGTCTTTGAGTGCTGAACAGGATTCTGAGTAATTGCAATAGCACTTTCTAAATCACAATATATGGGAATTTTGTTGAGTTGATATCCATAATCCATGAGTTGTGTTCTCATCCACAAAGTTTGAGAACAGCAGGCACCAGCAACTACATAATCTGCTTCAACGGTGGATGTGGATACACAATTTTGCTTCTTTGAAGCCCAACTCACTATTTTGTCTCCCAAAAAGTGACAAGCACCAGAAGTACTCTTCCTTTCCAATCTACTTCCTGCATGATCAGCATCAGTAAAAGCAGTCAGTTTAAAATCAGTTTCTTTTGGATACCAAAGGCCCAAATCAGGTGAACCTTTAAGATATCTTAAGATCATTTTAACAGCTAGCAAATGAGATTCTTTTGGATTAGATTGAAATCTAGCACAGAAACATGTAGGAAACATGATATCTGGTCTACTTGCAGTCAGATAAAGCAAAGATCCAATCATGCCTCTATAAAGCTTGTTATCTATTGAAACTCCAGAGAGATCAGCATCTAACTTGACATTTGTTGCCATTGGTGTTCTCATAGCAGCACAATTAGACATTCTAAACTTTTTCAAAATATCTTTAACAAATTTTCCTTGATTTATGAAAATCCCATTTGATAATTGTTTTACTTGAAGACCAAGGAAAAAAATTTAATTCTCCCATCATGCTCATTTCAAATTCTGATTTCATGACTTCAGAGAATTCATTACAAAGATCTGCACTTGTAGAACCAAATATGATATCATCTACATATATCTGAATTAAGATCAACTCATCACCTTATTTCTTTAAGAATAAATTAGTATCAATTTTACCTTTCTTGAAGCCAGATTTTAATAAATGTTGAGTTAGAGTGTCATACCAGGCTCTTGGTGCTTGTTTCAGACCATACAATGCTTTATCTAAAACATAAACATGATCTGGAAACTCAGGATCAACAAAACCTTCTGGTTGATAGACATAAACCTGTTAAATCCAGATCCGTGCAACGATTATGAAATCAGTAATGTAAGCAAATAAGAACAATGATTTCAACTGGTCATCCTTGTATTATGCTTTCAATCAGAGTGTTTTACAATATGAGTAGGAAAGCAAATGAGACAACTAACTTGTTTTTCCAAGCTAGAAGAACATTATATATGCGGGCCCGTAGTTAACAAGCCCACGGCCCGTTCACTAATAGGCTCAAAATAAGGAAATACTAATTACACCCTTGAACTTTAAATCGACATTAAATTGACCCTAACAATCTCCCCCTTTGATTTGAAGTTCGAGTTCGCGCTCTAGCTTTCGCCAGTTGTAGACATATCTTTTACGAAGCGAGAAGTGAATCTCGAACCATCTGATAGCACGGCGGTAGTCGATGCGATCTTCAACCAATTCCAAGGCATTCCGAGCATTTGTTTCATTCGGATTCAGAACATATGAGTACCTTGGATTTTCAGACTCGTGTGTAATGATATTTCGAAGAGCATCTCGAACTTTGAGGAGTGTGCCGTCGCAGAATCTTTCTACCTGACTGAACCGCATAAATCTTTTCTCTTTTTGTTCATTAATGAAGACGATCCCAAATTCTGGTTCTAGTAGCATAGCGTTCTCGGGATACATATTCAATTCAGGAGCTTTCAGATTCGGCTTTATCAGATTGACTTTCTTCGCCCTATTCTCGACAGCCATTTGAAAATCCGTTAGATATGACATCATAATGGTACGGACCAGGTATCGACGAACAACTTCAAGCGCCTTTGTAACTTCAAGCGGTCAGATGGTTCTTGTACGAAGGTCTTTCAGAATAGTCAGGAAGTCGAACGGTCGGAGGTTCTGGAAGTCGGCTTCAGAGAATTTCCATTCATTCCCATCTTCACGTCGGACAGTGAACACTGGGTAGACGATCTTCATAATACTTCTTGAATAGATATCGATTACCTCTGTGATCCGAAGTTTGGTTTTGACTTGGATGACTGGTAGACACCGCTGCATTGCGCTGATATATCGCCGTTGGTATTCGAGGCTAAAGTTGTTAATACCAAGGCAGAAGGTCGGCTCGATCGGGCGAAGCTTGTGGACGAACAGATTTTTCAAAGATTCCTCCAGATGAGGGATGAGTACCATGATCTTCTCCCAACGAATTTGATGCTGAGGAGGGGGAGGAAGATCAGAAGCCGTCGTTTGTAGGGGAGTTGTCGGAATATTGGCAGAAGTAGGTTCAAGTCTTGTTGAAGTTCCAGTGGGTTGAGCATAGTGAACGGGAGACGTACCATAAAGATTCTGGAGCCGAACTGATCATAATCGATGTTGTCGTCTTCATCAGTAAGGAATACCAAATTTACCTGGAGATTTACGGCACTGGCGGCTTTTTGATACCATGCATCTTCGGTCTCCGGGTTGGCTTCACAGTCTGGATCTATCATATCCAGTAGAGGTCTGTCTGATGAGTCAAAGTCGATCAATCCCTGTGTTGAACCCTCGGGCTTTTAAACCGTTGAGTCTTCGTCATCTGAAATCTCCATGTCGATTACCATCTCGACTAATGGAAACTCGGCTTCAGGTGCTTCTGTAGTAGCTGCCGCAGTTGGGGGTTCCTGTTGAACCACTGTTGTAGCTTCAGTCTGGATCAGGGCGGCGGTCTCGGTTAGACGTTGTCGTTTCTTCCCCTCACGGTGATCAGGATCATCCTAGTCATCGTGTTTCCGTTTCAGACCACCTGCTTGACTCTTACAAGTATCTTCGAGTGAGCGGACTCTGTCGGACAACACAGTGAGTGCGTGGTGGTAGTCCTTGAGAGTCGAGTCAATGTTATCCAGGCGAGTGATGGATGATGACGGAGCAGTGACCTGTGATTTCAGAACGGAGATCAGGTCTGCTTCGGTTGAGGCGTTTGTTTCTGATTCTTGGAGCAGTCGGGCCAGTAGCATCGTCTTTAGAGTGTCCACCAAATAGATAGGTTGAGTTGAGATCAGTGGAGTTACAGGTGCGGATTCCGCTTCGACGACCTTGTCTTTGCCCTTGATTGCGCGCATAACTTTGGCAAGTTCAGCGGCTACATGTTGCTGCATAGTTTGCTCCATTGCCTAGCGGACAGCCTTGAGGGTGCTGTCCAGGGACCCTGGTGACACAAAGTCTGGGTGAGTAACTCCGGGTTCACTTAGATTACCCATTGAGGCATCTACCACGGGGGTAGAGCCACCTACGTTCACAGTTGGCGTGATAATAGCTGTGGTAGGATTTCCGTCCGATCCTCGTGTTCCGGCAGACATAGACACTACAGACGTTCCGGTTGGCTCACTAAGAGCCGCGACTTGTTGTTGTTCCGCATCAAGTGTCCTAGTCAAGGAATCTTCAATAACAAGTGGATCTAGACCCGATGGTGCACTGAAAGAAGCCGAGACCGGGGGTTGCTGGTCTCTTGTTTCAACACCAGTACTCTCCGAGTGAGAGACCGGTGGAGGTTGTGCTATATCCCCGTGTGAGACTGAAACATCCGTCTTTTGAGAGACGAATGAGTGGATGAGGGGGTCGTGGAATTGCTCCGCTGGGTCCACGGAGTCTTCTTCAATATCCCGTCCCAACAAATGAGACGAGATAGCAGATGTGGCTACCCGAATATCGCTCGGTTCGGTTCGCTCAGGGGCCTCGTTATCTTTACGGCCCAATCTTTCCTGGTTCGCTTTCGAACGCAGTTCTCTCCGGCTCGCAGTTTCTAACTTCACTTATTCTACTCCCTCAATCCTAGGTAAAGCATGGGTTGGTGAGTCAAGTGGGATGCCTTCGGTGAAGTCGGAGTTCGGTCCGATACGGGGAGGTATTTTTGAGAGCCGAATGGCACGTGTCGTGTTAGATGTCGTATCAGAGTCAGATTCTACATTATGAACCTGGAAGGTAGGTGAAGGCGAGTCGGAAAGATATGGTGTGGAGTCATGTTGAAGCATCGGTCGTGAGGACGATGCTCCGGCTTCTCCTGTTGGACAGGGTTGGCTAGAACTGAGTTGCGATACCGCTGCACCACTCACACTAGTTCCCCTTCCCCTAACAATCAACACACCCCGCTCGGCGGCACCTGCTTGCTGGGCCCTACCACCTCTCATTCTTGGACCCTCACGTCTCTCAGGTCTAAGTCCCTAGACAGGTCCCTCCGGCGCTGGCTGGACCATGGGATTCCCTATCTCTTCCCTATAAGCAACTACCCCTGGTGCAGCGGGATCGGCTATGGCTAGTAGGGCTTCAGGGATGGTGGCGGTCACCGCGTCTGATGGGTTGCGGATGACCATGTATTGAAGGTGGCGAATGGGACATACCGGGTGTGTCAAGCGGTGAGGAATGGCTGGATTCGTATCCATGTGTTGACGCACAGCTAGCGAAAGGAAACGCGGGTATGGCAGGAACTTTTTCTGCTTGGTACCTCCGATGTAACGAATTGCTTGCACGATTTCACGCCAGATGATCATGGCAAAGTCGACATCGCGATTGTAGCAGACGACGTGAACAAGGCGTAGGAAGTCGCCGATGCATTGGTCAATACCTTTCCATCTTGACGAAAGACACCTGTTCAGAATTGTGAACAAGGTGTACCAGATTGGGGCCAGGTATTTGCGATTGAATGCTGAAGGCCTCGGAAGATCGCGGCTGTACCCGAGTGCGCGGACTTAAGCACATAGCGTTTCGTCATTGATGGCAGGATCGAAGCGTTCATGGTTGTCGGCGGTGGCTTCCAGAAGAGCGAGTAGTCGGCTGAAGGAGTCCGGTGTAAGAGTGAACTGCTAATTATCAAGGTGAGCAATGATTGTCTGTGAGTTACCGGCCGTCCGAACTTGGGCAGTAAACCAGACTTGTAGAACGTAGAGCAAGGGAACATCGGTAGTGCGGGTGAGGGCCTCTCGGAGAGGGTGACACATTAGAATGTCGAGAATCACCTGGTGCTGTGGGTTCGGTCTGAATAATGCCGGGTCGAGATAATGGTTGTTGGCCTCTAATTCAGTGCCTTGGTCAGGGTCGACTAGGGCATTGTCCGCTGCTTCGTCTATGATTTCCTCTTCCCGAGGTATTTGCTCTTGAGGAGGTTGTTGTTGTTGATCCGCCATTGAATCTGTAAAACAGACGCACAGTTAGTAATAGCTGCGAAAGACCAAATGTTGGTGCGTACCTTTGCATTAAATGGGCTCAATCTGATATAGAATGAGGACTGGCAGTGGCAAACTAGGTACTGGATTGATAAACCAGGGGTGTCCGGACAACACTAGCTGTTTGATAAAACTTTCTGGACATCACAAGTATCCGGACAACAAAAGTATTCCGGATGAAATGATAGTGTCCGGATAAAACTGGCAATCCGGACAAGGATGTTCCCGGGTGATGGATGATTCCGGACAAAATGGAGTCCGGACACATTAACTATCCGGTAGATGAACTTACCGAAAACCCAGAGGTTTCCGGACAACTAGGCTTTCCTGGTGTAGTGTGTGTCCGGATAAAACATCGTAAGTGAAGAGAGTTTCCGGATAAAACCCCATAAAGATGATGGTTTCCGGACACAGTGGATGTGTCCGGACACGATTGAAACATATCAATCGAACAGGATAACGACCCAATCAGGGTATTAAGCATGCAGGCAGTGTCGACAGGAGTAAATAATCAAACAGGGACAATTAACTCGATCTAAGCCCTACCAAATCGACCCAAATATGAAGATACATGTTAGCCTCAATCTTCCTAATCATAGAAAGTAGTTACAAGTAGTGAAAAATAGGCTAAGTGAAGAAAGCCTCTTCTAGAGGCTCTTCTGAACTTACCGAGAGATCAAGGTCAAGAAGCTACAGAAGCTACAGAGGCATCCTACAGAAGATCTGTCATACGCGCAAAGAAGACCAAAGACTCGGAATCCGGTGAAGACTGATCTACAAAGGACCATACCGCAGAACCTCTGTAACACTTTACAGAGCCTCTGCGGTCCTCAATAAAGACTTGGAAGATATTTATAATATCTTGCTACTGTTCCTGACCTGTTCATCAACTTGCATAATAGCATGCCCTGTCCAACTTCAACACGTGTCAAACTCTGAGTGGACTAAATAGGGCTTAGTACAACATAGACATCTGCGCCATTAAATGCAATACAGCATGTACAACTGTTCATGCCATCCGTTCTAACAGCAGGTCATGCTTTATGGTCCCCTACAGTAGTATAAAAGGAAGTCTCTTGTTGAGATCTTCCTTAACAATCTTAAGAACTAATCTATGAATCTAAGTTTCATGCTTACACTTTATATCGTCAAATCTGTTAAGCATTACACTTTCACCAAACAGTTCTTAATCTCTTCTTGATGTTCTTATTATATATTGAAACTCAGTAATCTTTGAGATATCATATTCTAATCACTGTTTCTTTATATTCTGTATTGTTTCTACACAAACTTATCTGTTAGTTCTTCAAATACGCTTCCGCATCAAACATAAACTCGAACTAATAGATCTGATAATCTTGTATAAGTAAAACGGGAACCAACAATTGGTATCAGAGCCTTCCTTGATTTTTAATATCAAGTGATCCTCTTTGTTAAAAGATTTGTGGTAGACATCATTCTGTTTTAACCTGTTCTTCATTTCATTGAAAAGTTTCTGTTTTCCTATCATCTTTGATTTACTCGAAAGTGGTATTCTACAAAGAAACATTTTTTTTCCAGATTAAAACTCCATTAAAGTGCACTCTGGGAACTGTTAAAAGCTAGAAAACCTTCCAGATCATCAGACTCATACTCTTTCGTCATATTATCTTTTCAGAACCTTCGAAACTCTTACAATGACAAATACAAATAACTTTTTCACTGCTGGTTCACTAACCAAGCCTCCTACTCTCCTTCGAGATGAGTATCCTCAACGGAAGATAAGAATGATCCATTTATTTGAGGGTACTGAAAAATCTCTCGTACAATATCTTTACAACCCTCCTCAAGTTCCCATGACAGTAGTACCACGAGTACCAGCTACTGCTGAATCTCTTGAAATCCCTGAACATCAAAAACCTAAGCCAAAAGGAGAATGGTCAGATGCAGATACGGCAGAATATGAAGTTGCACAGAAAACAAAAAGAATATTGATCATGGCTATCCCCAACGAACTTTTTCAATCCCTAGATGCATGCGAAACAGCGCACGATCTTTGGAAAGAATTAGAAAGACAATTGGAAGGGGGTGCTAAAACACAGAAGAACCGAAGGGCACAATACATAAATGAATATCATGCCTTCAGAGCCTCTGCAACAGAATCTCTGCAAACGACGTACGACAGGTTCAACTCTCTCATAAACAAATGCAGAAAATCTGGCATTCACAGAACCTTGGGAAGAAAATAACGTCATGTTTCTAAAGAGCCTAAATGATGAGTGGCTCCAGTTGTCTATGTCTTTACAAACAAACCAAGATCTAGACTCCTGGACACTCTCTAATCTCTATGGAACACTAGCTGCACATGAGCCTCAAATAGCACAGGCTAAAAGACTAACCATTGCACCATACGCATTGGTTAGTAAATCTACAGAGGCTGCAGAGAGACCGAGAAATGAGAGAACAACAGAGGAGAAGAAGAAGGAGAAGAAGAAGATAGTGATAGTCGATAGCGAAGAAGACGAACTGATAGAAGAAGAGATAACTCTTGCGTCATTAGCTAAATCCTTAGCTCTGTTGACAAGAGAGTTCAGAGGAAACCAGAGGGGTTCAGGAATTGATCGTTATGGCAGAGACAACCGAAGTGATAGAAGAGATGATGAAAGAAGAGAAGAATCGAGTGACCGACAGAGGTTAGATGATAGAATTGACCGACAAAGGTCAAGCGACAGAAACTACAGAGGTAATGACCGACAGAGGTCAGATGACAAGGTGAGCCACACACAACAAGAATGCTACAAGTGTGGCAAGCCTGGTCATTACGCAAATGAATGCCAAACGGATAAAGGTGGAGACCGACAAAAGTCCAACGATCGTGCTGGAAACACTTCCCAAGGTTGTTTCAACTGCGGGAAGCCAGTCCATTTCGCAAATGAATGCAGAAGTAGACCAAATCGCCCACAGAAGGACTCAACTTTTTACAAAAAGAAGGCCGAGTATTATGCGTAAAAATCCCTAATGGCGAACAAAGGGCATTCTGAGGCAAACAAGGAGGACTTCGAGTCAGACTCTACCTCTGACGATGAATACACCACCAATGCCCTATTCTGTGGCATGGCAGATGTCGACTCCGGCACTGAAACTGAGGTATCCACTTCAAACTCTACCTCTTGTACTAATTATGTAGATGATAATTTACTTAAACTTAACATTGAACTGATTGAACTAAAAGAGATAAATGAAAGCATTCAGAAAAGACTCACCTTTAATGAGAGAGGAGTAAGGCTTCTCACTCAAGAAAAGCCAAAATTTTTGAAGAAAAGGAAAGAGTATAAAAGAATTGGAACAAAAATCTAGATCCTTTAAAAAGGCAAATTTCTAAATTAACCTCTGCTCTAAAAGTCAAAACAAAAGAACTTTCAGTTTCTAGAAGTTAAACAACAGACATAAGAGCTCTCAAAGAATACTTTCAAAAAGAGAGAGAGGTACTTTGGCAAGATTTACTCAGAAGAGAAGTTTTACTTAAAAACTATAAAGATGCACAGAAGGTGTATGAGAAAGTAAACTCACAAATAGGAAGACGAGGTATAGGGTACGATGATATTATTCTAGGTGTTGAAGACAAAAGACTTAAACCTCTGTCTTCTCTGTTTGTGATAGGAAAAATGAACAAACCAGATTTTCCAAACTTACTCTCTGTAAGTAAAAGGGCTAAAATCTCTATAGAACCTCACTCGAGGAAACATACGAAGATGATCAATGTGTGGTTTGAAAACACAGATTCATCATCTTCAACCTCTATCAATAGAGAAATCAAACCAAAGAAATATCTGAAAACACAAGATCAGATTGGTATCTTTAAGTTTGGTAAACCAGAGACTCAAACGCAGGTTGCTTTTGTCTGTATGATAAATGTCGAAAAGAAATTATCGGCAGAAGCTCCTGAGTTTAAACCCACCTTTTCAGAAGAAAAACTTAAAGAAACAATTGAAAAGGAAATTTTGGAAATATGGAAAACAAACGTCTTAGAAAACTTCTGTACATCTTCTGTAGATAAATTTCTCGCTAAAGAGATCTTATTAGAAACCTCTGCCGTCTATGAAAGTTATTCTACAGAGGAAGAAATCTCGTACGATACATGTTCGGAAAATCCAGCCTCTGTCGAAAGAGATGACTCAACCTCTGTGTATGAGGACGATTCATCTTCTAACGACTTAGAGACAGATGTTACATCAGGGATAGTTCTCTATGACACAGAGGATGTTAAATTCTCCTCTGAAGTTCTTAACAGAACTATTTCTCCAAAAGAGAAAATCACAGAGATACCTATCTGCCCAGATTTTCTAAACTGGTATTCACAAGTCAAAACCTCTGCTGAGCTTAATATGTTAAGTCTTAAAAAGAAGACCTCTGTAGATCCTAAAAGTTCAAAATTTTCAAAACCTTTAAGGCAAATTAACGAAAATCCCACTTGGCAACAAAAGGGAAAATGGCCTAAAGTTAACAAATCTTTTTCCTCTGTGACAGTGAAGGAAGATGTTCACCACATAAGAGACTCACAGAAGGCAGGAACTAAACAAAGCTTTTGCAAACAACATTCTAGTATTCATAGATCTTCTTATAATAGGAAATCTAGTGTTAAGAAAGAATGTAATGCCTATGTGGCTCAGTTCAATGAGTTCAATGAAAAGTTCAAGGAAATCACGTCTCATATTCAATATTGTCATTGCTTTGATCTTATGTTCAAACTAAATAATCACTTCTCCAGTCAAGTTTGTTTACTCTCTACTCAAATTCAAAAGTCAAAACCTAAAGAAAAACAATCTGATTCTTCTACAAAAGACAAAATGTATTTCAAGAATGCTAAGGTAAACTTGAAAAATACTAACAATATTGGACCCATGTGGATATGGGTACCTAAGTCTCTGTGATTGTCTTGCAGAAGCGATATGTGCCAATCTGGTATCTAGACTCCGGATACTCAAGGCACATGACTGGCGACAGAAGTTTACTATCCACGTACAAAGAAACACTCGACGGTGGATCTGTAACTTTTGGAGACGACAAAACGGGACACATCAAAGGCTATGGAGTCATAAAGAAGGAAAACGTTTCTGTATACAAAGTTGCATACGTGGATGGCCTTAAACACAACCTACTCAGTGTAAGCCAAATTTGTGATACATGATTCGATGTGTTATTCAAAAGAACTTTCTACTCTCTGAAAAGTGAAGACACGGGAATGGAACTTCTGCGAGCCGAAAGAAGTGGTGATCTATATCTGATGAATTTCAGTTCCAAGAACAAGGAAAAAGTTTGCCTTGTAGCCTGCAAAAGTGAGGAAGCCTGGTTATGGCATAACATGTTCTGTCATTTGAACTTTCACACCTTGGATAAACTGGTCAAACTTGATCTAGTTAAAGGTTTGCCTAATGTTAAATTTAATAAGGATCATTTGTGTTCTGCCTGTGAAATGGGAGAACTCAGAAGAGCTTCCCACAGAGGCAAAACAGATGTGTCTTGCACTAGGCCTCTGTACATGCTTCACATCGACCTCTGCGGTCCCATTGCCATACAGAGCCTATGTGGCAAGAACTACATACTTGTCTTAATTGATGAGTATTCGCGTTTCACATGGGTTGAATTTGTCCGAAAGAAATCAGATGTTCCAATCATCTTGATTAATCTAATGAAAAGAATCCAAGTTCTTTATGAATGCCGAATACAGAAGTTAAGAAGTGACAATGGCACAGAATTTAAAAACTCTGTCATTGAAACCTATCTTTCTACAGAAGGAATATCACAGAACTTCTCTGCCGCACGCACTCCACAGCAGAACAACGTAGTCGAAAGAAAGAATCGAACGCTCGTGGAGGCCGCAAGAACTATGCTAGCAGCATGCAGATTACCAATGAACTTTTGGGCAGAAGCGATTTCTACCGCTTGTTACACACAGAATCGTTCAACCATTGTGAAAAGACACATCAAGACTCCTTACGAACTGATCAACAAAAGGCGGCCAAACATCAAGTTTTTCCACGTGTTTGGATGTAAATGCTTTGTTTTAAACGACATAGATTCCAGAGGAAAGTTTGAGGTAAAAGCTGACGAAGGAAAATTCATTGGATACTCTGCCACTTCCAAAGCCTACAGAGTATACCTTACAAAGTCTCGCAAGATCGTAGAAAGCATCAATGTTTCTTTTGATGATTCATTCAAAAAGACTTCTGACCAAATCAGTTCAGAACTCGGACTTAAAGGGGAATCCTCTGGCATCTCACAAACAAAAGAAGACTTAAATCTTCTATTTTTAGAGATGTTCCATGACGACATTGATCCCTCTGTTGGAACCATCAGACTGCAGTTTGAGCACAACAAAGTCTGGACTCTAGTACCTCTGCCACGGGGGAAACAAGGCATTGGGACTAAGTGGGTCTACAGAAATAAAAAGGATGAAGATGGAGTGGTCATCAGAAACAAAGCACGATTAGTGGCCAAGGGATATAGACAAGAAGAAGGCATAGACTACGATGAGACTTTTGCCCCTGTCGCACGGCTCGAAGCAATAAGAATATTCTTGGCCTTCGCAGCCCACAAAGGTTTCAAAGTCTATCAGATGGACGTGAAATCAACTTTTCTCAACGGTGAAATCCAAGAAGAGGTTTACGTAAATCAGCCACCAGGGTTTGAAAGCCCAAAGTTCCCAAGACATGTGTACTACCTTGAAAAGGCTCTGTACGGACTGAAACAGCCTCCAAAATCATGGTACGAACGACTTTCTACCTTTCTTCTAGTCAATGGCTATGACAGAGGTACAACAGATACTACCTTATTCTATAAACGTAAAAACAGTGAAATAATGCTTGTACAAATTTATGTGGACGACATAATCTTTGGGTCTTCTAATACAGAAGAGTGCAAAAGTTTTGAAAAACTCATGCAAAGTGAGTTTGAAATGAGTATGATGGGAGAATTAACATTCTTCCTCGGACTCCAAGTCAAACAATCATCAAAGGGAATTTTTATAAATCAGGCCAAATATGTCTCTGACATTCTTTCCAAGTATAGCCTCTCTGATACCTCTGCCATGAAAACTCCAATGGCCACTGGAAATAAGTTATTCTTAGATCCAGATGGCATCTCTGCAGAATGCACTCTCTACAGAGGAATGATTGGATCTCTGTTATACTTAACTGCTAGCAGACCTGACATTATGCATGCCATATGTCTTTGTGCACGTTATCAAGCTAATCCTAAGAAATCACATTATGATGCTGTTAAGAGAATCTTTAGATACTTAAAGGGGACCAAAAATCTTGGTCTCTGGTATCCACAGATCTCTGGCTTTTGTCTTAAAGCTTATACAGATTCAGACTATGGAGGATGCATGCTCGACAGAAAGAGTACCTCTGGGAGTTGTCAATTCCTAGGTGGTAAACTAGTCAGCTGGACCTCCAAGAAGCAGAATTGTGTTTCAACATCTACGGCAGAAGGTGAATACGTTGCTGCTGCTAGCTGTTGTTCTCAGGTTCTGTGGATGAAGACTCAGCTAAAAGACTACGGACACATCCTATTCAAGATACCCATCTTCTGTGATTCCAAAAGTGCCATTGCCATCTCTGCCAATCCTGTGCAACATTCAAAAACCAATCATATCGATATAAGGTACCACTTCTTGAAACATCATGTTAAATACGGTACAATCGAGATGCATTTCGTGCCCACAGAATACCAACTCGCGGACTTATTCACCAAAGCTTTAGACGAGAAAAGATTCAATTTCTTGGTGGGTAAGTTAGGAATGATCAATATGACGTAAAAATCCGCTGTAAGTGTAGCTTATCTTCTGTAAATATGTGTATAAAAATATTGCTTTATTTATTGCTTTGATTGATTTCTTTCTGTATGTAAATTCTCAATCATAAATAGTTCTTCAAATCACAGAGCTTCCGTGGGTCTGCTCAGAACCTCTGACGACCCCTACAGAACCTCTAGTAAACATGACCTATGTACTATGCAAAACTTATCCTATTTTGATCCAAGCATAGGTCAAGGGGTGCAGAAGGAAATAACTTGATCTACAGAAATGGTTAGATTAAGGGGGAGCAGAAGGAAATAACTTGATCTACAGAAATGGTTAGATCAAGGGGGAGCAAAAGAAACCTTGAAATGATCTACAGAGGTTAATCTTTCAAGGGGAACCAAAAGAAAAGTGTCGATGAATCTATCGACAGAAGTCAAACATCACCGCCGAGAAAAGAAGAACCAAAAGGTATGTCTCTCGTACAAAAGGTTTTTGAAAACAGTTTTCTGGGACTCAAATTTCAAAAATCAAAAGATCAAAAAGTTTCATAAAATTTGAGTTATGAGAAATTTAAGGTCATAGAGCCTCTGCTGAGCTCAACAGAGGTTCTGCCAGAAATATGCTCTGTGATCGCAAATTTAACCTCTATCGATCTTTTGGAATGTCATCTCGAAAACCGAATACGCACAAATACACACACCATGACCCTCTCGCACAATTTTTTTTCCAAAACAGTTTTCTCGGACACCAACTTTCAAATATGTCCGAAAACCATTTCTTAATACAAATCAAAACTTGGATGATCAAAATTGTTAATAGATTTTTAGTTATGAGAAATTTTCACTCATAGAGCTTCTGCTGGCCCTGACAGAGCTTCTGTTGCCCTGACTGAGCTTCTGCAAGTTCCAACAGAGCCACAAAACCTCTGAGTAAAAATTCTTCACTAAAATCCTAACGATCCTCTCCAATGCCTTTACAAATGTTTTGGTTAAAGAAGAACCTACAGAGTCATGATAACAAGAGATATATAAGAAAGGGATAAACATCAAGTTTTTCAAAAATTCACAGAGCTTCTGTAAACCTCAGAGGTTCTGTAACAGTAACGATTACTTTTACTGAGAGTGAAAATCATGTGGCTAAGAACAACCTCATGCGCCTAGCATTAATGGGCCGCGCACGACGTCCTGTCATCATCTGACATGGCCTACGTGTTTTATTTTCATTGGGAGTACATGGCACGTTCTTTTGGAAAATTGAACCCGCCGTTCTAACTCAAGTACGGATTCCAAATATTTATCCATTGCCAAATATTTTTACCCTTTCGAATTGTACTGCTTTACCAACCTATAAAACCCAAGCTTACCCTCTCATAAAACCTTTACGAACCCTCATTCTTCTCTAGCGAAACCCTGCAAAAACCTGCAAGTATCTTATTCTCATTACAAATGGCTTCATCTTCCCAAGTTATCTCCCCTGCACACTCTCCGGCGAACTCTCAAGAATACTCACCTGCTCATTCTGAACATTCAGAAAACCCCCACCTCGCCAAAAATGCCGAACAAGAAGATTCCGGCGACTCAGCAGAATTTGCTCTGACCACCCATCTCCAGAACTTCATTGCTCAAGAACACTTTGACAAGGTACTACCCATAAAGTCAAATAACTGCTACTTGGTCCCCTCACCAACTGCTTTCGGCGAAGCCCATGCTCTTCTTCTACACATCATGGAAAACCATATTCTCTTTCCTTTACTCTCTAGAACCCCAAAGCAAATACCAGTTAGGTATTTGAACCAATTTAGGCAAAGTTGCCAATATGATAAAGATGATTCTCTTATCAAAGGGTACATCTCAAATCCAGACAAATCTGAACATTTGGAACTCAAGTTCAATAGAACAATGTTTTCTCTTGATTTCAATCTACCAACAAGGGGTCTTCTTGGACTGAGGAAATATGCAGATCAACCAACAGACGACGAACTCTATCGCTTTGTAGAAATACTTGGGTACAACACCCACCTTAGGAAGAGAAATGACTTCCGCAGAGGCAGACTACCACCTCTGTGGAACACCTTGTTTTCAATCCTCAACAGATGCCTTACAGGGAAGATAGGCAACATTGACCAGAGCTCGCACCAGATCATAACCATCATGTACGGGGTCTACTATGATCTCCCACTCGATTACTCGACCATCATGTTGTAGGAGATCATCAATACGATCGACAGAAAGAACAACACCAAAAAGGCAAGAGAGAACGATCCTAAGTATCTACCGCCTATACAATACCAAAGGATATTGGGAGTCCTGTTCGAACCTCTGCTGATGATGCAGAACTGGCCAATGGAAGGGCCAACTCCCAAACAGTTCCCAATGAACAAAAATATCCCCACCGATCATATAGATGGCTACACCTACTGCAGCCCTCTGTCAAGGAAGCTTCTGAGCTATGCCACAAACAAAACCCTTAAATTAGAGTATATACGCGATCATAGAACTCCAAAACCGAGCCCTGTGACACCCCCGCGTTTAGGTGTCCCCTAGGAACAATGGTTGTAGAACCTCTCTCTACAGAAGCGAAGACGCAAAAACTAGCAAAACACTTGGCAATCCAACTTAGTTTTATGGCCAAACGTGACGAACTCATGGGAAAGAAGTCTTCTTCGAAAGCCTCTGCCTCTACCCCAAAAACAAAGAAGATGAAAACTGCAGAAGGCACTTCTACAAACTTTGCAGAAGATCAACCTTCACCTCCTCGTACCAAAGAAGTTGGCGCCTCTGCTCCTCACTCTTCTCCAAAACAAAAGAAAAGAAAATCAAAATCCACAGAAGAAGGGGCACCAAAACCCAAGAGGAGGAAGACCAAAAGGAGGCATGTGAAATCACTTGATCAAATGGTTACCATCGCAGAAGAGGCAGCTGCAGAAGTGGTTCAAGAAGAGGTCGCAGAGGTAGATTCAGATGAAGAAGAAGCTGTCCAAATACGGAAAGGTCTCTATCATCCACATGTCATGCAATTATACGGCTCTCATCCAATCTACGACTTCCTAGTCATAGAGGCAGGAACTACAACAGAAGTTAGGGAAGAAACACCAAGCCATAGGATAGCGACAGAGACTGAAGTGATAGATAATGAAGTAGTGCTTGGATGCCTAACAGAGAAAGAAACAAGAAAATATGCCTGGATTAATAGAGGCACACAACCAAAACCAACTCCCAGTGCAACCCACACATCTAACTCCACAGGTCTAGCTGCAGAAGGAGTTATTGAAAAAGAGCAGCACAGCTCGATCCAAACCCACACCATCCAGCCAGAGGTTATTCTTTCAACCTCTGCGCCCACAGAAACCGGGGAATCCATTCATAGGGAGTCTCCTCGAAGAGACTCACCTACAGTTCGTGATCCATCGCCCCAGATCACACCAGAACATCCTACAGAGGAATTCGTTTCCTCTTCCACGCACAATATAGGGCCAAAACTTCTTTCAGAGAGAAGTAGTGAGCACAAAGACGAAGAGACTCTAGACAAGTCTCCGAGTCAACAGAAGAACATTCTGATACCCACCTCTGGAGTGGATTTGGACACTGTTATTCGCCGAACTTCTGTAGAGATTGAAACTCTTGTTTCTTCTCGAAGATCAGATGGAAATCCTTCCACCCCCAACGTACAAACAAGGGTGAACGAAGGTGTCCCAGGAGCAGGGACTCACTCTGGAGACGAATGTGTTCCTCCAGAGGTTACCACAGGAACACAAGTATCAAGGGATGAGTTCTAAACCCTTGTCACCTATGTGAACTAAACCATGAAAGAGTTGAAAAACTCTTTCACTTCTTTTGCAGAGACAACATCGACGACCTTACTAAATCTGAACACCAAAATGGACAATCTGTCCATAGAGGTGAAATCTGCCATGACACAGATGAAGTCTTCTGCTGAAACAACTCCCACTTCCGCCGCCAAAGAATTCGGGATAGCCGCAACTTCTGCGTTCAAGGAATCAGTCAAACATTTCCTTGAACAACTGAACAAGAAATCCAACAACGCAAAGGGCATTACACCTGAAGATCTACAGAAGGCCCTGAAACATGTACAAGAAGAAGCAATGCGCAACACTGTGTTGATGCAGCCTAAAGACTACATGACCAGAGCACAACTAACAGAGCTCGGGCAGAATGTGATAAACCAGGTCATAGAAATCATCGTCTCCTTCACTTCTGCAAATGCCAACTACGTTAAAGAATTCAGAAAAAGTGTCGGCAAAATGCGCTTCAACACAGAAGCAGAGCTTGCAAATCTATTCGGCCTCTGTGATGATGTATGCGCAAAGTTGATGGCCGCAGGAGCAGAACTACCAAAGAAACCTAAAGCTTCTTGCAGAGCAGAGGGTACTTCTGATAAGGGTCGGGATGACTCTGATGATGACCACCCTGGTCCATCAGATCATCCTGAGGGGGAGAATAAAAGGGAGAAAGCTACTAGCAGAGGACTTCCAGAAGCACCAATAGCCGCAGAACCCATCAACCAAGCCCCTCCAAAACAAACCCAACAACAACAAACTCAACAGACCACAGAGCCAACACCCATCTCTGTGGAATCAACTGCTGAAGAAACCCATGTACTAGAAACTGCTCAACAAACCACAGAGGCAACAACCACCCCTGTGGTAATCATCTTGGAAGAAAGTCCTTCAAACCAACAACCCGGAGGAACAGAAGCTCAAAACACCACAGAGGAAACACCCACCTCTGTGGAATTCCCTACAATGTTTGGAGTAGATGTTCAACATCTGTCATCCTCCTCCTCAGAAGATCTTCCCTCCCCAACTACAAAACCAACAGAAAACCCCCAATCCATCCCAAGAAGAAAGTCTATTGCCCGCAAACCAAAAAGAGCAAAGACCTCTTCTTCTTCTGTTCTAAAAAATATGCACAACACAATGACTGAACGAATGGAGCAAAGAGCAGAAGAAAGACGGAGGTTTACAACATCTTTCCGAATGGAAAGAAGATTCAACATTCCTGAACCCACATAAACCAAGCTTACAGAAGAAGTCACAAAAGAACCTCCAACAGAGGTTACATAGCAAATCAAGCGAACAGAACCAACGCCACAAAAGTCCTCTCAAACACAAGTGTCAAAACCTACAAAGGCAACACCCATCATCCCAACAGAAGCACCAATACCCAAACCTACAGAAACAACAGGTTTTGCACCTCCAAAAGCCAAAAACAAAGGCAAAGCAATACTGACAGAAGAGCCCAAGAAAAATAAATCATTGCCCAAGCCTACAGAGAAATTGATGAAGAGCGCCTTTGATGCCTTCCAAACTCCAAAGCCTGAAGAAGAGGACTGGGCATATGGAATGAAGCCTCTGTCAAACATTCCTCTAACAGGTAGAGCTGCAGAAGTTGTTCGAAAGATGGAGAGTCTCAGATGACAAGTACCACAACCTGGTCCAACACAAGAAGAAATGGAAGAAGTGGTATACAAATACCTCTACAAACAATCCTTTCAGACCAATCATCCAACAGATCATGTGACAGATCCAAAGATCAGAGAAGAATTTGACAACGTCTTCACCAGGACAAAGCCAAGAACAAAAGCAGAAGTCTTCTCAATCCACAAGATCAAAAAGGTAATCTTCTGTAGGTACTCCTTTACAAGAACCTATCCACGGGTCAGGTACAATCTTTACAGAGTCAGAAGGGTAAATAATTCAGAAACCACTTTCGCTGATGCTGACCTAAGGAATCTGAATCCCTATAATCTACCTGACCTTCTGCAATGGACGAAGGACAACTACAACACAGAGCCAAACACCAGAACCTATCAAGTGTTGAGAAAAGCAATGAGGGAAAGGCTTCTGATCTACAGTCTGACAGACTTTCAGCTGGGAAAGGATCTTGGTCTCAAACATCTGAACCTTCGACCACCAGAAGATCGCTGCCCACCTGACGCAATGCCCAACTCAATCATTATAGAACCAAGGTTCTGGTTAGTATTTCAAAACCTACAAGGCGAAGTCAAACTTTTTGTGACCATGGACTGTCAGAAGTACGCAACTAGTACTCTGAACATGTTCAAAGCAAACCTTGTAAAATACAGAGATACCGAGCAAATAGATAGAGACACTGCAGATGCTTTCTTCAGAGAGATTGATGCTACAATCCGCTTAAAAGAACTCTGCATCAGTTTCTACAAAGAGATCAGAGAAGTCGGAAGAGACAACAGAAGCTACAACGATTTCAAAGACGCCAAAATCTGATTCTCAAACAACCAATCTCTGCAAACCATTTTTAAGTTTATCTTTCATTATACTTAAATGTAAAATGCCTCTGGCATATTTCTAAATGAAAGAACTTTCGAGGTATTGTTTAACCTCTGTCTTATCTAACTTAGCCTAACTAAACTCAAGTTCAATTTTTTATTTTTCACTACTTAGGGGAGATTGTTAGCCTCAATCTTCCTAGTTATAGAAAGTAGTTACAAGTAGTGAAAAATAGGCTAAGTGAAGAAAGCCTCTTCTAGAGGCTCTGCCGAACTTACCGAGAGATCAAGGTCAAGAAGCTACAGAAGCTACAGAAGCTACAGAGGCGTCCTACAGAAGCTCCGTCATACGCGCAAAGAAGTCCAAAGACTCGGAATCCGGTGAAGACTGATCTACAAAGGACCATACCGCAGAACCTCTGTAACACTTTACAGAGCCTCTGCGGTCCTCACTAAAGACTTGGAAGATATTTATAATATCTTGCTACTGTTCGTGACCTGTTCATCAACTTGCATAATAGCATGCCCTGTCCAACTTCAACACGTGTCAAACCTTGAGTGGACTCAATAGGGCTTAGTACAACATAGACGTCTGTGCCATTAAATGCAATACAGCATGTACAACTGTTCATGCCATCCATTCTAACAGCAGGTCATGCTTTATGGTCCCCTAGAGTAGTATAAAAGGAAGTCTCTTGTTGAGATCTTCCTTAACAATCTTAAGAACTAATCTAATAATCTAAGTTTCATGCTTACACTTTATATCGTCAAATCTGTTAAGCATTACACTTTCACCAAACAGTTCTTAATCTCTTCTTGATGTTCTTATTATATATTGAAACTCAGTAATCTTTGAGATATCATATTCTAATCACTGTTTCTTTATATTCTGTATTGTTTCTACACAAACTTATCTGTTAGTTCTTCAAATACGCTTCCGCATCAAACATAAACTCCAACTAATAGATCTGATAATCTTGTATAAGCAAAACGGGAACCAACAATTGGTATCAGAGCCTTCCTTGATTTTTAATATCAAGTTATCCTCTTTGTTACAAGATTTGTGGTAGACATCATTTTGTTTTAACCTGTTCTTCATTTCATTGAATAGTTTCTGTTTTCCTATCATCTTTGATTTACTCGAAAGTGGTATTCTACAAAGAAACATTTTTTTTCCAGATTAAAACTCCATTAAAGTGCACTCTGGGAACTGTTAAAACCTAGAAAACCTTCCAGATCATCAGACTCTTACTCTTTCATCATATTATCTTTTCAGAACCTTCGAAACTCTTACAATGACAAATACAAATAACTTTTTCACTGCTGGTTCACTAACCAAGCCTCCTACTCTCCTTCGAGATGAGTATCCTCAACGGAAGATAAGAATGATCCATTTATTTGAGGGTACTGAAAAATCTCTCGTACAATATCTTTACAACCCTCCTCAAGTTCCCATGACAGTAGTACCACGAGTACCAGCTACTGCTGAATCTCTTGAAATCCCTGAACATCAAAAACCTAAGCCAAAAGGAGAATGGTCAGATGCAGATACGGCAGAATATGAAGTTGCAAAGAAAACAAAAAGAATATTGATCATGGCTATCCCCAACGAACTTTTTCAATCCCTAGATGCATGCGAAACAGCGCACGATCTTTGGAAAGAATTAGAAAGACAATTGGAAGGGGGTGCTAAAACGCAGAAGAACCGAAGGGCACAATACATAAATGATTATCATGCCTTCAGAGCCTCTGCAACAGAATCTCTGCAAACGACGTACGACAGGTTCAACTCTCTCATAAACAAATGCAGAAAATCTGGCATTCACAGAACCTTGGGAAGAAAATAACGTTATGTTTCTAAAGAGCCTAAATGATGAGTGGCTCCAGTTGTCTATGTCTTTACAAACAAACCAAGATCTAGACTCCTGGACACTCTCTAATCTCTATGGAACACTAGCTGCACAGGAGCCTCAAATAGCACAGGCTAAAAGACTAACCATTGCACCATACGCATTGGTTAGTAAATCTACAGAGGCTGCAGAGAGACCGAGAAATGAGAGAACAACAGAGGAGAAGAAGAAGGAGAAGAAGAAGATAGTGATAGTCGATAGCGAAGAAGACGAACTGATATAAGAAGAGATAACTCTTGCGTCATTAGCTAAATCCTTAGCTCTGTTGACAAGAGAGTTCAGAGGAAACCAGAGGGGTTCAGGAATTGATCGTTATGGCAGAGACAACCGAAGTGATAGAAGAGATGATGAAAGAAGAGAAGAATCGAGTGACCGACAGAGGTTAGATGATAGAATTGACCGACAGAGGTCAAGCGACAGAAACTACAGAGGTAATGACCGACAGAGGTCAGATGACAAGGTGAGCCACACACAACAAGAATGCTACAAGTGTGGCAAGCCTGGTCATTACGCAAATGAATGCCAAACGGATAAAGGTGGAGACCGACAAAAGTCCGACGATCGTGCTGGAAACACCTCCCAAGGTTGTTTCAACTGCGGGAAGCCAGTCCATTTCGCAAATGAATGCAGAAGTAGACCAAATCGCCCACAGAAGGACTCAACTTTTTACAAAAAGAAGGCCGAGTATTATGCGTAAAAATCCCTAATGGCGAACAAAGGGCATTCTGAGGCAAACAAGGAGGACTTCGAGTCAGACTCTACCTCTGACAATGAATACACCACCAATGCCCTATTCTGTGGCATGGCAGATGTCGACTCCGGCACTGAAACTGAGGTATCCACTTCAAACTCTACCTCTTGTACTAATTATGTAGATGATAATTTACTTAAACTTAACATTGAACTGATTGAACTAAAAGAGATAAATGAAAGCATTCAGAAAAGACTCACCTTTAATGAGAGAGGAGTAAGGCTTCTCACTCAAGAAAAAGCCAAAATTTTTGAAGAAAAGGAAAGAGTATAAAAGAATTGGAACAAAAATCTAGATCCTTTAAAAAGGCAAATTTCTAAATTAACCTCTGCTCTAAAAGTCAAAACAAAAGAACTTTCAGTTTCTAGAAGTGAAACAACAGACATAAGAGCTCTCAAAGAATACTTTCAAAAAGAGAGAGAGGTACTTTGGCAAGATTTACTCAGAAGAGAAGTTTTACTTAAAAACTATAAAGATGCACAGAAGGTGTATGAGAAAGTAAACTCACAAATAGGAAGACGAGGTATAGGGTACGATGATATTACTCTAGGTGTTGAAGGCAAAAGACTTAAACCTCTGTCTTCTCTGTTTGTGATAGGAAAAATGAACAAACCAGATTTTCCAAACTTACTCTCTGTAAGTAAAAGGGCTAAAATCTCTATAGAACCTCACTCGAGGAAACATACGAAGATGATCAATGTGTGGTTTGAAAACACACATTCATCATCTTCAACCTCTATCAATAGAGAAATCAAACCAAAGAAATATCTGAAAACACAAGATCAGATTGGTATCTTTAAGTTTGGTAAACCAGAGACTCAAACGCAGGTTGCTTTTGTCTGTATGATAAATGTCGAAAAGAAATTATCGGCAGAAGCTCCTGAGTTTAAACCCACCTTTTCAGAAGAAAAACTTAAAGAAACAATTGAAAAGGAAATTTTGGAAATATGGAAAACAAACGTCTTAGAAAACTTCTGTACATCTTCTCTAGATAAATTTCTCGCTAAAGAGATCTTATTAGAAACCACTGCCGTCTATGAAAGTTATTCTACAGAGGAAGAAAGCTCGTACGATACATGTTAGGAAAATCCAGCCTCTGTCGAAAGAGATGACTCAACCTCTGTGTATGAGGACGATTCATCTTCTAACGACTTAGAGACAGATGTTACATCAGGGATAGTTCTCTATGACACAGAGGATGTTAAATTCTCCTCTGAAGTTCTTAACAGAACTATTTCTCCAAAAGAGAAAATCACAGAGATACCTATCTGCCCAGATTTTCTAAACTGGTATTCACAAGTCAAAACCTCTGCTGAGCTTAATATGTTAAGTCTTAAAAAGAAGACCTCTGTAGATCCTAAAAGTTTAAAATATTCAAAACCTTTAAGGCAAATTAACGAAAATCCCACTTGGCAACAAAAGGGAAAATGGCCTAAAGTTAACAAATCGTTTTCCTCTGTGACAGTGAAGGAAGATGTTCACCACAGAAGAGACTCACAGAAGGCAGGAACTAAACAAAGCTTTTGCAAACAACATTCTTGTATTCATAGATCTTCTTATAATAGGAAATCTAGTGTTAAGAAAGAATGTAATGCCTATGTGGCTCAGTTCAATGAGTTCAATGAAAAGTTCTAGGAAATCACGTCTCATATTCAATATTGTCATTGCTTTGATCTTATGTTCAAACTAAATAATCACTTCTCCAGTCAAGTTTGTTTACTCTCTACTCAAATTCAAAAGTCAAAACCTAAAGAAAAACAATCTGATTCTTCTACAAAAGACAAAATGTATTTCAAGAATGCTAAGGTAAACTTGAAAAATACTAACAATATTGGACCCATGTGGATATGGGTACCTAAGTCTCTGTGATTGTCTTGCAGAAGCGATATGTGCCAATCTGGTATCTAGGCTCCGGATACTCAAGGCACATGACTGGCGACAGAAGTTTACTATCCACGTACAAAGAAACACTCGACGGTGGATCTGTAACTTTTGGAGACGACAAAACGGGACACATCAAAGGCTATGGAGTCATAAAGAAGGAAAACGTTTCTGTATACAAAGTTGCATACGTGGATGGCCTTAAACACAACCTACTCAGTGTAAGCCAACTTTGTGATACAGGATTCGATGTGTTATTCAAAAGAACTTTCTACTCTCTGAAAAGTGAAGACACGGGAATGGAACTTCTGCGAGCCGAAAGAAGTGGTGATCTATATCTGATGAATTTCAGTTCCAAGAACAAGGAAAAAGTTTGCCTTGTAGCCTGCAAAAGTGAGGAAGCCTGGTTATGGCATAACATGTTCTGTCATTTGAACTTTCACACCTTGGATAAACTGGTCAAACTTGATCTAGTTAAAGGTTTGCCTAATGTTAAATTTAATAAGGATCATTTGTGTTCTGCCTGTGAAATGGGAGAACTCAGAAAGGCTTCCCACAGAGGCAAAACAGATGTGTCTTGCACTAGGCCTCTGTACATGCTTCACATCGACCTCTGCGGTCCCATTGCCATACAGAGCCTATGTGGCAAGAAATACATACTTGTCTTAATTGATGAGTATTCGCGTTTCACATGGGTTGAATTTGTCCGAAAGAAATCAGATGTTCCAATCATCTTGATTAATCTAATGAAAAGAATCCAAGTTCTTTATGAATGCAGAATACAGAAGTTAAGAAGTGACAATGGCACAGAATTTAAAAACTCTGTCATTGAAACCTATCTTTCTACAGAAGGAATATCACAGAACTTCTCTGCCGCACGCACTCCACAGCAGAACGACGTAGTCGAAAGAAAGAATCGAACGCTCGTGGAGGCCGCAAGAACTATGCTATCAGCATGCGGATTACCAATGAACTTTTGGGCAGAAGCGATTTCTACCGCTTGTTACACACATAATCGTTCAACCATTGTGAAAAGACACATCAAGACTCCTTACGAACTGATCAACAAAAGGCGGCCAAACATCAAGTTTTTCCACGTGTTTGGATGTAAATGCTTTGTTTTAAACGACATAGATTCCAGAGGAAAGTTTGAGGTAAAAGCTGACGAAGGAAAATTCATTGGATACTCTGCCACTTCCAAAGCCTACAGAGTATACCTTACAAAGTCTCGCAAGATCGTAGAAAGCATCAATGTTTCTTTTGATGATTCATTCAAAAAGACTTCTGACCAAATCAGTTCAGAACTCGGACTTAAAGGGGAATCCTCTGGCATCTCACAAACAAAAGAAGACTTAAATCTTCTATTTTTAGAGATGTTCCATGACGACATTGATCCCTCTGTTGGAACCATCAGAGCTTTCGAAGAACAATTTGATGACATTGATGACCATCTTCCACGCACAACTCAGTGGACAAAAAGCCATCCTCCAAGCCAAATAATTGGTGAACCCTCTGACACGGTAAAAACAAGGGCTGCCACTGTAATTTTTGTTTCTTTACAAACTTTATTAGTGTGATAGAGCCAAAGAAGATTTCTGAAGCCCTTGACGATCCAAACTGGGTAGACGCCATGCAAGATGAGCTTCTGCAGTTTGAGTGCAACAAAGTCTGGACTCTAGTACCTCTGCCACGGGGGAAACAAGCCATTTGGACTAAGTGGGTCTACAGAAATAAAAAGGATGAAGATGGAGTGGTTATCAGAAACAAAGCACGATTAGTGGCCAAGGGATATAGACAAGAAGAAGGCATAGACTGCGATGAGACTTTTGCCCCTGTCGCACGGCTCGAAGCAATAAGAATATTCTTGGCCTTCGCAGCCCATAAAGGTTTCAAAGTCTATCAGATGGACGTGAAATCAGCTTTTCTCAACGGTGAAATCCAAGAAGAGGTTTACGTAAATCAGCCACCAGGGTTTGAAAGCTCAAAGTTCCCAAGACATGTGTACTACCTTGAAAAGGCTCTGTACGGACTGAAACAGGCTCCAAAAGCATGGTACGAACGACTTTCTACCTTTCTTCTAGTCAATGGCTACGACAGAGGTACAACAGATACTACCTTATTCTATAAACGTAAAAACAGTGAATCAATGATTGTACAAATTTATGTGGACGACATAATCTTTGGGTCTTATAATACAGAAGAGTGCAAAAGTTTTGAAAAACTCATGCAAAGTGAGTTTGAAATGAGTATGATGGGAGAATTAACATTCTTCCTCGGACTCCAAGTCAAACAATCATCAGAGGGAATTTTTATAAATCAGGCCAAATATGTCTCTGACATTCTTTCCAAGTATAGCCTCTCTGATACCTCTGCCATGAAAACTACAATGGCCAATGGAAATAAGTTATTCTTAGATCCAGATGGCATCTCTGTAGAATGCACTCTCTACAGAGGCATGATTGGATCTCTGTTATACTTAACTGCTAGCAGACCTGACATTATGCATGCCACATGTCTTTGTGCACGTTATCAAGCTAATCCTAAGAAATCACATTATGATGCTGTTAAGAGAATCTTTAGATACCTAAAGGGGACCAAAAATCTTGGTCTCTGGTATCCACAGATCTCTGGCTTTTGTCTTAAAGCTTATACAGATTCAGACTATGGAGGATGCATGCTCGACAGAAAGAGTACCTCTGGGAGTTGTCAATTCCTAGGTGGTAAACTAGTCAGTTGGACCTCTAAGAAGCAGAATTGTGTCTCAACATCTACGGCAGAAGCTGAATACGTTGCTGCTGCTAGCTGTTGTTCTCAGGTTCTGTGGATGAAGACTCGGCTAAAAGACTACGAACACATCCTATTCAAGATATCAATCTTCTGTGATTCCAAAAGTGCCATTGCCATCTCTGCCAATCCTGTGCAACATTAAAAAACCAAGCATATGCATATAAGGTACCACTTCTTGAAACATCATGTTGAATACGGTACAATCGAGATGCATTTCGTGCCCACAGAATACCAACTCGCGGACTTATTCACCAAAGCTTTAGACGAGAAAAGATTCAATTTCTTGGTGGGTAAGTTAGGAATGATCAATATGACGTAAAAATCCTCTGCAAGTGTAGCTTATCTTCTGTAAATATGTGTATAAAATATTGCTTTATTTATTGCTTTGATTGATTTCTTTCTATATGTAAATTCTCAATCATAAATAGTTCTTGAAATCACAGAGCTTCTCTGGGTCTGCTCAGAACCTCTGACGACCCCTACAGAACATCTGTTAAACATGACCTATGTACTATGCAAAACTTATCCTATTTTGATCCAAGCATAGGTCAAGGGGGAGCAGAAGGAAATAACTTGATCTACAGAAATGGTTAGATCAAGGGGGAGCAAAAGAAACCTTGAAATGATCTACAGAGGTTAATCTTTCAAGGGGAACCAAAAGAAAAGTGTCGATGAATCTATCGACAGAAGTCAAACATCACCGCCGAGAAAAGAAGAACCAAAAGGTATGTCTCTCGTACAAAAGGTTTTTGAAAACAGTTTTCTGGGACTCAAATTGTCAAATATATCCTAAAGATACTGTATATAAAATTTCAAAAATCAAAAGATCAAAAAGTTTCATAAAATTTGAGTTATGAGAAATTTAAGGTCATAGAGCCTCTGCTGAGCTCAACAGAGGTTCTGCCATAAATATGCTCTGTGATCGCAAATTTAACCTCTTTCGATCTTTTGGAATGTCATCTCGAAAACCGAATACGCACAAATACACACACCATGACCTTGTCGCACAAATTTTTTTCCAAAACAGTTTTCTCTGACATCAACTTTCAAATATGTCCGAAAACCATTTCTTAATACAAATCAAAACTTGGATGATCAAAATTGTTAATAGATTTTTAGTTATGAGAAATTTTCACTCATAGAGCTTCTGCTGGCCCTGACAGAGCTTCTACTGGCCCTGACTGAGCTTCTGCAAGTTCCAATAGAGCCACAAAACCTCTGAGTAAAAATTCTTCACTAAAATCCTAACGATCCACTCCAATGCCTTTACAAATGTTTTGGTTAAAGAAGAACCTACAGAGTCATGATAACAAGAGATATATAAGAAAGGGATAAACATCAAGTTTTTCAAAAATTCACAGAGCTTCTGTAAACCTCAGAGGTTCTGTAACAGTAACGATTACTTTTACTGAGAGTGAAAATCATGTGGCTAAGAACAACCTCACGCGCCTAGCAATAATGGGCCGCGCACGACGTCCTGTCATCATCTGACATGGCCTACATGTCTAATTTTCATTGGGCGTACATGGCACGTTCTTTTGGAAAATTGAACCCGCCGTTCTAACTCAAGTATGGATTCCAAATATTTATCCATTGCCAAATATTTTTACCCTTTCGAATTGTACCGTTTTACCAACCTATAAAACCCAAGCTTACCCTCTCATAAAACCTTTACGAACTCTCATTCTTCTCCGGCGAAACCCTGCAAAAATCTGCAAGTATCTTATTCTAATTACAAATGGCTTCATCTTCCCAAGCTATCTCCCCTGCACACTCTCCGGCGAACTCTCAAGAACACTCCACTGCTCATTCGGAGCACTCAGAAAACCCCCACCTCGCCAAAAATGCCGAACAAGAAGATTCCGGCGACTCAGCAGAATTTGTTCCGACCACCCATCTCCAGAACTTCATTGCTCAAGAACACTTTGACAAGGTACTACCCATAAAGTCAAATAACTGCTACTTGGTCCCCTCACCAACTGCTTTCGGCGAAGCCCATGCTCTTCTTCTACACATCATGGAAAACCATATTCTCTTTCCTTTACTCTCCAGAACCCCAAAGCAAATACCTGTTAGGTATTTGAACCAATTTTGGCAAAGTTGCTAATATGATAAAGATGACTCTCTTATCAAAGGGTACATCTCAAAGCCAGACAAATCTGAACATTTGGAACTCAAGTTCAATAGAACAATGTTTTCTCTTGAGTTCAATCTACCAACAAGGGGTCTTCTTGGACTGAAGAAATATGCAGATCAACCAACAGACGACGAACTATGTCGCTTTGTAGAAATGCTTGGGTACAACACCCACCTTAGGAAGAGAAATGACTTCCGCAGAGGCAGACTACCACCTCTGTGGAACACCTTGTTTTCAATCCTCAACAGATGCCTTACAGGGAAGATAGGCAGCATTGACCAGAGCTCGCACCAGATCTTAACCATCATGTACGGGGTCTACTACGATCTCCCACTCGATTACTCGACCATCATGTTGTAGGAGATCATCAATAAGATCGACAGAAAGAACAACACCAAAAAGGTAAGAGAGAACGATCCTAAGTATCTACCGCCTCTGCAATACCAAAGGCTATTGGGAGTCCTGTTCGAACCTCTGCTGATGATGCAGAACTGGCCAATGGAACGGCCAACTCCCAAACAGTTCCCAATGAACAAAAATATCCCCACCGATCATATAGATGGCTACACCCACTGCAGACCTCTGTCAAGGAAGCTTATGAGCTATGCCACAAACAAAACCCTTAAATTAGAGTATATACGCGATCATAGAACTCCAAAACCGAGCCCTGTGACACCCTCGCGTTTAGGTGTCCCCCTAGGAACAATGGTTGTAGAACCTCTCTCTACAGAAGCGAAGAAGCATAAACAAGCAAAACACTTGGCAATCCAACTTAGTTTTATGGCCAAACGTGACGAACTCATGGGAAAGAAGTCATCTTCGAAAGCCTCTGCCTCTACCCCAAAAACAAAGAAGATGAAAACTGCAGAAGGCACTTCTACAAACTTTGCAGAAGATCAACCTTCACCTCCTCGTACCAAAGAAGTTGGCTCCTCTGCTCCTCACTCTTCTCCAAAACAAAAGAAAAGAAAATCAAAATCCACAGAAGAAGGGGCACCAAAACCCAAGAGGAGGAAGACCAAAAGGAGGCATGGGAAATCACTTGATCAAATGGTTACCATCGCAGAAGAGGCAGCTGCAGAAGTGGTTCAAGAAGAGGTCGCAGAAACCCGGGTCGAAGAAACTGCTGAAGATGATAATACAGAAGTCGAAGTTGCAGAAGAGGGATATCAATCACCTTATCAATCCCCAGATCGATTCGCTCATCAAGGTAGCTTAAACGATCCAAACCCAACCCAACCAGAAGGAGTTATTGAAATAGAGCAGCACAGCTCGATCCAAACCCAACCCAACCAGCCAGAAGTCACTCTTTCGACTTTTGCGCCCACAGAAACCGGGGAATCCATTCCTAGGGAGTCTCCTCAGAGAGACTCACCTACAGTTCGTGATCCATCGCCCCATATCACAACATAACACCCTATAGAGGAATTCGTTTCCTCTGCCACACACACACACAACTAGGGCCAACACTTCTTTCAGAGAAAAGTAGTGAGCACAACGACGAAGAGACTCTAGACAAGTCTCCGAGTCAACAGAAGGATAATCTAGTACCCACCTCTGAAGTGGATCTAGACAATGTCATTCACAAAACTTCTGTAGAGTCTGAAGCACTAGATGCTTCTGCTCAAGGATCAGGTGGAAATCCTTCCACCCCCAACGTACAAACAAGGGTGAACGAAGGTGTCCCAGGAACAGGGACTCACTCTGGAGACGAATGTGTTCCTCCAGAGGTTACACAAGGAACACAAGTATCAAGGGATGAGTTCCAAACCCTTGTCACCTCTGTGAACCAAACAATGAAAGAGTTGCAAAGCTCTTTCAAATCTTTTGCAGAGACAACATCGACGGCTATCCTGAAACTAAACACCAAAATGGACAATCTGTCCACAGAGGTGAAATCTGCCATTTCAGCGATGAAATCTTCTGCCGAAACTACTGCCAAAGCTACAGCCACCTCTGCCGCTCAAGAAATCGGAACAAATGCAACTTCTGCATTCAAGGACTCTGTCAAAAACTTCCTTGAACAAATGAATACGCAATCCAACAGAACAGAGGGCATTACTCCTGCAGATCTACAGAATGCCCTAAAACAAGTACAAGCAGAGGCAATGCACAACACGACAATGATGCAGCCAAAAGACTACATGACCAGAGCACAGCTAACAGAGCTAGGACAGAACGTCATAAACCAGGTCACAGAATTCATTGTCTCCTTCACAACAGCAAATGCCAACTTTGTCAAGGATTTCAGAAAAAGTGTTGGCAGAATGCGTTTTAAAACAGAGGCAGAGCTTACGACTCTACTTGGCCTCTGTGATGACGTCTGTGCAAAGTTGATAGCAGCAGGAGCAGAATTACCGAAGAAAACCAAAGCTTCTTGCAGAGCAGAGGGTAGTTCTGATAAGAGTCAGGATGATTCTGATGATGACCATCCTGGTCCATCAGATAATCCTGAGGGGGAGAATACAAGGGAGAAAGCTACGAGCAGAGGAATACAAACTCCACCAATCGCAGCAGAACCAATCAGTCAAGCCACTCCAGAACAAACCCTAGATCAACAACAAACTCAATAGACCACAGAGACAACACCCATCTCTGTGGAATCAAGTCCTGAAGAAACAAATATTCCAGAAGCTGATCAGCAACCCACAGAGGTAACAACCATCCATGTGGTAATCATTTTGGAAGAAAGTCCTTCAACAGAAAACCCCCCAACCATACCAAGAAGAAAGTCAATTGCCACCAAACCAAAAAGAGCAACGACCTCTGCTACTGATATTCTGAAAAAGATGAAAAATACAATGACTGATCGAATGTCACAGAGAGAAGAAGAAAGGCACAGGTTCACATTAGCATTCAAAATGGCAAGAAGATTCGACATACCTCAATCCACAGAAACCAAGCTTACAGAAGAAGTCACCAAAGAACCTCCTACAGAGGTTACAGAGCAAAGAAAGCCAACAGAACCAACGCCACAAAAGTCCTCTAAAAAATAAGTATCAAAACCTACAGAGGCAACCCCCATCAAGCCAACAGAAGCACCAACCTCCAAACCTACAGAAGAAACAGGTTCTGCACCTCCAAAAGCCAAAGATAAGGGCAAAGCAATACTGACAGAAGAGCCCAAGAAAAAAAAGTCATTGCCCAAGCCTACAGAAAAATTAATGAAAAGCGTGTTTGATACCTTTCAAACTCCAAAGCCTGAAGAAGTTGACTGGGCATATGGATTGAAGCCTCTGTCAGACATTCTTCTAATTGGTAGAGCTGCAGAAGTTGTCCAAAAGATGGAGAGTCTCAGAAGACAAGTACCACAACCTGGTCCAACACATGAAGAGATGGAAGAAGTGGTATACAAATACCTCTATAAACAATCCTTTCAGACCAATCATCCTACAGATCATGTGACAGATCCAAGGATCAGAGAAGAATTTGAGAAAATCTTCACAAGGACAAAGCCAAGAACCAAAGCTGATGTCTTCTCAATCCACAAGATCAAAAAGGTAATCTTCTGCAAATTCTCCTTTACAAGAACCTATCCAAGGGTCAGGTACAATCTTTACAAAGTCAGAAGAGAAGACAATTCAGAAACCACCTTCGCTGATGCTGACCTAAGAAATATCAATCCTTATGATCTACCTGATCTTCTTCAATGGACAAAGGACAACTACAACATAGAGGCAAACACCAGAGCCTATCAAGTGTTGAGAAAAGCGATGAGGGAAAAGCTTCTGCTCTACAGCATGATAGATTTCCAGCTGGGAAAGGATCTTGGTCTCAAACATCTGGATTTACGACCACCAGAGGATCGCTGCCCACCGGACGCCGTACCTAACTCAATCATCACATAACCACGGTTTAGGTTAGTATTTCAAAACCCACAAGGCGAAGTTAAACTGTTTGTGTGCATAGACTGTCAGAAGTACGCAACTAGTACTCTGAACAAGTTCAGAACAAGCCTTGTAAAATACAGAGGTACAGAGAAAATGGATAGAGATGCTGCAGATACTTTCATCAGAGAGATTGATGCCACAATCCGCCTAAGAGAACTCTGCATCAGTTTCTACAAAGAGATCAGAAGAGTCGGAAGAGACAACAGAAGCTACGACGACTTCAAAGATGCCAAAATCTGATTCTCAGACCTCCAATCCCTGCAAACCAAGTCAAAGTTTATCTTTCATTGTACTCAAATGTAAAATGCACCTGGCATATTTCTAAATGAAAGAACCTTCGAGGTATTGTTTAACCTCTGTCTTATCTAACTTAGCCTAACTAAACTCGAAGTTAAATTTTTTATTTTTCACTACTTAGGGGGAGATTGTTAGCTTCAATCTTCCTAATCATAGAAGTATTTAGAAGTAGTGAAAAATAGGCTAAGTGAAGAAAGCCTCTTACAGAGGCTCTGCCGGACTTACCGAGGGCTCAAGATCAAGAATCTACAGAAGCTAAAGAGGCGCGCTACAGAAGATCTGTCATACGGGCAAAGAAGACCAATATCTTAGAATATAGGAAAGACTGCTCCTCAAAGGACCAGACCGCAGAACCTCTGTAACTCATTACAGAGCCTCTGTGGTCCTCACTGAAAGACTTGAAGATATTTATAATATCTTGCTACTGTTACAGGACCCGTTCATCAACTTGCATGGTAGCATGCGCTGTCCAACGTCGATGTGTCAAACTCTGATTGGACTCAATAGGGCTTAGTACATAATAGACGTCTGTTGCATTAAATGCAATACAACACGTCTTACTGTTCATGCCGTTCTTGCAACTGTTCACGACATCCGTTCAACTATTCATCAGCACCGTCTGAATAGTAGCATATGCTTTATGGTCCCCTTTAGAGTAGTATATAAGGAAGACTCATGTTGAGTTCTTCCTAATCGATCATCAATCATCAACATATAAATCAACCATCATAAGAACACAAAAAGCTTATTCACCTTAAGAGTCATATCTATTTTGAAGCTTTTCTTACTCATTGTTCTTAAATCTGTTCTTAATATATATTCAGTAAACTTTGAAATATTATTTCCTGTTCATTGTTTATTTATATTTTGGTTTAAATCTATCAAACTTATCTGTTAGTTCTTCAAATACGCTTCCGCATCAAACATTAACTTGAACTAATAGATCTGATAATCTTGTTTAAAGCAAAACGGGAACCAACAAGCTCTGTCATACGCGCAAAGAAGACCCAAGACTCGGAATCCGGTGAAGACTGATCTACAAAGGACCATACCGCAGAACCTCTGTAACACTTTACAGAGCCTCTGCGGTCCTCACTAAAGACTTGGAAGATATTTATAATATCTTGCTACTGTTCCTGACCTGTTCATCAACTTGCATAATAGCATGCCCTGTCCAACTTCAACACGTGTCAAACTCTGAGTGGACTCAATAGGGCTTAGTACAACATAGACGTCTGCGCCATTAAATGCAATACAGTATGTACAACTGTTCATGCCATCCATTCTAACAGCAGGTCATGCTTTATGGTCCCCTAGAGTAGTATAAAAGGAAGTCTCTTGTTGAGATCTTCCTTAACAATCTTAAGAACTAATCTAAGAATCTAAGTTTCATGCTTACACTTTATATCGTCAAATCTGTTAAGCATTACACTTTCACCAAACAGTTCTTAATCTCTTCTTGATGTTCTTATTATATATTGAAACCCATTAATCTTTGAGATATCATATTCTAATCACTGTTTCTTTATATTCTGTATTGTTTCTACACAAACTTATCTGTTAGTTCTTCAAATACGCTTCCGCATCAAACATAAACTCGAACTAATAGATCTGATAATCTTGTATAAGCAAAACGGGAACCAACAATACACATAAATGGGTTTCGGATGGGTGTTATCGACCAGATCGGTGGTCGATATGTGCAGCTGAGTGCAAGAGAAGTGATTGGGAACAATCGAGATGGAGTATAGAGTAGCATACCTGTTTGTGGGACAAAAGAGGAGTGACAATCGTGAGATTTGTTGGAGTCCGAGTGCGAGAGAGAGAAGCGAGGGTTTAGGATTCTGTGAGTTTTCAGGTTAAAGTGAATAGGGTGAGTCCGGATGGAATAAATATACCCGGAAGGGGTATCCGGGTTCTTACCCAACCCGGGTAGAGACCCGGTCCGGATACTGTCAGGACTCCGTGGGTTGTCCGGATACTGTCCGGATACTTCCACAGTCGTCCTGTTCCTTGGAATTTTGTAGTAATTGGAACTGTAAGATGACGTGCTCTCGCTCCCCCTCAAGCTGAGCAGGGGGGTGACATTGCTCCCCCTCGGATAGTGCAGTAGAGTGCAGTGGAGAGGTTCGACACACTAAAAACTTTGAGAATTTTAAAGGAAAAATCTTGCCACTCCCCCTCAGATGATGACCATGAGATAGAATGTATACAGGAGTGACCACACACACAAAAAACTTTTTAGCATTTAAAGAAAAAATGTGTGTGACTCTCCCCCTCAAAGGATGAGTAAACTTACCTGATACTTCTTTGTGCTCCCATTGAACACATGAACACACTTTGAAAGCACAAAGATAGATTGATAAACAGATATAGACGACAGTATGAAATAAAAGAAACACACGAAGAAAGAAAGGACAACAAACGAAATCTACGAAATAAATTCAAAGACTAAATCTAACGGTGTAACTGGAACAAATAGAATACAAGTGCGAGGAAGTGTGTTCTCATTCATCAGGAGGGTAAACACCGGATGATGAGTAGACAGTTACTCGTACATGTCTGGAACTTGTAATAGGCACACAATCGGACTACTTCGTCAGCTTTTGCAAGCCTAACTTTTGCACAAGAGTGTTAAAACGTTTTTCGTCCAATGCTTTGGTAAATAGGTCTGCTAGCTGATGTTCAGTATTTACGAAGTAGAGTTCAATGGTACCTCTTTCGACGTGATCCTTAATGAAGTGATACCGAACGTCGATGTGCTTCGTCTTGGTGTGTTGGACCGGGTTACTTGGTATAGCGATGTCGCTCTTCGAGTCACAGTAAATTGGGACCTTGACATACGTGAAACAATAGTCTTTGAGTTGCGTCCTCATCCAGATGACTTGGGAACAGCAGCTCGCGGCAGCCACGTACTCTGCCTCGGCAGTTGATGTTGAAACGCATTGCTGTTTCTTTGATGCCCAACTTACCAGGCGATCTCCCAAAAATTGAATGTGACCCGACGTGCTCTTCCGGTTCACCATGCAGCCCGCGTGATCCGCATCGGAATAGGCGGATAGTGCAAAACCTGTCTCCCTCGGGTACCACAGACCAAGATCAGCAGTACCACGTAGATAACGAAAGATTCGTTTGACAACAGTCATATGGGACTCTTTAGGTTTTGATTGATATCGGGCACATAAGAAAGTTGAGAACATAATATCCGGCCTACTTGCAGTTAAGTACATTAGAGAACCTATCATCCCGCGATACAATTTAGGATTCACATCCGTTCCGTGAGGATCGGCGTGAATCTTTGTATTGGGTGCCATGGGAGTTTTCATTGGCGAGGATTGGTCCAGCTGGAATTTCCGATGAATATCCCAGATGTACTTAGCCTGGTTTATGAATATCCTGGTCGACAGTTGTTTAACTTGAAGACCAAGGAAGAAATTCATCTCGCAAAGCATACTCATTTTGAAAAATTTTCCCATAAGATTGGCAAAGTTCTTAGCATATAGGGGACTGGTAGAGCCGAATATTATATCATCTACATACACTTGAACGAGGAGTATGTGACCATTTTCGTTTTTGATGAATAAAGTCGAATCGATTTTACCTCGTGTGAATTTGGACTTTATCAAAAGCTCGGACAGTGTTTTATACCATGCTCGCGGAGCTTGCTGTAGACGTGATCAGGCTTCGAGTCGTCCACGAATCCGTCAGGCTGCGACACATAAACTTCTTCCTCGATATTGCCGTAGAGAAACGCGGTCTTCACATCCATTTGGAAGACTGTGAAGTTCTTGTGTGCGGCATAAGCAATGAACATTCGGATGGCCTCGATTCTTGCTACCGGAGCATAGGTTTCATCATAATCGATCCCTTCTTGTTGACGGTACCCCTTGGCCACGAGACGCGCCTTGTTGCGTACGACCATTCCGTCTTCATCCTTCTTATTCTTGAAGATCCATTTGGTTCCTATCACCGTCTTGTTCTTTGGACGTGGAACCAGTCGCCATACCTTCAGAGCCTCGAATTGGTTGAGCTCTTCTTGCATAGCAATGATCTAGTCCGGATCTTCAAGCGCTTTGCGTACGTTCGTCGGCTCGATGTTGCTTAAGAAGCCGGAAAATAGACAGAAGTTGGCGGATGCACCTCGTGTTCGAACAGGCGTGGAGGGATCACCGATGATTTGGTGTAAGGGATGAGCTCGCGTCTATTTGGTGGTATGCGGAAGCGGTTGTTGAGTAGAGTGGGATGCGTCCGAATCCACATAACCACCAGAAGGTAGGTCTTGTACCGCCTCGAGTGTTGCAGGTTGATTTCTCGGAGGTGGTGGGGGAGGATTCGTCGATGGTTGGTCAACTCCCGGTTCCGAGGAGTTCAGAAGTTGATCGTCGGTTGTAGCAGAAGACGAATCACCAGGAGTGATCTCCGGATTTGTAACAGGTTCCTCTGGGGGGATAACCGTATCAGTTGATGACGACGGTTGTGCTGTCTCCACAGTGATGGATAGCGTGCTTGTAGAAGGCGTCGGACCGGATAGGTTCGGCGAGTCCTCAATACGAGCAGCTTCAAGTCAATGTGGTGCTGAGACAGTAGGGGAAACATTAAAGATGTCATCATAAAAATGCTTAAACAATAAATCTAAATCAGAAGAGTTATCATTCGATGAAGATGCATGATTCGAATTTACTGTCGCCTGTGTAGATCCCGAACGTAGAGGTCTGGAAGCTAACACACCAGTTAAACCGGGTTCTGAACTGAGTTGTTCAGAAGCCAAGTCTGAAGCTTCGTCGAATGTCACGTTTATGCTTTCAACAATGTATTTGGTCCATTTGTTGTAAACGCGATACACCTTAGCCTGCATGGAGTATCCGATGAAGACTCCTTTGTCCGCCTTGGGGCTGAATTTGCCAAGATCATCTTTGTCATTCATAACGTAGCACGTGCATCCGAACGCATGAAAGTACTTGATGTTCGGAACAGTACCCAGGTGTAGCGCGAGAAGTCGTCCACCATCACGAGAACATACTTGCGCTTGTTAATGCTTGGAACACGCATCGACCCACACAGATCCATATGAATAAGTTCTAGTGTCCGGGTCGTGCTCGGAGTTACCTTCGGCGGGTGCGGCACACACTTCATCTTTCCCATCTCACATCCCCCGCAGAGACGATCCTTCACGAACTGAAGGTCGGGCATGCCTTTTACGTGTTCGCCCAGCACCAACTTGTTGATACTCTTGAAATTTAGGTGCGATAGTCTCCGATGCCAAATCCAAGCTTGTTGGAATTTGCCCTTTGACATGAGACAGACGGGGTTATCGGGTTTCAGAGTTGCGAGGTCGGATGTGTAGAGATTGGTCCCGCGTTTTCCAACCAAAAGCTCCTTCCCGTCATCGTTAAGGATTCTACATCGTTTCTTTTTGAAGCTGACCTCGAGATCTTTGTCGCAGAATTGCCCGATGCTGAACATATTGTGTCCCAATCCCGCGACGTGTGATACCTTCTTGATTGTGAGCTTATCTTGAACAATGTCGCCGTAGCCCACGATCGGTGCCTGGTGGTCATTTCCAAATCTCACGTGTCCACCGTATTCTTCCTTGTAGTTCGTGAGAAGCTCCTTCCTTCCGGTCATGTGCTTGGAGCATCCAGAGTCTAAGTACAACACATGATCGTGCTGCAAAAACAGATTAACGGAGTTTAGGTACCCAAATTTGTTTGGGTCCTGTAGGGATAGATTTGGCACCTCGTGGAGGAACTTGCATTGACACCGATTTCCCCTTGGGTGTAGGTTGTACACCTTTAGCGGGAACTGGTTTTGGCACAGTTTGCCTTCTTGGTGTAGAATTTACACCGTTTGGAGGAATGTTATTTTTAGCAGGTTGCCTCTTAGGTGCCGGTTTAACCTCAGTAGGAGTAACCCGCTTTGCATTGGGTTTGGTCTCCCGCTGTGGTTTAACCTCTGATTGGTACCCTCGTTGAGTATGATGTTTCTTGTTGGTTTTACGAGGGTTTCGTCTGGGTGTATGATTAAATATATTATGTGACCCATACCAATCATTTAAGTTAATTTGATCAAAATCATTCCAACCACATCTTTGTTAATTCTAGAATTGAAAGCAGTAGGGAACGACTTTGACGCTGCATCCTTGACATATTCCTTGTTTAGCCACGTTGGTTTATCTGGTTTTGCTCGACCATTATTATCTGAAACAACAGGGACAGAATGATCAGTGACTTTAGAAGGAACAGTATTTTTGGTAGGCAATGGTCCGGTCTCCTGCCTCGGCTGTGATTGCTTTTTAGAAACAGGTTTGGAAGTTGGTTTTGATTGCGAAATTTTAATCACAGCTGGGGCCTTTGTTTGAGAACTGCAACCCTTTAGAAAATTGACCGGATGATTGACTACTGGAGACAAAAAATTAGTGTGACACGGGAGAGGTTTGTCGAAATGGAATGACTCAAACTCTCCATCAGAATTGCCTTTAGAGTTCATGAATGCTGAAAAATCGACATCCGGAATTACTGGACTTGGACCGGTCGAGGAAGGCGAGGAACACTTTGTGCTTGTGTGCTTTGGGGAACTTGGTGCGGAAGCGTTTGAAAAATCAGAATTTAAATTCCTTTTAACACACTCATCTTGGGAAACTTTATTTTCTTGCGAAGAGATATTTCCGATGAAGGCTTTACACGAGGGTGTCAGATGAGTTAGAGGAAAGATCAAGTGAAATCTGTTTTTCAGATTTGAGTTGGTTAATTTGCTCTTGGAGCTGACCATTTATTGCATACTCCTCCATCTTTTCTGTTGCCAAAGCAGCCAGTTTCGATGCGAGCATATTAATTTCACCTCGAATGATTTCCTGTCCTTCATTTGACACACCTTCGGTTTTCTCAGATTTGAGTTTCTCAAGTTCCTGAACTAGCGCTTTCTTCTCGTTTTGAAAAACAGACCTTTCTTTCTCAAACGACTACTCCAACTCGACAATCTTTGCTTCCAAGATGAGAGGGGGAACATAGAGTTTAAACTCGTCCGTCTCAGTCTTGGTTGCTGGTGCATAGTCCTCATCCTTTTTGGAGGAATCCTTAGGCTTAGCAACCTTGTAAGGGTCGAAGTAGTCATTTAAGAGATACTTTTTGTTCTTTTTATATGAATTATTCAAAGGTTCATAACAAAACGGAAGCTGAATTCCTCGTTTGTGTGTGCGCTTATATTCCTCGGTGTCCTCTTCCTTTTCAGGTTTAAGAGGACCAGTCCATTATATGGCATATTCCGGATACTTTTTATCTAAACCAAAACAAGGAAAATCATACAGAGTGGGTACATGCCATCTTCCCTTTTTCAAATAGTGTGGGTTATCATATACGATTCCCCACTCTTTGTTAAAGTATGTGAACACTTTAGGTTTATTCAGAAAGATGGTTTGATCAGTTTGACCCCTTTTGTGGAGTTTGGTTTCAAGATCAAGAATTTTAGTAACAAAATCCTTGTGATGAATTTGAAGAGAGGAACATTGAAAAACAAGTTCTTCTTTCTCATTCATGCACTGATCAAACTGTGACTGAAGATCAGATAATTTGGCCCTTAAGTCTTTGGGTGCTAGTGAAAGGATTTTGCATTTTCCTTTAACATAGCATTTTCAGACTTATGTTTATCAGTTAATCGCGTTTGAACTTCTAGCTTTTCGGTTAGTGAACTAATCTCAGCTTTTGTTCTTTAGTGGTGGCCTTAAAAGAATTCGCCTGATCATTAAAGGATTGCATCTTATTCATTAACTCTTGGTGAGAAAGATTACATACCTGACTTGTCTTCTCTTCATCAGCTGGAGAGTGATAGCCCATGAAAGCATTTGCACAGTCTGAAACGCTTTCATCATCAGAACGACCCAACCAGTAGTCGTTTTCCACAAACATAGCTTCTCCAGTTTGGCCTTGTAGTAGTGAGAATTCTTTACTATAGGCTTTTTGCAGTCTTTAGCAAAATGACCAAGCTTTCCACAGTTGTAGAAGGTCACTGGTTCATCTCTCTTCTTTCTATCATCTTTCTCCTTATTCTCTGACGTGTCCTGCTCATCAATTTTCTTCTTTCCCTCGTGCTTGTCTTGATAATCATGGCGCTTGTTAGACGCGGTGGAGTAGCGTTGATTATTAGATGTTGGCTTCTTATAAAATTGTTGTTGTTGAAGAGATTTAGTGAGTAGAGCAACAGCTTTCTTGAATTCAGCTACCTCATCATTCGAGTCACTGTCTTCCTTTTCAGATTCGGAAGAGCTTTGCCTTTGAGCATGTTTAGAATGATGGCCCGAAGATTTCCCTTTCTTTGAGGATATGAGTGCTATAGGATCAGCAGCTGGCTTTGCTTCAGTCTTCTTCTCTCCCAGAAGTTCATTTACTTCATCTTCGTCTTGAAGAAGCGTCTCATACAGTTCGTTGATGCTAAGGCTCTCTATCAAGTTGTTGTGCTTAAAATGAGAAGCAAACACCTTCCATTCGGGTAGCAAATTGTTGAGGAACTTGAGCGCGTTCTCCGTGTTGGAACGAACTATATTGTTCTTGTTCAGTTCATTCAGAAGTAAGCAGAAGCGTTCATATGCTTGAGTGAGAGTCTCGCCATTGCATTGCTTGAAACCATCGAACTTGGTTATTGCGCTGTTGATCTTTAGTTGATTACCAACAACACTCCCACGCATCTTTCTAGCCACTTGATCCCACATGCCTTTTGCCATACCTTTGTAGCTGTCGATGGCTTGGTAGATTGAGTTGGGAAGTGCATGGATAATATATCTCTTGGCATGCTTTTAACCTTCTAATCTGCCACTTTCCTCTGCGGTCAGTTCGGCTTCAGTCTTGTCCTCAGAACTAGTCGCAGGATTTGCTGCAGTTGGTGCAATGGTCTTCTTTAGCCATTGAATCGGACCCTCTTCAAGAGCTTTCTTGATGTACACATAGTTGTCCTTAGAATCAATGAAAATCATGAATCTGTCTCGCCATTGGCTATACTCACCTTAATAGAGACAAGGTGGTTTAGAGTCGGTTCCAATAGCAAGTGGTCACATGAAGTCATCGTAGGTTGCAACGGAGTGATCGTCAGACGTGTAGATTGATTCAAAGAGTAAACCTAACGCAAGGCACTAAAAATGGGATCCTAACGCAGGTTCTACGACTGAAATGTACTAAGAGTGATCTTACTGGATAGGAATCTGAATAAGGGTCTGATCTGGAAGTGACCGGATCAGAATTCGTGAAAAACTGTTCAAAAATGCAAAAGAATCCGGATAGCTAATAGAATCCGGATAGAATCAGCTTTCCGGATAACAAAGGTTACCGGAAAGTATGAGTGTCTGAATAGATTAATAACAATGCAATACTTACCGGATAGCTTAAGATTTCCGGATAACAAGAGTTTCCGGAAGAAGTACTTACCGGATGCAAGGATACCCGGGAAAGATTATGACCGGGAACTTTGGGTTTCCGGTAACAAATTTTACCCGGATAGATTGGAGTTTAGTATACTTACCCGGAATGCTAAACTTACCCGGAAAGGATGATGTACCCGGCAAGATGACGAGTCCGGATGGAAAAACACAAACGTCCGGAAACCACGGCTGTGGTGTCCGGAAACCACGACTGCCTTTTCCAATTCGATCGATTTTCGATTAGGATTGCTCAAGAAGGTTCCTGAAAGATTAGAAACCCTACCAAACACAAAACTAATACTAACCCAATCGATTTTGAAGCAAAAACAACAAGTTTTGGTGATAAAAATTCGATTTTTGATTAAGAACACTACCAAAAACTTTGAACTTTGATTTGCTTAATTGAATACTCAAATGGACGAATTGGGATGAGAAATAAGAACAATGATTTCAACTGGTCATCCCTGTATTATGCTTTCAATCAGAGTGTTTTACAATACGAGTAGGAAAGCAAATGAGACAACTAACTTGTTTTTCCAAGCTAGAAGAACATTATATATGCGGGCCCGTGGTTAACAAGCCCACGGCCCGTTCACTAATAGGCTCAAAATAAGGAAATACAAATTACACCCTTGAACTTTAAATTAACATTAAATTGACCCTAACAAAACCTCTTCATTAAGTATACCATTCAGAAAAGCTGATTTGACATCCATTTGGTACACTTTGAAGTTCTTGTGTGTAGCATATGCCAAGAATATTCTGATTGCTTATATTCTTGCTACAGGTGCAAATGTCTCATCATAGTCTATTCCTTCTTGTTGAGAATATCCCTTTGCAACCAATCTAGCCTTATTTATGACTACAACACCTGACTCATCTTTCTTGTTTCTGAATACCCATTTTGTTCCAATAATAGATTTTCCTTCAGGTTTGGGAACAAGTCTCCAGACTTTGTTTCTTTCAAACTGTAGCAATTCATCTTGCATTTCTAAAATCCAGTCTGGATCCTCTAGGGCTTCATTGGCTTTCTTAGGTTCAATCACACTTAAAAATCCTGCAAACATTGCTTCATTTGCTGTTGCTGATCTAGTCTGCACTCCCACTGATGAATCTCCTATCACTTGATGAATAGGATGGTCTTTTGTCCATTTTTTTGAACTAGGAAGCACATCAATCTCTGAAAAATTATTGTTTGTATCATTTTCATCAATAATAGCTTGTAATTCTGAACTGTCCCCTTGTTCTGGTACTTGTTGAGGTGAAACATCCAAGTTTGGATTCTGAGTAGTAGAGTCAGAATTCTGAATGACTTGTTCAGAGTTCTGAGTACCCTGACCAGAAGTCTAAGTACCTTGTCCAGAAGTTTGAGTACCTTGTCTAGAATTCTGATTGACTTGTCCAGAATTCTGAGTACCATGCCCAAAATTCTGAGTACTAGGCTCAGAAGTTTCATCACTTGTATTGATCAACGTTGGACATTCCTCAGATGGACCAGTATCAGAAATTACTGTTGTTTGAACCACTTTTGAAGTTCCCTTTTTCATTTCTTGAACCATTTTAGGATTCTCAAAATATGCATAAGATTCAGAAGTTAGTTCTAGAAATGCATCCTTAAACAATAAATTGAGTTCTGAACAGTTAGGATTAGAATCTGATTCAGAAGTCATCTTTGTCTTATCCTGTTTGAGTTCTGAACTGTGCTGTTCAGAAGTCTTCATTCTTGACTCATCAAATGTGACATTGATGCTTTCCATTATCCTCTTGGTTCTTCTGTTGTAGAGTCTGAATGCTTTGGAAGTTAGTGAATAACCAACAAAGTATCCTTCATCTGCCTTTTTATCAAATTTACCAAGATTTTCTCTGTCTTTGAGAACATAGCATCTGCAACCAAAAACATGAAAAAATTTAATCAGTGCTTTTCTTTTGTTAATCAGTTCATAAGCAGTTTTATTTAATATTGTATTTATCAAAGTTCTATTCTGTGTGAAACAAGCAGTAGCAATTGCTTCAACCCATAGGAAGGTTGGAAGGTTTGAATAGGCCAACATAGTTCTTGCAGCTTCAACTAGAGTTCTGATCTTTCTTTCAACAACACCATTTTGTTGAGGAGTTTTAACAGAAGAAAAGTTATGAGAAATTCCAAAACTTTGCAAAAAGTTCTGAAGAGTCTCATTTCTGAACTATGTTCCATTGTCACTCCTTATTTTCTGAACTGGAAGTTGTAAGAACACTTGAATTCTTTTGATGAAATTAATCAGTGTTTCAGCAGCCTTAGATTTTGCTCTTAAGAATTCAACCCATGTGTATCTTGAATACTCATCAACAATGACAAGTATATACTTCTTTCCTCCCATTGATTGAACTGAAATAGGACCACACAAATCTGTATGTAGCATCTCTAATGGTGACATGCATGAAGAATCCATTTTCAACTTGTGAGAACTCTTCTTCATCTTGCCCATTTCACATGCTGAACATAATGATTCCTTCTCAAATTTGATCTTTGGAAGTTCTTTGACCAATTGTTTGCCAACAAGATTGTTCAGATCCTTGAAATTCAAATGAGAACATCTTATGTGCCATAGCCAACATTCATTTGCAGTGGCATTTGACAATAGACATACTGGGATTAAAGCTTAAATCTTTGAGAAATTAACCACAAATAAGTCCATATGTCTTTTGGCCCAAAACACTTTTATATCCTTCTCAGTCAGAATTAAGCAACCTGTTATGCTGAACTTGATCTGGCAGAAACTATCTAATAACTGACTTATGCTGAACAAATTATGCTGTAAGCCTTCCACATAGAAAACTTTCTGAATGGTCAGATCTCCTTTTGTTAAATCCCCATAACCTCTAACTTGTCCTTTACTGTTATTGCCAAAGTTTACTGCTCCTCCAGCCTTTTCTGTGAAGTTTGTCAGAGAATACTTATGACCTGTCATGTGTCTTGAAGCTCCAGAGTCTAAAAACCACACATGACAGCCCTGCAAAAACAGTTAGTTAGATTTAGGTACCCATTCTGGAATGGGTCCTTCTTTGTTAGCTTTAATCTTTGATTTAACATATGTTCCTTTGACTTTCCATTCAAAATCTTCTTTTAAACACCACTTTCCCTGAACTTTTATGAAGTCAGAACATTTTCTGTTCACAAAGTTGTTTCTTTTCTTCTTGAAAACTTTTGGTTGAGACTAAGAAATACTTTCAGTCTTCTTTTCATTTGATTTAAACATGTTTTCATTGTTCATTCCTTTTGATTTAGATTGAGTATTGTTTTCAATCTTCTTTCCTTTTATCTGAGTTTGAGCAACAAAAACAATCTTCTTTTCTGAATTATGAGTTGCTTTGTTTATATAAGAAACAGATGTTATTATAATTTGATTTTTCTGAGAGGATTGAAATGAATGACTACCACATTGAACACATTTGAGATTTTTTCTTGCAAGTGACAATAGATCTGAAACATAAGTCTTTTCGCTTTTATTGATAGTATTCAGATTACAATTGCATTTAATACAAGAAATACTGTCTTTAGGTTTAGAAGTAGTATTCAACCCAATCTCCTCAGAAACTCTTTTCAGATCATCTTTCCTTTTGCTTTCCTCTTTTTCTGAAACATTCAACTTTTCAGAATTAGCATATGATTTGGATGATTCACCATTCTCAAATGTACTTGATTTATCAAAGAATTTCTCATTTTCTTTTAAAGCATTAATCTTGAAAAGATCATACTCAACCTTTAACTTCTCAAGCTCTGTTATTTTCTGGACATAAGTGTTGTTTTCATTTAAAACTTGGTCCAGTTTAAAATCTACATCACAGTAATCATTTTCAAGCTCATCAAAAGTTTTCCTAAAGTCCTCAAGTTCTTGATTAACCAATTTAAAACTCTTTTCAAGTTCTAAGAAACTTTCTGATTTAGATTAAGAAATTTCAGTCGACTCAGAATTGTTATCAACAGTCTCAGAGTTCTGACCTTCAGACTCAGACTTCTGACTGACTGTTTCAGAAACTTTGCTTGCATCAAATATACTTTCTATGTCAGGATAAGAAAAAATTGGTTGTTTATTTTTGTAACTGACATTCCGAGAGTCATATTTGAAGTTGGCATCATTATATCTTGGTTTCTCTTCTGTTGGTTTTGAAATTTCTTTCTTAACCTTGTCTTTTGAAACTTCTGACTTCTCAATTTTTGGTTCAGAAATTGTTTCCTTTGCTTTTACATGACTTGATTTTTGTAAACTATCCGAACTTGTTATAGAACTAGCAGGTCTCAGAAAAACTTCAACAAATTCTATTGGTATGCATGATGGTTCATGCACTACTTCTATTGTTGAAGATGCTTCATCTGTACTTGTGGCTGGTGTTTAAGCTTGACTTGGTATTTCAATGAAAGTAGGAATTGAATCCTCTACAGATGTTGAAACATAATCCTCATTCTGCTCTGGTGTTGATTCCTCTGTGGTCACAGGAGTAGGAACTTCCAGTTTCTCTGTCATGGAGTCCTTGTTTATAGTATCCTCTGCTTGCTCCCCCTCAATAGTTGTACTTACACAATTAGTGGAAGAGGGTGAAGTATTTGAGGGACCAGTTAAAGATATACCATGACTTGTCTGGTCCGCAGAGGATGGCTCTCCAAAGGCTCTGTGAATTTCAGCAGAGGGATCAACTTCGTCGTTGAACACATCTTCAAATAACAGATTTAACTATGTTTCTCTTGATGGTGAGATGCCAGAGGCTTCATTGTTTAGCCCGAGTTCTGAACTGAATTGTTCATGAGTCTTTTGGAATGTATCATCAAAAGAAACCTTAATGCTTTCAACAATGGTTCGTGTCCGCATAACATAGATCCTATAAGCTTTGGAAGTGGCAGATTACCCAATGAACTTCCCCTCATCTGCCTTTCGATCGAACTTCACAAGCTGTTCTCTGTCATTTAGGACAAAGCACCTACACCCAAACACGTGAAAGAATTTGATGTTTGGCTTCCTCTGGTTTATCAAATGATACGGTGTCTTGATGTGCCTCTTCACTATTGTTGATCGATTTTGAGTGAAGCACGCAGTATAAATAGCTTCTGCCCAGAAAGAAATGGATAATCCAGATGCTGTGAGCATAGTTCTTGCAACCTCCACCATCGTCCGATTTTTACATTCAACCACGCCATTCTGTTGTGGAATTCGTGTTGGTCCCGGAGGGGTTATACAAGTTTGTAGAAGGGGGGTTGAATACAAACACACAGATTTTACTTTTCTAAATTGTTTATTGATATTTATCAGATAATTTATAACTTGTTGCGGAACAAGATTAAGGATTAAACCTAATCTAAACAAGTTATGAGAACACTAAGTTTCTTGCACTAGAATTAAGACAGAAAGGAGATAAGAATATTAAAGATAATCATTCTAACACTAAGAGTAAGAAAGAAGAAGATGGCCAATCACTTCATTTCTGAAGTAGGGTTCTTCTTATATACTGCATGCAATTAATGCATGGCAGTATTACTTTACACATGGCAGCAGCTGAGTGGTTGCATGTTTTGACCTTTGTAGACAACCTTAGTAGCCGCATGGTGTACAGTGTAGAATCATAGTTGGTTGTACGATAAAGAACAGAAGCGATGTCCTTTCTGACATTTTCGTACGGAGGCGTGCAAGGGGGGGAAAGACAACAGTAACTTGTAGAGGAAGACTTCATGATCAGTGTTCATTGATCAGTTCTTTATCAGCGAGTGATAAAGCTCAGCGATGAAGTCTTCTACTTGTAACTTCACGTTGAGTGGGCAAATCTTTGCTTCGCTGATATCCGCTTCAGTTCGTTAGTAGACTTGTCGCTGGTTCTTTGGCTTGATCTTCGACTTCAGCGTAAAACATATTTAACGTGAAACTTGTCTTCAGGGATCATCAGTAAACAACTAAAAACTTATCAGCGATCACCAAAAGTACTGAACAGGCTCAGAGCTTTATGGTGAACAGTTTCACTGAATGTCTACTCTAAAAAGCATAAGTTTCCTATCAGTGGTACTATAGAGTCATAGTACTTATTAGCGATAGTGAAACTCTAATACATATTGTTCACTTACAATTTTCACTAAGTGTTTCTAAAAGAGTCATCATCAAATCACTGAGGGTTTGGATCAACAATCTCCCCCTATTTGATATTGACATAGCAACAAAAGAAAATTGCTAAGTATGAAAACATAAGGATAAAAAGAACTCATAAAATATTTGTCCCTTTTGCTGTTTTTTGGGATCTTTTGAGAACTGATGGAGTAAAGTACATTCGCTGAAAATTTTCTTTTAACTTCGTATAAGATTACAAAGGGAAGTGGAAAAATTATAAGTACATCAAATAAATTTACAAGTACAAAAGATGTAAGCTGATAAAGATAGAAGAATTTCATGGAAATCTTATCAGCTATAAAGGTTCTTCCTTAATGAGAAGTTCATCAAGGGTCTTTGTTGTAGGTATCATCCAGTCAGGGACAGTTTCTCCAAGATCTCATCTGTTCTTTGCTTCATCAAAGATAAGGGGCTTCATGTATTGTCCGAGGAGATCTTTTCTGAAATCACACCATTAGACGAGATCCCTGAGCTGTTCGATGGGAGTGATGGGGAGCTCAGAGATGCGTTGAAAGCGTTCTCGTTCATCATGGTCATGAAAGAAGATACCATAAGGTTCGCTTATGACTTTTCCAGGGATGAAGCGTTCACCAGGGGGAAGGGAGGTGTCAAGCGCTTAGAGGTCAGGTTCAGGACCAAGTACTTCAGCACGAGAAAAACCAATACCAGTTTCATTCCTTATAGGAAGACCTAAATCTGAAGGTATTATCTTTTTCTTTGCAGAGGCCCTTGTTCGTTGATTTGGATTTAGAGGAGGAGGAGGAATATCCACAGCAGAAGAAACCAAGTCGATCTGTTGATTGATCATTTTCTCGACATGGCTCTTAAACTGAGTGTGAGATCGCTGAATGGCTATTCGCATCTCCAACCATTCAAAGAGACCATACTTCTTGATTGAGGAGGCGTAGACGGCTTCCTTGGTACCGTTTTCTCTGAATATTTCGACCTCAACAACTGGAACTTTATTGTTGCTCTTCCCTTGATGAATACTTTGTGGATTCTGACAGAGCGAAAGCGATAGTGCAGTCTTTCTTTGCACCATTCCAAGGTTGAGTCAGATACCTTGGTCTTTTCTTCGATGATCTTCTGAGCGTCTTCCCATAATTGACGTTGGACATCAATGGGAGTTCTCTTCAGATCAAGGTCTTTCACCGATTCTTGAACAAGCTGGATGGCATAGGCTTTATCTTTTTCTCCAGCTTTCCTTCGAGCGGCGAGTTGTTTTTCAGCCTTGAGATGATCAGTGTATTCTTTTCTTGAAAGTCTGAACTTTGGAGCAGGAATTTTGTCATGAGGAAGGATGATTCGCTGATCTTCAAGCTGTTTGATCATGGCTTCTCTCTTTTTCTGATCCTCTTCACTTAGTTTTTGAGAAGCCAAGGAAGGTCTGTTTTGGTGAGAGAGCAGCTGTTCTTCAGGTTCATCAGTCTCAGTGGTGAGATCCAAGACTGGGATTATTTCTTCAGCGATAGGAGCTGGGATTATTGTTGATGGAGTTGCAGCCATAGGAAATTCAGCTGGATCCTCAAATACGGGAGAGGACTAGCTGAAACACAGCGATTGTTTAAGTAAGATCATTTGGGAAGAAAGAGATAGAGAAAAGAATAGGGTTTAAGTGTATAGAGGCTTTATGGAGAGGAGAACTGAGATTGAGAAAGGATAGAGGAGGGATGCAGTGTAAGGGAATAAGAGATATTGTACCTGACAAACTGGCTTTATCTGAAGGATAGACAAATTGCCTTCTGCTGCGAGGCCTTTGTTCTTGCCTTTGTCTGCTTCAGTCGCTGCAGACTTTGTGTTAGTCGTCTCCCCTGATGATTCTTTTATAATAATCCCTTTCTGAGCAGGGAACTTCTTGGGTTGAACGAAAAAGAAGTCATCATCGTCATCGTCATCATAATCATTATTTTTAGGAGATGATGATGGTTCGTCGTCCTCAAGGTCGAGGTCTTCATTATCTTCTTCTTCTTCCTCAGCTTCAGATTCTTCCTCGTCAGCATAGAGAACGGTAACATCAGCATCGGTTTCAAGATGCTCATCGAGTTGCTCCCCCTCAAATCCAGAGGAAGGTTTCTCGGTTCCCTCAGGGTTTTCAACTCCCTAAGGTTTCTCGGTTGTAGCAACAGCAGCATCAGAAACAATGCCCTCCCCCTCAGAGTTACGGGGAAGGTCTTCAAGATTTTTATCCTCCCCAAGCATTATGGGGAAGGTCTTCAGTGTTCTCCCCCTCTTCCACATGATGGTTGGGGGAGGAATGTACAGTTTCAGCAGTAGCGGCAGCATCAGTGTGCATTGGGACCCTGTCTTCCAGGCCAGAGATCCCAACACAGTTTTCAATCCTACCTAATCTGTCTTCCAGGCCAGATGTAGCAGGAGTGATTCTTTGAAGTTCTTCTCGATCCACCTGAGTAAAAGGCGAAGGAGCACAAGTAGCAGCATTCAGGCGGTCAAGGATCTGCTGAAGAAGAGTCTTCACCGAAGTCACCTCAGTCTTTACAGTGGTCACCTCTCCCTTAAGATCATTAACCGCTGTCTTCAATGATGTGACTTCATTAGACAGGGTTGTAAAGTTGGTGGAGAGAGTGATGTTGGCAGAGGAGTTTTCAGCGAGGGTGGTAGAAAATTGACCAATGCTACCATCCACCTTCTCCAGATCAGCACTGGAGGCTTTCTTTTCAACCACAGTAATCAGCGTGGTGGTGAGGGATTCCATCTTTGTTTCCAGGGCCTTCAGGGAGGTGTTTATATCTCCCAAATTAGGACCTGCAACAGTTAATAACTTATGAACAGAGGAAAGCTCAGAAGTTGGGGATTTTGAGAGATGAATGTCTATAGTTTTGTGTATACCTGCAGACGGGTTGGTGAAGTCGTCGAAACCACGATGACCTGAGTAGTGTTCCATGTCGCCTTCAATAGTGCCTTGGCACATAGAAGTGCCTGCAAGTCCTATATTTGTATCCATCATCCTATTGAGAGTGTCAGCAGCTTTATCATGTAGGATGACGGGCGTTCCAATGAATTGAGGGAAAATAGGTGGAGTGTCCAAAGATTGAGTGGGAGGAACGAAGGTTGAGAAGAGGTATTTGGTGTGGGGTTCAGCGTTGGATTCACTGAGAAATACTTCTTCAGTCCTTAGAGGGTCTGAAGGAGAGAGGTTCTGTTCCAAAGCTATAACCTCAGCGTTTAGAGACGCTGAATTTGGTATGGAAGGGGTGGCTTGATCAGCTGTGGCAGAGCGTACCACTGAACTATCCATCGGTTCTAAAGGAAGAACCGTGGAGTCTTCAGCATGAGAATGCTTGGAGGGTTGCTCGTTGGTTTTCTTGATCCTTTGAGAATCAAGTGGGGAAGTAGAGTGTTTCCTTTTTCGAGAAGGAGTGGAGGTTGCAGCCTGGGTATCAGCAGTTGGGATTACCGCTGAGGTAGCCGCAAAAGTAGATGAAGTTGGAGGATTGAGAATAGATAAGAGTGTAGAGAGACGTACCTCGTTTGGTAGGGGCTTGAAGTCAAGAACTTTAGGGCCGACCTTTGGGAGTCTCAGGTCGCCCACCTTCGGGTATTTGCCCTTCAGGCCTTGTTGGAAGAGAGCATTGACAAACCTGGGATTAGGAACACATGTTGGTCTGTCAGCTGCATCCACCCTGAGCATCAGATCATCGAAAATGATTTGTGCCCAATCAATGTGTAGACCTTTCAGTAGTGAGTATCCCATGGCCTGTTGGGGTTGAGAAGCTTGGTCCGAAGAACCGGTTTTCACCGTCAGGCAGCTGATCAGATGAGCAAAGATGAAGTTCATCTCGCTTGGCATTTTGGACTTCTTGATGGCAGTCAACTTCTTCTCAGGGAGTTTGTCTCTCCTTGTTTCCCACACATACTGCATTGCATTAAAGAATGCAATGAGGGCTTCCCTATCAGCTAGGTGTTTGGGGTATTGGCAGCGGGACAAAGGGTTTTTCTTTTGTAGCGGCTGGGAGGTTTAGGGCACACCTGATATTACGAGGTGTAATATTGGAAGTACCATTATCAGTGTCAAAGAGAATGACATCGATTTTCTTCTTTGGGTCCTTAGTAGAGGTGATTTTAGCGCTTCTGGCAGAATACCAGAACTAAGCTAGTAGATGTCTATTGGCTGGAGGAGCGATGGATAGAGCTGTGGAGATAGGGTATGTCTTCAGAAAGTTCACAACGTCATCAAGATGTGTGACCTACTTACTTTGAGGGAAATCAAAGAGAGCATATGGGTTGTTGCTCGGAAAGGTAAGTTTCTCGATTTTAAAAGCAACCTGAGGAGTTTTGGTGATCACAGTAGCTTCAGCAGCAGTAGGAGACTTGGTTGTAGGAGCGTCAATGGTAGAAGATGCCATTTCTGTTTATCACATATAAACATGAAGAAGATGAACAAAAATGTCTTAATGTGGAAAGATTTTCCAAATAAGATGTTTTTGGTTTTTGCACATTCCATTCAGACAAAAGATGTCTTAATGAAGATTAGGGTTTTTCTTGTTTTGAAAGGAAATACAAAACATAGTGAGCATTTGTTTTCCAGTTCTTGTTTGATGAAGAGATTCTGGAAAAACATATGACGATGCAAGTTTAAGATTTTTGTTATAAACTTGAAGAACAACCATGAAGATTGTGTTCATAAAATCATGAAAAAGAAATGATTTCATTTTAAGAAGGTTTCTTTTGTTTGATCTGTTAAAAACAATAATAAGATCGAAAACAAGTTTATTAGTTGCAATGAAGAATAAATATTAACCTGTGATGTTGAAAATGAAGATGAACAGATTCTTGAGTTAATATTTTGAATGCAACATAGATTTCTTGCTTGAAGGAGATGAAGTTCGCGTAAGGTGAAAATATAAACTCGAATGTGTTTATATAGGGAGAGTAGAGAGAGAAAAACTAAGAGCGGGAAAGTTTTTCATCATGACTCTGACACGTTCCTCGAATTTGATTGGTCAAGGAAAACGAAACGGGCGAACGTGTGTTAGAAAAAGCGTGCCATGGTCTATCCCTTATGATGACTTCATAAACGTCCTTTCATATTTGAGGATGTCTCTGAGGTTTTTGAAAAAACTCAGGGACATTTTTTGAAAACATGAAGCACTGAATGGAAATATCAGTGTTAGATTTTTAGAAATTTCAAAAGTATCACAGAAAGGAAGAGATATTCAGCGATGAAATTTGTTTTGAAATCTTGCATTCATGTGCGAACGTCAGCGAGTAAAGAGAGAACATACCTTAGTATCAGTGAATCAATTTTGTTCAGAGAGTAGGTGATTAATGGGTTGTACAAGTTCATTGTTATCACTGATCAAATGTGAACCGCTGAAGAATTTACTCTTCAAAGTTCAGCATTCCAAGCTCGCTGATGAGAAAATTGAATCTTGTCTCATCAAGAGGCTTGGTGAATAGATCAGCTAACTGGAAGTCAGATGAGATCAAATGAAGTTCTATATCACCATTCATCACATGATCTCTGATAAAATGATACCTGATTTCGATGTGTTTGGTCTTTGAGTGTAGCACTGGATTGTTGGCTATAGCGATGGCACTTGTGTTGTCGCAATAGATAGGAATTTTCGAGAGCTGAAGGTCATAGTCTAGTAGTTTATTTCGCAACCACAAGACCTGAGAGCAACAACTTCCAGCGGCTACGTACTCAGCCTCAGCGGTTGAGATGGACACTGAGTTTTGCTTTTTACTTGTCCAAGTCACCAGCTTTCCACCCAGGAGCTGACATCCTCATGTGGTGCTTTTCCTATCCATTTTGCAACCTGCAAATTCACTATCTGAATAGGCGATTTGATCAAACCCTGAGTCTTTGGGATACCAAAGACCTAGGTTAGGAGTACCCTTAAGGTAACAAAAGATTCGCTTTACAACGATCATATGAGATTCCTTAGGTTCAGCTTGATATCGTGCACACAAATACGTTGAGTACATAATATCAGGTCGGCTAGCTGTAAGATACATACGAGAGCCGATCATCCCACGGTATGTCGTGACATGAACAGGTATTCCAGAAGGATCATTGTTTAGTGTCAGCGGCGGTGCCATAGGGGTTTTCATAGCTGAACTCTGGGTTAAATCAAATTTCTTCAGCATATCTTTAACATACTTACCTTGGTGAATGAAAGTTCCTTTTTCACTCTGTTTGATTTGAAGACCAAGGAAAAAGGTTAGTTCACCCATCATACTCATTTTATATTCAGCTTTCATTCTCCCAGAGAAACGAGTACATAAGTCAGGGTTAGTGGAACCAAATATAATATCATCAACATATATTTGAACTAGAATAATATGACCTTTTACTTTCCTAAAAAATAGAGTTTTGTCGATTTTACCATGCTCAAATTTTTCAATGTGGAGATAAGTAGAGAGAGTGTCATACCATGCACGTGGAGCTGGCTTTAAGCCATAAACTGCCTTATCCAGTTTATTAACATAACCTGGATGCTTAGGATCTGAGAATCCTGGTGGTTGTTCCACGTAGACTTCTTCATTTAGCTTTCCATTGAGGAATGCTGACTTGACATCCATTTGATAAACTTTGAAGTCTTGGTGTACAGCGTAAGCTAAGAATAGACGAATGGATTCTAGTTTTGCCACTAGAGCAAAGGTTTTGTCGTAATCTATACCTTCCTCTTGTTTGTATCCTTGAGCAACAAGACGAGCCTTGTTGCGGGTTACAGTTCCATGTTCATCCAACTTGTTTCGATAGACCCATTTAGTGCCTATCACTGACTTGTCAGATGGTCTTGGAACGAGATTGCAAACTTTGTTTCTTTCAAATTCTGTCAGCTCTTCTTGCATAGCGCTGACCCAGTTTGGATCTCTGAGGGCATCATCTATTTTCTTTGGTTCAATCAGAGAAATAAAGTTAACAAATAACCAAATGTTACATGCACTTCGTCGAGTCTGAACACCAGCGTTTGGATCACCACGAATCTGATAAATAGGGTAATTAATAGTCCATCGCTGAGCCGGAGCATAAGTCGCTGACTCATCCTGAACTTGAGGAGCTGAAGATGAGGCTTCAGCAACTTCGGGTATATCAGCCAAGAGAGGAAGAGGTGCAGATTGCATTTCATTCACTGATTTCTGAGAAGTAGATGGTATATCTGAGAATGAAGGTTCAGAGGCAGGCATAGTGTTTAGAGTAACAGCTGAGACCCATGATTTTTCAACTTCACTAGTCTGCATGTTTGGGATGATGGTAGGATCATCATCTTCAGTAGGATGAGTGTGAGGAGTAGGAACATCTTCTGAATCACCAAGATGAGAAAACATCCATTCATTCAGTTCTTCAGTATCAGAAGAAGGTCTAGAGTTTGCTGAATGGGATTCGTCAAAAGTGACGTGGATTGTTTCTTCTACAATTTGTCTTCTACGATTAAAGACTCTGAAGGCTTTGGAGACTGAGGAGTATCCAAGACAGATTCCATCATCAGCCTTATGATCAAACTTTCCAAGGGAATCTCTGTTGTTCAGTATAAAACACTGACATCCAAAGATGTGAAGAAAGCTAATTGAAGGCTTTCTCCCTTGGAAGAGTTCATAGGCTGTCTTTTTTAGTCTTTTGACTATCAACGACCTGTTTTGCGTAAAGCAAGCAGTGTTGACAGCTTCTGCCCAAAACTGAGTAGGTAGATGAGAATCGCCAAGCATTGAACGTGCAGCTTCGATGATAGTTCGATTTCTTCTTTCAGCGACTCCATTTTGTTGTGGTGTTCTCACTAAGGAAAGGTTGTGAGAAATACCCTTACTTTCAAAGAAGGAATCAAGAGAACTGTTTTTGAATTCAGTCTCATGATCACTCCTTATTGAGAGAACGGGCATGTTGTTCAGGACTTCCATTTTCTGGAGAAAGGGATGAGTTCTTCAGGGGTGTCACTCTTAGAATGGAGAAACATTACCCAGGTATAGCGAGAGAATTCATCAACTATGACCAACGTATATTTCTTTCCAGCGATGGATTGTTTGTTAACAGGGCCAAACAAATCCATATGGAGAAGTTGTAGAGGAGATGACACTGAGGAAACTTGCTTGGATTTGAAACTAGCTTTCGTTTGTTTCCTTTTCTCACACACTGAACATAAGGACTCCTTAGCGTATGATTGTTGAGGTAGACTAGTAACCAACTCTTTTGAAGAAAAAGTATTCAGTGTCTTGAAATTAAGATGAGAGAGCCTCTTATGCCATAACCAGTTGACATCAGATGAGCCTTTTGAGAAGAAACAGGAGTTCTCAGTGGTTGTAGAGTCCATGTTTATAACGTAAACATTTTCCATACGATAACTGATTAGAGCTGTCTTCTCCTTTTTGTCAGTGACAAAGCAGGATTCCTTAATAAAAATTACTTTGTTATCCTTGTCACATAACTGACTGATGCTTAGAAGATTATGCTTCAGCCCTTCAACATATGCGACTCTTCTGAAGGTTGTTGTACCATTAGAGAGTACACCAAATCATCGGGTATGGCCTTTTTCGTTTCCACCGAAGGTCACAGAGGGACCCTTCTCTTCCTTGTATTTAGTGAGCAGGATTTTCTTTCCAGTCATGTGTCTTGAGCATCCGCTATCGAGATACCAGATACCCTTCTTAACCTGTGAACAAAGGAAGATTAGTTTGACTTGGGCACGCATTTCATTTTGGGCTTAGATTTGTCAGTGGTGGTAGAGGAAGTGGAAGGTTCAACAATCTTCGCAGCATTTGAAGAATTAACTTTGTTGTTAGTCTTCACTTTGGTTATTTTCTTAACCTTAGTGGTCTTCTTTTCCTTGGGGGCATAGATCTTCACCTTAGCTAACTTTTCAGCTTTAGTGGTTGTGGGGCACTTACTAGCAATATGATCGGTAAGTCCACAGTGATAACATTTCCTATAACTAAAAGTAGCTTTAGGACCTTTTGCATGTTGTGCCGTTAATTTTAAATGAGAAGGGCCAGTACCAAGTATACCTTTGGCATTGGAAATGGGAGGAACAATCAGTTCTTCAGATTTCTTACCAATAACATTCACTCTGATTCTAGGAGTAGATCGCTGACCAAATCCAGGGATCTTGTTCTTAGAAGTAGAGGAATGAGTCACTGAATCTATAGAAGCATTCAGCTTAGGTACAAAGGTACCCTTCTGAGGTTTTGGATAAACAATTTTCTCTTTACCTTTAGAAATTAAGGTAGAGATTTCCTCAGGTATAGGAGTTTTTAAAAAGGAACACTGAGATGAGGAAGTGTCGGGGATAGAGGATACGAACATTCCAAACTTAAGCATGGAATGGTCAGTGGTTGGTTCTAGAGTATCATCTTTGTAACCAGGACCGCGTTTATCACTCAGGGGAATCTGAGACTTAATTATCTCAGTGATCATTGTTGAGGATTTACACCAACATTCAGCAGTAGCTTTTTCAGCCTTTAATGCAGCGATAGCTTCTTCGCGTTTGATTTTGACTAGTTGGTTTATATGAACCTGATCTTTTAAATCTTCTTCAATTTTAGAAAGCTTTTCTATTTGAAGGTGACAGTTTTTAAGCTGTTCAGCGAGATCAAGGTTTTGATTCTCAACAACAGTTTTGCCATTAATGGCATCATATAAACTCATAGTCAGGAGATCTATTTTTCGAAGACTATCAGCTTCATCAATATCTGAAATATTGGTAAAGAAAGAAGGTGATACCATAGAGGTAGAGGATGAAGCAGAGGGAATTTCAGTTTGTTCTTCCTCTTCTTCGATTTTGGCCATGAGACAAAGATTTGCTTCATCAGCATCTTCAGAGTCAGATGATTCTTCTTCATCAGAGGTAGCCCAACCAAAGTCAGCCATCAGGCCTTTGCCTTTCTTCTTAAAGATTTTCAACTTTGAATATTTTTCTTTCAGCTTTTTGTATTTCCCATCTCTAGCCCTGGGGTTAGAGGTTTTCTTGGGGAAAGCTGAGGGTTTATAGACTTTCTTTGACTTGCATTCACTAGCAAAGTTTCCTACTTTTTCACAGTTAAAGCAGGTAGCAGTATCCTTATCAACAGGAGTTGATGATTTAGGCTTGTCAGTGAGTGCAAGAGTTTTATTTCTTCTGAAGTTACTCTTTTTAGCGAATCTCCTGAACTTATTAGCTAGGAGTGCTATAGATTCATCAAGATCTGAAGCGTCAGAATCTGATGAGCATTCAGAGTTAGTTTCCATCTCAGTGACAGTGATAGTAGATCGCTGACTGGAAGGCAACTCTGAGAGTAAGGCAACATGTGTGCTCTTAGATTCTTCTTAAGATGACACGAGTGCTCATGATTGAGCATAGTGCCATATAAGGTAGAGAGAGTCATAGATTTTAGATCCTTTGATAGCTTGAGACACATTGAATAACTGTCCCAGCTTTCAGGTAAACATTATAAGAACTTTGTCAGAATTTCAAAGTTAGAATATTCCTTACCAACGGTTTTCAGATCTATTATTAAACAGTTAAACCGCTGATGTACTTCAGAGAGAGATTCATTCTTACCACAAATGAAGCTTTCGTATTGTCTTACCAAGTTGATCTTTCTAGAGTCCTGGACTTCAGACGTACCTTCATACTGAACACAGATTGTGTCCCACATGGCTTTGGTGGTTTTCAGGTTTTCACGAATGGCAGCTCTAGTAGCATTTCCTGGAACTTCAGGATCAATTCTAACAGGAATATATGGGCCATTTTCAAGATAGTAAGGCATAGTAGGGTCTACACCTTCTAAGAAGAGAGTCGTCCTATTTTCCACAGATAAAAGTTATCTCTGGAAAATCTAGGGGGTTTTGCAAGAGAACCATTGTCAATATAGTTTGTGTTTGTGTTAGTGGCCATTATGAGAAATAGCAAGGAAGAGAAAAGATTAGTATAAGCAAGATCTTGTTTATGAGTTTAAACAATCTGCTCTGATACCACTTGTTGGTCCCGGAAGGGTTATACAAGTTTGTAGAAGGGGGGGGGGGGGGTTGAATACAAACACACAGGTTTCACTTTCTAAATTGTTTATTGATATTTAACAAACAATTTACAACTTGTTGCAAAACAAGATTAAGGATTAAACCTAATCTAAACAAGTTATGAGAACACTAAGTTTCTTGCACTAGAATTAAGACAGAAAGGAGATAAGAATATTAAAGATAAATATTCTAACACTAAGAGTAAGAAAGAAGAAGATGGCCGAGCACTTCATTTCTGAAGTAGAGTTCTTCTTATATACTGCATGCATTTAATGCATGGCAGTATTACTTTACACGTGGCATCAGTTGAGTGGTTGCATGTTTTGACCTTTGTAGACAACCTTAGTAGCCGCATGGTGTAAAGTGTAGAATCAGAGTTGGTTGTACGATAAAGAACAGAAGGGATGTCCTTTCTGACATTTTTGTACGGAGACGTGCATGGGGGAAAGACAAAAGTAACTTGTAGAGGAAGACTTCATGATCAGCGTTCGTTGATCAGTTCTTTATCAGCGAGCGATAAAGCTCAGCGATTGCTGAAGTCTTCTACTTGTAAGTTCACGTTGAGTGGGCAAATCTTTTGCTTCGCTGATATCCGGATCAGTTCATTAGTAGACTTGTCGCTGGTTCTTTGGCCTGATCTTCGACTTCAGCGTAGAACATATTTAACGTGAAACTTGTCTTCGGGGATCATCAGTAAACAACTAAAAACTTATCAGCGATCACCAAAAGTACTGAACAGGCTCAAAGCTTTATGGGTGAACAGTTTCGCTGAATGTCTACTCTAAAAAGCATAAGTTTCCTATCAGCGGTACTGTAGAGTCATAGTGCTTATCAGCGATAGTGAAACTCTAATACATATTGTTTACTTACAATTTTCACTAAGTGTTCCTAAAAGAGTCATCATCAAATCACTGAGGGTTTGGATCGACAGTTCGTGCAGCAGAGAAGTTTTGTGAGATTCCTTCTTCTGTGAGATATGCTTCAATGGTAGAGTTTTTGAACTCTGTGCCATTGTTACTTTTCAGCTTCTGCACCCTGCACTTATAGAGAACTTGGATTATTTTCATTAGATTGATCAAGATGTGTGGAACATCTGACTTCTTTCGGACAAACTCTACCTAAGTGTACCTTGAGTATTCATCAATAAATACAAGCATATATTTTTTACCACCTAGGATCTATGTAGCAATGGGACCGCAAAGGTCAACACGAAGCATGTACAGAGGCCTAGTGCAAGACACATATGACTTGCCTTTATGGGAAGCTCTTTTGAGTTTTCCCATTTCCCGGGCAGAGCAGAGATGATCTCTGTCAAAATTAACATTTGGCAAACCGCTTACCAGATTAAGCTTCACGAGTTTATCAAGATTGTGGAAGTTTAGATGATAGAGCCTACTATGCCATAACCATGCTTCTTCATTTTTGTTTGATACAAGACATAGCTTGTCACTTTGGTTTTTGGCCTTAAAATGTATGAGATACAAATCACCTCTTCTTTCAGCTCTCAGAAGTTCTATGTATGTGTCCTCTCCAAGTACAGAGCAATAAGTTCTTTTGAACTTCACATCGAAACCTATGTCAAAAAGTTGGCTTACACTAAGTAGGTTGTGTTTGAAGCCATCCACATACGCATCTTTGCACACTGTCACATCTTCCTTTTTGATGACACCATATCCTCTGATGTACCACTTTTTATTGTCTCCAAAGGTTATTGATCCTCCTCCAAGTTTTTCTTTATACGAGGATAGTAGACCTCTGTCTCCAGTCATGTGCCTAGAGCACCCGGAGTCTAGGTACCAAATTAGCACATACTGCTTTTGCAATACAATTAGAGAGATTTAGGTACCCATTTCCAAATGAGACCAATCTGGTTAGGGGTCTTTAAGGTTGCCTTAGCATCCTTTGTTTTGGTTTTAACTTCTTTAGAAGAACCATTTTGCTTCTTCTGACCCTTGAATTTGGCATTCTTTGCTTTGGGTCTAGAGAGGAAACAGTGAGGACCAGAGAAATGTTGATTCAATTGATACATAAGTTCAAAGCAATGACAATAATTAACATGTGAAGAAACTTGCCTAAACTTCTCATTAAAAACATCGAAAATGGGTACAGAGGCTTTATGATTGCAATCTCTCCTAATTAGACTTTCTTTCACAAAATGACCTGTCTAGGCTAGATTTATTTTTATAAAAATCTCTTTTCAGAGGAGCCTTTGGTTGTACCCATCTTCTGTGGTGAACTTCTCTCGATTTCACCGTCACAGAAGAAAAAAGCTTGTTATTTTCAATCCATTTTTCCTTTTGTTTCCATGTAAGTTTTTCTTGATTTTGCCTTAAAGGTTTTGAAGCTTTTGGAGTTTGAGAGGACTTTTCTTTTTGTTCCTTAATCGTTTCAAGCTCAAGAGAAGCTTTTGCTTGAATGCACATGTCTAGAAAATCAGGACAGATAGCTATTCTTGTAGAGTTTTCCTTAGGAGGTATAGTTACGTTTAGAATTCCAGAAGGGAGTTTAAATTCTTCTGGTTTGCAAGGCACTGTCCCTAAATCAATAGAGCCAGTCTCTGAGTCGATAGAGGTTGAATCATCCTCATATTCTGAGTCTGAGTCAAGAAAATCTCTATCGACATAGGCAAGGTTGTTTGTACATGTGACATATTCACTTTCTTCCTTGTTTTAGAAATATTTGAGTCTTTTGAAATACAAGGAACAACTTCTATGGTCTTAAAAGCGTCCATAGAGTCCTTTTCACCCTGATCTTGTTCGACAGAAGATTCATCATGATTTTCAACAGATTGATTTTCACAGGTTTCCTTTAAGACATTTTTAGAATCATTTTGCATCCTATCCTTTGTGGACGAAGGTACGAACTCAGGTGCCTCTACGCATAACTCCTTTTCAGGGTTTATCATGCATACAAAGGCGACTTGGGCTTGTGTCTCTGGATCCCCAAACTTGAAGAGACCTATCTGATCCTAAGTTTTCAAATGTTTCTTTGGTTTGGATGCTGTTTTGACAAAGTCCGAAGATGGCAAATCTGCGTTATGATCACACATTTATCATCTTCAGAGGTTTCCTCTTGTGAGGTTCTCCAGAGGTTTTTCATCTTTTGTTCACAGAGAGTAAGTTAGAAAAACGTGGTTTTATAACATCCCCAATGCAGAGTAGGGAAGATAAGAATTTGTTTCTTTTGGTTCCTGTATAAGGATCTAAATCAGAGAAGCCAATCCCTCTTCTGCCTATTTGATTATTAACCTTTTCATGCACCTTTTGTGCGTCTTGATCTTTTTAATCATAAGGTCTCTGTCGAGTAGGTCTTGGTGAAGAACTTCTATTTCTTTTTGGAAATTTTTTTTGAGAGCAAGTATATTCAGTCTGTCACTCTCAATATTCAAAAGCTCTTTGTTTTTGGATTTTAAGGCTAAATCAAGGTCAGAAATCTTTTCTTTTAAAGGGTTTATTTCTTTATACCATTCCATTTCAAGATTTTTTTTTTCCAAAACTATCTTTGCCTTTTCCTGAGTGAGAAGACTGACTTCTCTCTCATAGAAGGCAAGTTTTTTCTTTATGTCAACAAAAACCTTTTCAAGTTCATTAAAATCTTCTGTCAGCTTAAGCAAATTTGCTTATGTGTCAATTGTGGATGAGTTTTAAGTGGATACCTCACTGTCGGAGTCAGAGCTGCTAACTTCTGTCATGCCACAGAACAGTGGGGTTTTTTTAGCATAGTATTCTGCCTTTTTCTCGTAGAAGGCATAATCTCTCTAGGGTCAGTTGGGTTGACTTCTGCATTCAGCTACGTAGTGGCCTGGTTTGCCACACTTGAAGCACCCTGAGTTCTGTGGAGCCGTGACAGCCTTATCTTGAGCTCTGTGCTCCTCCCTATGCATACCCCTCTGTGGGTAATCAGCATGCCTCTGTTGATGTTCACCTCCTTCCTTCTGCTCGTATCCTTTATCGTCATACATCCCTTGTTGGTCGTAGAACTCCTCTCTTCCTTGAGTTCTCTGCTCATATCCTTGTGGTGGCCCATAGATTTGATACTTGCCACCTTTGTCGTCTCTCCCATCTCTGTCATGCATCCCTCTGTTAAAGCCTGGCTTCTTCTTGAACCCTCTGTTCCCAAATTCCTTGGTCAGCAAAGCTAAAGATTTAGCTATTGAGGCCATGGTTGCCTCATCTTTATCTATCAACTCTTCTTCCTCACTATCAGCAACTAAAACCTTCTTCTTCGTCTTCTTCTTCTTTCCTTTCTTCTCCTGAGCTTTGTCCTTCTGGGGATTGTCAAGTGCCTCTGTGGCTTTACCTACGAGTTCCAGAGGCCCACCTTGCTAGGCTTTCATTTGGACTATTTGACTTTCTTGTGCAGCCAAAGTGCTATAGAGGTTTGTGAGAGTCCAAGTGTCAAAGTCTTGGTTTGTTTATAGTGACATGGACAGTTGAAACCATTCATCATTTAAGCTCTTGAGGAACATGACGTTGTTCTCCTCTGAAGTTCCGTGAATTCTAAATATTTTGCGTTTGTTAATCAAGGAGTTGAATCTTGTTGATCCAAACCCTCAGTGATTTGATAATGATCCGGAGAAACACTTAGTGAAATTGTAAGTAAACAATATGTATTAATGTTTTCCCATCTATGAAAAATATACTAAGTCTATTTAGTATTGCTGATGGAAACATGTGTTTTAAATTTATACTTCAGCGAACATTGTACATCAGTGAGCCCTGAGTTTGTTCAGCCTCACTGATAATCGCTGAATGTTTATCATGTAATTGTTTGCTTATGATCCCTGAAGACAAGTTTGCGTCAACCAAGTTCAAATCTAAAATCGAAGACCAAGCTGAAGAACAAATGACTAAGTCTACTAGTGACCTGATACGGATATCAGCGAAGACAAGAAGGATCCATCTCACGCGAAGTTTCAAGTAGAAGACTTCAACGAACGCTGAACTTTATCATTCGCTGATAAAGATTCATTCAGCGAACGCTGATCATGAAGCCTATTCTACAAGCAACTTTTGTGCTATCTCCTTGCACGCCTCCGTACGATTTTGTCAGAATGGACATCCTTTTTGTCCAGGATCATACAACCAACTCTGCCACTACACTGTTCATCATGCGGCCACTAGGATGTTTGCTGAAGTTAAATCATGCAACCAATCAGAGGTTGCCACGAGTAAAGGTATACTGCCTTGTATTAAATGCATGCAGTGTAAATAGAAAACCCTACTTCATTTCCGAAGTGCTTGGCTCTTCTTTCGCTGAACCTCTTAGTGCTTAGAAAATTATCCTTAGTTTTCTAAATCTTCTGTCTCTATATTTCTAGTGCAAGAAATATGTGTGTTCTCATAGTTTGTTTAGATTAGGTTTTTAACTTGATCTTATTCCGCACCAAACAATAAATTGTTTGATTATACCAATAAACAATTTAGAAAGATAAAAATATGTGTTTGTATTAACCCCCCCCCCCCCCCTCTACAAACTTGTATAACCTTCGGGACCAACAAGTGGTATCGGAGCGGACTGTTTAATCTAATAAACAAGATCTTTATTAAACATGGCAAATACTACAAACACAAACTACATAGATAATGGCTCTCTTGCCAAACCTCCTCAATTCAGCAAAGACAACTTCAATCTTTGGAAGAATCGAATGATGCTCTTCTTGGAAGGTGTAGATCCAACTATACCTTACTATATAGAAAATGGACCCTATGTTCCACACATGATCCAAGCTGTTATTCTGGGCACTGCAACTACTCCTGCCATCCCTGAAAGACTAATCACTAGAGAAGTCTCTCAGTGGACTGATGATGACAAGAAGGTGGCCATTGATACTAAGGCCAGATCTATCATCTCTATGGCTCTACCTGATGAAGTCTACCATTCCATCATGAACCTAAAAGGTTCAAAAGCCATGTGGGACACTATATGTGTTCAATATAAAGGTACTGATGAAGTCCAGGACTCTAGAAGAATTAACCTGGTAAGACAGTACGAAAGTTTCATCTGTGGTAAAACTGAAACTCTTTATGAAGTTCACCAACGTTTTAACTGTTTAATTATTGATTAAAAATTGTTGGTAAGACCTATTCTAACTCCGAGATTTTGACTAAATTCTTGGAATGTCTTCCTGAAAGCTGGGACAATTATACTATGTGTCTTAAGTTGTCTAATCTCTAAAATTTATGATCCTCTCAACCTTATTTGGCACTATGCTCAATCATGAGCAGTCGTGTCAACTTAAGAAGAATCTTGTCAAAGATTCCAAAAGCACACCTGTTGCTTTACTCTCTTCAGAGTCAGTACCGGCTCAGCAATCAACTGCCACGATCATTGAAATGGAATCTAACTCTGATGATTCATCAGGCGCTGATCCTTCAGAGCTTGATGAATCTCTAGCACTCCTGACAAATTCTTTCAGGTGGTTTGGTAGAAACAGTAACTTCAGAAGAAATAAACCTCTCACCATCACTGACACGCCCAAATCATCTCCTATTGATAAGGCTACTGCCACTTGCTATAACTGTGAAAAGATATGTCTCTTTTCTAGTGAGTGCAAGTCAAAGAAAGTTTCCAAACCTACTTCTTCTTCCTTCAAGAAATCCTCTAACCCTAGGGCTAGAGATGACAAATACCAGAAGCTGAAAGAAAAGTATGCTAAGCTGAAAGCATACAAAAAGAAAGGAAAAGGTCTTATCGCTGAAGATCACGACTGGGCTGAGTCTGATGAAGAATCAAATTCAGATGAAGAAGATGAGGCCAATCTCTGCCTCATGGCCAAAATAGAAGCGGAAGAAGAACAAGCTAAGATTCCCTCCACTTCTACTTCTTATTCTCAGGTATCAATCTCTACTACCTCTACTTCAGCCATCAGTGAAGTTGATAGACTTCGAGCAATGGATTTACTGACGGTCGATTTATATGATGCCATGAATGGCAAGACAAAAGATGTACAAATGAATATAGATTTAGGTGAACAGCTTAAAAATTGTCACCTAAAAGTTCAAGAGCTTTCAAACATTGAAAATAATCTGAAAGACCAGGTGTATGTAAATCAAGTCATCAGCATTGAACGCGAGCAAGCTATTGCTGCTCTGAAAGCTGAAAAAGCTATTGTTGAAGGATGCTATAAATCATCAACAAAGATCACTGAAGTAATCTGTGCTCAGATCCCTGCTAAAGACAAAAGTGGTATTGGTTATAAAGTTGACGTTGAAGAACCAACCACTGATCGTTCCAAGCTTATGTTTGGAATGTTGGTGTCTTTTGTACCTGACACCTCATTACCTCAGTGTTCCTCTTCTAAAACTCCAATCCCTGAGGAAAAACCTACCTTGATTTCTAAAGGTAAAGGTAAAGAAAAAATTGTTGATCAAAAACCTCAGAAAGGTACCTATGTACCTAAGCTGAAAGTTCCAAAACCTTCAGCAAATCATCCCTCTACTTCTAGGACCAAGATCCCTGAATTCATTCAGCGATCTACTCCTAAAATAAGAGTGGATGTTACTGGTAAGAAATCCAAAGAACTGATAGTTCCTCCAATTTCCAATGCCAAAGGTATTGTTGGTGCTGGCCCTGCTCATTTAAAATTATCTAATAAGCATGCCAATGGTCCTAAAGCTACTTTTAGCTATAGGAAATGTTATCATTATGGACTTACCGATCACATTGCTAGCAAATGCCCAACATCCACCAAAGCTGAGAAATTAGATAAGGTGAAGATCAATGCCCCCAAGGCAAAGAAGACCAATCCTGGTGCAAATCAGGTTAAGGCGAAAACCACCACTGGGGTTAAGAAATTAACCAAAGTGAAGAATGTCACTGAAGTTGAATCTTTAAATGCTGCGAAGATTTCTGAACCTTCTATTTCCTCTACCACCACTAACAAATGTGGTCCCATAGTTAAGTCGGTACCTATTCAAAACTAATCTTCCTTTTTTGCAGGTCTCGAAGGGTATATGGTATCTTGATAGCGGAAGCTCTCGACACATGACTGGAAAGAAAAACCTACTCACTAAATATAAGGAAGAGAAAGGTCCCTGTGTGTCCTTTGGTGGAAATGGAAAAGGCTATACCCGAGGGTTTGGTGTACTTTCTAATGGTACAACAACCATCAGAAGAGTCGCATACGTCAAAGGGCTGAAGCACAATTTTCTTAGCATCAGTCATCTGTGTGACAAGGACTTCAAAGTTTACTGCACTAAGGAAGCATGTTTCGTCACTGACAAGAAGGAGAAAGTTGCTCTCAGTGGATATCGTTTGGAAAATGTTTACATCATACACATGGACTCAACAACCACTGAGAATGCTTGCTTTTTCTCCAAAGCCTCTTCTGATGTCAACTGGCTATGGCACAAAAGGCTCTCTAATCTCAACTTCAAGACACTGAATACTCTTTCTTCAAAAGAGTTAGTCACTGGTCTTCCTCAACACTCATACGCTAAGGAATCTCTCTGTTCAGCGTGTGAGAAAGGAAAACAAACCAAAGCTAGGTTCAAGTCAAAGCAAGTTTCCTCAGTGTCATCTCCTCTTCCACTTCTCCACATGGATCTGTTTGGCCCTGTGAACGTTCAATCCATCACTGGAAAGAAATACACTTTAGTTATTGTGGACGAATTCTCTCGCTACACCTGAGTGATGTTTCTCCGTGCTAAGAGTGACACCTCAGAAGAACTGATGTCTTTCGTCAGGAAAATGGAAGTCCTGAACAATCTCACTGTTCGCTCAATAAGGAGTGATCATGGGACTGAATTCTAAAACAGTTCCCTTGATAACTTCTTTGAAAGTAAGGGTATTTCTCACAACTTTTCTTCAGTGAGAACACCACAGCAAAATGGAGTCGCTGAAAGAAGAAACTGAACGATCATCGAAGCTGCTCGTTCAATGCTCAGTGATTCTCATCTCCCTACACAATTTTGGGCATAAGCTGTCAACAATGCGTGTTTTACGCAGAATAGATCGCTGATCGTCAAAAGATTCAACAAAACTGCCTATGAACTTTTCCATGGAAGAAAGCCATCTATCATCTTTCTTCACATCTTTGGTTGTCAATGTTTCATCTTAAACAACAGAGATGCTCTTGGAAAATTCGATCCCAAAGTTGACGACGGAATATTTCTTGGATATTCTTCTGTATCCAAAGCCTTCAAAGTCTTCAACAAGAGAAGGCAAACTGTAAAAGAAACTATTCATGTCACCTTTGATGAATCCCGTTCAGTGAACTCAAGACCCTCCGCTGATAACGAAGAACTCAATCAGTGGATGTTTTCTCATTTTGGGGATTCAGAAACTATTCCTAACCCTGACCCTCAGGTCAACATAGAAACCGTTGATGATGATCCTATCATCATTCCTAGCATGCAGACAAGTGAAGCTGAATCATCATGGGTTTCATCTGTTACACTTTGCCTGTTTCTGAACTATCATCTGATATTCCATCAACGTCTCAACAATCAGTGAATGAAGTTTCATCTGCTCTGCCAATCGTGCCTCTACTACCTGACGTCGCTGAAATTCCTCTTTAGTGATTCCAGAGTTCCATTCCGAGTCAGCGGCTCATGCTCCTGCTCAGCGATGGACCATAAATCACCCCATTGATCAAATTCTTGGTGATCCAAATGCAGGTGTTCAAACTCGACGCGGTGCAGGTAACAATTTGTCTTTATGTTAATTTTATTTCACTGACTGAACCAAAGATAGTTGATAATGGCCTCAGAGATCCAAAATAGGTCAGCACTATGTAAGAAAAGCTGACTAAATTCGAAAGAAATAAGGTTTGGAATCTCGTCCCTATACCATCTGACAAAACAGTGATAGGCACTAAGTGGGTCTATCGCAACAAGTTAGATGTAGATGGAACTGTAACCCGCAACAAGGCTCGTCTAGTTGCTCAGGGATACATACAAGAGGAAGGAATAGATTATGACGAAACCTTTGCCCCAGTGGCAAGACTGGAAGCTATTCGTCTATTTCTAGCTTACGTTGTTCACAGAGACTTCAAAATATATCAAATGGACGTGAAATCAGCATTCCTTAATGGAAGGCTGAATGAAGAAGTCTACGTTGAACAACCTCTAGGATTCACTGATCCTAAGCATCCAGGTTATGTTTATAAACTGGATAAGGCACTCTATGGACTTAAACAAGCTCCACGTGCAAAGTATGATACTCTTTCATCTACTCTTCTTATCGATAAATTTGAGCGTGGTAAACTTGATAACACTCTATTTTTCAGGAAAGTAAAAGGTCATATCATTCTTGTTCAAATATATGTTGATGACATTAGATTTGGTTCTACTAACCGTGAATTATGTACTCGTCTCTCAAATTGAATGAAATCTCAATATAAAATGAGTATGATGGGTGAGCTGACTTATTTCCTTGGACTCTAAATCAAGAAAAATGATAAGGGTACTCTTATCCACCCAGGTAAATACGTCAAAGATATGCTGAAAAAATTTGATTTAACTCAAAGCTCAGCTATGAAAACCCCTATGGCACCGCCACTGACACTTAACAAAGATCCTTCAGGGAAGCCTGTTAATGTCACTGCGTATCGTGGGATGATCGTCTATCTCCTTTATCTTACATCTAGTCCTCCTGTTATCATGTATGCTACTTGTTTATGAGCACGATATCAATCTGAACCCAAAGAATCACATTTGATCGCTGTAAAGCGAATTTTCAGATATCTAAAAGGTACTCCCAACCTAGGTCTTTGGTATCCCAAAGACTCAGGGTTCGATCTAACTGCCTGTTAGCTCCAATATTCTGAAATATTAGAAGTATTGAAAAATGGCTAAGTACATAAGAACTTCCACAGAAGCTCTGTTGAAGTGCAACAGAAGCTCTGCCGGGCATCTCAGAAGAATCAAAGGAAGTTTGATCAAGAGTGATCAAAGACCGAAGAAACTACAGAAGGACGATTTCAGAAGACCAAGACCGCAGAACCTCTGTTACCAATAACAGAGCCTCTGCGAACAACATCAGAAGACAAGGAACCCAGTGAAGACTACCCACAAAGGACCAAAGAAGGATCTACAGAAGAATGCTCACCAAGGACCAAGATGCAGAACCTCTGTCACCCTTGACAGAGGCTCTGCAGTTCAGACTGAAGACTTGGAAGATATTTATAATATCTTGCCACTGTTGAAGAAATATCTTACTACTGTTCCAGGGTCCGTTCATCAACTTGTACAAGGCATGGTCCAACTTCAACACGTGTCAAACTCTGAGTGGACTCAATAGGGCTTAGTACAACATAGAAGTCTGCGGCATTTAATGCAATACAATACGTACAACTATTCATGCCGTCCGATCAACAGTAGCTTATACTTTATGGTCCCCTTAGAGTAGTATAAAAGGAAGACTAATGTTTAGTTCTTCATAACAGTTAACAGAAAAATCAACACACAAGAACACATAGCTTATGCACATTTAGAGTCATATATGTTTAAAGCTTTGCATGCTCACTGTTCTTAAATCTGTTCTTGCTATATATTGAAACTCAGTAAACTTTGAGATATCATATTCTGATCACTGTTTCTTTATATTGTGTGTTCAAATCTATCAAACATATCTGTTAGTTCTTCAAATACGGTTCCGCAACACATCTTATTTGAACTAATAGATAAGATAATCTTTGTAAATCAAATACGGGAACCAACAATTGGTATCAGAGCGAAGCTTGATTTTTAATATCAAGTGATCCTCGTTTTTACAAGATTTGTGATAGAAACTGTTTGTTTTTAACCTATTCTTCATTCCTTCAAACATATTCTGTTTTATTGCCACTTTCGATTTATTTGATCTGGTAACATTATAGAAACTGTTTCTTTCGTTAAAAACCTCATTTAAAATGTCTAGAATAAAATTTTGTGGTGATGCTGATTCAATTTTTTATTCAAAACTCAGCACAAATTTTCGCAAAATAATTCCTTCTCTTGAAAAAGAACTAGATGAAAAGAACAAAAGCATTTTTATTATTTCTGATAAAATTACTAAACTTGCAGAATCTGTTAAAATCCTAAACTGTGAAAATCTTGAACTAAAAAAGAACTTATCTATGTCAGATGAAGAAAAAAGAAAAGACTTGAACTAAAATGTTTAAATTTCTCTAAACTGATTTCCAGTTTTGAAAAGATTGTGGTCAATGAAAAGGGAAATTATGAAGAGAAGAAAACTGTTCTTGAAACAAAGTCAATGGAGCTTACATGTAAAATCTCATAATTACAGAAAATTCTTGAAAAAGAAAGGAACGAATCTGATTTTGAAAGAAAAGAATCTAAACAGTTGAAGGTTCAAAATTTCAAGATTTAAGTCAAAAAGATGACTTTGAAAGAGAGAGAAGGATTTTTAAAACAGAAATATCCAAACTAACAAAAAGACTCTCTAATTTATCAACTGAGATCATGTTGGAGAAGAGATGCAAATTTAATCTCCAAAAGATGCTTGAGGTAAATTTAAGGAAAAAGAATATTTTTGCTGAAAGGATCAAGGAAGTTGATGTTGCAAACTCAAATCATTCACTTAAAACAACTTCAAATTCAAGGACTAATTTGTTAAAAGGATCCTTTAAGCCAAATAGGTTTTCAAAAATTCAGACCTCAAGATCGAAATTTTTTCATGATCATAGGTTGGACAAATTAGTTAATAAAGCTTTTAAAAAAATGAAAAAGGTTTGGATAGTGAAAGGCTCTATACCTGTTCAAAATGTTCAAAATGTTCAAAATGACAAAAAGCCTTTCATTTCTGGTATGTATGACAAGTGCATAAAGGCGTTTCATACAATAGGACCCATATGAATATGGGTACCCAAAACCTCTGTAAGTATAACCTAGATATTCTGTAAACTTAGTAAATATTTTTATTTATTTCTGTTTTTTTGTTTTGTTTGTAAATTCTTAAATCTTCAATAGTTCTTGAAATCACAGAGCTTCTGTAAGGTCTGCTCAGAACCTCTGACGACCTTCACAGAACCTCTGATGGACTTGACCTATGGTTTATACTCAACTTATCTTATTCGGAACCAAGCATAGGTCAAGAGGTAGCAGAAGAAGATACTTGATCTACAGAGGTTGTTAGATCAAGGGGGAGCGAAAAAGGAGACCTTGCTAAATCTACAGAGATTCATAAGTCAAAGGGGAGCTAAGAATGCGACAGAAGAGATCACATTCGCCAATCAAGAAGAAAAATAGGTTGGTATTTCGTACTCACACAATGCTACAGAAGTCATAAGCCGCAGAGTTCTTTCAACAAAAGAACCTCTATAGATCACTCAAATCATTCAAATGACTTCTGCCGCACAAAATCGTTGAGATTTACAATTTTCTAAGACACCAACTTTCAAATAGGTCCTAAATACATTGTTAAATCTGATCAAAAACTTGGATGATTAAAAATGTTTATAAATTATTAGTTATTAGAAATTTCCTGTCACAGAGCCTCTGTTGGCTCTGGCAGAGGTCCAAAAACCTCTGTAGGATAATTTATCTCTACTAAAGATTTATTGATCCTCTCCGTGTTTTTCAAACGATTTTCATTAAAGATACAATCTACAGAGATAAAAGTTTTCCAAAATCACAGAGCTTCTGTACCCACAGAGCCTATGTAAAGATTTCCACTTGGGAATTTCTGTATCTATAACGGTAACTTTTCTGTGGTGAAAATTTAAACCCATGCGCTTTTCATTTAATGTGGCCGCCCACGACGTCTCGTCGTCACTAACACTGATGACGTGTTGAGTTTTCATTGACGTACATATCACGTCGTCCTGGAAACTTGCACCACGCCTAATTAACTCGAGTGTGGACCTCAAATTTTATCAACTTTCTCACATTTTCACAGTTCCAAATTCTATCCGTTACCGCAGTATAAAACCCAAGTTAAAATCACTTTCAAAACTTTACTATTCTCTCATCTTCTCCGGCGAACTTGCTTATTTCTTTCTAAAAATCTAGAACTTTCACCGACGAACTCTCCGCCACCCTCTCCAGTGCATTCTGAGCACTCCCACAACCCACACATCGCCGCCGATGCCGACAGACATGACTCCGGCGACGAGGTATCCTTTGTAACCACTACCCACCTGCAACAATTTTTCTCAAATGACCATTTCGAGCAAACCCTACCCATTAAATCGAACAACTGTTATCTTGTTCCTTCTCCTACGGCTTTTGGCAAAGAACATACAATCCTGCTAAACATCCTTGAGAACCACTTTCTTTACCCTCTTCTTAGCAAAACCGTTGAACAAATACCTGTACGTTATCTACATCAGTTTTGGCAATCTTGCCGTTATGACGCTGACACCGATTTGATAAGAGGCTATATTTCTAAGCCTGACCAAAGTAAGAGCCTTGAGCTGATGTTCAACCACACCATGTTCTCATTAGAATTTGGCCTTCCAACAAGAGGTCTCAAGGGAATCAAAAAGTATGCCCCCAACCAACAAACGAAGAACTTATCGACTTTCTACACATGTTAGGGTCCAACCAACAGTTGAAAAAGAGGAACGATTTCCGCAGGGCTAGACTACCCCTCTGTGGAATACCTTATTCTCCATCCTAAATCGTTGCCTCACGGGCAAAATCGGGAGCATCGATCAAAGCTTACCTCAAATTCTCTCAATCATGTATGGTGTGTACTATGATCTACCCCTAGATTATGCCACCATAATGATGCAAGAGATCATCAACACCATCGATCGCAAACTCGCCTCCCAGAAAGCCAAAATATATGATCCCAACTGGTTGCCCCCTCTGCAGTTCCAGCGAATCTTCAGTGTACTTTTCGAGCCCCTCCTCCTTATCTAAAAATGGCCAATGGACGGTCCCAAACCTAAGCAATTTCCTATGTCCAAGAACACCCCTACAGAACATGCGGACGACTACCCTCACAGCAGGCCTCTCTCAAAGGTAATGTTAGGTTATGCTAGTGATATAGAACTAGTTAGTGAGTACACACGCGCTTACAGGACTCCTGAACCCAGTCCTGTAACACCCCCGCGTATAGGAGTGCCTTTAGGAGGTAGTGTTTTAGAGAGGCTTACCGAGGATGAATGGAAGATAAAGTTGGCTAAACACAAGGCCAACCAGAAGAACTTCAGGAATATAAGGAAAGACATCTATCCTTCAAAGAGGAAGTCTTCTGAGGGATCTGAAGAGAAGAAGAAGAAAAAGGGAAAGAAAACCAATACCCCTACAGAGGAACCACTTGCCTCTGCTTCTGCTATCCAACAAACCCCTGCAGAACTATCTTCTCCACCCACTGCACATCCCTCTGCCCCTCCCTCTCCCAAAAGGAAGAGAAAGTCAAAATCTACAGAGGAGGAGGCACCAATCAATTACAGAGGGAATCGAAAAAAATCAACCTCCACCTCTGCAAACCCCAATTTTCACAGAGGTTCATGAAACACTTCTGTCAAGACAAGGGACTGCAGAAGAAGAGGTCCAAATAGGTGAGAATATAGAAACAAGGTTAGAGGATAGAGTAGAAACTTCTGGAGGAAAAGAAAAAGAAAAAGAAAAAGATGTCGAAGTTGTAGAAGGCACACATCCCTCACCCCCTCCCAGTGCAACCCACACATCTAACTCCGCAGGTCTAGCTGCAGAAGGAGTTATTGAAAAAGAGTCGCACAACTTGATCCCTACCCAAACCAAACAGCCAGAGGTCACTCTTTCGACTTCTGCGCCCACAGAAATCAGGAATTCCATTCCTAGGGAGTCTCCTCAAAGAGACTCACCTATAGTTCGTGATCCATCGCCCCAGATCACACTTGAACACCTTACAGAGGAATTCGTTTCCTCTGCCACGCACAACATAGGGCCAAAACTTCTTTCAGAGAGAAGTAGTGAGCACAAAGACGAAGAGACTCTAGACAAGTCTCCGAGTCAACAGAAGAACATTCTGATACCCACCTCTGGAGTGGATTTGGACACTGTTCTTCGCAGAACTTATGTAGAGATTGAAACTCTTGTTTCTTCTCAAAGATCAGATGGAAATCCTTCCATTCTCAACGTTCAAACCGGAATGAAAGAAGGTGTCCCAGGAACAGGGACTCACTCTGGAGAAGGGGTTGTTCCTCCAGAGGTTACCTAAGAGGAACATGTTACGAAGGATGAGTTCCAAGTCTTTGTAACCTCTGTAACTCAAACATTGAATAAGTTGCAAAGCTCATTCAAGACTTTTACAGATTCGACTTCAGGCGCGCTTACAGGATTAAATACCAAAGTGGATACCTTATCCACAGAGGTTAAAGCAGCCCTTGCAGAAATGAAGTCAACTATTGAAACTTCTGCTGCTGCTGCCATCGCCTCTGCCACTAACATTGCCAAAACAACCGCTGCAGAATTAGAGAAAAGTGCGACCAAAGCCTTCAAGACTTCGATCGCAATCTACTTTGAAACAATGAAGAAACAAGCAGCAAGGCAAGCAACACAAGACACCTGCAGAACAGAAGTTATTGCTAAAAGAAGGCAGGATGATCCTGATGATGGTGCATCTGGTCATCCTGAGGGGGAGAGAACAAAGGAAACAACAGAGGCTGCTGCTGCTGCAAAAACAACAGAAAAAACCGCAGATCCATCTACTACTAAAACTCCGAAGGAAACCCCACAACAAGGAACTCAGAATAAGAGCCAAAATATCGTTGGAGAGGATTCACCAACCACAGAACCTCAGGTAATCACTTTTGCATCCTCATCCTCATAACAAACCCCACTCTCACCCAAAGAACAAATACCAACCTCACAACCAATAATCCCGCGCAAAACTAGAGTAAAATCCATAGCTCGAAAACCCCAAAGACCAAAACGCACTGCAGAGTACATTCTTCACAGAATGGAATTTGTATCTGCTTTTCAATAAGCAAAGCGTTTTGACATCCCGCCTCCAAGACCCGAAGAGTCCTCACCAACAGAGTCCTCACAACCCGAAGTATCAAAACGGTTGGTCCCGAAGGCCTATACAAGTTTGTAGAAGGGGGGGGGGGGGGGTTGAATACAAACACACGGATTTTACCTTTCAAAATTGTTTATTGATAAATCATTAACAATTTACAGCTTGTTGCGGAAACAAGATTAAGGATAAACCTAAATCTAAAGAAGTTGGAACACTAAGGTTTCTTGCACTAAGAGAGATAAGGAAATTACTAATAATAACCTATCTTGAGATAAGAGATTGAACTTTTCCAGAGTTAGCAAGTTACTTCAAATGAAGTGGGTTCATCTCTTTATATACTGCATGCATTTAATGCAAGTCAGTATACACTTTACACGTGTCATCAGCTGGTTGGTTACATGTCATTGACCTTGGTTGACAACCTTAGTAGCCGCATGGATGAACAGTGTAGTATCAGAGTGGTTGTACGATTTCAGACAGTCGGAGGTTCTTTTCTGACATTTCGTACGGAGTCGTGCAAGGGGGGTTAAGACAAAAGTACTTTGTACGGAGGACTTCATGATCAGCTTTCATTGATTCAGAGCATTATCATTTTCTATTCAGCGAATGATAAAGTTCAGCGATAGCTGAAGTCTTATACTTGATACTTCACGTTGAGTGGACAAATCTGAGTCTTCGCTGATCCGCATCAGTTCATTAGGAGACTTGTCGCTGGTTCTTGAGCTTGATCTTCGACTTCAGCGTAGAACCTTTGTTGACGTGAAACTTGTCTTCAGGGATCATAAGTAAACAACTAACTTATCAGCGATCATCATAGTGACTGAACAGACTCAGAGCATTAATGGTGAACAGTGTTCGCTGAATGTTTAATTTAAAGAGCGAGAGTTCCTATCAGCGGTACTGTAAGATCTTAGTACTTATCAGCGATAGTGAAACTCTGATACATATTATTTACTTACAATTTTCACTAAGTATAAGAGAGGGTCATTATCAAATCACTGAGGGTTTGGATCAACAATCTCCCCCTATTTGATTATGACATATCAACAAAGAAAATTGCTATTTAATGAAAACATAAGGATAAAAAGAACTCATAAAATATTTGTCCCTTTTACTGTTTTCTGGGATCTTTTCAGTAATGATGGAGTAAAGTACATTCGCTGAAATCTTTCTTTAAAACTTTGAATCAGGTTACAAAGAGAATTGGAAAGATTACAAGTACAAGCGAAATAAATTACAAGTATAGAAGAATAACTGATACAATAGAGAAAAAGGCGATCATATCAGCTTGTAAAGGGTTCTTCCTTGATGAGAAGTTCATCAAGGGTCTTTGATGTGGGAATCATCCAGTCAGGGACGGTTACACCTTGTTTTCTTTTGATCAGAGTTGCTTAAAAAATCAAGGGCTTCAGGTGTCTAGCTTTGATGTCGCGTCTGACATCACACCAGTATACGATATCTCTGAGTTGTTCGATGGGAGCGATGTGGAGCTCAGAGATACGTTGAAAGTGATGATTTCCATAGTAGTCTAAAAAGAATATACCATAGGGATCACTTACAACTGTGCCATGAATGAATGTTTCTCCAGGTGGTAGGGAGGTGTCAAGCATTGAGAGATCGACATCAGGGCCAACAATTTCAGCACGAGAGAAACCAATGCCCGTTTCATTCCGAATATGAGGACCTGAACCAGAGACTTTCTTTTTCTTATCAGAGACTTTTCTTGGTTGAGGAAGAGTAGGAGGAATATCCACAGCAGATGAAAGCAGGTCGATCTGTTTGTTTAAGATCTTCTCGACATGGATTTTGAACTTTGAGCGCGATCCCTGAATGGCTAATTTTGTTTCTAACCATTCAGAGAGACCAAACTTTTCTAAGGTAGCAGCATAGAAGGTTTGCTTGGTTTTGTCATCTCTGTAGACATCCACTTCAACAACAGGAACTTCAGCGTACAGTCTTCCTCTGATGTTTGCCTTGATGATTTTGGATGGTCTAGATCGGTAGGTCAGCATTTGTTTAGCCCATTCCAAAGTCGTATCAGAGACCTTAGTATTTTCTCTAACGATCTCTTGAGCATCATCCCATAGCTGACGTTGAACATCAATGGGAACTCTTTTCAGCTTGGGGTCTTTTATGGATCGTTGAGTAAGCTTGATGGCGTATTCTCTGTCTTTTTCTTCAGCTTCCTTTCTTTCAGCGATTAGGCGTTCAGCTCTGAGGTGTTCCTGGTATTCCTTTTTGGAAATCCTGAACTTTGGAGGAACTGAAGGAAGTTGATCACGCCTCAGAATGATTCGCTGATCCTCGAATCGTTTATTATCTCCTCTCTTCTTTTCTGATCCTCTTCACTTAGCTTTTGAGGAGCTAAGGAAGGTCTGCCTCTGTGCGAGAGTAGCTGTTCTTCTGGTTCATCAGTCTTAGAGATTAAATCTAAGACTGGGATTATTTCTTCAGCGGCAGCTGGTATTATTGGTGAAGTTGCAGTTGTGGAGCCTTCAGCGATATCCTCAAACAGGGGAGAGGACTAGCTAAAACATAGTGATCTTACGAGTTAGAACTTGGGTAGAATCAGATAGAGAGAATTGGTTCAAGTGTATAGGCTTGGGTAGTAGAACTGATAGTGTATGACAGAGGAGGGATGAAGTGAGAGATGTTTAGTGTACCTGACAAACCGGCTTTTCAAGCAAGATCGTCAGATTGTCATCTTCAGCGATGCTTTTGCCTTTGCCTTTCTCAGCTCCAGAGGCTGAGGGCTTTGTCTTTGTCCGCTCCCCTAAAGGTTCATTTATCGAGATTCCCTTAAGAACTTTGATTTTCGGAGCAGGTTTGACGATAAAGAAGCCATCGTCATCTTCGTCATCATCATCATCATTCTTTGGAGAAGAGGATGGTTCATCATCAGGGATGTCGACGGATTCATCAACTTCTACTTCGGATTCGGTTTTATCAGCTTCTTCTTCGAGTTGCTCCCCCTCAGATACAGAGGCGAGCTTCTCAGTTTCCTCAGGGTTTTCATCTCCCTGAGGTCCAGCGGTGGTTTCTTTAGCATCCTTCTCTCCCCTGATTGATTCATCGTGGGAAAGGTCTTCAGCGCTCTTGGAGAGATCATCAGCGCTCTTCTCCCCCTCTTTTTCATGATGACTGGGGGAGGAATGGGTTGTCTCAGCAGCGTTGGTAGGTTCTCTGTCTTCTTGGCCAGAGATACCTATCAAGTCTTCAATCTTTGCTATTCTGTCTTGAAGGCCAGAGATAGCAGGATTGATCTTTTCCAGCTCAGTGCGATCCGCCGCTGTGAAATTGTCAGATGCAGGGACAGGGGCAAGAGCAGGAGTGTTCGCTTTATGTAGTAGTTGATCGATCATTGATTTCATCGAACTAACATCGGTCTTTACAGAGCCTAAGTCAGTCTTTACAGTAGACATATCTCCCTCTAGTTGTCCAACCGATGTCTTCAGCGTTGTGACCTCGCTGGACATGGATGAAACTGAATTTTTGAGAGATGTGTAGTCTGTGTAGATGTCAGCGAGCACCTTGGCGAAGTCGCTGAGAGTGTTATCAACTTGCTTCAAGTCATCTGTGGAAGCCTTCTTCTCCACCACCGTTGTCAGCTTGTTCAGATTCTCTCCAGCGTTTGTTACAGCTGTAGAGTTATTAGAAAGAGTGGTGGTGAGATCTGTCAGCGTTGTCTCCACAGCTTTTAGAGAGGCGTTGATGTATAATAAAACTTGTGAACATAGGAAAGCTCAGAAGTTTGGGGTTTAGTGACAGTGTTTATGGGTTGGTGTGTACCTGCAGGAGGATTGATGAACTCGTCAAAATTACGGGTTCCTGAAAAGTGTTCCATGTCATCTTCAAAAGTGCCCATGGATTGTCCTGCAGGTCCTGTCTTCATCATTCCTGTAGAATCAGCTTTAGGTTCCGTAGAAATGATGGCAGCTCCAGCGAGATCTGGAGGAGAGACCAAATGAGTTGAGGGAGGAGCGAAGGATAAGAATGGGGGTTGGGTTCTGAGTTCAGCGTTGGATTCACTGACAATCACTTCATCAGTCTTTTGAGAGACTGAAGGAGGTTGGGTATGTTCCAAGTTTGTAACCTCAGCGTTTAGAGACGCTGAAGTTGGGATGGAATGGATGGGTTGTTCAGGTGTGGCAGAGCGTACCACTGAACGTTCCTTCAGCTCTGCAGGAAGAGCTGAGGAGTCTTCAGCATGAGATTGCTAGGGTTGCTCCTTTGTTTTCTTGATCCTTTTAGAACCAAGTAGGGTAGATGAATGTTTCCTTTTCTTAGGAGGGGATTTTGTGGCCAGGGTATCAGCGATGGGTATTGTCGCTGAAGGAGCCACAGAATGAGAAGAAGAAGGGTTGAGAAGAGTCAAGAGTGTAGAAAGACGTACCTCATTCACCATTGGTTTGAAGTCGAGTATCTTTGGGCCGTCCTGAGAGAGTTTCAGGTCACCATCAGTTAGGTAGCTCTCCTTCAGGCCATATTGGAAGATGGCGCTGATGAATCGGGGGTAAGAAACCCATGGAGGTCTGTCAGCGACGGTGTCCACTCTTAGAACTAGGTCATCATAGATAATCGATGCCCAGTCTATGTTGAGACCTTTCAGCAGTGCATATCCCATTGCTTGCTGAGGTTTAGCGGCTTGGTCAGAGGAGCCGCTCTTTGTAGTCATGCAGCTGATTAGATGAGCGAAGATGAAATTCATCTCGCTGGGCATTTTCGATTTCTTGATAATCGTCAGCTTCTTCTCGGCCTTCATGTCTCTGCCGATTTCCCATACATAGCCCATTGCATCGAAAAATGCAATGATGGCTTCCCTGTCTGAGTTTTTCTTGGGGTCAGGGAGGGGAACGAATGGTTTTTCCTTGGTAGCGATGGGAAGGCTGAGAGCTTTGCGAATAATGGCAGGGGTGATCTTCATGGTGCCATATTCGATATCGCAGAGGATGCAATCGATTGTTTTGGAGGGGTCTTTGGCTGAAGGTAGTTGAGAGTGTCTGGCTGAGTACCAAAATTGTGAAAGCAAAAGCTGATGTGCAGGAGGTGTTATGGTCAGGGCTGTGGAGATGCAGCAATTCTTTAGGAATTTCACAGCATCATCTAGATGTGTGACTTGCTTTTGAGGAGGAAACTCGAGAAGCGCATAGAGGTTGTTCACCTTAGTCCAATCCAGTTTGTCAAGGGCAAACTTGACTTGAGGAGCCTTGAGGATGTCTACTTCCTCAGAATCAGCGGAGATGTTCTCAGCGGTAGCAGGAATGTCAGACGATGCCATTTCTCTGTATTATCAGTTCAACCAAAGATGTTAACAAATAAGAATTATCTTAATCTGGAAATATTTTCCATTAAGATGGTTCAAATTTTATCCACTTCATTCAGACACAAATGTCTTAATGAAGATTAGGGTTTTTCTTGATTTTAAGAAACGAAATGTAAAACCCATTTATTCTTGTTATCCAGTTTTCTATGAAGAATTAGATTCTGGAAACGAATGAAGAACAAGTTTAAGATTTTCGCATTTAAACTTGAAGAACAACCATGAAATGGTTGTGTTCATAAAACCATGAAAGAAAATGATTTCATTTTAAGAAGTTCTTTTGTTTGATCTTGTTAAAACAAGGAAAAGATCAGAAACAAGTTATACGCATTTGGTAATAAATAAGAACATATTAACCTTGATGTTTGATGAAGAAGATGATGAACAGTTCTTGAAGTTTTTGAAAGCACAAATGCAACAGTGAATTCTTTCTTGCGGAGGAAGATTGATCACGTAAAAGAAAAATATAAACTACGAGTTTGTTTATATAGAGAGATTAGAGAGAGAAAATCTTGAGCGGGAAAAGATTTTCATCATGACACGGACACGTGTTTGCATTTGATTGGAAGTTTGAACGAGACGTGCAAACGTGTGTCAGGAAGAAAAAACGTGCCGGGGTTTATCCGTTGCAATGACGTCACAACTGTCCTTTCATATTCTTTTAGGATGTCTCTGAGGTTTTGAAAAACTCAGGGACTCTTTTATAAACATGAAGCACTGAATGAAAATATCAGTGATGGTTTTAAGAATTTTCAAAATATCGCTGTTAAGGAAGAGATATTCAGCGATGCATTTTGTTTTGAAATCTTGCATTTTCATGCGATTGTCAGAGAGAGAAAACATACCTTGATATCAGCTTTAACCAAGTTTTATTCAGAGAGAAGATGATTGAATAGGTTATACGAGTTGATTTTATCCTATCGCTAATCAATGTGAACCGTTGAGGATTTTACCCTTCAAAGTTCAGCATTCCAAGCTCGCTGATGAGAAAGTTGAATCTTGTCTCATCAAGAGGTTTGGTAAATAAATCAACTAACTGATAATCAGTTGGGATAAAATGAAGTTCTATATCACCATTCATCACATGATCTCTGATAAAATGATATCTGATTTCTATGTGCTTGGTCTTTGAATGTAGTACTGGATTGTTTGCTATAGCGATGGCACTTGTGCTGTCGCAATAGATTGGAATTTTGGAGAGCTGAAGATCATAGTCTAGTAGCTGATTTCTCATCCACAAGACTTGACAACAACAGCTTCCAGCAGCTACATATTCAGCTTCAGCTGTGGAAGTGGACACTGAATTTTGCTTTTTACTTGTCCAACTTACCAGCTTTCCACCCAGGAGCTAACATCCTCCTGTGGTGCTTTTCCTATCCATTTTGCAACCTGCAAAGTCACTATCTGAATAGGCGGTTAGATCGAATCCTGAATCTTTTGGATACCAAAGACCTAGGTTCGCTGTACCCTTAAGGTATCGAAAGATTCGCTTTACAGCTTTCATACGAGATAGCATAGGTTCAGCTTGATATCGTGCACACAAACATGTTGCATACATAATATCGGGTTGGCTAGCTGTAAGATAGAAGAGAGAGTCGATCATCCCACGGTACAGCGTGACATTAACAGGTATTCCCTTTGAATCCCTGTCAAGTGTCAGCGGTGGTGCCATAGGGGTTTTCATAGCTGAACTATGAGTTAAATCAAATTTCTTCAGCATATCTTTAACATACTTTCCCTGATTGATAAAAGTTCCTTTTTCAGTTTGCTTAATCTGAAGACCAAGGAAATATGTTAGTTCACCCATCATGCTCATTTTATACTCATCTTTCATTCTATCAGCGAAACGAGTACAAAGCTCATGGTTAGTAGAACCAAATATAATGTCATCAACATATATTTGAACTAGAATGATATGACCTTTCACTTTTCTAAAAAATAGAGTTTTGTCAATCTTACCTCGCTCAAATTTTTCAATATGGAGATAAGTAGAAAGAGTGTCATACCATGCATGAGGAGCTTGCTTCAAGCCAAAAAGTGCCTTATCCAGTTTATAAACATAACCTGGACGCTTAGAATATGAGAATCCTGGAGGTTGTTCCACATACACTTCTTCATTCAGCTTTCCATTCAGAAATACTGACTTAACATCCATCTGATGTACTTTGAAGTTTTTGTGTACAGCATATGCTAAGAATAGACGAATAGATTCAAGTCTTGCTACTGGAGCAAATGTTTCGTCATAATCTATACCTTCCTCTTGTCTGTATCCCTGAGCAACAAGACGAGCTTTGTTGCGGGTTACAGTACCATGTTCGTCCAACTTGTTTCGATAGACCCATTTAGTGCCTATTACTGTTTTATCAGTTGGTCTCCGAACAAGTTTCCAAACTTTGTTTCTTTCGAATTCAGTCAGCTTCTCTTGCATGGCGCTGACCCAGTTTGGATCTTTGAGGGCATCATCTACTTTCTTTGGTTCAGTTAGAGAAATAAAGTTAACAAATAAACAAATATTACCTGCACTTCGTCGAGTCTGAACACCAGCGTTTGGATCACCAAGAATTTGATCAATTGGGTGATTTACGGTCCATCGCTGAGCCGGAGCATAAGTCGCTGACTCATCTTGAACTGGAGGAGCTGAAGATGAGGCTTCAGCTACTTCTGGAGTTTCAGTTAAGAGAGGAATACTTGCATTTGTCATTTCATTTACTGATTGCTGAGAGATAGATGGAATGTCTGAGGCATTTGGTTCATCGGTAGGTATAGGGTTTATAGGAACAGCTGAGACCCATGATGTTTCAGCTTCACTGTTTTGCATGTTTGGAATGATAGGACTATCATCTTCTACTGGATGAGCATGAGGAGTGGGAATATCTTCTGAATCACCAAGATGAGAAAACATCCATTGATTCAGTTCTTCTGTATCAGCAGACGGTTTAGAGTTCGCTAAACGGGATTCGTCAAACGTGACGTGAATAGTTTCTTCTACAATTTGTCTTCTACGATTGAAGACTCTGAAGGCTTTGGAAACTGAGGAGTATCCAAGAAAGATTCCATCATCAGCCTTAGGATCAAACTTTCCAAGAGCATCTCTGTTGTTCAGTATGAAACACTGACATCCAAAGATGTGAAGAAAGCTGATTGAAGGATTTCTCCCATGAAAGAGTTCATAGGCTGTCTTTTTGAATCTTTTAACTATCAGCGACCTGTTTTGCGTAAAACAAGCAGTATTGACAGCTTCTTCCCAAAACTGAGTAGGCAGGTGAGAATCGCTGAGCATTGAACGTGCAGCTTCAATAATTGTTCTATTTGTTCTTTCAGCGACTCCATTTTGTTGCGGTGTTCTCACTGAAGAGAAGTTGTGAGAAATACCCTTACTCTCAAGGAAGGAATCAAGAGAACTGTTTTTGAATTCAGTCCCATGATCACTCCTTATTGAGCGAACGGTCAGATTGTTCAGGGTTTCAATCTTCCGAACAAAGGTGATGAGTTCTTCAGGGGTGTCACTATTAGAACGGAGAAACATTACCCAAGTGAAGCGAGAGAATTCATCAACTATGACCAGCGTATATTTCTTTCCAGCGATGGATTGTTTGTTAACAGGGCCAAACAAATCCATATGGAGTAGTTGCAGAGGAGATGATACTGAGGAAACTTGCTTAGATTTAAAGCTTGCTTTGGTCTGCTTCCCTTTTTCACACGATGAACATAAAGCCTCTTTGGCGTATGAATGCTGAGGTAGACCAGTGACTAACTCTTTTGAAGAAAGAGTGTTCAGTGTCTTGAAATTTAGATGAGATAGCCTCTTATGCCATAGCCAGTTGACATCAGATGAGGCCTTTGAGAAGAAACAGGAGTTCTCAGTGGTTGTTGAGTCCATGTTTATTACATAAACATTTTCCAAACGATAACCGCTGAGAGCTATCTTCTCCTTTTTGTCAGCGACAAAGCAGGATTCCTTAGTAGAAATTACTTTGTTATCCATGTCGCAAAGCTGACTGATGCTTAGAAGATTATGCTTCAGCCCTTCAACATATGCGACTCTTCTGAAGGAGGTTGTACCATTTGAAAGTACACCATACCCTCGGGTATGTCCTTTTCCATTTCCACCGAAAGTTACAGAGGGACCCTTCTCTTCCTTGTATTCAGCGAGCAGGCTTTTCTTTCCAGTCATGTGTCTAGAGCATCCGCTATCGAGATACCGGATACCCTTCTTAACCTGAAATACAAAGGAAGATTAGTTTTTCTTGGGAACCCACTTAACCATGTATACACATTTGTCAGTGGAAGTAGTTGGAATGGAAGATTCAGCAGTCTTCGCAGCATTTGAAGATTCAGCTCTGTCTTTCTTCACTTTGGTTAATTTCTTAACCTCAGTGGTAGGATTCACCTTGACCTGATTTGCACCAGGGTTGGTCTTCTTTGCCTTGGGGGCAATCTTCACCTTAGCTATCTTTTCAGCTTTGGTGGCTGTGGGACACTTACTAGCAATATGATCGGTAAGTCCACAGTGATAACATTTCCTATAACTAAAAATAGTTCTAGGACCATTTGAATGCTGAGCTTTTAATTTAGAATTAGAAGTGCCAACACCAAGTAAGATATTGGTTTTAGAAATGGGACGAACATTCAGTTCTTCAGATTTCTTACCAAGGACATCCACTCTAAGTCTAGGAGTACATCGCTGAATAGATCCAGAGATCTACTTCCTTGATCCAGAGGGATGAGTCACTGAAGCTTTAGGAGCATTCAGCTTTGGTACTAAGGTACCCTTCTGAGGATTCTGGTAAATAACAATTCCTTTACCTTTGTCTTTAGAGACAGAGATAGGTTTTGAATAAACCATTTTCTCCTTGCCTTTTGAGGAGGTAGGAGTTTCCTCAGGGTTTGGTGTAATGGACGAGGAGCACTGAGAAGATGAAGTATCAGCGACTGAGGATACGAACGTTCCAAATTTAAGCATTGAACGCTCAGTGGTTGGTTTTGGAGTTTCATATTTGTAACCCAAACCACGTTTATCACTCAGGGGAATCTGAGACTTTATTATCTCAGTGATCTTTGTTGAAGAATTACACCATCCTTCAACAGTAGCTTTTTCAGCTTTTAATGCCGCGATAGCTTCTGCTCGTTCGATTTTGACTAGCTGATTTAAATATACTTGATCTTTAAAATCTTCTTCAACTTTAGAAAGCTTTTCTATTTGAAGGTGGCAGTTTTTAAGCTTTTCAGCGAGATAAAGGTTTTGGTTTTCAACCACAGTTTTGCCGTTCATGGCTTCATATAAACTTCTAGTCAAGAGATCGATCTTGCGGAGACTATCAGCTTCATCAATATTTGCAATATTGGTAAAGAAAGAAGGTGATACCTGAATAGCAGATGTTGAAGTGGAGGGAATGTCTGAACTTTCTTCCTCTTCTTCAATCTTGGCCATAAGACATAGATTTGTTTCATCATCTTCAGAGTCAGATGATGATGCTTCTTCATCAGAAGCAGCCCAATCATAGTTAGCCATCAGGCCTTTATTCTTCTTCTTAAAGCTTTTCAGCTTAGCATATTTTTCTTTCAGCTTTGAATATTTGTCATCTTTATTCCTTGGAACAAAGGGTTTCTTTGTAAAAGCTGAGGGTCTAGAAACTTTCTTAGACCTGCACTCGTTAGCGAAATGTCCTGTCTTTTCGCAGTTAAAACAAGTAGCAGTATCCTTATCAACAAAAGCTGATGATCTAGGCTTGTCAGTTATTGTAATAACCGGGTATTTTATCGATTTAATTAATTTTTATAATTTTGGTTTTAAGGTAAATTTAGGATTAGTATTATGGAGTTATAAGTTAAAGGAGTATATTGTAATTTTTATTTGGAAGTTTAAGGAGGTGTTTTGCCAATTAAGAGGAGCTTGGGGTTTGTTTTAGTAAGTATGTTTTAATATCTAGATATTATAGATATTATATATATTATATGTAATATATGTATTATGTGTAGTATGTATGTGTGTGATTAAAAGAGAGAGTGAGAGACGTTCAGGGAGAGAGATAGGAGAAAGAAAAGAGAAGAAGAAAAGAGGAAGAAGAAGAGGGGAAGAAGAAGAGCATCAAGAACTTGAAGACTTCAACTTCTAGGTATGGCTTCTTCTCCATTTATATATCTTCTTGTTGGTTTTGGTGAGAGTTGGGTTTAGTACCAATTGAGTAAATCTTTAAGAAATCTAAGATAGTTTTAATGTTGATTAATGAGTTTCATATTGGTTTACAAACTTTTCTATGTGAATCACCCATCAATTCATGGTGGAAGTTGATTTTAGCAAAGTTTTGGGTGTTAATGGAGTTTTGGGTTTTTGTGTTTAAAATTGGTGAATCAATAGATAAATTAGATTGAGGGTATTTGTGTATAGAATTGATACATGGATTCCACCAAGTTATTTGATGTTAAAACCTCAATTTATGATGCTAAAAATCCATAGAAATGAGCCAAAACGACTTGGAATTGTTTAGGGTTCGAGTTGGGGTGTTAAGAGCTGAAAAAGGGGTTGTTTGCTGTCAAACAGAGGTCCGCGCCGATCTCGGCGCCTATGGGTTGGCGCCACAATCGGCGCCAAGCACTGTTTCAGCATTTTTCCGATTTTGTTTCTCGCGTACCAGAGTCGTTTTAAGGCGCAATATAGGGGTATGGGTACTCGTTTTGAGTGTAAAATAGCATTTGAACACATTGAACATATTTGTAAGTGCCAATTACAAACCCAAAGTCTTTTGATTGATGTCGGTTGTCCGGTTTCTAGCTCGGTTGTGTTTCGGGAGTGTCCGGTGAGTTGTTAAGGTTGTCAATTGTCATAGTGAGTCTTGTATACAAATAAGTATATGGATTTCATTAATGTGTATATATTACAGGCTCGGTTGCCCCTTGTTAGTGTGGCTTGGGTGGTGTTCGGTTGTGGCATTATTTGCCGGTTTTGCTCAATTGTATCGTTTGCGCGTGTGTGGCTTCAGACTATCATCAAGGTGAGTTTTGCTTTAAAACGTTTTGAACTGGGATACATATATATATATATGTATATATATATATATATATATATATATATATATATATATATGAGATGATCATGTGGTAGGAATATGGTTATGTGTATATAAATGACAATATGATGTAATGAGATATATATTGTATTTATATAAGCTTTGCACTACACGAGTGCACTTGTTGCCGGGTTCCGATGTGCGGACCGGTGATGTGTCGTAGTTGTTGTACGGCGTTGATTGGTCGTAGTTGTTGTACAACGTTGATTTATTAGTTGGCTTGCAACCAACTAATATGGCCATTTGTGGAGGAATAAGGTGGGATGAGATGTGTACGATGCACAAGTCTTGATTGGTATTTATATACGTGTGGTATATGTGTGTTATACAAAGGTTTTATATAAACTAATTGGATATATGGTTTTATATAAATTAGTTTTATAATGGTTTTTGAAATGACAGGGATTATCTCACTAGACCGTTGGTCTAACCCTCATTTTGTTTTCAAAAATTTGTATTCCAGGTTGAGGATCTTTTATCGACAAGGGAAAGGATAAGGAGTAGATTGCTTTTAATGACGGACTTGATTTGGAAGCCTTTATGTATTCTGTGGTTTCGAGACTTTTGGGACCGTACGTGATTTATTTTGTATTTTTTTATGAATGTAACGATGTGATGCAATATATGTTATTTGAAACATGTTTGGGAAACCGGGTTGTTACAGATGGTATCAGAGCCCTAGTTTAAGGGATTTAGGTATTTGGATTTATACCTAGACTTAAACTGCATGTGAAGTAGGATGTCCCCATTATTTTAGAACCTTGGGATGTTAAGTATAAAAAGGAAGAAGGAACATCATGTAAGGTAATTTCAAATTACATTTGGCCAGTGTAATTGTGAACTTACAAGTACATGTTTGAACCAGAATACCTTGTTATATGGTGTATGTGCTTATGTGTATATTAACCATTGTTTGAATCAATAGAGTGGCAAATCGGACTTGACGTATGGATGAAGACGAAGACAGGTATATTTCTATAAACTCTACACGTGCTAAAGTGCTGTATGACTTCGGTGAAAATCGATCATTTGTGTCTCCATTCTTTTGTTGCTTATCTGTAATTTGATAAATATGTTAGAGATAAAGAGGGGTGTGCTTAATTACTGTTGTTTCGATTTTGCTAATGTGTGGGGTGTGAGGGCTTGAGTGTAAAGAATAATAGTAGTGTGTGGAACGTGATGAATATAGGTGGAGAGTAATGGTAGTGTGTGTAGTCTTGACCTTGTCATGAAGGCAACGATTTAGTGTATTGTGTAGATTATACTTAGTGTAATTATTGACGCTATCTAGAAGGGTGGTTGAATTAAAGTTTCCGTTTGTTAGCAAATTTTATATTGGGAGTATATGATTTATTTTTTAGAAAGGCTTAGTAAGAGTGTAGGTTTGGAAGCATTTGGTGTGAAAAGAGGATGGTTCTAATTTAGCAATAGTGTAACAATTATTTTGGATGATATTGAAATTAGTATGTTTATTCATTATGATATTACTTGGGATAAATTTAAGTGAGAAATCAAGGATAATCGAAACTAGAAAGGGAAGAGTGTTATTGGGAATGATTAGTAAGGAAAAGCTATTAGTAATCAAAGGTGATAACCCGTTATCATATGTGTTTGGATTTGAAAGATTTATCAAGGAGGTAATAAAATTGATTGTATGAGAACGAAAGTGGTTGGTAGTTTAATTTGGAATGAATGATCTAACACTTGTAATTGTTAGCAATTTTCAAATTGAAGGTGCATGTTAGAATTTGGAAAAGATATTGCGAAAGTGTAGAATGTGGCGTTGTGTATAATTCAGTATTTCAGAAGCTAGGTTATGCCTCCAAATGTTAAAGTTTATGTTGTGAATAAAATTTCAAATGTGTTAGATGATTTGTAATATATATAAATATATATATACTTTTGTGCTGAAAGAGGCACGGTGAAATATTGTATGTTGAAAGAGGCACGATGACATATTGTGTGCTAATCGAGACACGAGGTGAAATAAAGATGTACTAATTTTGTTAATAAGATATTTTTATGGTTGTTATATTTTTGGGGATGGGTGTATAGTGTGGATCCAATTTGTTTATTATCGTTTTGAAAGAATATGTTATCGATATTTGAAAAATGAAAAAGTGTGTGGTTGTTTCGAGCAATGAGTGTGATTTCGGATTAACTCGGTTAAGTTCCTGATATGAGGTGTGGTGAAATTATTGGTTAAGGATAGTAATTGTTGGAATTGGGCGTGTGCGATTGGTTTGGAGGTGAAAGAAAGCTAGCTCATAGGATCAGTCTAGAGTAAGCACCTCCTAGTGAGCTATCCTTGGGGAAACGTGTTTTATGTTGAGAAGAGAGTGGAAGAAAATAGTCGAATGTAATGATCGGGGTGAAGGACCATTGGATAGGACGTGGTAGTAGTACGAGAGTGATGTTGTGGCAAGTGTGGAAATCAATTGTAATATAAGGTTCGTGGTCGGTGTAATTAATGCAAGAAAGTGTTGTCTGTCTTAGATGTATGTTGGATTAGAGAAGTGACGATAGAGTTGTGTATAGTCTATGGAGAAAAGTTTAACTACGGGTTAAGGTGATACTCCAAGTTAATTATGAGATCTGTTGGAGAGTAGAGTGTCGTTACTTTTGGGGTGTTAGAGTGTCGAGACATGAACGGTGATGAAATGTGTTCTTTTAAGAATGGTAAAATTCTGTACAAAACCATTAGTTTGGGGCATAATTTAAAATTTGGAGTCTAGATGTGCGACTGATATTGGTATGATTGATTTGAGATGATTATACCTTGTTCATATTACGCAGGTTTTCTTCTAGAAGTAAGAGTTGTTGTAGTTGGGAGGATACTAAATTGTTGTATACTCCTTAGTAACGAAGGGTTACGCATAGTGGGAGTTCATTCGACCTTTTTCGTTAGAAAACACTGGAAGGGATTAAAAGTGGAATAATGTGGAGGAAGTATTAGCGATGGTAGGTCGCAAGGTGAGAAAAATAGGTTGCTGATAACCTAGACTTAAGCTAAGAGGGAATATTTATATTATTAGTGTTATGATTAGCGGGAAGAAAGCGATGTTTAATTATTTTGATGATCGTGTGATGAACTTTGTGGTATAATTGGTAGTAGATTTATTATATGATTAGTTGGTGATTGTTACGGTTAAATAAAGTAAGGGCAATGTTGATGAAATTTCTTTATGGAGTTGTTTAAGTTAAAGAGTGGTTTTAGACTTTATCTTAATTGTTGATATATTGATTGATGCAATGAAGACGTAATTTGTTGATTGCGGCTAAAAGTTGTCATAAGGATTTTATGGTATTATTACCTGGGTATGATATTTGGTGTAGTATTTGTACAAGTGAGAAATTGGCATTGTAAGTTAAGGTAGATGTGTAAGTCTTTGACTTCTCATCGAGTTTTGCAATTATGTTAAGACATTGTATTGTTATTGGAAACTATGTTTTAATATGAGTTCTATTTGGAAGAGTATAAGAAATAGGTTGTAATTGCTACGCAGGTTTTTATCTGGAAAGAGTATAATTATGTTGTCAAGTTAGTTTTGAAAAGTATAGAACAAGACGTTTGTCGTGAAATGTTGATGGAGTTAAAAGTAGTATTAGTGTAGTAAATGTTTCGAGTAAGCATTTAATGTTGTGTTATTTGGATTAGTTTCATATGAGTATAAGTTATTTATTTTTGTGATATAAGTGAACTAGCGAGTTATTTTGAACCTTCGTGGGATTTGATTATTGGGTGATTCGGCAGAGGATTTCGATTATGATTATGTTAAGATTTGGATCGACTTTGTGGGATGGATTAATTGAGTAAATTGCGGAAGATGTGTGTAAAGTTCAAATAAAGTGGTTAGTATTAATAAGTTGGTGGTTATCGTTGTTTTAAAGGGGTGGAATTTTTGTGTGGAATTAAAATTCTTGATGTTTTGGTAATATTGAGAATAATGTGTCATATGAGTTTAGAAGCGATTTATGGTAATTGATTAACCTCGTTTATTGCCTAACCGAATTCCGGGACGGAATTCTTTTAAGGGGCAGATGTTGTAATAACCGGGTATTTTATCGATTTAATTAATTTTTTTAATTTTGGTTTTAAGGTAAATTTAGGATTAGTATTATGGAGTTATAAGTTAAAGGAGTATACTGTAATTTTTATTTGGAAGTTTAAGGAGGTGTTTTGCCAATTAAGAGGAGCTTGGGGTTTGTTTGGTAAGTATGTTTTAATATCGAGATATTATAGATATTATATATATTATATGTAATATATGTATTATGTGTAGTATGTATGTGTGTGATTAAAAGAGAGAGTGAGAGACGTTCAGGGAGAGAGATAGGAGAAAGAAAAGAGAAGAAGAAAAGAGGAAGAAGAAGAGGGGAAGAAGAAGAGCATCAAGAACTTGAAGACTTCATCTTCTAGGTATGGCTTCTTCTCCATTTATATATCTTCTTGTTGGTTTTGGTGAGAGTTGGGTTTAGTACCAATTGAGTAAATCTTTAAGAAATCTAAGATAGTTTTAATGTTGATTAATGAGTTTCATATTGGTTTACAAACTTTTCTGTGTGAATCACCCATCAATTCATGGTGGAAGTTGATTTTAGCAAAGTTTTGGGTCTTAATGGAGTTTTGGGTTTTTGGGTTTAAAATTGGTGAATCAATAGATAAATTAGATTGAGGGTATTTGTGTATAGAATTGATACATGGATTCCTCCATGTTATTTGATGTTAAAACCTCAATTTATGATGCTAAAAATCCATAGAAATGAGCCAAAACGACTTGGAATTGTTTAGGGTTCGAGTTGGGGTGTTAAGAGCTGAAAAGGGGGATGTTTGCTGTCAAACAGAGGTCCGCGCCGATCTCAGCGCCTATGGGTTGGCACCACAATCGGCGCCAAGCACTGTTTCAGCATTTTTCCGATTTTGTTTCTCGCGTACCGGAGTCGTTTTAAGGCGCAATATAGGGGTATGGGTACTCGTTTTGAGTGTAAAATAGCATTTGAATACATTGAACATATTTGTAAGTGCCAATTACAAACCCAAAGTCTTTTGATTGATGTCGGTTGTCCGGTTTCTAGCTCGGTTGTGTTTCGGGAGTGTCCGGTGAGTTGTTAAGGTTGTCAATTGTCATAGTGAGTCTTGTATACATATAAGTATATGGATTTCATTAATGTGTATATATTACAGGCTCGGTTGCCCCTCGTTAGTGTGGCTTGGGTGGTGTTCGGTTGTGGCATTATTTGCCGGTTTTGTTCAATTGTATCGTTTGCGAGTGTGTGGCTTCAAACTATCATCAAGGTGAGTTTTGCTTTAAAACGTTTTTGAACTGGGATACATATATATATGTGTATATATATATATATATATATATATGAGATGATCATGTGGTAGGAATATGGTTATGTGTATATAAATGACAATATGATGTAATGAGATATATATTGTATTTATATAAGCTTTGCACTACACGAGTGCACTTGTTGTCGGGTTCCGATGTGCGGACCGGTGATGTGTCGTAGTTGTTGTACGACGTTGATTGGTCGTAGTTGTTGTACGACGTTGATTTATTAGTTGGCTTGCAACCAACTAATATGGCCATTTGTGGAGGAATAAGGTGGGATGAGATGTGTACGATGCACAAGTCTTGATTGGTATTTATATACGTGTGGTATATGTGTGTTATACAAAGGTTTTATATAAACTAATTGGATATATGGTTTTATATAAATTAGTTTTATAACGGTTTTTGAAATGACAGGGATTATCTCACTAGACCGTTGGTCTAACCCTCATTTTGTTTTCAAAAATTTGTATTCCAGGTTGAGGATCTTTTATCGACAAGGGAAAGGATAAGGAGTAGATTGCTTTTAATGGCGGACTTGATTTGGAAGCCTTTATGTATTCTGTGGTTTCGAGACTTTTAGGACCGTACGTGATTTATTTTGTATTTTTTTTATGAATGTAACGATGTGATGCAATATATGTTATTTGAAACATGTTTGGGAAACCGGGTTGTTACAGTTATGGAAAGAGGTTTGTTATTTCTAAACATTTTCTTTTTGGCAAATCTCCTGAACTTCTTAGTTAGGAGAGCCAAAGATTCATCATCATCTGAATAATCAGAATATGATGACCTTTCAGAGTTACTTTCTAACTCAGTGATGGTGACCGAGGGTCGCTGAGTAGAAGGTTCCTCTGAGATTAAAGCAACAGGGGTGCTTTTGGAATCTTTTACAAGATTCTTCTTAAGATGGCTCGATTGCTCAAGATTCAGCAACGTGCCATATAAGGTTGAAAGGGTCATTGATTTTAGATCCTTTGACAGCTTGAGACACATAGCATAATTGTCCCAGCTTTCAGGTAAACATTCTAGAAACTTTGTCAGTACTTCAAAGTTAGAATATTCCTTACCAACAGTTTTCAGATCTATAATTAAACAATTAAAACGTTGGTGAACTTCAGAGAGAGATTCATTCTTACCAGAAATGAAGCTTTCGTATTGTCTTGCCAGGTTGATCTTTCTTGAGTCCTGGACTTCAGACGTTCCTTCATACTGAACACATATTGTGTCCCACATGGCTTTTGATGTTTTCAGATTCATGACGGAATGGTAGACTTCGTCAGGAAGAGCCATGGATAGTATGAATCTGGCTTTTGTATCTATAGCCACTTTCTTCTTATCTTCGTCAGTCCATTGAAAGATTTCCTTAGGTACCAGCCTTTCTGGAATAGCAGGTCTATTCTCAGCGGCTGGAACAACAACATCAATTCTTACAGGGATGAATGGACCATTCTCGAGATAGTAAGGCATAGTAGGGTCTACACCTTCTAAGAAGAGTGCCATCCTATTTTTCCATAAGTTGAAGTTATCTTTGGAAAATCTAGGGGGTTTAGCAAGAGAACCATTGTCTATATAATTTGTGTTTGTGTTGGTGGCCATTTTCAGATAATAGCAAAGAAGAGAAATATCTTAGATTAGATCTTGTTTATGAGATTAAACAAATCCGCTCTGATACCACTTGTTGGTCCCGAAGGCCTATACAAGTTTGTAGAAGGGGGGTTGAATACAAACACACAGATTTTACTTTTCTAAATTGTTTATTGATAAATCATTAACAATTTACAGCTTGTTGCGGAAACAAGATTAATGATAAACCTAAATCTAAACAAGTTGGAACACTAAGGTTTCTTGCACTAAGAGAGATAAGGAAATTACTAATAATAACCTATCTTGAGATAAGAGATTGAACTTGTCCAGAGTTAGCAAGTTACTTCAAATGAAGTGGGTTCATCTCTTTATATACTGCATGCATTTAATGCAAGTCAGTATACACTTTACATGTGTCATCAGCTGGTTGGTTGCATGTCATTGACCTTGGTTGACAACCTTAGTAGCCGCATGGATGAACAGTGTAGTATCAGAGTGGTTGTACGATTTCAGACAGTCGGAGGTTCTTTTCTGACATTTCGTACGGAGTCGTGCAAGGGGGGTTAAGACAAAAGTACTTTGTACGGAGGACTTCATGATCAGCTTTCGTTGATTCAGAGCATTATCATTTTCTATTCAGCGAATGATAAAGTTCAGCGATAGCTGAAGTCTTGTACTTGATACTTCACGCTGAGTGGACAAATCTGAGTCTTCGCTGATCCGCATCAGTTCAGTAGGAGACTTGTCACTGGTTCTTGAGCTTGATCTTCGACTTCAGCGTAGAACCTTTGTTGACGTGAAACTTTTCTTCAGGGATCATAAGTAAACAACTAACTTATCAGCGATCATCATAATGACTGAACAGACTCAGAGCATTAATGGTGAACAGTGTTCGCTGAATGTTTAATTTAAAGAGCGAGAGTTCCTATCAGCGGTACTGTAAGATCTTAGTACTTATCAGCGATAGTGAAACTCTGATACATATTGTTTACTTACAATTTTCACTAAGTATAAGAGAGGGTCATTATCAAATCACTGAGGGTTTGGATCAACAAAAACCTTCAGAGGCAACAACCAAAACATCAGAGCATCCAATCCCAAAACCCAAAGAACCTCTCACTGGTAAATCTACAGAGGTTCCACCCACACAAATCCAAAACCCAACCTCTGAAACCTCTGAAACCTCAAAACCAAAAGACAAAGGCAAGGGAAAAATGACAGAAGAAGAGCCAAAGAAGAAGATGCCAGTTGCTACAGAGAAATTGATGAAAGGTTCCTTTAATGCCTTCGTCACTCCTAAACCCGAAGAGGAAGACTGGGCATTCAACTTGAAACCTCTGTCAGAAAACCCAACCCTGGATCCCACAGCTAATGTAACAGAAAGTAAAGTAGCAGACATCACTCGACAGATGGATGAGCTAAGGAGACAAATTCCAAGAACTACTCCAATCATTGAACAAATGAAAGAGCAAGTTTACAGTTATCTCTACAGACAGCACTTCCAGAGCGATTTGCCAGCTCATGTCCGAGATCAGAAGGTCAGAAAGAAATTCGATGCCATCTTCACCTCTACAAAGTCAAAACCGGTCAACCAAGTTAACTCCATTCACAAAATAAAGAAGGTAATCTATTGTAAATATTATAAAATGAGAACCTATCCTCATACGATGTATACAATCTGGAAAGTCAAAAGGTCTGACAGATCAGAGAATCAATTCTCTGATGCTGATATCCGAAACCTCAATCCCTATGACTTACCTGACCTTCTGCAATGGACGAAAGACAACTTCAATGACGACTGCCACCAAAGGTCTTATCGAGTTCTCAGAAAGGCGATGCGTGAAAAGCTTCTAATCTACAGCATGCTCGACTTTCAACTAGACATCGATCTAGGCGTGACTACCTTAAGTATCATACCTCCAGAGGATTTCTGCCCACCCAATGCCATACCCAATTCGATTATCAAAACTCCAAGGTACGGGTTAGTTTACAAGAATCCTGCAGATCAACTTAAACTTTTTATGATAATGGACTGTCAGAAGTACACAACCTGTACTCTGAACATGTTCAGAAAAAATACTAGAAGTGAACAAAGCAACAGAGCTTATGGACGAAGAATCTGCTTTAATAATTATCAAAGAGATTGATGCTGCACTAGGCATAAGAAATCTCTGCTTCAAGTTCTATGAAGAACTCAAGGAAGTAGGAATAGACAACAGAAAGTTCGACGACTTCCCAAATGCAAGAATCTGAGTCTCTTCAAAGAACCTTTGTCAACGTTTATTTCTGTTCATTTAATGTACTCAAGTGTAAATGCCTCTGGCATAAATTCCAAATGAAAGAAATAAATCTTCTGAGGTATTGTTTAACCTCTTTTTATTACTTAGGTTAAAATGCATAAATTCAACCTTTTATTTTTCAATACTTAGGGGGAGATTGTTAGCTCCAATATTCTGAAATATTAGAAGTATAAAAAAATGGCTAAGTACAGAAGAACTTCCACAGAAGCTCTGCTGATGTGCAACAGAAGCTCTGTCGGGCATCTCAGAAGAATCAAAGGAAGTTTGATCAAGAGTGATCAAAGACCGAAGAAACTACAGAAGGACGATTTCAGAAGACCAAGACCGCAAAACCTCTGTTACCAATAACAGAGCCTCTGCGATCAACATCAGAAGACAAGGAACCCAGTGAAGACTACTCACAAAGGACCAAAGAAGGATCTACAGAAGAATGCTCACCAAGGACCGATACGCAGAACCTCTGTCACCCTTGACAGAGGCTCTGCGGTTCAGACTGAAGACTTGGAAGATATTTATAATATCTTGCCACTGTTGAAGAAATATCTTACTACTGTTCCAGGGTCCGTTCATCAACTTGTACAAGGCATGGTCCAACTTCAACACGTGTCAAACTCTGAGTGGACTCAATAGGGCTTAGTACAACATAGATGTCTGCGGCATTTAATGCAATACAATACGTACAACAATTCATGCCGTCCGATCAACAGTAGCTTATACTTTATGGTCCCCTTAGAGTAGTATAAAAGGAAGACTAATGTTTAGTTCTTCCTAACAGTTAACAGAAAAATCAACACACAAGAACACATAGCTTATGCACATTTAGAGTCATATCTGTTTAAAGCTTTGCATGCTCACTGTTCTTAAATCTGTTCTTGTTATATATTGAAACTCAGTAAACTTTGAGATATCATATTCTGATCACTGTTTCTTTATATTGTGTGTTCAAATCTATAAAACATATCTGTTAGTTCTTCAAATACGCTTCCGCAACACATCTTATTTGAACTAATAGATAAGATAATCTTTGTAAATCAAATACGGGAACCAACACAGCCTATTCATATAGTGATTTTGCAGGTTGCAAATTGGATAGGAAAAGCACCACAAGAGGCTATCTACTCTTGCGTGGCAAGCTGGTGAATTGAACAAGTAAGAAGGAAAGTTTAGTGTCCACCTCTACAACTGAAGTTGAGTACGTAGCCGCTGGAAGTTGTTGTGCTCATGTCTTATGGATGAGAAATCATCTATTAGACTAGGACATTCAGCTCTCTAAAATTCCAATCTATTGCAACAGCCCTAGTGCCAGCGCTATAGCAAATAATCCAGCGCTACATGTTAGGACCGAAAATGTCCTAATTATATGAAAGTTTTGTAAAGCTTCCTATGCCTTGTTATGACTTGTGTGTCTCTATAAATAGTGGTGAGTAGCTCATTTGTATGGAAAGGCACAATGTAGGGAGCTAAAGTGTGAGAGAAAGGGAGAGTCATCCTATTGTACTAATATGATTAAATCTAATATGAGGATGCCGTTTGTATCTCGATCTTTCTTAATTACTTGAATTGTTGTTGATTTCTGGGATCACAAGTGGTATCAGAGTAGAATTGAAGATATTTCTTCGATACGATCATTTGAATCTCGACAATTTCAAGTGAAAAAGTGCAGAATTTTGAAGAATTTGATGATTTTGGAGTTCTATCTTCAAGTAAGTGTGTTCTAATCACTTGATCTATTAAAGATCTGTTCGTTGTTCGGTTCTAGATCAATTCCTATATTCAGAATCGATCAACGTGAACAATTCGGTGATTTTGAAAGTTTTTAGAGTTTTTCGGTGTTTTCTTCGTGTAAATCTTAAGATCCGAAAGATTCTATGTGCATGAGACAATTCTAGCTTCTCAAAACTGTTAGTTTTTGGATTTCGAGCATTCTACATCTTTCAGAATCGAAATTCATCAAGAATTCAGTGAGTTATGATTTTCTGAAGTGAACAGTGCCTCCTCGCCGGAAAAACGCGATTTTGGCCGGAATGTGCTAGTTTCACCAGAGTTTTGATGTTAGATGCTCACAGATCTGTTCGGTTTGAAGTAACGATCTGTTTGTAGTAATTTGGGGTGAAATTCAGCAAGAAATCGAGGTGTTGGGGCTGTTAAAGGAGTTCGACATAAAATTCAACGATGATGTTCATAACTGTCGAACAACATAGGTCTTCAAATATTCATAACTGTCGTACAACACAGAGTTCATAAACTCATAACTGTCGCACGATACTAAAACTCATAACTGTCGTACAACATTTGACTGACTTCACATTTTAGTCGCACAAGACACGTACGACAGTTACTATTCATTAGGTCTAGTCATACAAGACGTATACTGTAATACCCCGGGTAAATCCGTTAGTTAAAAATCTAATTCTATTAAGTTTATTTAACTTTAAAGTTTCTATTTAGGGAAAGTTTGGATAAGTTTATAAGTTAAGGGTGTTTGGGTCATTGTTGAATAGTTTAAGGGCTAAAAGGTAAATAGGGTTAGATATTATCTCTTTAGACTTCAGATATGTCACAACTCAGGAATTTAGATATTTCAGCTTAGTGTGTGTGTGTGTGTTTGGAGGCAAGGAGGAGAAAACAAGACAAGTAGGGTAAAGCTTCAATTGGTATGCTTGGAAGTGAATCTGAGGTATGTCTCTTTGTATTTTATGTTTGTAATTACTTTTAGATAGTTCCTATCGGAGTAGAATAGTCAAAATCACATTTGTTAATGATTCAGTCGATTTCTGGGTGAAAATGGGATAAACAGTCAGAGGTGTCCGGATAATATTAAGGTTTCCGGGTAGTTTCTTGGGTGGTGTCCGGGTAGTTTATTGATAGTGTCCGGATGATTTGTTTGATGATTTCCGGATGAATTAGATACCGGATGACGTCCGGATTACTTTTGTTAGGTCCATGATCTTCATACAATCCAAGTATTGTGTAACAAGATGATGAAGAACATTATTGAAAAGGAAATCTAACCTAGAGAGAACACAAAGTGATTAGAGATCTACATCTTGTATTAATGAATTCACTTCATACAAACTACAAGTAAAGACCTATTTATAGTCTTCATCACTTGCTACAACAATTAAGCATAAGCCCTTTAACACAGCTATTGCTTTACAAAACTTTCTATTATAAAGGACAACTTCAGTGTCCTAACAACTTTGGTGTCCGGATTCCTTGTGCTGTCTGGAAAAGTCGAGTTGTCCGGATTGGTCTGTGTTGTCCGGATAATTCATGTTATCCGGGTTGGTGATGTTGTCCGGAAAAGTTGGGTTGTCCGGGTGGCTTTGGGCTGTCCGGAAACTATAGCTGTTTGGTTGTTTTGATGGCGAGAGTTAGGTAGATTTATCTAGAGTTTACGTGTTCAAATGGTAAGGGGATATTTGTATTTAATCTGTTTCAGATTCTGTGGATTTGGATTGAAAGACTGAATCTTTTGGAGAAAGGCTTGGAAGTGTTTATGAATAAGCGATCGAGGTGAGTTTTACTTTAAACGTTTTCAACTGGGGAACATATATATGTGGATTGAGAACGTGTGATATATATATATATATATGTGTGTGTGTGTGTGTGTGTGTTTATATATATATGAAAAGGATATGTGTGATGGTGTGGTATATCGTATATTGAGATACGATTGAGTATATGCTTTTAAATATAATATAATGAGATGTTATATTTATGTAAGTATTATACTACACGAGAGCACGCCGAACTATGCCGGCTGAAGTGTGTGTCGTAGTTGTTGTACGACGTTGTTGGTCGTAGATGTTGTACGGCGTTGTATGTCGTAGTTGTTGTACGGCGTTGATTTATTAGTTGGCTTGCTACCAACTAATATGGCCATGGGAACGAGGATGAGGATGAGTGGAGCACGATGCACGAGTCTTGTTTGGTATTTATATACGTGTGGTATGTTTATATTTTATGAAAGAATTACCAAAGGTTTATCTAAATTATTTTGATACAAAGGAATTACATAAAAGGTTTTATAATGATTTTGGAAAGGACCGAGATTAACTCACTAGACCCGTTTGGTCTAACCCTCATTTTGTTTTCAAAAATATGTTTTCCAGGTTAAGGATCGGCAAAGGAAAGGATTAAGTGTAAGGAGCTTTTGATGGGCGTTGATTAGGAAGCTTAATGTATTTTGTAGTTTCGAGACCGAAGGGACCGTTTGTGGTTTATTATGTATCTTTTATTATGAATGTAATGATGTTATGCAATGTATGTTATTTGAAGCATGTTTGGGAAACCGGGTTGTTACAAATGGTATCAGAGCCCTAGTTTAAGGGATTTAGGTATTTGGATTTATACCTAGACTTAAACTGTATGTGAAGTAGGATGTCCTTATTATTTTAGAACCTTGGGATGTTAAATATAAAAAGGTAGAAGGAACATCATGTAAGGTATTTTCAAATTACACCTGGCCAGTGTAATCATGAACTTACAAGTACATGTTGAACCAGAATATCTTGTTATATTGGGTATGTGCTTACGTGTAAATTAACCTTGTTGAATCAACAGAGTGGCAAGTCGAACTCGACGTATGGATAGAGATGAAGACAGGTATATTTATATAAACTTTATACGTGCTAAAGTGTTATCTGACTTCGGTGCAAACCGATTCTTTTGTGTTTTCAATTTTATTATTTGTGTTAGAAAAATATTTGATAATTGTGTTAGAGATATAGAAGGGTGTGTTTAATTATTGTTGTTCTAATTTGTTAGTGTGTGGAGTGTGATTGCTTGAGTGTAAAGAATAATAGCAATATGTAGAACGTGATGAATTGTGTGTGGAAGGTAACGACAGTGCGTGAAGTCCTGACCTAGTCATGAAGGCGACAGTTTAGTATGTTGTGTAGATTATACTTAATGTGATTGTTGACGCTATCAAGAAAGGTATTGTTTAAATGTGTGGGGTAATGTGGATAAGATGGTGGCAGATTATAATTAGTGAATGTGCGAGGTGTAGTTGTAATGAATTTCGTGAGATTAAGTGGTGGATTTGTGATGATATGGGGTGAGTATAAGTGGAAACCTCTGCTCGGGATTTTGTTTATAAGTTGTTTAGATGTGCCAAAAGTATGTGTGGAGAGGCATGGATGTCGAGGTGGTGTGTAGTAGTATTATTCAAGAATAAGAGAATGGAGTGGCAGTAGATGGTTAGCTAAAGAATAGAGTATTACCGTTTGAGAAATGGAAAATGTGAAGTTATTTTGAGCATTGAGTGTGATTTTGGATTGACTCGATTAAGTTCCTGATATGAGGTATGGTGAAATTGTTAGTAAAGTATAGTAGTTGTTGAAATTGGGTACGTGCGATTGGTCTGGAGGTGAAAGAAAGATAGCTCATAGGATCCGTTAAGAGTGAGTACCTCCTAGTGTGCTATCCTTGGAGAAAACGTGTTTTATGTTGAGAAGAGAGTGGGAGAAAGTAGTCGAATGTAATGATCAGAGTGAAGGACCATTGGATAGGACGTGATAGTAGTTACCCTCGTTTATTGCTTAACAGAATTCCGGCACGGAATTCTTTTAAGGGGGAGATAATGTAATACCCCGGGTAAATCCATTAGTTAAAAATCTATTTCTGGTAAGTTTATTTAACTTTAAAGTTTCTATTTAGGGAAAGTTTGGATAAGTTTATAAGTTAAGGGTGTTTGGGTCATTGTTGAATAGTTTAAGGGCTAAAAGGTAAATAGGGTTAGATATTATCTCTTTAGACCTCAGATATGTCACAACTCAGGAATTTAGATATTTCAGCTTAGTATGTGTGTGTGTTTGGAGGCAAGGAGGAGAAAAGAAGACAAGTAGGGTAAAGCTTCAATTGGTATGCTTGGAAGTGAATCTGAGGTATGTCTCTGTGTATTTTATGTTTGTAATTACTTTTAGATAGTTCCTATCGGAGTAGAATAGTCAAAATCACATTTGTTAATGATTCAGTCGATTTCTGGGTGAAAATGGGATAAACTGTCAGAGGTGTCCGGATAATATGAAGGTATCCGGGTAGTTTCTTGGGTGGTGTCCGGGTAGTTTATTGATAGTGTCCGGATGATTTGTTTGATGATTTCCGGATGAATTAGATACCGGATGACGTCCGGATTACTTTGGTGTCCGGATTCCTTGTGCTGTCCGGAAAAGTCGAGTTGTCCGGATTGGTCTGTGTTGTCCGGATAATTCATGTTATCCGGGTTGGTGATGCTGTCCGGAAAAGTTGGGTTGTCTGGGTGGCTTTGGGCTGTCCGGAAACTATAGCTGTTTGGTTGTTTTGATGGCGACAGTTAGGTAGATTTATCTAGAGTTTACGTGTTCAAATGGTAAGGGGATATTTGTATTTAATCTGTTTCAGATTCTGTGGATTTGGATTGAAAGACTGAATCTTTTGGAGAAAAGCTTGGAAGTGTTTATGAATAAGCGATCGAGGTGTGTTTTACTTTAAACGTTTTCAACTGGGGAACATATATATGTGTATATATATATATATATATATATATATATATATATATATATATGAGTATGTGTGGATTGAGAACGTGTGAAATATATATATATATATATATATATATATATATATATATATATATATATATATATATATGTTTATATATTATTGAAAAGGATATGTGTTATGGTGTGGTATATCGTATATTGAGATACGATTGAGTATATGCTTTTAAATATAATATAATGAGATGTTATATTTATGTAAGTATTATACTACACGAGAGCACGCCGAACTATGCCGGCTGAAGTGTGTGTCGTAGTTGTTGTACGGCGTTGTTGGTCGTAGAAGTTGTACGGCGTTGTGTGTCGTAGTTGTTGTACGGCGTTGATTTATTAGTTGCCTTGCTACCAACTAATATGGCCATGGGAACGAGGATGAGGATGAGTGGAGCACGATGCACGAGTCTTGTTTGGTATTTATATACGTGTGGTATGTTTATATTTTACGAAAGAATTACCAAAGGTTTATCTAAATTATTTTGATACAAAGGATTTACATAAAAGGTTTTATAATGATTTTGGAAAGGACCGGGATTAACTCACTAGACCCGTTTGGTCTAACCCACATTTTGTTTTCAAAAATATGTTTTCCAGGTTAAGGATCGGCAAAGGAAAGGATTAAGTGTAAGGAGCTTTTGATGGGCGTTGATTAGGAAGCTTAATGTATTTTGTAGTTTCGAGACCGAAGGGACCGTTTGTGGTTTATTATGTATCTTTTATTATGAATGTAATGAAGTTATGCAATGTATGTTATTTGAAGCATGTTTGGGAAACCGGGTTGTTACATATACGACTTCTACTGTTCATTCGCGTTAGTCGTACAAGAGGCTTACGATTTCTACTGTTCATTGGCGCTAGTCGTACAAGACCCATCCGACAGTTACTGTTCACCCGAGTTAGTCGTACAAGACTCATACGACAGTTACTATTCATTCAAGCTAGTCGTACAAGACCTGTCCGATAGTTACTGTTCAAATGAAGTTGTCGCACAAAAGATGCCAGTCTCGGGAGGGGGACATTTTTCTTGGATTTGATCATTAAGCGTGGGTGCTACATGACGTTTCCTCCTTCGAGCAAATCCGAACCAAGATCTTAAGATGAATTCCTACTCGACCCGCAGTTCATTGACGGATTCTTTGTTATAAACTGTGATTGCACTCGTTTTGTCTCTCAAAACTCGCTTGTTATCTTTCTTGTGAGCTTATCGGAACGAGCTTGAGTTTCTACTTTTTGAAGATGTGCTCGTGCATCCAGTCGAGGTTATGGCGCACATCGAATCCGGTTTTTCATGGTTGAAAATTAGAAGAGTAAGAGCTTCTTTCAAGGGGGAGCCTAGACTTCATTCGAAGAAAAAACATCGCTAAAGTTTTTCCAAGAAAATCAAGGGGGAGAGGAGCTAAAGCTTTTGAAGATTGATATGATTTTGCTTTACAAAACTTTAGGGGGAGAATGTTAGGACCGAAAATGTCCTAATTATGTGAAAGTTTTGTAAAGCTTGCTATGCCATGTTATGACCTGTGTGTCTCTATAAATAGTGGTGAGTAGCTCATTTGTATGGAAAGGCACAACGTAGGGAGCTAAAGTGTGAGAGAAAGAGAGAGTCATCCTATTGTACTAACATGATTAAATCTAATATGAGGATGACGTTTGTATCTCAATCTCTCTTAATTACTTGAATTGTTGTTGATTCCTGGGATAACACTACACTCAAAGATCAAACGCACGAGATCAGGTATCACTTTATCAGAGATCATGTGATGAATGGTGATATAGAACTTCACTTTCTTCCAACTGACTTTTACTTAGCTGATCTTTTCACCAAACCTCTTGATGAGACAAGATTCAACTTTCTCATCAGCGAGCTTGGCATGCTAAACCTTGAAGAATAATTCTTCAGCGGTAACGCATTCGATCAGTGATAAAGGAAATTCTATCTCCTTATTCATCATCCAATCTCTGAACAAAATGATTCGCTGATACTAAGGTATGTTTTTCTATTCCCTTTCGCTGATGTTTACTTCAGTATGTTGTTTTTCAAATACAAAATGGTCGCTGAATATTTTCTTATATTCAGTACTCTTTTGAAAATACAAAATCATCACTGTGATTTTCTTTTTCAGTGATCCTTCATCTAAATTATCCCTGAACCATTCAGGGAGACGTTTTGGAAAATGAAAAGACATTTCTGACATTGACGTCATCAAACGGATAACCCCTGGAATGACTTTTCTCTGACATGTTCGCTCGCTTCGACTTCCTTATCCAATAAGATTCAAAGGATGTATTCGTGTCATGATGAGTAACTTTTCACGCTCATCACTTTCTCTCTCTACATATCTTAAACATTCGAATTTATACAATGTCGGTAATGCAATGATAGCTTTGACCAAATGTTTTGGATTATCGTAACCAAGTCCCCAATATTTGTTAACATAACTCACTAACCTTGGTTTGTGGATGTAAATTGTTTGTTCAGTTTGACCTCTCAAATCTTTAATTTGTCTAAAAATTCTGTGTTTTGAGAGGTAATATTTTTCAAAGAAAGTTCGCTCTCATTCTGCTTTTTCTTTAGGTTAGCGTTTTGAGCTTCCAAAGAATTTGCTTTTTCCTCAATCTCCTTGATATCATCTCGTGATGACAAATCAGATAGTTTCTTTTTCAGCTCAATGTTTTCAGTTTCCAAGATCTTTGCTTTTTCCTCAGATTTGTCAAGTTTCACAAAACATTCAGATGTTTGAAATTTCTGTTCTTGAAGGTCATTGTAAGTATTTGTAAGAGAACTTTCAAACATCTTAAAACGCTGTGTGAGTTCTTCATGTTGCTTTTTAAAACCAACATAATCCATTGTTACCTAAAAAGATTAAAAATGATCGTTGTCAGATACTTCGTGAGAAGTAGAATTATGCACACACGATAATCAGAGAAAAATCGATTAAAGTCAGAAAAAATTTCAAAATCAAATTTTGAATAACAAATTATAAAATTTTTCGTTCAAAAATTAATTCTGAAGAATTAATGCGGAATATTGACCTTTAAATCGACAAACCTGCAAAAAATAAGAAATATATATCAGTTTCGACCAAATGAATAGTAACTGTCTTGCAACACTTGTAAGACAATACCAAATGAATAGTAACTATCTTACAACACTTGTACGACAGTTATCAATGTAAGTATCGTGCGACAGTTATGAGTGTAGTGTTGTACGACAGTTATGAGTTTAGTGTTGTACGACAGTTATGAGTTTATGAACACAGTATCGTACGACAGTTATGAATGTCGAACCCTAAAAACTTTCTAAGTCCTCTAAATCACTCAAACCACAACCGATTGACCTGAAACTTTGCAGATCACTTCGCGAACACTATCTAAACACTTCTTGTTCAGATTATACTACCAAAAACGCATAAAATCACTACCTTTCGATCCAAAACATAAAACTTCCAAAAACCTCGAAAAGTCACCAAGAAATCGATCAAATGATGTTCCTTTGATCCAGTATCTTGCACAGACTTGTTAGAAACACTAAATCGATCACTTTTGTACCAAAAAACACAATCAAATTCCGAATTTTGATGATTTTTATAAGAAAAATCTCAAGAACTCAAGAACTTCAATTTTCTTAAAAAAATTCTTCAAATTGTGCATAATCCGATCTGATTAAGCTCTGATACCACTTGTGATCCCAGATCTAATCAAGTAACAATGATTAACTCCATAAGATCTTCATGAAAGATGAGAAAGATAAACTCTATTTCACACGTATTAGACTTCCACAATCACAACTCTTAGACTTTTTCCTAATTCTCTACACAAGGTATCTATTTATACCTTTGACTCTCTCATTTAATACATTGACTTTGACCCTTTAACACCCTTACTTTGACTTTGACAAATACATTTGACTCTTACAATTAATACAATTACATATTAAATATTTAATACATTTTATGCACTAACAATCTTCCCCTATGGATTCAAGATTTAAAAAAATGATGACGATAGTCTTCAGCTCTTTGTATCTTCAGATCTTCAACACTTTAGCTCTTTGAACAAACTTCCCCTTCGCTTTGAAGTAAGATCAATCTTCGAAAGATAATTCTGAAGAATCTTCAAATAAGCATTGTCTTCAGAAATACAATCTGACTGCTTTAGTCTTCAACTGGATCTTCAAAATCAAATAGTCATCATGGTCTCGAAACACGAACTTCATATTTTTGATGTGTTGGTCAAAGTCTTCAAATAAAAGCTTCATCTCTTTGAATCTTTGTATCACTGATCTTTGTAACACGAATCTTTGAAACATTGTAGCACGGATCTTTGCATCTTTGAGAAATATCTTCAGTTTTTTAATATGAACATGCTTTGAGCTTTTACGGGCTTTGAATATCATGAACTGTGTATCTTCATCTCTTGAACAATGATCATCTTTGAACTGTGAACTTTCTTGAATCGTCTTGAAACATCTTGAATTATTACCTCGAGCTTCTTGACTTCTCTTTATCTTGAAATTGAAACTTTCATATCATCTTCCCCTTTTTGATGATTGTGAGCATCATGATCATCAAAATTGTTTTCAATTTCAGCAATCTTTGAATACACCAATAACAATCACCTCCTTTCGATCATAATATCCGTCATTTCCAAAAATATCTATCCGAATCTTTTCAAATTCAGACAACAGTAACGTGGTAAGCCTGAAACAACTAATGAATCAGTTAAAATGCCTGTAAGTTGCACGGAGCCACTTAGTACAACGAATGCACTTTGGAAAGGAGATTTTTGATGTTCACTCCTCCAGGGCTTCCATTCAATCATCGAAAAAACCACAAAGGAAATTCTATGAACGTTATGACAAGAAAATATATTCCTTGTGTGTACGTGAAAGTGTAGAAATGATTGAAGCAACTTATGCTTGAAAATTATAGGCTCAAAGTATGTAAACTATTGAGACAGCAACAAGTTTTCCACGGACTCAATGTGCATGAATGAAGAGCGAAGGTGGGGCAAAGTCCCTTCTTTTTCAATATCTAGACCTTCCAAGTGAAGATCAGATAGATGATATGCTGCGTCCCCAAGAAATATGAAACATTTCTTTGTTGAGAAAGAAATGAGTAGCTGGTGGGGTTAATGCAAGAGTTGGCATGGGCTAGTTGCCTGTTTCAATGATGGTCACCAAAGAATGTGAACCAATCAGTAATATGGTTGCCCGGCTCAGAAAGTGGATAGGGCAGAGTTCTCTTATTCTTTTAACTCTGTTCTCACACCTTCTTTCTGTTTTTAATCCGCTCACTTCTAACCAAACTCTCATTTTCATTTTACCTCAGCACAATGAGATACTCAACCGTATGAGTAATCTCCCCCACTATTTGATTTTGACCCCTCACCCCTCAATCACTCAAGGATAACTTCTTGGGTAGGAAACACTGGTTAACGTGGATCCATAGAAGTTCTATAATATCTCACACTCATTCCCATGAAAAATTGTCCTAAAAAGATGTGTTGTTCAAAAGTTTATCTTGAACAATTATGAACATCGGCATTTGATTAACATTGCCATCAGAATGTATGCTCCTCAATAATATCATGAATATTTGAGCATTTGATCTTTGAAGATTTCTCAAAACAAGAATATAGAAATAATGAAATGAATTCGAAAGACTTGTTTGAGAAACTGACAATGCATCAATCAGATCAAATATGAATGATAATCATGAAGGATAATCATGTAAGGTTTAGGGTATCAAAGAATTGAATGTTGTTTATATGAACAAATATAAACAATCTTTGAATGAAACGTTTAAGTTCTCACGCTAAAATGAATATGATGCTCAACAAAATTTGAAATTCAAACGGGAGTATTACCATCGAAAAATTGTTTCTTTTTGAGACATGGTAATAACAAAGTCAAGAAGAAGCTGAACCGATGTATACGAATACTTGAAAGTATAGAAAAGATCATACGCAAGTATTAATCTTTAGAAACACACGGTCAGAAATAATGATGTAACGAGCATTCGAGATTTCCATTAAAATCATTTAAAAACACACTTCTAAAATTATAAAATCTTTTTGAATTAGGGAAGTGGTTTGAACATTTAAGAAAACATTTGTCATGCTTGAAAGTCGTTCTTCTTTCAAACAATCTCAGATTAAGTTTAGAAGATACGTACAGTTAAATGTTTAAGCTCCCCCTCAAGTCATGATCAACTGATTTAAAATCAGATAAGCTCCCCCTCAAAATCTGCAAAAGATCCTAATGAAACAAGATTAGTATATGAAACAGTCAAAGTCTAAAACAAATAAGTATGAGTTCTAAACTGATGTGTTTAGAAGTCAAACTCGTTGAAGTGCGGGTCCAAAACTGATATGTTTAGAAGCCTTTATTTTGTATGCTCGGGTTCTAAACTGATGTGTTTAGAAACCATTATCTTTTGCTCCCCCTTAATGGTACATATACTCTTCAAAAAAATGCACCGCTTCTCTTCTGTTTTCAGTCATGTGTGTGATATATATGTAACATTCAGCACAACACATGATGAACCTGCAAAACAGATTAAGCAGATTTTGGTACCCAACAGAACTTGGGTCCTAGTGTGTTAGGTGTAAATTTCTTTGAATGGATACTGTAAGTACCGTACCAATAAGAAGTAAAATATTCATGCACAAAATCATTTGATCCACAGTAAGAACAACAAATTTTCTTATGTGCCAACCTAATCAGATGATTTGCGGAATGAATAGGATTAGGTTTTGCAGAAAATTTACCTTTCAAATTGTTGTTCTTCTTGGCGTTTGATGTGGAAGCAAATGATTTTGGTACATCATTCTTTGAAGGTGTTGTGCCTTTAACTCTCCATTCCATCTTCATCTTCTTGAAGACCGGAACGTCTTTAAGATTGGAAGTATTAACTTTAGGCACTTATGGTTTATTATCTGATTTATCAAGCAGAGGATTATAGAAGAGATTTGTAGAACGAATCTGATCTTTTGAGAAATCAGTTGATGTATTAAATTGTTTAGAAGGAATGTTTTTAAAACTTGAACTTGAAGCAGTTTTAAAAGAGCATTCAGAATCATTTGAATCAACAAATGGAGTCTGAATGAGAGTTTCAGGACTGGCCTGCTTTGAAACATCAATTTTAAAAATGATGTCTTCAAGTTCTTTAACTTTGTTTATCAAAACATTCTTCTCTTTAATAATTAGATCAAATTTATTTTGAAGATCAGATTTGATCATTTGATCTTTCATAATGTCAGCTGATAAACTAGATAATCTTTTGGTAAGATTAAGAATCGCATCTTCAAAATATTTGCGTTTCGATTCAAAATCTTTTTCCAATATTTTTCTTTTATCAGTTATCTCTTTGAAAGTTTCCATATTTTTCTTTTTAAGGTTTTTATTTTCCTTTTCAAAGAGATTTTTCTTTTCCCTGAAATCTTTTCTTTCCTTTTCCAAAACTTTTTCCAAGTCAGATATTTTCTTTGAAAGCTCGACATTGTTTGATTCAAAAGCTTTTCGTTCTATATCAAAATCTGCTCTTTCCTTCTCAAGCTTTTCCTATTCAATAAATAAAACTTTCTCAAAATCTTAGATTTGTTTTGAAAGTTTTATGCATTTATGTTCAAGAGCTTTCTTTTCCGTCTCAAAATTAACTCCCATTTCATCAATCAAAGCATTATGGTCAGGAAACTTCTTTGAGACATCAAATTCACAAGTTCTTCCTTTGTCACAAATCCAGGCTTTGAATTCTCTTTACAAACAGGGGTAGGTTGAATTTGAAATCCTTTTCAAAAGAAGAGCATTCAAGATTAAGCCACTTTCTCTGAGTAAATTCATTTCTTTCATTTTCCAAGACAATCTGTAAATCAATTACAAGACATTCAAGATTATATTCTCTTCAAAAGATTGTCTTTCATTTTCAAATACAACTTTCTTGTTTTCAAATTGTTCGCGTTCAAGATTTAAAACTTTCTCAATATCAGATATTTTTCTTTTATCATTGGAAGACTTTCTTTCCTTTTCCAATTCAGTTTCTAATATCATGATCTTTTGAGAGAGTTCATGAATCTTTTCCTCGAAACAATTTGTTTCATTTATGAAATTGACCTTTTCATTCTCAAATTATGTATGCTCGGAGAGAAGAATACTTTCAAGATCCGCCACTTTCTTAGAAAGTTTAAGACATTTTTTATCAATCTTTTGTTTAGCATCAAAAATGGCTTTTGATGAAACAGAAAACTTTTTGATCAAAGAAAGTTCAATTTTAACAGTCTCCTTTTTCACCCCATCTTTGAAACTAGAAGATATTTCCTTAAAACTATTTGAATAAACAGTTGAAAGGAGATCATTTTCATATTCAAATTTGATCCTTTGTTCTGCAAGGGAGATTTCAAGTTCAACAATTCTCCCTTCTAGAACCAATGTAGGAACATATTTCTTAGTTTCAAAGATTTGTTGAGTGACTGGCTTTGTAGCACATATGTCAAAATAGTTATTTGGAAGTGGACCATTTAGATTGTTGAGAATCTTCAACGTCTCACGAGTATAACAAAATGGAAGTTGTACATGAGTTGTTAATGATCTTTTTCTTTGTTCCTCTAGTTGTGTTTCCTTTTCACTAGTCCAATGAATTTCAAAATCGGGCCAATATTCTGCATATCTTAAACATTCAAATTTATTCAATGTCGGTAATGCAATGATAGCTTTGACCAAATGTTTTGGATTATCGTAACCAAGTCCCCAATATTTGTTAACATAACTCACTAACCTTGGTTTGTTCATGTAAATTGTTTGTTCAGTTTGACCTCTCAAATAAAGCTTCTTTTCCCAATCTTTAATTTTGTCTAAAAATTCTGTGTTTTGAGAGGTAATATTTTTCAAAGAAAGTTCGCTCTCATTATGCTTTTTCTTTAGGTTAGCGTTTTGAGCTTCCAAATAATTTGCTTTTTCCTCAATCTCCTTGATATCATCTCGTGATGACAAATCAGATAGTTTCTTTTTCAGCTCAATGTTTTCAGTTTCCAAGATCTATGCTTTTTCCTCAGATTTGTCTAGTTTCACAGAACATTCAGATGTTTGAAATTTCTGTTCTTGAAGGTCATTGTAAGTATTTGTAAGAGCTCTTTCAAACATTTTAAAACGCTGTGTGAGTTCCTCATGTTGCTTTTTAAGACCACCATAATCCAGTGTTACCTAAAAAGATTAAAAATGATCGTTGTCAGATACTTCGTGAGAAGTAGAATTATGCACACACGATAATCAGAGAAAAATCGATTAAGGTCAGAAAAATTTTCAAAATCAAATTTTGAATAACAAATTATAAAATTTGTCGTTCAAAAATTAATTCTGAAGAATTAATGCGGAATATTGGACTTTAAATCGACAAACCTGCAAAAAATAAGAAAAATATATCAGTTTTGACCAAATGAATAGTAACTGTCTTACAACAATTGTAAGACAATACCAAATGAATAGTAACTATGTTAGAGCATTATTGTAGGACAATCTATAACACTTGTAGCATTTGTCATTTGTACTCATTGATCAATATATGGATGACAAGTTTGCACTCTAGATTCTCTCTCTATATTTGATTGCTAGTTTCTGGATTTATCAATTGGTATCAGAGCTAAACAGAAAATTCAAGCAGATCAAAGACCAAATTTAAGATTTTTTACACTACAGCTGAGGATTTCGGACCCTTCATTCATCACTGTTCATGATGATTCCTGATCCTTCTTCGATTACTATTCATCCAGATTCATCTTTTCTTTCATTTTTTGATCTTTTGGATTGATTCTTGACATCATTGAACTCGTTTTTCATCCCTGATCAACTTTAATACACGAGTTTCTTCCAAATTATGCACAGAAATTGCAAGTCTGACCATTTTATAAACTTTTTTCGAAAACTTGTTCTTACTGTTTTTGGATCAAAAGTCGATTAATTTGATCGAATTAGGATTTGTAATCAACTAAGAAAGTGTGTGGAATCAAATTTCGAACAAATCTGTGCAAATTTCATAATAATTGATCAAGAATCGAAGAAGTTATGGCTGAATCTGTGATTTTCGAGTTCAAAGTGAAGGTTTCGGATTGTTCTTGATGGTTTCGGATCATTCATAGATGGTTTCGGATCCTTCTTCAATTACTGTTGGTTTCGAATCATTCATCATTTACTGTTGGTTTCGGATCCTTCATTGTTTACTGTTGCTTGGTTTCGGATCACAAAGAGAAGTGAAATTTGTTTAAGTTTTGGTTTCAGATCCTTATACATTCGAAATCTGTTGGTTTCGAACCCTTCTTGGTCCGAATCCATTGGTTTCGTACCCTTCTTGGTCCGAATCCATTGGTTTCGAATCCTTCTTGGTCCGAAATCTGTTGGTTTCGAACCCTTCTTGGTCCGAAATCTGTTGGTTTCGAACCCTTCTTGGTCCGAATCCATTGGTTTCGAACCCTTCTTTGTCCGAATCCATTGGTTACGAACCCTTCTTGGTCCGAATCCATTGGTTTCGAACCCTTCTTGGTCTGAATCCATTGGTTTCGAATCCTTCTTGATCCGAATCCATTAGTTTCGAATCCTTCTTGGTCCGAATCCATTGGTTTCGCACCCTTATTGATCCGAAATTCGTGTTGATTAAAAAAAAATTGAGAAAATTTTTTATTCCGAAATTTTTTCTATAGTTTTTTCATACACTTTAAGAGCTTTTCAAGAAAAAAATTTATATGTTTTTTTTGTGTATTTCATACAATATCTGCTTGATTTTCTAAAAGATCAACATCTAGCAATTCCAAAGAGAGAAATGGGTTTGAAGCAAATTATTATAACAGAAATACCTCCAACTCCACAAGTTTCTGTTAAACCAAATAATGAAATTTTGCAACAAGTTATTATAACAGAAATACCTTCAATACCACAAACTTTTGTTAAATCTAATAATGAAAGTTTGAAGCAAACTATTGTTAAATCCAGTGGTGAAGGTTTGAAGCAAAATTTTGTTATACCTAATACTTCAAATCCTTCATTTCCTGTTTTAAATAAAGCATTGGAGGAAGAAAATGTTAATCTAAAGAGACAAATTTTAGACATTTCTTCTTCAAATGCTAAACATACTAAAAGAATTACTGATCTTGAAGTATATATTTCAGGTCTTGAAACAAAGAAAGACAACTCAAGTCTGCACGATCAAATCAAGAAACTTCAAGAGAAAGTAACAACTCTTCAAAGTGAAAATGCTGATATGAAGAGTAGAGAAATCGAGAGAGAGAAGGGGAAATCATATCTACAAGATCAAATAAAAAGAGTTCAAGAGAAAAGAACAACGTTGGAAGATGAAAACGTTGAATTGAAGAAAAAGCTTTCAGAACGTGAAAGAGAGTCACTTTCTTCAATGAAAGTTCTTAAAGAAAAGGAAGTAATTGAGCTGAAATGTATAAAACTTTCAAAACAAGTTTCTGACTTTGAGAAAGTTTTATTTTTAGAAAAAGACAAGCTCGAAAAAGAAAGAGCTAAATTTGAAACTGAACGAAAATCTTTTGAGATTAAAAGTTCTGAACTTTCCGTGAAAATCTCTGATTTAGAAAATCTTTTGGAAAAAGAAAGAAAAGATTTTGCGGAAAAGAAAAATCTCTTTGAAAAGGAAAGTAAAACCCTTAAAAAGAAAAATATGGAAATTTTCAAAGAGATTACTGATAAAAGAAAGTTTTTGGAAAAAGATTTTGAATCGGAACGCAAATATTTTGAAGATGCGATTCTTAATCTTACCAAAAGATTATCTGGTTTATCAGCTGATATTATGAAGGATCAATTGATCAAATCTGATCTCCAAAAGAAATTTGATCTAATTTCTAAAGAGAAAAATGTTTTGATAAACAAAGTCAAAGAACTTGAAGACGTCATTTTAAATTTGATGTCTCAAAGCAGGCCAGTCATGATACTATCTTTCAAACTCCATTTGTTAAATCAAATGATTCTGAATACTCTTTTAAAACTGTTTCAAGTTCAAGTTTTAAAAACATTCCTTCTAAACAATTTAATAGAGGATTCAATAATCATTTGCTTGGGTACAAAAGACAAGATCAACTAATTTCTCAAAAGATCAGATTCGTTCAACAAATCTCTTCTATAATCATTTGCTTGATAAATCGGATAAGGATTCAAAAATGCCTAAAGTTAATACTTCCAAACCTGAAGAAGTTCCAGTCTTCAAAAAGGTGAAGATGGAATGGAGAGTCAAAGGCACAACGATTTCAAAGAAAGATGTACCAAAATCATCTGCTTCCACATCAAAGGCCAAAAAGAACAATGCGCCGAAAGGTAAATCTTCTGCTAAACCTAATCCTATTCATTCCGCAAATCATCTGATTAGGTTGGCACATTTCAAAATCTGTTTGTTCTTACTGTGGATCAAATGATTTTGTGCATAAAGAGTATACTTCTTATTGGTACGGTACTTACAGTATACCGTTTAAGAAATCTACACATAACACACTAGGACCCAAGTCCCGTTTGGTACCAAAATCTGCTTAATTTGTTTTGTAGGTTCTTCATGTGTTGTGCTGAATGTTACATATATACCACACACATGATTGATAATAGAAGAGAAGCAGTGAGTTTTTTGAAGAATGTATGTACCATTAAGGGGGAGTAAACAGCTATTGGTTTCTGAATACATCAGTCCAGGACCCGTGCTTCAACGTTTTTGGCTTTTGAACATATCAGTTCAAAACCCGTGCTTCAACGACTATGGCTTCTGAACATTTCATTTTAGGACCCGTACTTCAAAGACTAAGACTTCTAAACAAATCAGTTTAGAACTCATACTTCTCAGGTGATATCCTTAACTGTCACATATTTCTGTTTCAAGGAACAAGTGGTGAAAGGTAACATTGCATTATGTTTTATTTCTACTGCTTTAAATGTTTGAACCTTCACAATTTAATTCAATGAAGTGAAATTTTTTTCAATTTTCATTCAATGAATGAAATGTGTGTCAAGGGTGATTTTACAAGTGTTTTTGTATTATCTGAGTTATATTTGTTTCATCTTTCACTTCTGAAATAAATCGAAAGGTCAGCAAAACATGATTGAAATTATGCTGAATGCTCAAAATTATGGAATTCTGCACTTATATAGAATATAATGCTCAAAAAGCCTATTTGTCAAAATGATGGATGGAAACGAAAATATGGGGGAAGCATTATGTTTTTAGAACCAAGTGATTGCGATGCATCAAATTAACAAATAAAAATCATTTAGTTTGAAAGTTTGTACCTGTGGCCTTTCTGGTTTGGGAGAGTAAGTCCTAAGGGGTGCTCGACACCTAGTCCCTAAGATCAACTGGTCTGGGATCGGCTGACCCAAATCCTGCTATAGAACCAGATAGAAAGCCATGTTCTACTGGTACAAATGGGTTTAAGATATATCGATGTGGCCTTTCTGGTTTGGGAAATTAAATTCTAAGGGGTGCTCGACACCTATCACCTAAGGCCAGCTGGTCTGGGATTTGCTAACCCAAATCCTGCTATAGAACCAGATAGAAAGTCATGTTTAACGGTGTATCTTATTCTTACTAAACTTTTTGGTTAAAAGATGCCAATGAGCACAAAATCAAAAGATGCCAATGAGCACATAATTAAAAGATGCCAATGAGCACACATCTCTTGAAACTTGGGGAAAATACAAATTCGCGATAAACCCGTAAATTTTTGTGAAAATCCTGATTTTGGACAAATAGTGTGAGTTGAGAAAAGTATTCTTATATGTTTTAGAATTGCATATGCTTGAAGCTAATCATATTTCGCATGCTAGCACACCAAATAGATTTAATAAAGGGGTTGAAACTGAACATTTTTAACTTGATATGCAATGATGTCTTGTTTTTGAATCCAAACACATGCATTTGATTTCATTTGTTAGGACACTGAAGTTGTCCTTTATAATAGAAAGTTTTGTAAAGCAATAGCTGTGTTAAAGGGCTTATGCTTAATTGTTGTAGCAAGTGATGAAGACTATAAATAGGTCTTTACTTGTAGTTTGTAAGTAGTGAACTCATTAATACAAGATGTAGATCTCTAATCACTTTGTGTTCTCTCTAGGTTATATTTCCTTTTCAATAATGTTCTTCATCATCTTGTTACACAATACTTGGATTGTATGAAGATCATGGACCTAACATCATTTGATTGAAAAATCTGTTAAATCTCATTAAGTTGGATTTCTTTTGTAAAGTTTTCTAATGATCAAATGTTATTAGTTATAAAATGTGGTTCAATGAATTTTATATTCCTTGTATAAATGTTTTCATTAATGCACTATATTTGAAATAATTTTTTTTAATGAAATATATGCATACTTTCAGGGGGAGAAAACAAATTGCTCCAGAATTCTTATTTTGAGGGGGAGCAAGGTTATTCATTAAGGAGGAGATTGTTAGTAATACTCAGAGTTGCGACTGAAATTGAAAAAGGTTTTCGATGATCATGATGCTCACTATCATCGAAAAATAGGGAGAAATGTTTAATTCAATTTCATGTCGAAGACAATTCAAGGTCAAAGAGATGAAGATAGTTTTGAAGAAGATTGACTTTACATTGTGAAAGACAAAGATGTTTTCGAATCACTCATATATGGATTCGGATTGCTTAAAGTTGAAGATTTCGGATCATGTGAAGTCTGAAGTGTTTTTTAATATGGTTATCTTAGATCTGAGAGACTCGGATTGTGCTTACATCTAAATGTTCAAAAATGTGAAGGCTTCGCATCCTTGTGAAGATTCAACTGTTTGAAGAGTGCCAAAGCTTCAACGTTCAAAGCAGTCAAAGTTAAAGTTTTGAAGATCAAGAGCTGAAGACTGCTGTTATATTTTTTTAAATCTTGAATCCAAAGGGGGAGAATGTTAGAGCATTATTGTATTCAAGATTTATTGTAAAGTCTTGTATAATGTCAAACATTGTAAAGTCAAAGTATTAGTCAAAATAGTCAAAGTCATGTAAAGTCAAACTAGCTTTAGTGTTTAAAGCTTTGTAATTAGGAGATATAAATAGGTTTTGTAAAGCTTAGTTTGTAGGTAAGTCTCAAGGAAGTCATTAGAATGATCATATTGTAATATCTTATTAGAGAGTTTTAGTGAGAGAATCTAGAGAGAGAAAGTGCTTAATTCCTATGTAAATTCTAGATTCTTGAAGATCAATGAATATGATGATGATTACCTAATAGGTCTGGTTTTACAAACTGTCTTACACCACTTGTAAGACAATACCAAATGAATAATAACTGTCTTACAACACTTGTACGACAGTTATGAATGTAAGTATCGTGCGATAGTTATGAGTGTAGTGTTGTACGACAGTTATGAGTTTAGTGTTGTACGACAGTTATGAGTTTATGAACAAAGTATCGTATGACAGTTATGAATGTCGAACCCCAATAACTTTCTAAGTCCTCTAAATCACTCAAACCACAACCAATTGACCTGAAACTTTGCAGATCACTTCGCGAACACTATCTAAACACTTCTTGTTCAGATTATACTATCAAAAGCGCATAAAATCACTACCTTTCGATCCAAAACATAAAACTTCCAAAAACCTGGAAAAGTCACCAAGAAATCGATCAAATGATGTTCCTTTGATCCAGTATGTGAAATCCCAAATCTAGCAAGAAATCAAGAATGATGTAGAGAGAGAATATAGAGAGAACTTGTCATCCATATATTGATCTCTAAAGTGTAAATGACACAATGCTCAAGAAGTTCACTAAAGGTTACTAGCTAATGATCTAGACAAACCTATTTATACCCATAACATACAAGGTATAAAGGCATTAGCAACTAATACAGTACATTGACTTTACAGTAAATCTTGAATACAATAATGCTCTAACAATCTCCCCCTTTGGATTCAAGATTTAAAAAATATGACAGTAGTCTTCAGCTCTTGATCTTCAAAACTTTAACTTTGATCACATTAAACTTTGAAGCTAAGATAATCTTCAAACATCTTTATCTTCATTAGTTCACGGCGAACTATATGCTTTGACATTCTTTAAGAACTCAGCTTTGAAGAATCTTCAGTCAAACATGAAAAGTCTTTGTCTTTCTCTTTGAAAAATCAATCTTCTTCGATAAAATCTTCAACAGATTGTCTTCAAGTCTTGAACATGAAATTCCGATCTTTGTATAAAACCATCAATTCGGAACAAGATGAATCAGAAACGATTAGAGTTTGGATCAGAAAGATGTGAAACCATCCACATTGTTGAACTTTTAGGTGTAAGCGCATTCCGAGAACCACTCAGAACTAAGATAACCAAATTCGGTGTAAGCGCATTCCGAGAACCACTCAGAACTAAGATAACCAAATTCAGCAACATTTGGACTTCACATGATCCTTCTTCACCTGATCTTAAGTCTTTGTTCACGAATCTTTGACTTGAAATATATTTGACTTGAAAGCTTTTTGACATGAAATTGAATTAAACATTTCTCCCCCTTTTTCGATGAAAGTGAGCATCATTATCATCGAAAACCTTCTTCAATTTCAGTCGCGTCTCTTAGTATTACTAACAATCTCCTCCTTAGTGGATAACCTTGCTCCCCCTCAAAATAAGAATTCTGGAGCAATTTGTTTTCTCCCCCTGAAAGTATGCATATATTTCAATAACGTACAGTATTTGAAATTGTAGCACAAATTTTAAAACAAATTTACACAAGGAAAATAAAATTCATTGAACTTCATTTTATAACTACTAACATTTGATCATTTGAAAGCTTTACAAAAGAAATTCAACTTAATAAAATTTAACAATATTTCAATCAAATGAAATCAAATGCATGTGTTTGGATTAAAAAACAAGACATCATTGCATATCAAGTTACAAACGTTTAGTTTCAACCCCTTTATTAAATCTATTTGGTGTGCTAGCATGCGAAATATGATTAGCATCAAGCATATGCAATTCTAAAACATATAAGAATACTTTGCTCTACTCACACTATTTGTCCAAAATCAGAATTTCATAAATTTACAGGTTTATCACGACTTTGTATTTTCCCCAAGTTTCAAGAGATGTGTGCTCTTTGGCATCTTTTGATTTTGTGCACATTGGAATCTTTTGATTTTGTGCTCATTGGCATCTTTTGATTTTGTGCTCATTGGCATCCTTTGATTTTGTGCTCATTGGCATCTTTTGATCAAAAAGTTTAGTAAGAGTAAGATACACCGTTAAACATGACTTTCTATCTGGTTCTATAGCAGGATTTGGGTTAGCAGATCCCAGACCAGTTGGCCTTAGGTGCTAGGTGACGAGCACCCCTTAGAACTTAATTTCCCAAACCAGAAAGGTCACATCGATATATCTTAAACCCATTTGTACCAGTAGAACATGGCTTTCTATCTGGTTCTATTGCAGGATTTGGGTCGGCCGATCCCAGACCAGTTGATCTTAGGGACTAGGTGTCGAGCACCCCTTAGGACTTACTCTCCAAAACCAGAAAGGCCATAGGCACAAACTTTCAAACTAAATGATAGTGCAACAATTTTATCTCAATCACTTGGTTCTAAAACATAGTGCTTTTCCCATATTTTCATTTCCATCCATCATTCTGACATTTAGGCTTTTTGAGCATTATATTCTATATAAGTCCAGATTCACATAACTTTGAGCATTCAACATAATTTCATTCATGTTTTGCTGACCTTTTGATTTATTTCATAAGTGAGAGTTGAAACAAATCTAACTCAGATAATACAACAAGTCTTGTAAAATCATCTTTTAGCACACATTTAATTCATTGAATGAAAATTGAAAATTTCATCTCATTGAATTAAATTTGTAAAGATTCAAGTTTTCAAAGTAGTAGAAGCAAAATATAATCCAAAGTTACCTTTCACCACGTTCCTTGAAACAGAAACATGTAACAGTTAAGGATATCACCTGAGAAGTGTGAGTTCTAAACTGATTTGTTTAGAAGTCTTAGTCTTTGAAGTACGGGTCCTGAACTGATTTGTCCAGAAGCCATAGTCGTTGAAGCACGGGTTTTGAACTGATATGTTCAAAAGCCAATACCTCTTTACTCCCCCTTAATGGTACAAGTAATCTTCTTCCGAGAGTTCAACGCTTTGCTTCAAAATCTGCAAAAACAGATTAAGTAGATTTTGGTACCCAACGTGTCTTGGGTCCTGGCTTGTTAAGCGGAGCTCTATAGGAAGGAAAATGATAAGTACCATACCAATATTGAACACTCTCATTTTTAATAAAACCATTAGTACCACAATAAGAACAAAAAAAATTCTTTTGTGCTAACCTGATTAAATGATTTGCGGAATAGAATGAATCAGGATTAGCAAAAGATTTAGCTTTCAGATTAGTGTTCTTGTTAGGAACAGAGGATTTTGGCTCACCTTTTTCAGTAGACGTACCTTTTACTCTCCATTGCATGTTGACTTTCTTATATGAAGGAAGATCAGCATATTGATACTTGGAAGAATTATTCACCGAGTGATCATAGAATAGATTAGAAGGACGAATCAGACATTCTGAATAGCATTTGGATTTGTTAAATGACTTCACTTTGTAAGATAAGTCATTCCGTTCCTTGGTCACCAAATCAATCTTCTTCTGAATATTAGACTTGACCCTCTTCTCTTTCATGATGTCAGTTGATAATGCAGCCAAATTCATTGTCAATTTATGAATTTCCTGCCGAAATATCTTCCTTTCTTTAGAAAGTTCGTCATTAACGCACCTAGCCTGAAAGTCAGCTTTCTTCATCTTTTCTAGCTCTTGACTTTCTTTATCTAGCTCTTGTCTTTCCTTTTCTAAGTCCTTTTGAAGATCAGAAATTTTCTTTGACAGTTTCGCATTCTTCGCTTCAAAGCTTTTCCTTTCTTTTTCATACTCGACCCTTTCCTTCTCCAACTTCTCCTTTTCAAGAAATAAAACTTTCTCAAAGTCAGAAACTTGTTTTGAAAGTTTTATGCATTTCAGTTCAAGTACTTTCTTTTCTTCAAAAACTTTCTTTTCTTCAAAAGAAAAATTAGACAGTTTTCTCTTTAGATCGGCATTTTCACTGTCCAAATTCTTTTCTTTATCTTGAACTTCTTTTAATTGAGTATGTAACTTTAAGTTCCACTTCACTCTCTTTTCTTCTCTACTCTTCAAGTCGACATTTTCTTTTTGAAGAGTTGTTACTTTCTCTTGAAGATTCTCGATTTGATCGTGCAGACTTGAGTTGTCTTTCTTTGTTTCAAGATCTGCAATATAAACTTCAAGATCAGTTATTCTTTTAGTAAGTTTATCATTTGAAGAAGAAATGTCTAAAATTTGTCTTTTCAGATCAACATTTTCTTCCTCCAATGCTTTTATACTCTCTTGAAGCTCCTTTATGTTATCTTGATGAGTTGTGATCTCAGGTGACTTATTTTTCTCTTGAGTAACTTCAAGCACTACAGTCTTGTCATTCAATTCTTTCAGTTCGGATTCAAGAGAAGAGACTTTGTCTTCTAATAAAGCTTTCTGAGACATGAGCTTTGTATTTTTCCTTGCATCTTCATCAGAATGTCTTATGTATCTATGAAGAAAACCTTCAAGACGCTTGATCTCATCTTCAGCTTCAGAAAGAGTCCATTTTCTCTCTTTTCCTAACTGGCTCCATATTCTTCCACTTAAATCTTGTATGTCAGACATCTTAATAAAATCCTGAAAAAATTTAACAAAAAAAAATTAGATGAAAAAGAACCAAAAACCTAGAACTTTAAATATTGCTAGAAATTTATCGTTCAGAAGATCAAGCAGAAAGTGTATGAAAATACACTATACAAAAAAAATTTATATTAAAATTTTTCTTGAAAAGCTCTTACAGTGTATGAAATACACTATAGAAAAAATTTCGGAATAAAAAATTTTCTCAAGATTTCGGATGTATAAGGATTCGAAATCAAGTTTTTTTTTGTGGTTAAATCACAAGATTTCGGATGTATAAGAATCCGAAATCAATGAATTCGGATGTAGTTGGATCCGAAGTCAATGAATTCGGATGTATAAGGATTCGAAATCAATGAATTCGGATGTAGTTGGATTCGAAATCAATGAATTCGGATGTAGTTGGATCCGAAATCAATGAATTCGGATGTATAAGGATTCGAAATCAATGAATTCGGACTTAACTGAATCCGAATTCACCCAATTCGAACTTAACACGGTTCGAATTCACTCAATTCGGACTTAACTGGATTCGAATTCACCCAATTCGGACTTAACAGGGATCGAATTCTATCCTTGGTAAATCAAAACCAACTTATATTTATCCACAACTTCTCAATTCGAATCTAGCAGGGTTCGAATTCAACTCAATTCGAACTTAACAGAGTTCGAATTCAATGAATTCGAAAGCTTCTTGAGTCGAATTCTATACTTGTGATGCCAAGAACACTCCGAATTCCCTTTGAATGATCCGAATTGTGTATGAATGATCCGAATTCTGCACTTCGAACTTAAAAAACACTAAATCAGCCATAACTTTTTCAATTCTTGATCAATTGTTATGAAATTTGCACAGATTTGTTCGAAATTTGATTCCACACACTTTCTTAGTTAATCACAAATCCTAATTCGATCAATTTAATCGGATTATGATCCAAAATAGTAAGAAAATGTTTTCGAACAAAAACAGATATAAAATGATCAGATCTGCAAATTCTGTGCAGATTTTGGTATAGATCCTTGAATTAAAGATGTTCAGGGATGAAAATCGAGTGCAATGATGTCAAGAATCAATCCAAAAGATCAAAAAATGAAAAAGATGATGATTCTAGATGAACAGTAAATGAAGAAGGATTCGAAATCTTCAATGAATAGTGAATGATGTGTGATCCGAAATCTTCAAGAACAGTGTAAAAAATCTTCAATTTGCTCTTTGATCGGCTTGAATTTTCTGTTTAGCTCTGATACCAAATGTGAAATCCCAAATCTAGCAAGAAATCAAGAATGATGTAGAGAGAGAATCTAGAGAGAACTTGTCATCCATATATTGATCTCTAAAGTGTAAATGACAAATGATAAAAGAGGTTCACAAAAGGTTACTAGCTAATGATCTAGACAAACCTATTTATACCCATAACATACAAGGTATAAAGGCATTAGCAACTAATAAAATACATTGACTTTATAGTAAATCTTGAATACAATAATGCTCTAACACAGTATCTTGCACAGACTTGTTAGAAACACTAAATCGATCACTTATGTACCAAAAAACACAATCAAATTCCGAATTTTGAAGATTTTTATTAGAAAAATCCCAAGAACTCGAGAACTTCAATTTTCTTTAAAAATTGACAAAAATTTCTTCAAAATGTGCATAATCCGATCTGATTAAGCTCTGATACCACTTGTGATCCCACATCTAATCAAGTAACAATGATAAACTCCATAAGATCTTCATTAAAGATGAGAAAGATACAATATTAAGAATGAGATCCCCTTTCTCTCTCTAAACTCTCTCTCTAGGAAGTCATCTCTATTTCACACGTATTAGACTTCCACAATCATAACTCTTAGACTTTTTCCTAATTCTCTACACAAGGTATCTATTTATACCTTTGACTCTCTCATTTAATACATTGAATTTAACCCTTTAACACCCTTACTTTGACTTAGACAAATACATTTGACTCTTACAATTAATACAATTACATATTAAATATTGAATACATTTTATGCACTAACAACACCCCCAGCACACAAACGATTTCTCCAGCAGTTCTGGTACACTATTCACAGTACCACAACCTTCTCTGCCAAAACCAAGAAGGAATTCTTAGTCATTGGTTTTCAGACGGAGCTGGGTCACGGAACCATTTCACCCGCTGCAATTCGCATAGCCCTGAACCTCCCCACTGGCAACAAGCAAAATCCTTTCGTTTCCTTCCCTGACCCAAATTCCTCTGAGGGAAAGGAGGAACTTATGTCCTTTCTAGACAATATGAAATACCTCTGAAACACCGGCCGTGATGGTCACCCTAAGAAGAAGATCACCACTGTCCTGAAGAATAAAATGCTTTCAGAGATCACCTTCATTTTCGCTCATGTGATCAGTTGCACGACAGCGAAAACCGGCTCCACTGACCAAGCTTCAAAGACTCAGTGTGCCATGGCCTATGCTCTTCTTAAAGGCCAATGTGTCGACTATGCCCGAGTCATTTTCGAAGACTCAGAGACACCTGACAGCCCCAACACTGTTCCTTACCCATGATTTATCAGCGATATCCTTCAGTATGGGCTTAAAGACCTCTACCCCACACAAGGAGACCTGTAACTCTCCCAAGTCGGTCCAAAAGTCCTCGTGAAAGTGCAGGATCTAATCTTACAATCAATGTAGAAAGCAGTAATTGAGAAGTTGTATGATTAAGCTCAATTGTATTCAATGATGAACAGGATTACAAATCTAAGAGAGAGAGAATCTCAAAGATTACAAAGAATGAATACAAAGATCTATGGGAATGTCAATCAGTTAGCAATGTAATGCTAACCAATCTATTTATACTGCAACAGAAATATTAAAGCTACAGTACAAATAAGAAAGACTAATAAGAACATAACACATGTCCTAATTAGTTTACAAATTACTAAGTAAAGTATCTCGTCATAAGTTCTGAACAGGTAGTTCAGAACTTCTGAACATTCTTCTGATAACGCTTCTCAGAGCTTCTGACTCTTTCTCTCAGAACTCTGACTCTTCTAGTCATAACATCTGAGTCTTCTTATCAGAACTTCAACACTTGGTTTATTGACAAAACTTCAGATCTAACAATCTCCCCCTTTTTGTCAAATAAACTTGAATTTAGCATCATCCAGGTCTTTCAGAGCAGGAACGATTTTCTGAAGTAGCACATTTCTCAGATTAAGCCTCTTATCAATTTTGACAATGATTTCTTGAATAATTTCAACTTGCTGATTGATTACTTCTTGAATTATATTTGCTTCCTTCACTTTCAGCATCTTTTTCTCCAAATTATGCTTTATAATTCTTAAAGTTCCAGAACAGTATTTTGCAGTTTCCTTTGCTCTGAAGAAGATCTTTCCACTTTTGTTCTTCAAAAACACACCCAAATCTGGATATTTGTGAACACTTCCAGTTTTTAACACCTTTTTCTGTTCATGATCTGTGTTGGGATTTGCCAGATAAACACATGGCTTTTGTAAGTACAAAGCTATTTGAAAATCTGTATAACAGTGCCACCTTAAGATGTAGAACATGGCCTCAATTACCACACTTCTTGCCTTCCTTTCATTTCTGTCTTTGCTTGACTCTATGAAGCATAGAAAGCTGTGTAATCTGTAGAAGTCAACCACTGATAGTTTCTCAAAATCTGCATCAGTAAAGTAATAAACCTTGCCATCTTCTCTCAGAACTTCAAAGGATAAGTACTCCATCTTTCTGAATTTCTTAACCTTCAATTCTCTGATTCCAGTGATTAGAAAATCTGAGTAAACAGCTTGCTTTGTTTTTCTAAGACATCTTAATTTTTCAGCCAACCAGATCTGAGTCTCCTTAGGTCTATCATAATACACGTCCAAGAATTGTACTTCTTTTGGTTTGAAGAACTCAGGTAAATCAAATTCAAGAAAGTATCCATTTAGATCAATGGATATTTCATCTTCTTTAGGTTCAGACTGTTCAGCTTGATCAAAACTAATTATCTGCACATTCTGAGGTGTTGTGTTCTGGACTTCTTCAACTTCATCTGACAGAATTTCATTCACTTCATACTCAGCAGGAAACACAAAATCATTATGTAGAATCTTTTTGGGATTCACCTCAGATAGCAACCATTCACTACAGTTTCTGATTTTTCTTCTAAGATCCAACCTCCTCTTCACACAGTTTATACATCTCTTCTTTAAACTCTCTCTTTCAGTCATCCATAAAACCATCAATGTTACTTTCCAAAAGCTCATACTCTCCTTTTGTGTAGTAGAGATTTTCATATATTTCTTCAGGAAAAATATCATCATGAAATTGTCTGGCTAATGGCACATCACTTAATTCTAGGATGAAATCACATACAGGTTCTTCTAGTCTTTGCAAGTTAATCTTTGGGGTCTCAATTGGTTTTCTGAATACATACTCAGAAGGCATAAAGTAGTCTTTCACTTTCACATACTCTTCTTCTGTATTTAACTCATCACAAAAGTTAAATCTAAAATCATCTTCAAAATCCTGAGTATAATTCACAGTTCTGTCTTCTTCTCCCATTAGATCAATAAGTCTTACCATTTTTATTCCTTGCTGAACTTTTTGAACATTCAAAGCTCTGACTAAATTATTATGCATCCTTCTGATCAACTCTTCACTTAACCTCCTTTCTTCTAATTCAGAATCCGTCATATTTTCTTTGTTATACACCACAATATCTGTACACATGTTGACCACTTCACTTTCCACTGTCTTTTCTGATCTCAATACAGATTCCTCAATAGCTTCAGTTTCATCTGAGTTTCCTTCCATCTCTATGTCTAAGTTCAATTCCTCTGTTTTATCTGAATCACCACCATCTGTACTTTCCAACTCCATTTCCTCTGTATCTGAGCTATCAATCTGAACTATCTGAGTTATTGCCTTTAAATTTTCCTGTGTCTGATCTTCTGAACTTTTTGTACTAGCTAATTGCATATCTGCCATCTCAAAATCTTCTATGCCAATATCATCATCAGAACTTAACCTTTGTCTTTTCTCCCCCTTTTGATGATCATGAGGCTCATTATCATCAAACTTTCTCTTCAAGTTCTGATTAGAAGTACCTTCAGGTTCAGTTTCTGCAATAGGAACAAGATCAAGAGGCGTTGAAGTAGAAGCCAATGATACACTCAGTGCTTTCAGTATAGATTCCTGCATCCCTTGCATTTGTTTTAACATATCTCTTTGAAAACCAGACATTATATCCATGATCACCTTTTTGTGAGAATCCAAGGATTTCTTTACATCATCTACTTTGGTTTCAACAGAAATTAACTTTTTCTCCAACACAACTTTCAAATCTGACATCTCATTATTCAAATCCTCCACCTTCTTCTCCAAATTTTCTACTTTTTCCCCCATCTCCTTGTTTTGTTTCTGAATCTTTTCAAATTCAGAAGTTTCTAACAGTGAACCTGAACCAACAGATGGTCCAGTTTTCATGTGCCCAGAGGGCTCATGGCCTGTAGATAACACACAGTCATCTTGTACAACAGATGCACGTTTGAATGAGGCTTTTGTAATGTTCACCTCACCAGGACTTCCATCCAATCCTCGACACCCAACATTAGGTATGTCTATGAATGTTGTTTCAGGAATTCGAAATTCCTGATTTGTGCAAGTGTCAGAAGGAATTTCAGGCTCAATATGAATAGGACTGTGATATTCAGACTCAATGTGTTGAAAAATAGATTGGGATTTATCACCTCCCTCCAAATGAGTTTGGGATGGTTCCCCGGATTTGTGTGAAACAGTAGCATGTTGAAATGCTTCTGAGTGGATATGGATGGGTTGTTCAAGATCCACCACTAGGTCCATGGTGTTTGTTTCAATATTGGACACCAAGAGATGTGAACCAATAGCATTTGTGGTTACCTGGTCAAGATTAGCTGGTTCAGAGGCATCTCTTTCTGTTTGAACCTCTGTTGACAATCTCTCATCCTCACCACTCTCATTCTGTTTTTCCTCATCAAATCTAACCAAGCTCTCAGAATTTTCCCCCTCAAGTCTCTCAGAATGTTCACCCATCTGAACATCCTCCCCCTCTCTAATTCGACTAGACCCTTCACCTCTCTTCTCAGGTCGGTCCTCTTGGGTAGGGATTTGAGGTAATTCAATTCCCATAGAGGTGCAATAAGCTTTTAAAATCTCACTCTCCCTTGGAATATAGTTCCTAAGTGATTTTGGCAATAGTTTATGATTGGGATAGTTTTCAAGTCTTGTTACTGAGGTCATCTTACCCAAATAAAATGTAGGACCATGCTCTTCATTAGTTCTTCTTGAGATTGTTTTGTTTTCCTGCATGGCATACCAAATAACAATTTGCCAGTACCTTATATAAGGAATGTATGTCAGTGGAGCATCCTTTGTTTTCTTCTGAATTGCTTTCTGATTCTTCTCAAATGTATTCTTCATGTCTTCCCAAAGTATTAAAGTATAGTCATAATGCCTATTCTTCACTAAACCCTGAAAGATCTGAAGAATTTGTTTAGAACCTTGATCAGCAGAACTATTCTTCCCTGACACACATTTATTTACCACATGAAAGAAGCAAGCCCAAATAGGTGGTAATTTGTTTCTTCTGAACAAACTGAGAGTCCTCAATCCTTCATTGTATCCCAACTTCATAAACTCTGCTATTAATTCCTCTGTTAAGGGTGAGTCCTCAAAATCTGTCCTTCTTTGTACATCATCTTTCTCTGGTAAATTCAGCATTTCTCTTTGTGCAGAGATAGATAAGGCAAATGTCACTCCTCCAATTTCAGACACAAACTTATTATCTTCTAACCTCAGATGTTTCCACCATTGTTGTATGTACTGAACAGGAACATTTTTGCTTCTTGTAAACCATTTTCTATAAGGATGATATTTGAATAACTCCATGATAATTCTGTGTTCAGGTTTAAATCGACTTTCCTCAAACAATATAATGCAGTTATTTTCAGACAATTTCAACCATTCACTCTCAGGAACAACTCTTTCTACTAAAATAGGTCTATCTGACATAATAGAACCTGCAGCACTCTGTTCATGTTCAATATTAACGTTTACCTCATCCGCATTTCCTTCAGATTCATCCATTTGTTCATCTTCTCCATCATTTCTTATTGCCCCTTCCTCTGCAACTCTATTTTGTACCTCATCATTTTCCGAATCGGATGAATCCATTATCGATTTTTTAGAATGTAGAGAAATTGGACCACTTCTTCGTATTTCAGACATGATTTAAGAAGAAAACAGACTCAAAGAACTCTGGATTTGATTCGTATCTCACGTTTCGCTCTGGAATTTGAAAAAATTTGAAATAGGGATTTTAAGACCTATTTAAAATCCGCGAAGTTGAAAGGTTTAACAGAAAAGCGAAATCAATGTTATAACGGAGTCAACACATTTGAAATACCACAAAGGATTTAAATGAAATGTGTGGCATTTTCAAACAAATATGAAGCTGACACGTGTTAGTGGATAGAGTTTTGACTCAAGTCAAAGATCTGAATAACACGCACAGATGTTCTGATTCCATGACTCAGAAGAATTTTGCCTTGTAACCAAAATTTTGCCTTGTAACCAAAATGTCATTTAAAATCAACTTTTGACCAATATAAAACATTTTGATTATTCAGAAGAGGTTTGAACAGATAGAAGAACTTTTTATCATCAAAATTCTGTTCATATTAGGATGATTTAAAAAGGATCATTTAAAATCTTATATCTGAATATGAAAAGTTTTTAATTCAGATATAGTTTGAAAAACAAAAAATAATTATCATTAAAAGCTTGTTCTTCTTAGACTGATCAGCGATAAGAAATGAAAACAGATCTTTTAAGCATCACAAAATGATTTCCAAAAGAATTTTGATGCTACCCCTTGACTTGAGCATGCATTTGACTATTAATGATACATAAAGATGAGATAAAAAGATAATAGAAGAAGCATAATCCACATAGTTGAAGTATTTGTATTTCTCAAAAATTAATTTTTGAAAGTTAGATTGCTGAAGTATTGACTCAGAATCTCTGACCTTAAGATTCAGAGGTTCTGATCTCAAGACTCAGAAGTTCTGAACTCAAGACTTAGAAGTTCTGATCTCAAGACTCAGAAGTTCTGATCTTAGTACTCAGAAGTTCTGAATCTTAAGACTCAGAGTTCTGAGTACACTACTCAGACAATTTTACTTAGAAAATTTTTGCATTTTTAAGAAAGAGAAAAAAATATTTTCAATTAGGCAGATTAAGCATTCCTATTTTACATATGAGAAAAGAAAACCTTTTGTGATCAAGAGGCTTTGTGAACAAGTCAGCCAATTGATACTTTGTATGCACAAAGTGCATCTCTATAGTTCCTTTTTCCACATAGTCCTTTATAAAATGATACCTCACATCTATATGCTTAGTCTTCGAATGTTGAACAGGGTTCTGAGTAATGGCAATTGCACTTTCTGAGTCACAATAGATGGGAATTTTGTTAAACTGATATCCATAGTCCATGAGTTGTGTTCTCATCCACAATGTTTGAGAGCATGAAGCAGCAGCAGCAACATACTCTTCTTCAACAGTTGAAGTGGACACACAATTCTGCTTCTTTGATGCCCAACTCACTATTTTATCTCCCAAAAAGTGACAAGCACCAGATGTACTCTTTCTGTCCAACCTACTTCCTGCATGATCAGCATCAGTGAAAGCAGTCAATTTGAAGTCAGTTTCTTTTGGATACCATAAACCTAGATCAGGTGTTCCTTTGAGATATCTTAAAATCCTTTTGACAGCCAACATATGTGATTCTTTTGGGTTAGATTGAAATCTAGCACAGAAACAGGTAGAAAACATGATATCTGGTCTACTTGCAGTCAAATAAAGTAATGATCCAATCATACCTCTATAGAGTTTGATATCTGCTGAAACACCTTTGAGATCAGCATCTAACTTTATGTTAGTTGCCATAGGTGTTCTCATAGAAGCACAATCAGACATTTTGAACTTTTTCAGAATGTCTCTGACATATTTTCCTTGATTTATAAAAATAACTTTTGGTAATTGTTTGACTTGAAGACCAAGGAAAAAATTCAGCTCACCCATCATGCTCATTTCAAATTCAGATGACATGATTTTTGAAAAATTATCACATAATTCTGGACTGGTAGAACCGAATATTATGTCATCAACATAAATCTGAATCAGAATTAAATCATCACCCTGTTTCTTTAAGAACAAAGTTGTGTCAATCTTACCTTTCTTGAACCCTGAACCTAACAAGTGTTTAGTAAGAGTGTCATACCAGGCTCGTGGTGCTTGTTTTAGACCATATAAAGCTTTGTCTAAAATATAAACATGATCAGGAAATTCTGGATCAACAAAACCTTCAGGTTGATGAACATACACCTCTTCATTAAGTTTGCCATTTAGAAAGGCTGATTTGACATCCATTTGATACACCTTGAAGTTTTTATGTGCAGCATAGGCCAAAAATATTCTGATTGCATCTATTCTTGCCACTGGTGCAAATGTCTCATCATAATCAATTCCCTCTTGTTGACAGTATCCCTTAGCAACCAATCTTGCCTTGTTTCTGATAACAACATCTGATTCATCCTTTTTGTTTCTGAACACCCATTTAGTTCCAATAATAGATTTACCTTCTGGCTTTGGAATGAGTCTCCAAACTTTATTTCTTTCAAATTGAAGCAATTCCTCTTGCATTGCTGAAATCCAGTCTGGATCCTCTAGGGCTTCATTAGCTTTCTTTGGTTCAATCACACTCAAGAAACCAGCAAACATTGCTTCATTTGCTGTAGCTGATCTGGTCTTTACTCCTGCTGATGGATCACCTATTACTTGATGAATAGGATGATTTTTAGTCCATTTATTAGCACTAGGGAGTACATCAATCTCTGAATAATTGTTGTTTGCATCATTCTCATCAATGATTGCTTGTAATTCTGAACTGTCCCCTTGTTCTGATGTATGAGTAGGAGTTGCATCCAAGTTTGAATTCTGATCAATGAAGTCAGAATTCTGAGTGACTTGTTCAGAGTTCTGAGTACAAGAATCAGAATTCTGATTACAAGGTTCAGAATTTTCACCACTTGTATTTATTAGATTTGGACATTCCTCTGATGGACCTTTGTCAGAAATTACAGTTGATTGAACTATTTCTGGAGTCTTATTTTTCATCTCTTTGACCATCTTTGGATTTTCATACTCTGCATAAGAATCAGAAATTAGTTCACTAAAAACATCCTTAAATAGTAAATTGAGTTCTGAACAAATAGGATTAGAATTTGTATCAGAAGTCATTTTTGTCTTGTACTGCATGAGTTCTGAACTGTCTTGTTCATAAGTCCTATTTCTGGCTTCATCAAAAGTTACATTTATGCTCTCCATCATCCTCTTGGTTTTTCTATTGTAGATTCTGAATGCTTTGGAAGTTAAAGAATAACCCACAAAGTATCCTTCATCTGCCTTTTTATCGAATTTGGTAAGATTTTCTCTGTCTCTAAGAACATAGCACCTGCAACCAAAAATATGAAAGAATTTGATTAATGGTTTTCTTTTATTTATCAGTTCATAAGCAGTCTTATTTAATCTCTTATTGATTAAAGTTCTATTCTGTGTAAAACAAGCAGTTGCAATTGCTTCAGCCCATAGGAAAGTAGGAAGATTTGCATAAGCCAGCATTGTTCTCGCAGCTTCAACTAGAGTTCTATTCTTCCTTTCAACAACACCATTTTGTTGAGGAGTTCTGACAGCAGAAAAATTGTGAGAAATCCCAGAACTTTCTAAAAAATTCTGAAGAGTCTCATTTCTGAACTCTGTTCCATTATCACTTCTGATTTTCTGAACTGGAAGTTGTAAGAGAACTTGAATCCTTTTGATAAAATTTATCAATGTAGTAGCAGCTTCTGACTTAGCTCTTAGGAACTCAACCCATGTGTATCTGGAGAATTCATCAACAATCACAAGCATATATTTCTTTCCTCCCATAGATTGAACTGAAATTGGACCACAAAGATCAGTATGAATCATTTCTAATGGTGCTTTGCAAGATGAGTCCATTTTTAATTTGTGAGAACTCTTTTTCATCTTGCCCATTACACAAGCTGAGCATAATGATTCTTTTTCAAATTTAAGCTTTGGTAAGCCTTTAACCAGATGTTTTGCAAGGAGATTATTAAGATCTTTGAAATTCAGATGAGAACATCTTCTGTGCCAAAGCCAGCATTCATTTGCAGTTGATTTTGATAAAAGACAAACTGTATTTAATGTTTTCAATTTTGAAAAATTAACTACAAATAAGTCCATATGTCTTTTGGCCCAGAAGACTTTAACATCATTTTCAGTTAAAATCATGCAACCTGTTATTTGAAACTTAATTTGACAAAGACTGTCTAAAAACTGACTTATGCTGAAAAGATTATGCTGTAATCCTTCAACATAGAAAACCTTTTGGATAGTCAGATCCCCTTTAGTTAAATCCCCATAACCTTTGATTTGTCCTTTGCTGTTATTTCCAAAGTTTACTGCTCCTCCAGCCTTTTCTGTGAAGTTTGATAGAAAAGACTTCTGACCTGTCATGTGTCTTGAAGCTCCTGAATCTAAAAACCACACATGACAACCCTGCAAAAGGATCAGTTAGGTTTAGGTACCCATTTTGGAATGGGTCCATCTTTGTTAGCTTTGTCATTGGATTTAACATTAGTACCTTTTACTCTCCACTCAAAATCTTTCTTCAAACACCACTTTCCTTGAACTTTTATGAAGTCAGAACATTTTCTGCTTACAAGCTTGTTCAAATTCTTTTTGAGAGTTGTAACTTTTGGTTTTGCTATATTTTCAACTTTCTTTTCTTTTATCTTTTCTTTCTTCTGAGTCTGAGGAACAGAAATTTTCTTCTTTTCTGTATTTTGAGGAACAGAAACTTTCTGAATATCTTTTCTTATGTATGAAACAGAAGTTATTTTGACTTGACATTTATGAGAATATTGGAATGAATCATTTTTACATCTAACACAAACAAGATTTTTCTTTGCAAGTGACAATAATATTGGAATGAATCATTTTTATTGATACTGTTCAGAGTACAATTGCCCTTATTACAAGAATTTCTAGCTTTGAGTTCAGAAGTAGATTTCATTCTAAGCTTCTCAAGATCCCTTTTCAGATCATTCAACTTTGCAAGATCATCTTTCCTTTTGCTTTCTTCTTTTTCTGAAAAATTCAAGTTCTTTTTGTTAGAAGAATTAGATGATTCACCTTTTTCATATGTACTTGATTCATTAAAGAATTTATCATTTTCTCTTGAAGCATTAATTTTAAAAAGATCATACTCAGTCTTCAGTTTTTCAAGCTCTGTTATTTTCTGAATAAAAATATTCTTTTCTTTCAAAGCTTCTTCAAGTTTAATATCCACCTCACAGAAATCATTTTCAAGTTCATCATAAGCTTTCCTTAAGTCCTCAAGTTCTTGACTCACAAGATTAAATCTCTTTTCAAGTTGCAAAAATTCATCTGATTTTGTTTCAGAAAATCCAGTTGAATCAGACTTCTGACTACCTGAGTCAGAGTTCTGATTTACAGACTCAGATGTCTGATCTTTAGACTCAGAGTTCTGACTACAAAGTTCAGAATCCTGACTAGAAGTTTCAGACTTCTGATTGACTATTTCAGAATTTTTACTTGTGTCAAATATGCTCTCAATGTCATGATATGAAAAACTTGGTTGTTTATTTTTGTAGCTGACATTTAAAGAATCATACTTGAATTTAGTATCATTGTATCTTGGCTTCTCATCTGTTGGTTTAGAAACTTCTTTCTTAACCTTTTCTTCTGAACCAACTGACTTTTCGGTTTTAGACTCAGAAATTTTCTCATCTGACTTTTTAGAGTTTGGTCTTTGCAAATTGTCAGAACTTGTTATAGAACTAGCAGGTCTTATGAAAACTTCAACAATTTCTGGGATTTTTGGCTTAGAAACTTGAAGTTTTTCATACAAGTTGATTGGAGCTCTTTTTAAAGTGACATTTTCTTCCAATCCCAATCCCTTCTTTGGGTTGTAAAATCTTGTATCTTTAACATTGCTTAATAAAAGATTTAGTGTTTGCTGACTCTGACCCCATTTCAAATTCAGATCTTCTAATTCTTTAATTTTGGTGTATAAATTCTTTCTTTCTTCAAATAACATATCAAATTTTATTTGTAAATCACCTTTTTCATCCTTTATTTTTGAAAACTCAACTTTTAGTTCAGAAAGCCTTTTCATCAATTCAGAATTTTCATCTTTAACTTTCTGTTTCTCAGCCTCAGATTCTTCATATTGTTCTTTTATTACTTCTTTTTCAATTCTGAATTTGTTAACCAAATTTCTTTCTCCTTTTATCTGTTTTCTTAGATTAGCAAATTCAGTTTTCATTTCACCAATCTGTGTCATTAACGCTAATTCAAGTGAAGAATGTACCTCAGCAGATGACTCAGAATCAGCATCTTCAAAATCAGAATCATCCTCATTCCTCATTTTGCCATATAGCTCTGCATCTGTGGAAAGTTGATATGATCATCTTCATCAGAAGTGTAGTACAACCAATTCTCCTGTTCAGCCAACAAAGCAATTTTATCATCTCTCTTCTTTGCAAGCTGAGCCTTCTTGGTGTAGTACTCATAGTCTTTCACAATTTTAACTCTGCAATCCTTAGCATAGTGGCCAGATTTTCCACATTTGAAACACAGATTCTTTTCTTTTCTCTCATCCTTCTCTTCTTTGTTTTCTTCACTTCTCTCTACTCTCTTTTCAAACTTATTTTCTTCTTATAATCTGAACTCCCAACTCTCTTATAAGTTCCTTGAAATCTACCCTTCCCATACCTTTTGTTGAAAGTATTTGTCAACAAAGCTAGTTTCTCAGCCATTATCTTGATATCTTCATCATCTTCTGATCCTTCTTCCTTGTCAGATTCTTCCAGATTAGGTATCTCTGATAGATATGCAGTCTTTTTGGGTGCTTTGATTGCTTTGGACTTTGATAAGAATGCTAACTGATCAGCAACATTTTTCTTCTCTTCCACAACTAACTTGACAGAATCTTCATGTTGATTAAGAACACAGAACAGATCATTTAAGTCTTCTTCACACATATCCTTGTTCATTTGCAGACTTATGGCAAATGATGACCATTCTGAATTTAGACTGTTCAGAAATTTGTATTTTATTTCTGACTTCGTTTTCTTCAGTCCATTTCTTCTCAAGTCATTTAGAATAGTGCAAAATTTACTGTATGTCTGTGTCAAACTTTCTGACTCTTTTGCTTTGAACCTTTCATAAGCATTTATGCTTTGATTTAACTTTGCCTGAATAGATCTCACATTTCCTAACATCTGCCTTTCCAATTCGTCCCACATTTCTTTAGCTGATGATCCATTATCAATTCTGTTAAGAACCTCATTTGGGACAGCCAAAGTCATCAAAGTAATTGCTCTTTTGTCAATAGCATGCCTATTCTTCTGTTCAGCTGTGTATTGGGAATAACTCTTTTTCACCCTGGTCGCTGGAATTTCTGGAGTTGTCTCTGTAGCAGGGGTTGCGGCAACATCGATATACACTTCAATTAGACCTTCTCGAATGGAGATCATAAGATTTTCATCAATGTTGTCTAGGAATTGGATCATACGAATTTTCCATTGCTGATACTCTTCAGGTATAAGAACAGGCGGTTTGGTTTCAGATCCCATGGCTAGATATTCTTTAGAAGACATGATTGTAAGAAAATTCAACAGAAAGACAAATTCGAATTTCTTGATCGAAATGTAACAGGTAATTCAAGAATTGCCAAGAATTCAAGAACTAGCCCTAGCAGCGGAATCGATTTTTGAATGAATCAAGAAATCTTCAAGAAATTGATCAATCGATCTTCGCGATAACAATCTTGAACGAATTTGTTTGTTGATTTGCTCTGATACCAATTGAAAGTGCAGGATCTAATCTTACAATCAATGTAGAAAGCAATAATTGAGAAGTTGTATGATTAAGCTCAATTGTATTCAATGATGAACAGGATTACAAATCTAAGAGAGAGAGAATCTCAAAGATTACAAAGAATGAATACAAAGATCTATGGGAATGTCAATCAGTTAGCAATGTAATGCTAACCAATCTATTTATACTGCAACGGAAATATTAAAGCTACAGTACAAATAAGAAAGACTAATAAGAACATAACACGTGTCCTAATTAGTTTACAAATTACTAAGTAAAGTATCTCGTCATAAGTTCTGAACAGGTAGTTCAGAACTTCTGAACATTCTTCTGATAACGCTTCTCAGAGCTTCTGACTCTTTCTCTCAGAACTCTGACTCTTCTAGTCAGAACATCTGAGTCTTCTTATCAGAACTTCAACACTTGGTTTATTGACAAAACTTCAGATCTAACACCTCGACTACAAACCGGTGAAAAAACGAGGTAAGTCTTTCTACCCTACTCTCTCTTCTTCGCAACTCTACTTCTTCTACTTCAGTGGCAATCCCTACCGCTGATACCCAGGCTACTACCACTTCCTCCCTGAAAAAAAGAAAACACTTTTCATCCCAACTTGGCAGCCGTAAGACAAAGAAGCCCTCAACGGAGCAACCCAAGCGTTTTCAGACGGAAGACTCCACACTAGCCTCTTCACAGGCAACGATGGAAGATTTCGTGGTCCACTCCACCACATCTGCAGAAGCCACCCCTTTCACAACCGCTTCAGAGACTCAGTTCACTAAAGTCAACACGGATGAGAACCCTGAATCTACAGTGCCTCAAAGCGCTGCTGAGATTATTTCCAGCGGATCCAACACTGAAACTAAAACCACCTCCACTCCTCTCTCAGTCGTCGCTTCTCCTTCTACTTCTTTCATCTATACTATCTCCCCGACGATGCCATAATTCCCTTTCATGGACACAAGTGCTGCTGCCCTACAAAACTTGATTTAGCAGAACGCAACTGGACATGTATGTACGTTTATTCCTGTCAGATCTCTTGAAGATGGCATGGAACACTTTTTAGGGATCCGAGACTTCAACACCTTCTCCAACCCTCCTACACGTATCCAAACACCATCCACTCCTCTCTCTGCACCCCTAACTTCTGAGCTTAGCTCACAAGTTATTTTCTTTTACAGGTCTAAATTTGGGCACCATCAGCTCGTCCCTTACGGATATAGCTATAAAGGTGGATAATCTTGCCTCTACCCTCTCCAATAATACTTCAGCGGTAACAGACGCTAGAGAAACACTGAAGAACATCTCCCTTGCTATCGCTGACAAGGTGATAAGTCTGTGTTTTCAAACCACACATTTATCATCTTCATGGCTTTCCTTAAGTGAGGTTCCCCAGAGACTTTTACTCTCTTACTTACAGAGATTAAGTTTAGAAAATTAGGTTTGTTGACTTTTCCTTCTGTAAATAGAGATGACAGAGGTTTATTCTTCTTGTTTTCTGTACCTTGATTAATATCACTGTACCCAATACCTCGCCTTCCTATTTGAGTATTTATTTTCTCATACACCTTTTGAGCATCACGATAATTTTTAATTAAAACATCTCTTCTAAGTAGATCTTGCCAAAGGACTTCTCTTTCCTTTTGAAAATATTCTTTAAGAGCTAAAATGTTAAGTCTGTCGCTTTCAGAATCTGAAAGTTCTTTTGTTTTGGATTTTAACGAAGTATTTAATTCAGAAATTTTCTCTTTTAAAGGAAAAAGATTCTTGTTCCAGTGTGCTTCTAATTCTTCCTTTTCTTTGAAAATCTTTGCCTTTTCTTCAGTAAGAAGTCTAGCTTCTCTTTCATAAAAAGTGAGTTTTTTCTGAAATATCATCACAATTCATTTTCAGTTCAACATTTCAGTTTTAAATATAAGCAAATCAACTTCTGTAGTACTAGAGATGGAGTTTGAAGTAGATACCTCAGTGTCAGAGTCAGAGCTGATGTCTGCCATGGCACAGAACAAGGCATTTTTGGTGAATTCTTCATCAGAGATTGTATCTGACTCCCAGTCTTCCTTGTTCACCACTTTGTTCGCCATGAGTGACTTTTGAGCATAATAATTGGCTTTCTTTTTGTAAAAAGCTGAGTCCTTCTGTGGGCGATTTGATCTGTTTCTACATTCATTGGCAAAGTGGCCTGGCTTCCCACAGTTGTAGCAACCTTGGTTTTGGGAAGTATTACCAGCACGATCGTCGGACTTCTGTCGGTCACCACCTTTTTCCAATCTGCATTCATTTGCATAATGACCAGGCTTGCCACACTTGTAGCATTCTTGTGGTGTGTAGCTTGCCTTGTCACATGACCTCTGTCGGTCATTTCCTCTGTTGTATCTTTCACTCGACCTCTGTTGGTCGTTACTTCTGTCGTCTGACCTCTGTCGGTCAGTTGATTATTCTATTTTTCCTTGATCCCTTCTATTCCAATCTTCTCTTCTCTCTCTGCCATATCTATCATTTCCAAAATTCTTTTGGTTTCCTCTGAATTCTCTTGTCAATAGAGCTAAGGATGTAGCTATTGATGCCAGAGTAATTTCCCCTTCTTCCACAATCTCTTCATCTTCGCTGTCAACCACTACCATCTTTTTCTTTTTCTCCTTTTTCTTTTCCTCTGTAGTTCTTTCTTTCCTCGGCCTCTCTGTATCTTCTGTAGTTTTGCCAACCAAAGCAAGAGGTGCAAGGGTTAGTGTCTTTGTTTGTGCGATTTGAGGCTCTTGACCAGCTAATGTTCCGTAGAGGTCTGAAAGAGTCCAGGAATCTAAATCTTGATTGGTTTGTAAAGACATAGATAGCTGGAGCCATTCTTCGTTCAGACTTATGAGAAACATGACATTATTCTCTTCAGAAGTTATGTGGATGCCGAACTTTTTGCAGTTATTGATCAAAGAGTTGAACCTGTCGTATGTTGTCTGCATAGATTCATTTGTCAGGGCTTTAAAAGCGTAATACTCGTTTATGTATTGAGCCCTTCGGTTTTTCTGAGTTTTAGCTCCCCCCTTCAAGTTGTTTTTCCAGTTCTTTCCAAAGATCATACGAGGATTCGCATGCATCTAAAGACTGGAAGAGTTCGTTGGGGATTGCCATAATCAGAATTCTTTTTGTTTTCTGCGCGAGTTCATCTTTTATCTTGTCTTGATCTGACCAACCATCCCTGGTTTTAGGTTTTTGATGCTCAGGGATTTCAGGAGTGTCAGCTGTCGCTGGTACACGAGGTACTATTAACATAGGAACATGAGGAGGATTATAAAGGTATTGTACGAGCTCTTTATCAGTACCCTCAAAGAAGTGGATCATTCTTATTTTCCACTGAGGATACTCATTTCTTAGAAGAGAAGGTGGTTTGGTTAATGAACCAGCTGTGAAGAAGTTTTATGTGCTTGTCATTTTAAGAGTGAAAAGATTCAGATTGAAGATATGACACGAAAAGTACGAGAGAATGAACTTGAAGGATTTTCTGGGTTTGAAAGTTCTTAACAATGTACTTTTATGGAGTTTTAACTAAAGAAACAGTTTCTCTTGATTTACCAGATATCGAATAAACCGATAATGGCTGAAAAGTAGAATCTGTTTGACGAAATGAATAGCAGGTTAAAATCAGACCTTGTTTCTATCAATAATCTTGTTAAACGAGGATCGCTTGATATTGAAAAACCAAGCTTCTCTCTGATACCAATTGTTGGTTCCCGTATTTGATTAACAAAGATTATCTTATCTATTACTTGAAATAAGATGTGTTGCGGAAGCGTATTTGAAGAACTAACAGATATGTTTGTATAGAAACAATACAGAATATCAAATAAACAGTATATGAAGAACAGATGAATATCTCAAAGTTTTCCTGTATTTGATGAAGAACACTAATAATAGATTTGACGTTAATTGTGTGTGTTTTTCTTGTATATTAACTGGTAAGGAAGAACTCAACATGAGTCTTCCTTTTATACTACTACAAAAGAACTATTATAGACAAAAGGACTAATGCTACATGAAAGAAGGGATGGCATGAACAATTGGAAATCTGCATGCATTAAATGCGCTGATATCAACTTGCAAGGATTCCTATCAGAGTTTGACACGTGTTTGTTGTCGGACCATGCCTTGTACAAGTTGATGAACGGACCCTGGAACAGTAGCAAGATATTTCTGTAACAGTGGTAAGATATTTCTGCAACAGTGGCAAGATATTATAAATATCTTCCAAGTCTTTAATCTGAACCGCAGAGGCTCTGTCAAGGGTGACAGAGGTTCTGCGGCTCGGTCCTTGGTGAGCATTCTTCTGTAGATCCCTCTTTGGTCCTTTGTGAGTAGTCTTCTGTAGATTCTTCTTGGGACTTGGTGTTCTTTGAACGATCGTTTTCTTTGGCAGAGCTTCTGTGGAACACCGCAGAGCTTCTGTGGAACTCTTTCATACTTAGCCTATTTTTAAATACTTCTAATATTATGAATATTTGGAGCTAACAGATTCATTCAACGATCGCTGATCATGAATCCTGTTCTACAAGCAACTTTTGTCTTATCTCCTTGCACGCCTCTGTATGATTTTTTCAGAGCGGACATCCTTTTTATCCAGGATCGTACAACCAACTCTGCAACTACACTATTCATCATGCGGCCACTAGGATGTTTGCTGAAGTCAAATCATGCAACCAATCAGAGGTTGCCACATGTAAAGGTATACTGACTGCATTAAATGCATGAAGTGTAAATAGAGAACCCTACTTCATTTCTGAAGTGCTTAGCTCTTCTCTCGCTGAACCTCTTAGTGCTTAGAAAATTATCCTTAGTTTTCTAAATCTTCTGTCTCTATATTTCTAGTGCAAGAAATATGTGTGTTCTCATAGTTTGTTTAGATTAGGTTTTTAACTTGATCTTATTCCACAACAAACTGTAAATTGTTTGATGATATCAACAAACAATTTAGAAAGATAAAAATTTATGTTTGTATTCACCCCCCTTCTACAAACTTGTATAACCTTCGGGACCAACAAATCTGTCGTCCGTGCTCTGTATGGATTCTGACGGCAGAGCTTTGAACGCATAATACCTGTTTATGCATTGATCTCTTATGTTCTTTTGGGTCTTCGCCCCTCCCTCTAGATGTTTTCCAAGCTCTTTCCACAGCTCGTATGCAGATTCAAAGGCGTCTAAGGACTGGAAAAGATCATTTGGTATTGCCATGATCAGAAGACGTTTGGTTTTCTTTGCCTATTCATACTTTTCCCAATCTTATGTGGACCATTTGTCAATGTCCTTTGGTTTTTCGTATTAAGGTACCTCCGGTGATGTTGGATTTTCGGGTACCCTAGGGACAGTAACTATGATCCCAGAAACAAGTAGGTGAAGATATGATCAACAACCGCTGGTCATCTCTCATTAACATCAAGATTAAGGTTACAAAGTATAGAGAGAACAATACAGGTGATTGGATATGGAAGTTACGGAATGTTAAGTTCTAAGGAAGAATCTAGGCTATTTATACCTAGACTAGGAAATTACAAAACAAGTCCTTTAACTTGGATACAATTAACATTTCGTGCACCAACAATCTCCCCCTTTGGATCCAAGTTAGAAGAACACATAATTTATCTCAGCTGCTCTAGAGGTATATATATCTTCCTTATCCCAAAAATGATTTCAAACATTCTAAGAGCATTTATGTACTCTAGTCTTTTCTCAATAACATCCAGAGCTTTGTTAATCAGAATCTTCTCTTTCTCTTTTAGAATCACCAGCTATTGTTGATCCAACCTGAACTTTTCATTCTACCGAATCTTTATCACCTTGAAAGTTCCATCACTGTACTTGTTGACTTCAATGAACCTCATGAACTTCTTCCTTTTCTATCCATTAATGTAAATAATCCCAAACTCTGTCTTTTCAAGAATCATGTACACAGGTATGCCTTGAGCATCAGGTAATCTTATATTAGCCTTAAAACACGTTTACTCTGATCTGACCTGCCTCCAACGCCATTTGAAAGTCAGTCAGGTAAGCCAGCTTTACAAGATTTTTCATAAATCTTTTCACAGATTGATACGCCTCATACCATGTCTTATCTTTGATGGCAAGCCTGGCAAGAATGTCATATTATCGGAAAAAGTGTTCACATGTCAAAGACTTGAAATCTGCTTCACTGAACGACCATTCTTTACCATCAGTTCTGTAGACTGTGAATCTTGGATATAACACATTCAGTATTCTTTCTGATTCAATCTTTGTAATCCTCACGATCTCTTTATCTGTTCTTATCAACTTCAACTCTTGGTCTTTGTGTTTCAACAAGTGTAGGTACTCAATCTGGTGTAGGGATGGTAGCTTCTCAATAGAATACAACTTTATCATGTCAACCGGTTGAACTTTGCTCACAAATAAACCTCTTATGTCATTTTCTTCTGATCAAAGATTCTCGCTCAATTAACTGCTGGAATACTCTCATTTCTGCTTCAGATACCAGATCTTTTATCTTCTCTTCAGGTAGATCTGGTATGACTGGAACATCTATAACTGGATCATTTGCTTTAGATACATTCTTATCATCAGAATCATAGACATAAGTTTGTACATTCACAACATCAAATAAATCATCAAGTTCCTCTTTTATCTTGATAACTGCATTTTCAGGTTCATCTTCAGAATCCACATAAATGATATCCTGAATAAGATCATCAGCCATTTTCTCCTCTTTCGTTCTTTTATCACTTCCTTCAGGCTTTTCAACCGTAGGAATGATATCATCAAGAACTCCATGTACATCACCTTCTTGTACATTACCACAAGAACCACTTGTACCAACATTCAAAACAACTATTTCAACTTGTGTACCAGAACCACTTGTTTCCCCCACTTTTTGTCTCTTACTTATCTCCCCCTCATGGTGATCAGGATCAGAATCATGATCATCATGCTTTCTCTTACTAGACTGGGCTTGAACACCGCAAGTTTGTTCTAAAATTTTGATACGGTCAGAAAGGGTTTTGAAACCAAGAGAAATGGCTTCAGACATATCAAAAATGGATTTGTTTAAGGTATGGATATCAACTTGGGTAGGTAACTAGTTCTGAATTTCGGGTTGTCTTCTCAATAAACCAACTAACTCCAACTCTTCTCTACATTTATTATCACCTTCCTCTAACAATCGGATTAACAACTGAGATTTAAGTTCAAGTAAAGGTAGGTTACGAGGTACCTTGCTTTGTGGTGTAGGCTGAGATTTTGGATCAGGTTGAACTTCGGATTCGTAACTGATGTTTCTATCACAGATTTCCCTTTCACAGCTCGACTAACTTCGTTAGAAAGTTTCTCCACAATCTTTCGCATTTCATCCCACTGCGCCTTGTAAGAAGTATTCAACGAGCCAATCGCCAACTCCAAACGTTTTACTGAAAGAAAGTTATGGGGAGGAGGACCCACCAAAGATCTTGTTAGAGCATTATTGTATTCAAGATTTATTGTAAAGTCTTTTTTTACATCTCAATCACTTGGTTCTAAAACATAGTGCTTCCCCCATAAATTCGTTTCCATCCATCATTCTAACAAATAGGCTTTTTGAGCATTATATTCTATATAAGTCCAGATTTACATATTTTCGAGCATTCAGCATAATTTCATTCATGTTTTGCTGACCTTTCGATTTATTTCAGAAGTGGAAGTTGAAACAAATATAACTCAGATAATACAAAAATGCTCATAAAATCACCCTTGACAAATTGAAAATTTCATCTCATTGAATGAAAAATTGAAAATTTCATCTCATTGTATTAAATTTGTGAAGGTTCAAACTTTCAAAGCAGTAGAAATGAAACATAATGCAATGTTACATTTCACCACTTGTTCCTTGAAACAGAAAGATGTGTCAGTTAAGGATATCACCTGAGAAGTACGAGTTCTAAACTGATTTGTTTAGAAGTCTTAGTCTTTGAAGTACGGGTCCTGAACTGAATTGTTCAGAAGCCGTCATTTCTTTGAAGAACGGGTCCTAAACTGATGTGTTTATAAGCCATTAATCTTTCCTCCCCCTTAATGGTACATATCATCTTCAAAAAATTTACCGCTTCTCTTCTGTTTTCAATCATGTGTGTGGTATATATGTAACATTCAGCACAACACATGAAGAACCTACAAAACAGATTAAGCAAATTTTGGTACCCAACGGGACTTGGGTCCTAGTGTGTTAGGTGTAGATTTCTTAAAAGGAATACTGTAAGTACCGTACCAATAAGAATTATAATCTTTATGCACAAAATCATTTGACCCACAATAAGAACAACAAATTTTCTTTTGTGCCAACCTAATCAGATGATTTACAGAATGAATAGGATTAGGTTTAGCAGAAGATTTACCTTTTGGCGCATTGTTCTTCTTGGCATTTGATGTGGAAGCAGATGATTTTGGTGCATCTTTCTTTGGAACTGTTGTGCCTTTGGCTCTCCATTCCATCTTCACCTTTTTTAAGATTGGAACTTCTTCAGGTTTGGAAGTATTAACTTTAGGCACATTTGTTTTGTTATCTGATTTATCAAGCATAGGATTATAGAAGAGATTTGTTGAACGAATGTGATCTTTTTAGAAATTAGTTGATCTATTAAATTGTTTAGCAGGAATGTTTTTAAAACTTGAACTTGAAGTAGTTTTAAAAGAGCATTCAGAATCATTTGAATCAACAAATGGAGTCTGAAAGATAGTGTCAGGACTGACCTGCTTTGACACATCAAATTTAAAAATGATGTATTCAAGTTCTTTGACTTTGTTTATCAAAACATTTTTCTCTTTAAAAATTAGATCAAATTTCTTTTGGAGATCAGATTTGATCAATTGATCCTTCATAATGTCTGTTGATAAACCAGATAATCTTTTGGTAAGGTTAAGAAACGCATCTTCAAAATATTTGCGTTCCAATTCAAAATCTTTTTCCAATAATTTTCTTTTATCAATTATCTCTTTGAAAGTTTCCATATTTTTCTTTTTAAGGGTTTTATTTTCCTATTCAAAGAGATTTTTCTTTTCTGTGAGATCTTTTCTTTCCTTTTCCAAAACATTTTCTAATTCAGAGATTTTCACGGAAAGCTCAGAACTTTTAATCTCAAAAGATGTGCGTTCAATTTCAAAAACAGCTCTTTCTTTTTCGAGATTTTGTTTTTCTAAAAATAAAACATTCTCAAAATCAGAAATTTGTTTTGAAAGTTTGATACATTTTAGTTCAAGAACTTTCTTTTCATCTAATGATTTCTTTGAAAAATCAGAAAGTTCCTTTTCAAAGCTTGCTTTTTCATCTTAAAAAATTGTTCTTTCTTTTAGAAACTCTTCTTTTTCCTTTCTCATCACTTGTTCAAAATCAAATATTTTCTTTGGCAGCTCAGCATTTGTTTCTTCTAAAGAAATCGCCATGTTTGATTTTGAATCCCTTTCACATTGCTTTAAATCAGCTTGAGTCTTCAGGTCAGAAAGTTGTTGCTGAAGATCTTGATTATTCTTCTGTAAAGTATTGATCTTTCTTTTTAATAGCTTTTTCTCATTCTTTTTGTTGATAATAGTATTACGTTCTTGCTCTTCTTTAACACGCAATTTTTCACTAAGAGCCATCAAATTTGAACGTATACTATCAAAACATTCGTCGAAAGAATATTGTGATTCAACTTTTGCTTCAGGTGCTGACACCTTGTCGTTTGGAGTGACTTTTTCCTCTGTATGATACATCTTGATAAGAATTCAGAAAAGAAACACAAAAAAATTAGATGAAAAATACAAAAAAATAATACCTAATAGAGTGATCGTCAAAAGAAACTTCGCTTAGAAGTTAGAATTATGTGCACACTCTTAGAAACCAGAAAAACACAATTAAAGTCAGAAAAAATTCAAAAATAAAATCTGAAAAACAAATTATAAATTTGTCTTCAAAAAATTAATTTTGAAAAAAATTACGCGGAAATGTTGGACTTTAATTGATAAACCTGCAAAATAAGAGAAAAATATGTCAGTTACGAATAAAAGCAGGTAAATTTGACAAAACTTCGACACCAAAATGACTAAAAATGTCAAAAATACAAAATATATGGACTAAAAGTGAAAAATACTAAGACTCAACAAAAACAAGGACTAAAGATTGACAAAAATCGAAACTTAAGAATCTAAGGACTAAAAGTGTAAAAACCTAGAAACTAACTAGTCTAGGAACTGAAAATGTAAAAAAAAACTTAAACTTAAACTACAAGGATTAAAACTGTAAAAATATAAAAGCATTAAATGCAATTCAGCACATCCAACTGTTCATGCCATCCTTCCAACTATTCATACTGTCCGTTCTGAATAGTAGCTCATGCTTGATGGTCCCCTTTGAGTAGTATAAAAGGAAGACTCATGTTGAGTTCTTCCTAATCAAGAATGAAGAAATATAAAAACAAAAAACAAGAGAGAAAAACATCACAAGAACACACAGCTTAAACACTTTAAGAGTCATATCTTAAATCTGTTCTTGATATATATATATATATATATATATATATATATTCAGTAAACTTTGAGATATTATTTCCTGTTCACTGTTTATTTATATAGTGTTCTAAATCTATCAAACATATCTATTAGTTCTTCAAATACGGTTCCGCATCAAACATAAACTCGAACTAATAGATCTGACAATCTTGTATAAGCAAACCGGGAACCAACAATTGGTATCAGAGCAAAGCTTGATTTTCAATATCAAGTGATCCTCTTTATTACAAGATTGGTGATACACATCATTCCTCTTTTAACCTATTCCTCATTTCTAGGTTAAAACTCCATTAAAGTGTACTCTTTGAGGGTACTGAAAAAAATCTAGTACAATATTTTTACAACCTTCCTCCTGTTACCATGATAATAGTACCACGTGTACCAGCTACTGCTGAATCTCCTGAAATCCCTGAACATCAAAAACCGAAGCCAAAAGAAGAATGGTCAAATGAAGATAAGGCAGAAGATGAAGTTGCACAGAAAACAAAAAGAATCTTGATAATGGCTATCCCCAACGAACTTTTTCAATCCTTAGATGCATGCGAAACTGCGCACGATATTTGGAAAGAATTAGAAAGACAATTGGAAAGGGGTGCTAAAACACAGAAGAACCGAATGGCACGGTACATAAATGAATATCATGCATTCAGAGCCTCTGCAACAGAATCTCTGCAAACGACGTACGACAGGTTCAACTCTCTCATAAACAAATGCAGAAAGTCTGGCATTCACAGAACCTCGCAAGAAAATAACGTCATGTTTCTAAAGAGCCTGAATGATGAGTGGCTTCAATTATCTATGTCTTTACAAACAAACCAAGATCTAGACTCATGGACACTCTCTGATCTCTATGGAACACTAGCTGCACAAGAGCCTCAAATACCACAGGCTAAAACACTAACCATTGCACCATACGCATTGGTTAGTAAATCGACAGAGGCTAAAGAAAGACCGAGAAATGAGAGAGCAACAGAGGAGAAGAAAACGGAGAAGAAGAAAATGGTAATGGTTGATAGCGAAGAAGACGAGCTGATAGAGGAAGAAATAACTCTCGCGTTATTAGCTAAATCATTGGCTCTATTGATAAGAGAGTTCAAAGGTAACCAAAGAAATTTTGGAAATGACAGATATAGCAAAGACAACCAGAGAGATAGAATAGATGATGGAAGAAGAGAAGAATCAAGTGACCAACAGAGGTCAGACTACAGAAGTGACCGACAGAGGTCGAACGACAGAAACTACAGAGAAAATGACTGACAGAGGTCAGATGACAAGGTAGGCCACACACAAGAATGCTACAAATGTGGTAAGCCTGGTCTTTACGCAAACGAATGCCGAACAGAGAAAGGTGGAGATCAACAGAAGTCCGACGATCGATCTGGAAACACTTCTCAAGGTTGTTTCAACTGCGGCAAGCCAGGCCATTTCCCAAAAGAATGCAGAAGTAGACAAAATCGCCCACAGAAGGACTCAGCTTTTTACAAAAAGAAGGCTGAATATTATGCGCAAAAATCCCTAATGGCGAACAAAGGGCATTCTGAAGCAAACAAGGAGGACTTCGAGTCAGACTCTACCTCTGATGATGAATTCACCACCAATGCCCTGTTCTGTGGCATTTCAGAAGTCGACTCCGACACTGACAATGCGGTATCCATTTCAAACTCTACCTCTTGTACTAAACCTGTAGATAATGATTCAATTAAACTTAACATTGAACTGATTGAACTAAAAGAGATAAATGAAAGCATTCAAAAATGACTCACTTTTAATGAGAGAGAAGTAAGGCTTCTCACTCAAGAAAAAGCCAAAATTTTTGAAGAAAAGGAAAGAGTAGAAAAATATTGGAGAAATAATATAGATCCTTTAAAAAGGCAAATTTCTGAATTAACCTCTGCTTTAAAAATCAAAACAAAAGAGCTTTCAGTTTCTAGGAGTGAAACAACTGACATAAGAGCTCTCAAAGAATACTTTCAAAAAGAGAGAGAAGTACTTTGGCAAGATCTACTCAGAAGAGAAGTTTTACTTAAAAACTATAAAGATGCACAGAAGGTGTATGAGAAAGTAAACTCACAAATAGGAAGACGAGGTATAGGGTACGATGATATTACTCTAGGTATTGAAGGCAAAAGACTCAAACCTCTGTCTTCTCTATTTGTGATAGGAAAAACAAATAAACCAATTTTTCCAAACTTACTCTCTGTAAGTAAAAGGGTTAAAATCTCTGAAGAACCTCACTTGAGGAAACATACGAAGATGATCAATGTGTGGTTTGAAAAAACAGATTCATCATCTTCAACCTCTGTCAATAGAGGAATCAGACCAAAGAAATATCTGAAAACACAAGATCAGATTGGTATCTTTAAGTTTGGTAAACTAGAGACTCAAACACAGGTCGCTTTTGTCTGTATGATAGATGTCAAAAAGAAATTATCTGCAAAAGCTCCTGAGTTTAAACCCATCTTTTCAGGAGAAAATCTTAAAAGATCAATTGAAAAGGAAATTTTGGAAGTTTTGAAATCAAATGTTTTAGAAAATCTATGTACATCTTCTATAGATCAAATTCTCGCTGAAGAGATCTCATCTGAAACCTCTGTCATCTATGAAAGTTTTTCAACAGAAGAAGAAAACTCGTACGATACATGCTCAGAAAATCCAGCCTCTGTCGAAAGAGATGACTCAACCTCTGTATATGAGGACGATTCATCTTCTGACAACTCAGAGACTGATTCTAAATCAGGGATAATTCACTGTGACACAGAGGATGTTAAATTCTCCTCTGAGGTTCTTAACAGAACAATTTCTCCAAAAGAGAAAATCACATAGATACCTATCTGTCCAGATTTTCTCAAAATATGTATACAGGTCAAAACCTCTACAGAGCTTGATAATTTGAAAAAGGCCTCTGAAATCCTAAAAGCTCAAAATTTTCAAAACCTAAAAGGCCTGAAGCTAACAAATATCTTTCCTCTGTGACAGTGAAGACAGACGTTCACCACAGAAGAGACTCACAGAAGGCATGACCTAAACAAGATTTTTGCAAACAACATTCTAGTATTCATAGATCTTCTTGTAATAAGAAATCAAATGTTAAGAAAGAATGTAATGCCTCTGTGGCTCAGTTCAATGAATTCAATGAAAAGTTCAAACAAATCACGTCTCATATTAAATACTGTCATTGTTTTGATCTTATGTTCAAATTGAAAAATCACTTCTCAAGTCCAGATTGCTTACTCTCCACTAAAATTCAAACTCCAAAGTCAAAACCCAGAGCGAAACAATCTGATGTTTCTACAAAAGATAAAATGTATTTCAAGAATGCCAAGGCAAACTTAAAAAATTCTAACAATATTGGACCCATATGGATATGGGTACCTAAGTCTCTGTGATTGTCTTACAGAAGCGGTGTGTGCCAATTTGGTATCTTGACTCCGGATGCTCAAGGCACATGACTGGCAACTGAAGTTTACTATCCACATACAAAGAAACACACAATGGTGGATCTGTAACTTTTGGAGACAACAAAAAGGGACACATCAAAGGCTATGGAGTCATACAGAAGGAAAACGTCTCTGTATACAAAGTTGCATATGTGAATGGCCTTAAACATAACCTACTCAGTGTAAGTCAACTCTGTGATACAGGATTTGATGTCTTGTTCAAAAGAACTTTCTGCTCTCTGCAAAGTGAAGACACAGGAATGGAACTTCTACGAGCCGAAAGAAAAGGTGATATGTATCTAATGAACTTTTGTTCAACAACCAAGGACAAAGTTTGCCTTGTAGCTTGCGAAAGTAAAGAAGCATGGTTATGGCATAACAGGTTCTGTCACTTGAACTTTCACACCTTGGATAAATTGGTCAAACTCGAACTAGTTAAAGGTTTGCCTAATGTTAAATTTAATAAGGATCACTTATGTTCTGCCTGTGAAATGGGAAAACTCAGAAGAGCTTCCCACAGAGGCAAAACAGATGTGTCTTGCACTAGGCCTCTGTACATGCTTCATGTCGACCTCTGCGGTCCCATTGCCATACAGAGCCTAGGTGGCAAGAAATACATACTTGTCTTAATTGATGAGTACTCGCGTTTCACATGGGTTGAATTTATTCGAAAGAAATCGGATGTTCCAATCATCTTGATTAATCTAATGAAAAGAATCCAAGTTCTTTATGAATGCAGAATACAGAAGTTAAGAAGTGACAATGGCACAGAATTTAAAACTCTGTCATTGAAGCCTATCTTTCTACAGAAGGAATATCACAGAACTTCTCTGCCGCAAGCACTCCACAGCAGAATGGCGTAGTCGAAAGGAAGAATCGAACGCTCGTGGAGGCCGCAAGAACTATGCTATCAGCATACGGAATACCGATGAACTTTTGGGCAGAAGCAATTTCTACCGCTTGTTACACACAGAATCGGTCAACCATTGTAAAAAGACACATCAAGACTCCTTACGAACTGATCAACAAAAGGCGGCCAAACATCAAGTTTTTCCATGTGTTTGGATGTAAATGCTTTGTTTTAAACGACAGAGATTCCAGAGGAAAGTTTGAAGTAAAAGCTAACGAAGGAAAATTCATTGGATACTCTGCCACTTCCAAAGCCTACAGAGTATACCTTACAAGATCTCGCAAAATCGTAGAAAGTATCAATGTTTCTTTTGATGATTCATTCTAGATGACTTCTGAGCAAATCAGTTCAGAACTCGAACTTAAAAGAGAAACCTCTGGCATCTCGCAAACGAAAGAAGACTTGAATCTTCTATTTTTAGAGATGTTCCACGATGACATTGATCCTTCTGTTGGAACCATCAGAGTTTCTGAAGAACCATCCTCTGTTGGACAAAATCCTACAGGTATGACTCTAACTGGTCCAAATAATGCTTCATCTTCTTCTATAAATACTACAGATGCAAATGCCGAAGAAGAAAATACAGAAGATGAAACATCAAGAAAAACGACCACAGAAGCTGCTGAAAAACAAACTCCACAATCCACAGAAGAACCAATTACAGAGGAAATTGAGGACCAAGACTATACGTCCTCAGATGAACAAACTCCACCACCACTCATACCAATCATTCCACAAATGGTAGAATCTTCTACCAAGGTAAGAAGAATGACAGAGGCTATACAAGAAGAAGATCCACAAGAAGCTTCTGAAGAAAGGTTCGATGACATTGATGACCATCTTCCACGCACCACTCAGTGGACAAAAAGCCATCCTCCAAGCCAAATAATTGGAGAACTTTATGACTCAGTAAAAACCAGGTCTGCCACTGCTAATTTTTGTTTCTTTACAAATTTTATTAGTGTGATAGAACCAAAGAAGATTTCTGAAGCACTAGATGACCCAAACTGGGTAGACGCCATGCAAGAAGAACTTCTGTAGTTTGAGCGTAACAGAGTATGGACTTTAGTACCTCTGCCACGAGGGAAACAGGCCATTGGGACTAAGTGGGTCTAAAGAAATAAGAAGGATGAAGATGCAGTGGTCATTAGAAACAAAGCACGATTGGTGGCCAAGGGTTATAGATAAGAAGAAGGCATAGATTACGATGAGACTTTTGCTCCTGTCGCACGGCTCGAAGCAATAAGAATATTCTTAGCCTTCACAACCCACAGAGGTTTTAAAGTCTATCAGATGGACGTAAAATCAGCTTTTCTCAACGGTGAAATCCAAGAAGAGGTTTACGTAAATCAGCCACCAGGGTTTGAAAGCTCAAAGTTCCCAAGGCATGTATACTACCTTGAAAAGGCTCTGTACGGACTGAAACAGGCTCCAAGAGCATGGTACGAACGATTTTCTACCTTTCTTCTAGTCAATGGCTACGACAAAGGTACAACAGATACTACCTTATTCTATAAACGTAAAAACAGTGAAATAATGCTTGTACAAATCTATGTGGACGACATAATTTTTGGGTCTTCTAACACAGAAGAGTGCAAAAGTTTTGAAAAACTCATGCAGAGTGAGTTTGAAATGAGTATGATGGGAGAACTAACAATCTTCCTCGGACTCCAAGTTAAACAAACATCAGAGGGAATTTTTATAAATCAGGCCAAATATGTCTCTGACATTCTTTTCAAGTATAGCCTCTCTGATACCTCTGCAATGAAAATTCCAATGGCAACCGGAAATAAGTTATCCTTAGATCCAGATGGCATCTATGTAGAATGCACTCTCTACAGAGGCATGATTGGATCTCTGTTATACTTAACTGCAAGCAGACCTGACATTATGCATGCCACATGTCTTTGTGCACGTTATCAAGCTAATCCAAAGAAATCACACTATGATGTTGTGAAAAGAATCTTTAGATATCTAAAGGGGACCAAAAATCTCGGTCTCTGGTATCCACAGAACTCTGGTTTTAGTCTTAAAGCTTATACAGATTCAGACTATGGAGGATGCATGCTCGACAGAAAAAGTACCTCTGGGAGTTGTCAATTCCTAGGTGGTAAACTAGTCAGTTGGACCTCCAAGAAGCAAAATTGTGTCTCAACATCCACTGCAGAAGCTGAATACGTTGCTGCTGCAAGCTGTTGTTCTCAGGTTCTATGGATGAAGACTCAGCTGAAAGACTACGGCCACATCCTATTCAAAATACCCATCTTCTGTGATTCCAAAAGTGTCATTGCTATCTCTGCCAATCCTGTGCAACACTCAAAAACCAAGCATATCGATATAAGATACCATTTCTTGAAACATCATGTTGAATACGGTACAATCGAGATGCATTTCGTGCCCACAGAATACCAACTCGCGGACTTATTCACCAAAGCTTTAGACGAGAAAAGATTCAATTTCTTGGTGGGTAAGTTAGGAATGATCAATATGACGTAAAAATCCTCTGTAAGTATAGCTCTATCTTCTGTAAATATGTATATATTTCTAATTATTTTTGCTTTAATTAATTTATTTCTGTATGTAAGTTCTCAATCTTAAATAGTTCTTAAAATCACAGAGCTTCTGTAAGTCTACTCAGAACCTCTGACAAACCCTACAGAACCTCTGGAAAATATGACCTATGTTCTATGCAAAACTTATCATTCTTTGATCCAAGCATAGGTCAAGGGGGAGCAAAAGGAAATTACTTAATCTACAGAGGTGATTAGATCAAGGGGGAGCAAAAAGGGACCCTGAAATGATCTACAGAGGTAAAACTTTCAAGGGAAAGCCAAAGAAGAATGTCAATGAATCTATATCGACAGAATTCAGACATCACTGCCGAGAAAAGAAGAACCAAAAGGTATGTCTCTCGCACAAAAGGTTTTTGAAAACAGTTTTCTAGGACACAAATTGTCAAATATGTCCTAAATATACTGAGAATAACATTTCAAAAATAAAAAGCTCAAAAAGTTTCATAAAATTCGAATTAGGAGAAATTTAAGATCATAGAGCTTCTGCTGAGCTCAACAGAGGTTCTGCCAGAAATATGCTCTGTGATCACAAATTAACCCTCTATCGATCTTTTGGAATGTTATCTCGGAAAACGAATACATACACCATGACCTTCACGGACAAAACTTTTTTCATAACAGTTTTCTCGGACACCAACTTTCAAATATATCCGAAAAACATCTCTTAAAACAGATCAAAAATTGGATGATCAGAAAATTTAATAGAATTTTTGTTATGAGATTTTTTCACTCATAGAGCTTCTGCTGGCCCTCACAGAGCTTCTGCAAGTTCCAACAGAGCCACAAAACCTCTACGAGTAAAAACTCTTAACTAAAAATCCTATTGATCCTCTCCAATGCCTTTACAAACGTTTTGGTTAAAGAAGAACCCCACAGAAGTCATGATAACAATGAGATATATGAGAAAGGGATAGACATCAAAGATTTTCAAGATCACAGAGCTTCTGTAAACCACAGAAGTTCTGTCAATCTGTTACTTGGGCATTTCTGTAGTAATAACGGTTACTTTTACTGAGAGTGAATCTCATGTGGCTAAGAACAACCCCACGCGCCTAGCATTAATGGGCCGCGCACGACGTCCTGTCATCCTCTGACATGGCCTACGTGTCCCATTTTTATTGGGCGTACATGGAACGTTTTATGTGGAAAGTTGAACCCGCCGTTCTAACTTGAGTACGGATTCCAAATTTTAATCCATTGCCATATATTTTACAATTTCAAAATCTACCATTTTACCCTTCTATAAAAACCAAGCTTTCCCTTTCATAAACTTTTTACAAACCCTCATCCTTCTCCGGCGAAACCCTGCAAAAACCTGCAAGTATCTTATTCTCATTACCAATGGCTTCATCTTCTCAAGCTATCTCCCCTGCACACTCTCCGGCGAACTCACCAGAACATTCACCTGCTCATTCTGAACATTCAGAAAACCCCAACCTTGCCCAAAATTTTGAACTAGAAGATTTCGGCGATTCAGCAGACTTTGCTCCGACCACACATCTTCAAAACTTCATAGCAAAGGATCATTTCGAAAAGATACTACCAATCAAATCCAACAATTGCTATTTGGTCCCCTCACCCACTGCTTTCGGCGAAGCCCATGCCATTCTTCTAAACATAATGGAAAATCATATCCTCTTCCCTTTACTCTCAAGAACCCCAAAGAAAATTCCAGTTAGATATTTGAACCAGTTTTGGCAAAGTTGCCGATTTGATAAAGATTATTCTCTTATCAAAGGATACATTTCAAGACCCGACAAATCTGAGCATCTGGAAATCAAGTTCAATAGACCAATGTTCTCACTTGAATTCAACCTACCAACAAGGGGTCTTCTTGGATTGAAGAAGTATGCAGAGCAACCAACAGACGACGAGATCTGTCGTTTCCTAGAAATGCTTGGGTACAACACACCACTGAGGAAGAGAAATGACTTCCGCAGAGGCAGATTACCACCTCTGTGGAACACCTTGTTCTCAATTCTTAACAGATGCCTGACAGGGAAGATAGGCAGTATTGACCAGAGCTCACATCAGATATTAACCATCATGTATGGGGTTTACTATGATCTCCCACTGGATTACGCGACCATAATGATGCAAGAGATCATTAACACCATCGACAGAAAGAACAACACAAGAAGGGTCAAAGAGAACGATCCTAAGTTTCTACCACCTCTGCAATTCCAAAGAATACTGGGAGTTTTGTTCGAACCTCTGTTGCTGATACAGAAATGGCCAATGGAAGGGCCAATTCCCAAACAACTCCCAATGAACAAAAATATTCCCACTGATCATGTAGATGGCTACACACACTGCAGACCTTTGTCAAAGAAACTTCTGAAGTATTTCTCGAATAAAACCCTTAAGAAAGAGTATATACGCGATCATAGAACTCCTAAACCGAGTCCTATGACACCCTCGCGTTTAGGTGTCCCTCTAGGAACAATGATTGCAGAACCTCTTTCCACTCAAGAAGAAAAAGATCACAAATTAGCAAAACACATGGCTATTCAACTTAGCTTCATAGCCAAACGTGCAGAGCTCATGGGAAAGAACTCCTCTTCAAAATCTTCTGCCTCTACTCCAAAATCAAAAAGGAGGAAAACTGCAGAAGGCACCTCTACAAGCGCTGCAGAAGATCAACCTTCACCTCCTCATGCCACATAAATTGGCTCCTCTGCTCTTCCCTCCTCTCCAAAACTAAAGAAGAAAAGAAAATCGAAAACTACAGAGGAAGGGGCACCAAAACCTAAGAGGAGGAAAACCAAAAAGAAGCATGGTAAATCACTTGAGAAATTGGTTACCATAGAAGAGGAAGCAATCGCAGAAGAAAGAACTGCAGAAGAAGAAGATGCAGAAGTAGAAATGACAGAAGAGGGATATCAATCGCCCCATCCATCCGCAGATCGATTTGCTCACCAAGGAAACTTAAACGATTTCCTACAGAACCCTGACATTGCCAACACTTTAAATACAACAGGGTGGACCGCACAACCTCTCGACCACCACTCCCCAGAAGAACAATACTTCTCTATTTTCGGCATTGACACACATCTGCAAGAAGATGATCAAACACCCAGAGATCAATCAGCTAAGACACCTATTATTCTATAGAACCCCTTCATTCAGCAAGGAGTGGACGTTCACAGAAGGAGTCCAAGCCCAGCTTCAGAAGAAATAGGACAAACAGAAGCTCAGTTGAATAGAGATGAAGTAACAGAGATAAGAATGGAGGTCTCAGAGGTAGATTCAGACGAAGAAAAAGTTGTCTGGAAAAGGTCTATATCATCCACATGTCATGAGGTTATACGGCTCTCATCAAATGTATGACTTCTTAGGCATAGAGCAAGGAACTTCAACAGAGGATAGGGTAGAAACATCTGGAGGAAAAGAAAATGTAAAAGAAAAAGATGCCGAAGATGAAGAAGGCAAACATCCCTCACCCCCTCCCAGTGCAACCCACACATCTAACTCCGCAGGTCTAGTTGCAGAAGAAGTTATTGAAAAAGAGCAGCACAGCTCGATCCAAACCCAACCCTTCCAGCCAGAAGTCACTCTTTCGACTTCTGCGCCCACAAAAACCGGGGAATCCATTCCTAGGGAGTCTCTTCAAAGAGACTCACCTATAGTTCGTGATCAATCGCCCCAGATCACCCTAGAACACCCTACAGAGGAATTCGTTTCCTCTGCCACGCACGAAATAGGGCCAACCCTTCTTTCAGAGAGAAGTAGTGAGCACAACGACGAAGAGACTCTAGACAAGTCTCCGAGTCAACAGAAGGATAATCTAGTACCCACCTATGAAGTGATCTAGACAATGTCGTTCACAGAACTTCTGTAGTGTTTGAAGCACTAGATGCTTCTGCTCAAAGATCCGATGGAAATCCTTCCACCCCCAACGTACAAACAAGGGTGAACGAAGGTGTCCCAGGAACAAGGACTCACTCTGGAGACGAATGTGTTCCTCCAGAGGTTACACCAGGGACACAAGTATCAAGGGATGAGTTCCAAACCCTTGTCACCTCTGTGAACCAAACCATGAAAGAGTTGCAAAGCTCTTTCACATTTTTTGCAGAGAAAACATCAACGGCCATGCTGAATCTGAACACCAAAATGGACAATCTGTCCACAGAGGTGAAAACAGTCATCACAGAGATGAAATCTTCTGCTCAAACAACTGCCACAACTACAGCCACTTCTGTTGCTAAAGATTTTGGAATAGCTGCAACTTCTGCATTCAAGGAATCAGTAAAACATTTCCTTGAACAAATGAACAAGCAATCCAACAAATCACAGAGCATCACACCTGCAGAACTACAGAAGGCTCTGCAAAATGTTCAATAAGAGGCAATGCGCAACATTACAATAATGCAGCCAAAAGACGACATGACCAGAGCACAGCTAACAGATCTCGGCCAAAATGTCATAAACCAGGTCACAGAAGTCATTGTCTCCTTCACTACTGCAAATGCCAACAACGTCAAAGAGTTCAGAAAAAGTGTCGGCAAAATGCGCTTCAACACAGAAGCAGAGCTTGCAACTCTATTCGGCCTCTGTGATGATGTATGTGCGAAGTTGATGGCCGCAGGAGCAGAACTACCAAAGAAACCCAAAGCTTCCTGCAGAGCAGAGGGTACTTCGGATAAAAGTCAGGATGATTCTGATGATGACCATCCTGGTCCATCAGATAATCCTGAGGGGGAGAATATAAGGGAGAAAGCTACGACCAGAGGAATACAAGCTCCACCAATCACAGCAGAACCAATCAGTCAAGCCCCTCCAGAACAAACCCAAGATCAACAACAAAATCAACAGACCACAGAGACAACACCCATCTCTGTGGAATCAACTCCTGAAGAAACCAATATTCCAGAAGCTGATCAGCATACCACAGAGGCAACAACCACCCCTGTGGTAATCAACTTGGAAAAGAGTCCTTCAACAAAATCAACAGAAAAACCCCAAACCATACCAAGAATAAAGTCGATTGCCACCAAACCAAAAAGAGCAACGACCTCTGCTTTTTCTATTCTGAGAAAGATGCACAATACAATGTCTGATCGAATGTCGCAGAGAGAAGAAGAAAGGCACAGGTTCACATTAGCTTTCAAAATGGCAAGAAGATTCAATGTCCAATCTTCATCAACAGAAATAGAGCTCACAGAAGAAGTCACCAAAGAACCTCCAACAGATGTTACAGAGCAACTCAAGCCAACAGAACCATCGCCACAAAAGTCCTCTAAAACACAAGTGTCAAAACCTACAGAGGCAACCATCAAGCCAACAGAAGCACCAACCTCCAAACCTACAGAAGAAACAGGTTCTACACCTCCAAAAGCCAAAGACAAGGGCAAAGCAATACTGACAGAAGAGCCCAAGAAAAAGAAATCATTGCCCAAGCCTACAGAAAAATTAATGAAAAGCGCTTTTGATGCCTTTCAAACTCCAAAGCCTGAAGAAGAGGACTGGGTATATGGATTAAAGCCTCTGACAGACATTCCTCTAACTAGCAGAGCTGCAGAAGTTGTTCAAAAGAAGGAGAGTCTCAGAAGACAAGTACCACAACCTGGTCCAACACATGAAGAGATGGAAGAAGTGGTATACAAATACCTCTATAAACAAACCTTTCAGACCAATCATCCAACAGATCATGTGACAGATTCAAGGATCAGAGAAGAATTTGAGAACATCTTAACAAGGACAAAGCCAAGAACCAAAGCAGATGTCTTCTCAATCCACAAGATCAAAAAGGTAATCTTTCGCAGGTTCTCCTTTGCAAGAACCTATCCAATGGTCAGGTACAATCTTTACAAAGTCAGAAGAGAAGACAATTCAGAAACCACCTTCGCTGATGCTGACCTAAGAAATATCAATCCTTATGATCTACCTGACCTTCTGCAATGGACAAAGGACAACTACAACACAGAGGCAAACACCAGAGCCTATCAAGTGTTAAGAAAAGCAATGAGGGAAAAGCTTCTGATCTTCAGTATGATAGATTTTCAACTGGGAAAGGATCTTGGTCTCAAACATCTAAATTTACGACCACCAGAAGATCGCTGTCCACCCAATGCCGTGCCCAACCCTTTCATTACAGAACCAAGATTTGGGTTAGTATTTCAAAACCCATAAGGCGAAATCAAACTATTTGTGTGCATGGATTGTCAGAAGTACACAACTAGTACTCTGAACAAGTTCAGAGCAAGCCTTGTAAAATACAGAGGTACAGATAAAATGGATAGAGATGCTGCAGATACTTTCATCAGAGAGATTGATGCCACAATCCGCCTAAGAGAACTTGCATCAGTTTCTACAAAGAGATCAGAAGAATCGGAAGAGACAACTGAAGCTACAACGATTTCAAAGATGCCAAAATATGATTCTCAAACCTCAAATCTCTGCAAACCAAGTCAAAAGTTTATCTTTCATTGTACTCAAATGTAAATTGCCTCTGGCATATTTCTGAATGAAAGAACTTTCGAGGTATTGTTTAACCTCTGTCTTATCTAACTTAGACTAATTAAACTCAAGTTCAATTTTTTATTTTTCACTACTTAGGGGGAGATTGTTAGCTTCAATCTTCCTAATCATAGAAGTATTTAGAAGTAGTGAAAATAGGCTAAGTGAAGAAAGCCTCTTACAGAGGCTCTGCCAAACTTACCGAGAGATCAAGGTCGAGAAGCTACAGAAGCTAAAGAGGCGTCCTACAGAAGCTCTGTAATACGCGCAAAGAAGACCAAAGACTCGGAATCCGGTGAAGACTGCTCTTCTAAGGACCAAACCGCAGAACCTCTGTGGCACTTCACAGAGCCTCTGCGGTCTTCAACAAAGACTTCAAAGATATTTATAATATCTTGCTACTGTTCCTGGACCTGTTCATCAACTTGCATGGCAACGTACCATGTCCAACTTCAACGTGTAAAAATCTGAGTGGACTCAATAGGGCTTAGTACATAATAGACGTCTGTTGCATTAAATGCAATTCGGCACATCCAACTGTTCATGCCATCCTTCCAACTATTCATACCGTCCGTTCTGAATAGTAGCTCATGATTTATGGTCCCCTTTAAGTAGTATAAAAGGAAGACTCATGTTGAGTTCTTCCAAATCAAGAATCAAGAATTATAAAAACAAAAAACAAGAGAGAAAAACATCACAAGAACACACAACTTAAACACTTTAAGAGTCATATCTGTTTTAAAGCTTTGCTTACTCACTGTTCTTAAATTTGTTCTTGATATATATATATTCAGTAAACTTTGAGATATTATTTCCTGTTCACTGTTTATTTATATTGTGTTCTAAATCTATCAAACATATCTATTAGTTCTTCAAATACGTTTCCGCATCAAACATAAACTTGAACTAATAGATCTGACAATCTTGTATAAGCAAACCGGGAACCAACACAAAGATCAGAGTAAATCTTCAAGTACAATTGATTCTGGTGCAAAAATATTTTTAGAAAAAGATAAGCTTTTTGAAGAAAACAAAGCACTTGTTTTAAGATGTGCAAAACTTTCAAATCAAGTTTCAGATTTTGAGAAAGTGCTTTTTCTTGAGAAAGAGAAGCATAAAAAGGAAAGAACTGAGCTTCAAATTGAACTGAAATATTGTGAAGTATATCATACAAAGTTTTCATCAAATATATCTAATGTCGAAAAGAAACAAGAACTGAAAAGAAAAGAAAAAGGAAAATTATTCGAAACGAAATCAAATTTGTTTTCAAATAATGCTTCTAGTTCTAAGAGTTCTAACAATGTTTCTCATTCTTTCTCAGAAATGGATGAAGAAAAGTGCGTGGATCTGAAGGAGAATGTTTTGAATAGCAAGAATAGGAATACTGATACTGAGAAATGTATTTCTTCAAATAAAAATTGTATTCATTCGTGTAATGTTTACAAAGTTTGTGAAAATAAAAATTCCGCAATTTCTGATTCTACTTTGTTGACACAAGCAAAAAGAAGAATACATTGTGCTCATTGTTCGGATAACTATTTCAAGCTAAATAGAAATGATCCAAAGAACAAAAATGTCTAATACTTCATCTTTTTCTTTAAAATCTTCAGCGAACAAATTTGCTAAAATGTTCGGTTTCAGATCAAAGAAACAGAATAAGAAGAAAGAAACAAAAACAGTTGATGTGAATATGGTTTGGATTCCCAAAGATAAACTCAACAAACCAAATTCACAAAATAACCTTACCTTTAAAGGCAAAATTCAAGGTTCATCAACTGTAATAAATAAACTGATACGTACTAACAAGAAAGGACCCATACATATATGGGTACCTAAGATCAGGTAATTTTTCTTTTTACAGGACCGTCATGTGTGGGTCATTGATTCGGGAGCTTCTAGACACATGACTGGGTACAAGCACTTATTGCACGATTTTACTGTACATCCTGGCGGATCGGTAGGTTTTGGTAACGACTCCAAAGGTCACGTTCGAGGCTTCGGAACGTTGAAGAATGACTCGATGCAAATAGAAAAGATCTTGTATGTTGAAGGATTAGGGCATAACCTTTTCACTATTAGTCAGTTTTGCGACAAGGACTGCAAGGTAATTTTTGACAAGAAGTTTTGCTATGTTGTGGATGAGAACTGGTCAGAGATTTTCAGAGCAAAACGATGCGGCGATCTATATATGACAGATTTTGCGACTCTTGTTGCTTCTAATCAAGTTTGTCTTGTTTCAAAAGCCTCTCAAGATGAATGTTGGTTGTGGCATAGGAGACTATCACATCAAAATTTTCGAAGCATCAACAAGCTCAGAATAGATGGATTAGTTTCCGGGCTTCCTGGATTGAAGATTGACAAAGTTTCTATCTGTCCGGCGTGTGAAATGGGAAAGATGAAACACGTCTCGTACAAATCCAAAACTTTGTCTAACTGCAACAACGCCTTGGAATTAATTCATATGGATCTCTGTGGCCCGATGAGGACTCAGTCAATGGGGGGAAAGAAGTACATATTGGTTATGATTGATGAGTATTCACGCTACACTTGGTTGGATTTTCTTCGACTCAAATCTGAAGCACCTGAGCTGATAATCATGTTCATCAAAAAGATTCAAATTCTTCTACAACGTCCAGTTCAAAAGATAAGGAGCGACAACAGGACTGAATTCAAGAATGCTACTCTCCAATCGTTTCTTGAATCCGTTGGCATCTCTCACAATTTCTCTGCACCAATTACTCCACAACAAAATGGAGTGGTTGAAAGAAAGAATCGGACGCTTGTGGAAGCAGCTCGGACTATGCTTGCCTATTCGGGTCTTCCTCCAAGTTTATGGGCTGAAGCAGTTTCCACCGCATGCTTCACACAAAACAGGACAATTATCAATAAACGTCTTAATAAAACTGCATATGAAATAATCAATAATCGCAAACCTAACATCAAATTTTTGCGTGTTTTTGGATGCAGATGTTTTGTCCTAAAAGATCGAGAACACCTTTCAAAATTCCAAGTCAAGGCTGATGAAGGGATTTTTATTGGCTATTCCTTGAATTCTAAAGCATATCGGATCTATAATAATCGTACAAAATCAGTCATCGAGAGCATCAACGTTACGTTTGACGAGAGTGTGACTTTGACTTCTGGACAACACAGTTCAGAACTCGGACAGAAATCTGAAGCTTCTACTAAAAAAGGAGTAGAACCTGTGGCAAAACAGTTTTCTAATTCTGTATTAGATAATAATAGTACTAAAGATTTAGATTTGTTATTTCATGATGCATTTATGGATTATTGTGCAAGAAGACATAGTCCGCCCAGCTATGCAATGCACAACCCAACTCATCCACTCATCAACTTCTTCACAAGTTGATGTTTCATCTTCTCACAGGGGATTAGCACAAACACTATCGGCGACACACTCGGTGTCGGCTGGTATTGAAACAGGATGGCAACTGCCCCGGCCACCACCTTCATTTGTTCACAAATCGAGTCTAGAACCTTTCGATTTTACTTCCTTTCCTAGGACATGGAGACCGTTCGTCACTTCATCTATGGTGACACAAAATGTTGGTGTTATGTGTGACCCAACCGGAACGGTCCGAGTGTTGCCGCCATTTATTGGTGCTTCACGAGGACCGGGCGGAAGTCCTACCAACGTCAACACTATGCCAGCGTTGAACGTAGGCCATACAGTCTCTATGACTGCTATGCAAACCAGTAACCTAAGTGGTCTGGGTGTTACCTTGGAACAAGCGCGAAATATTCAGTCTTTGGTGGGTCCTCCTCCTCACAACTATGTATCTAAGAAGTTACTTGAAATGGCCATCCAGTCTCTCTCCAAAACTCATAAAGCTCAGGTGTCCGAATTGACTGATGTTGTTAAGAAACTGTCTGCTGAAGTACAAAAGTTTGTTAAAGGAAAGTCTGTTGCTGATTCTTCATCCGCACCATCCGACACTCAACCAGAATCTCTGCCGAACCCAAAGGTACATCATACTCTACCGTTACACGAATTGAAATCCCAGTTACTAACCCGTTTACTAGAACAAGGCGATGCAAATACTCAAGAAGAAGTAGATATTCTTGGTCTACTTAGACGCCTAACCGAAATACAAGCCTGTTAGCTTCAATCTTCCTATTCGTAGAAGTATTTAGATGTAGTGAAAAATAGGCCAAGTGAAGAAAGCCTCTTACAGAGGCTCTGCCGAACTTACCGAGAGATCAAGGTCAAGAAGCTACAGAAGCTATGGATACGTCCTACAGAATCTCTGTCATACGCGCAAAGAAGACCAAAGACTCGGAATCCGGTAAAGACTGATCTACAAAGGACCATACCGCAGAACCTCTGTAACACTTTACAGAGCCTCTGCGGTCCTCATTAAAGACTTGGAAGATATTTATAATATCTTGCTACTGTTCCTGGACCTGTTCATCAACTTGCATGGCAACGTACCCTGTCCAACTTCAACGTGTCAAACTCTGAGTGGACTCAATAAGGCTTAGTACATAATAGACGTCTGCGGCATTTAATGCAATACTATACGTACAACTATTCATGCCGTCCAATCAATAGTAGCTTATGCTTTATGGTCCCCTTGTAGTAATATAAAAGGAAGACTCATGTTGAGTTCTTCCTAATCAAGAATCAAGAGATAAAAACATCAAAAGAACACATAGCTTATACACTTTGAGAGTCATATCTGTTTTAAAGCTTTGCTTACTCACTGTTCTCAAATCTGTTCTTAATATATATATATTCAGTAAACATTGAGATATTATTTCCTGTTCACTGTTTATTTATATTGTGTTCTAAATTTATCAAACATATCTGTTAGTTATTACCCAGAAATCCTTCCAGATCTTCATACTCATAAATCTTTCATCATATTATCCTTTCTGAACCCCTGAAAAACTCTTACAATGATAAATACCAATAACTTTTTCACTGTTGGCTCATTAACCAAACCTCCTACTCTCCTTCAAGATGAGTATCCTCAATGGAAGATAAGAATGGTTCATTTCTTTGAGGGTACTGAAAAAACTCTCAAACAATATCTTTACACTCCTCCTCCGGTCCCTATGATAACTATGCCATGTGTACCAGCTACTGCTGAATCTCCTGAAATCCCTGAACATCAAAAACCTAAGCCAAAAGGAGAATGGTCAAATGAAGATAAGGCAGAAGATGAAGTTGCATAGAAAACAAAAAGAATATTGATCATGGCTATCCCCAACGAACTTTTTCAATCCTTAGATGCATGCGAAACAGCGCACGATCTTTGGAAAGAATTAGAAAGACAGTTGGAAGGGGGTGCTAAAACACAGAAGAACCGAAGGGCACAATACATAAATGAATATCATGCCTTCAGAGCCTCTGCAACAGAATCTCTACAAACAACATACGACCGGTTCAACTCCCTCATAAACAAATGCAGAAAGTCTGGCATTCACAGAACCTCGGAAGAAAATAACGTCATGTTTCTAAAGATCCTGAATGATTAGTGGCTTCAATTGTCTATGTCTTTACAAACAAACCAAGATCTAGACTCATGGACACTCTCTGATCTCTATGGAACACTAGCTGCACAAGAGCCTCAAATAGCACAGGCTAAAACACTAACCATTGCACCATACGCATTGGTTAGTAAATCATTAGAGGCTACAGAAAGACCGAGAAATGAGAGAGCAACAGAGGAGAAGAAGAAGGAGAAGAAGAAGATAGTGATGGTTGATAGCGAAGAAGACGAGCTGATAGAGGAAGAGACAACTCTTGCGTCATTAGCTAAATCATTGGCTCTATTGACAAGAGAGTTCAGAGGTAACCAAAGGAATTCTGGAAATGACAGATATAGAAGAGACAACCAGAGCGGTAGAAGAGATGATGGAAGAAGAGAAGAATCGAGTGACCGACAGAGGTCAGACTACAGAAATGATGACCAACAGAGGTCGAGCGACAGAAACTACAGAGGAAATGACCGACAGAGGTCAGATGACAAGGTAGGCCACACACAAGAATGCTACAAATGTGGTAAGCCTGGTCATTACGCAAACGAATGCCGAACATAGAAAGGTGGAGATCAACAGAAGTCCGACGATCGAACTGGAAACACCTCTCAAGGTTGTTTCAACTGCGGCAAGCTAGGCCATTTCGTAAAAGAATGCAGAAGTAGACAAAATAGCCCACAGAAGGACTCAGCTTTTTACAAAAAGAAGGCTGAATATTATGCGCAAAAATCCCTAATGGCGAACAAAGGGCATTCTGAAGCAAACAAGGAGGACTTCGAGTCAGACTCTACCTCTGATGATGAATTCACCACCAATGCCCTGTTCTGTGGCATGGCAGAAGTCGACTCCGACACTGACACTGAGGTATCCATTTCAAACTCTACCTCTTGTACTAAATCTGTAGATAATGATTCAATTAAACTTAACATTGAACTGATTGAACTAAAAGAGATAAATGAAAGCATTCAGAAAAGACTCACCTTTAATGAGAGAGAAGTAAGGCTTCTCACTCAAGAAAAAGCCAAAATTTTTGAAGAAAATGAAAGAGTAGAAAAATATTGGAGCAAAAATATAGATCCTTTAAAATGGAAAATTTCTGAATTAACCTCTGCTTTAAAAATCAAAACAAAAGAGCTTTCAGTTTCTAGGAGTGAAACAACTGATATAAGAGCTCTCAAAGAATACTTTCAAAGAGAGAGAGAGAGAGATACTTTGGCAAGATCTTCTAAGAAGAGAAGTTTTATTTAAAAACTATAAAGATGCACAGAAGGTGTATGAAAAGGTAAACTCCCAAATAGCAAGACGAGGTATAGGGTACAGTGATATTACCTTAGGTGCTGAAAATAAAAGACTAAAACCTCTGTCCTCTCTATTTGTTTTGGGAAAAACAAATAAACCAAATTTTCCAAACTTACTCTCTGTAAGTAAAAGGGTTAAAATCTCTGCAGAACCTCACTTGAGGAAACATACGAAGATGATCAATGTGTGGTTTGAAAACACAGATTCATCATCTTCAACCTCTGTCAATAGAGGAATCAAACCAAAAAAATATCTGAAAACACAAGATCAGATTGGTATCTTTAAGTTTGGTAAACCAGAGACTCAAACACAGGTCGCTTTTGTCTGTATGATAAATGTCGAAAAGAAATTATCTACAAAAGCTCCTGAGTTTAAACCCATCTTTTCAGAAGAAAAACTTAAAGAATCAATTGAAAAAGAAATTTTGGAAGTTTTTAAATCAAATGTTTTAGAAAATCTCTGTACATCTTCTATAGATCAAGTTCTCGCTGAAGAGATCTCATCAGAAACCTCCGCTATCTATGAAAGTTATTCTACAGAGGAAGAAAGCTCGTACGATACATACTCAGAAAATCCAGCCTCTGTCGAAAGAGATGACTCAACCTCTGTATATGAGGACGATTCATCCTCTGACGACTCAGAGACTGATTCTAAATCAGGGATAGTTCACTGTGACACAGAGGATGTTAAATTCTCCTCTGAGGTTCTTAACAGAACAATTTCTCCAAAAGAGAAAATCACAGAGATACCTATCTGTCCAGATTTTCTCAAAATGTGTATACAAGTCAAAACCTCTACAGAGCTTGATAATCTGAAAAAGGCCTTTGAAAATCCTAAAAGCTCAAAATTTTCAAAACCTTTAAAGCAAATTAAAGAGAATCCCACTTGGCAACAAAAAGAAAAAAAACCTGAAGTTAACAAATATTTTTCCTCTGTGACAGTGAATAAAGATGCTCACCACAGAAGAGACTCACAGAAGGCAGGACCTAAACAAGACTTTTGCAAACAACATTCTAGTATTCATAGATCTTCTTGTAATAGGAAATCAAATGTTAAGAAAGAAAGTAATGCCTCTGTGGTTCAGTTCAATAAATTCAATGAAAAGTTCAAACAAATCACGTCTCATATTAAATACTGTCATTGCTTTGATCTTATGTTTAAATTGAATAATCGCTTCTCAAGTCCAGATTGCTTACTCTCCACTAAAATTCAAACTCCAAAGTCAGAACCAAGAGAGAAACAATCTGATTTTTCTACAAAAGATAAAATGTATTTCAAAAATGCTAAGGCAAACTTGAAAAATTCTAACAATATTGGATCCATATGGATATGGGTACCTAAGTCTCTGTGATTGTCTTACAGAAGCGGTTTGTGCCAATTTGGTATCTTGACTCCGGATGCTCAAGGCACATGAGTGGCGACAGAAGTTTACTATCCTTGTACAAAGAAATAAACGATGGTGGATCTGTAACTTTTGGAGACGACAAGAAGGGGTCTCTGTATACAAAGTTGCATATGTGAATGGCCTTAAACACAACCTACTCAGTGTAAGTCAACTCTGTGATACAGGATTCGATGTGTTATTCAAAAGAACTTTCTGCTCTCTGCAAAGTGAAGACACAGGAATGGAACTTCTACGAGCCGAAAGAATAGGTGATCTGTATCTGATGAATTTTTGTTCCAAGAACAAGGACAAAGTTTGCCTTGTAGCCTGCAAAAGTGAGGAAGCCTGGTTATGGCATAACAGGTTCTGTCACTTGAACTTTCACACCTTGGATAAACTGGTCAAACTTGATCTAGTTAAAGGTTTGCCTAATGTTAAATTTAATAAGGATCATTTGTGTTCTGCCTGTGAAATGGGAAAACCCAGAAGAGCTTCTCACAAAGGAAAAATAGATGTGTCTTGCACTAGGCCTTTGTACATGCTTCATGTCGACCTCTGCGGTCCCATTGCCATACAGAGCCTAGGTGGCAAGATGTTAGTCCCAAAGCATCTGATGTAAAAGTATTGAAAATAGTTCAAGTCAGAAGACCAACAGAGATCAGACAGAAGACTTGGAAGAAGTTCATCAAGAAGACCAACAGAGCTCAACAGAGCTCTATCGGATCCAACAGAGCTCATCAGAGCTCTGTCGAAGAATTCCAGCAAGAGAACAAGTATTTCCATAGAAGATCAACAGAGCCCTTGCAACAGAGCTCTGTGGAGAAAAAGACCTCTGTCAGTCTAAGTCTCACAGGAAATGAAGTGTCAGACACGTGTCCACAATTTCCACGTATGCCCTAAAGATTGGAGACACACTTTCCACGTGTCATTCAAGGGTACGACAGTACACTGTCTACACTTTATCAGGTCTATAAATAGCGAGGTAGTGGAACAACAATTGTAAGCTTTTTGGAAGAATAGTTTTCCACATTTGAAAAAGCACGCACTGCAGTATTTCCATAGCACAACTTCGTACGATACTGTCATGTGAGATTTCCGAACACTCTCTTGAACATATTCTTGGAGTGATTCATTTTATCAATATACGAGCAGTGTTCTTTGTTTTGATTTCATTATCATTTTACTGTTCTATATTTTGATCTTCACAGTTCAGTTATTGTTTACACAATCACTCACTTTAATGGCTTTGCTTAAAATGCTTCCGTTGTCTATTTATTTACCATTATCGTGATACAACATGAATCTGGGAACCTACAATTGGTATCAGAGCATCTTTGGTTTTCTTAAGCCAAACCATCCAATCTACCAAGGTTGATTCACTGTTGTTGATTGTGTCTGTGCGTTCTTAAAAGCTTCTCTGTATACTCTGTTTGTACTGCTTTCTAGTCCAGACAAATCTTCATAGCTCATATAACTTTGTTTAAAGCTTTCCAGTTTAGCTTAAGATATTCTCAAAAGTTATTGTTCCATTGGTTACTGTTTGAAACTCTGTTTCTAGCCGAAAATCATTTTGCTGTGAACTGTACTCTGTTTTTTCTTTCAAAATGGCTAACAACGGTATAAATGCTATCTATACTGCTGGCTCTTTAACAAAACCTCCTACTCTTCTGAGAGATGAATATCCTCAATGGAAAATCAGGATGGTTAATTTTTTCGATGGTATGGATAAAGACCTCATGCGATCTGTCACGGATGGACCATTCCAACCCATGGTTTTTGTTCCTCGTGTACCCGCAACAGGAACTACTGCTGAGATTCCAGCTCATTATGAAGTCAAAACCACATGTTTTACTGATGAGGAAAATCTAAAAATGGAAAATGATCTTAAAGCAGTTAGACTACTGATTATGGCCATTCCAAACGAAATATTTCAAGAACTAGATTCATGTGTTACTGCTAAGGAAATCTGGGATCAACTTCTTAACCAACTTGAAGGTGGTATCAAGACCCAAAAGAACAGAAGGACCCAATGTATAAATGAATACAATGATTTCAAGGCACTTCCTAAGGAAACCTTACAACAAACCTACAACAGATTTAATGTGTTGATCAATAAATGCAAAAAACGTGGGGTTGTTAGGTCGAAGGAAGATAACAATGTTCTGTTTTTGAAAAGTTTGAACGATGAATGGTTAAATCTGTCCATGTCTTTACAAGCTAACCAGGACTTATATGTATGGTCTTTAACAGATGTGTATGGCACTTTGGCCGCACAAGAAAAGAAGGTTGTCAAGCAAAAAGGCAAATCCATCAGTGCTGGTCCAATCGCCTTAGCTTCTGATTCCAAGAAAACCACATCTGAAAAGTCCAACAGAGAAAGTTCAAGTAAAGAGAAAAAGAAATCTGAAAAGAAGAAAGGAAAGAAAAGTTTAATTGCAGAAAGTGAAACAGGTGAAAGCTCATCAGAGGATGATGACATTCAAGCCTTTGCCCAATCTCTTGCTTTAATAACTCAGCAATTTAACAAGAGATTTGGCAATAAGTTCGACAGAAGAGGCAGATATGAGAGAGAAGGAAGGGAAGACAGAAGAGGATATACAGCACCAGAGCAAAGTTTCAACAGAGTTGCCACAGAAATAGGAAAACCTCCACAAAGAAGAGAAAATCCACCAGCACAATAGAAGGCCGATGCTGCCCAGCCCATCAATCAAAATGATGGACGCTGCTTCAGATGCGGCAAACCTGGACACTTCTCTGTTAATTGTAGAGGAAAACTGGTAAAAGACCAGGACTACTACAAAAACAAATACAAGTACAACTACAGAGAAACAAGTTATGTTGCTGAAATGGAAAATTGGGTCTCTGACTCATCTTCTGATGATGAACCAGAACAAGCCAACTTCTGTGGAGTCGCTGTGGATGATGAAAGTTTAGAAGAAACTGTTGACTGGATGACTGGAGAACCAGAGATAACAAAGGGAACAACAGAAGAAGAAGATCTGGCTCATGCATTTGCTCTTACCACGACAGAATCTGATGACAGAGCGCTGGAGACCACCAGACCCAGTGCCAAGGTATGCTCATCTGAATCTAAATCTGACTCAGAATTAGAAATGCATGTTTCCATGTTGAATGAGGAATTTCAGCTTCTAAAACAAAAACTTTCTGAAGAAAAGGAGCTAAGAAAACTAGCTCAGAAGGACCTATCTTTTTACAAGAGAGAGAAGACTCTCTTGGAACAAGAAAAGGAAGAAATCTTCAAAGAAAAATCTGAGCTAGAAATCTTACAGAAGAAGAAGGAAAGTCTGTTTTCTGAAAAAATCAAATCTTATGAAAATGATTTAAAACAGAAGTCTGAAAAGTTGAAACAATCTGAAACAGAGAGACTTAACTCTGTTGCTCTAACTGATTATTTTCAAAGAGAAAGGGAAATACTTCATCAATCCCTACAGAGAAAAGAAATTCAGATTAAAAAATACCAAGATGCACAAGATGTGCACATTAAGATAAATTCACAGATGGATACGCAAGGTCTTGGTTTCTCTGACCTTACTCCCTACAACGGAAGGAAGAAGACATCCATGTCCTCCGCCTTTTGTATTGGGAAAATCCAAGAGGACGTGATATCTGGTAATGCTGTTTTCAAAAGATCTAAAACGTCAGATGTTTTCTCAAAACCAAGAAATCTTGATTTTAGGAATATTAGCTATGACTCCTTTGATCATGAAAAGGTTTTGAAACCATCCTCTGAGTTTATTCTTGATCAAGGAAAAGCTAAAATCATAATTCCTAATTCCGTCAAGGACTTTGATACTAAAGAGATTTTCAACTTTAATTCTTTCAAAGGACAGAAGTCTGCGTCTTCTGAGACAAAGTCCTCTGTTTAAATACCACAGAGCAAACTTAATCCAGAAGCACCAACTTTCTCTCCTACCTCTGAATCAATAAGAACATCTTTTGAAGAAGATTTATTGAAAGTTATTGAAGAAAATGCTATCTCTGATTCTTTAAAACCAAAGTTGAGGAAGTTCAGATCTGTTAAAACAAATATCCCTGTCATACCCATTGAATCGAAGTCCTCCAACAGAGCCACTAGAGACTTTCTAGCCTCTAATTGTGACTCTGACTCCGAGGTAGATGAACATATCTTCTGTGGTCAAAAGAACATCTTACACAAGTCAAAGAAACTACCGGTCGGATCTCCGGATCTAAAAGAGGACGTTTCTTTCTTTAAGAAACAGTCAAGATTTATACCGGTAACAAGCTTTAACAACAAAGATTTCAAGATTCTTGCTTCTAATGCAGTAGAAGTAGAGAAGAAAGAGAAAAACAAAAGTGTCTTGGTAAACTCAAATGTTCCTCTTGCTTTCAAACCTGTAAGATTCACACCAGAACGGAAAGCAAAGTGGATAGCTAAGTCTGTTCCAAGTTTCGGTGTAAATCAAGGAAGAAATTCTTTTCGTTCAAATGAATCCATTTCCAAGAATTTCATGACAAAAGAGGCTACTTCTAAGAGTAACAATTTCAAAAAGCAAAACCAGGACAGATTGTTTTCAAAAGCGTATGATTCAAAAAATTCTCAGAATCAAGCTCAAATCAAACAGTTTTTGAATAAAAACAATGTGCATCAATCATGCTCCATCAACTGCAATTGTATTCAACTGTTATTAAAATTACAAAATCATCTGAATGGTCCTCACTGTGTTCTGAGTCGTTCTGTTCAAAAGAAAAATTCCACGACCACTCCGAACACACAAAGGAAAACCTCTGTCGCACCACCAAAGCCTAACAAGAAAGGACCCATTATGAAATGGGTACCTAAAAGGAACTAATCTGTCGTGCAGAAACCTCATGTGCAGATCTGGTACTTGGACTCAGGATGCTCCAGGCACATGACGGGTAATAAGGAGCTGCTAACTTCCTTCAAAAACAAGATGGGAAGTGCGGTAACCTTCGGAGGAGATAATGGCGGACAGATTAAAGGTTATGGTACATTAGTAAATGGTGGTGTTTCAGTCTCTGAAGTTGCTTATGTTGAAGGATTAAATCATAATCTTCTCAGTATAAGTCAACTCTGTGATCACGGTTTCGATGTCAATTTTAGGAAGAAGTACTGTTCGTAACTAATTTCTGAGTCTGGTCAAGAACTCTTAAGAGCTGATAGAAAAGGCAATCTTTACAAAATGAATTTCGAACCAAACCAAAACACTACAACAGAAAGACTCTGTTTAGTGTCTTTGAATAATGAAGATGCCTGGCTCTGGCACAAAAGATTTGCTCATTTAAACTTTCGAAATCTTGACAGACTTGTGAAACTGAAGTTGGTAAAAGGACTTCCTTCCCTGAAATTTGACAAAGACCATCTTTGTTCTGCTTGTGAACTTGGAAAGATGAAAAGATCCTCACACAAAACAAAGAGTGATCATAGTTGTCCCAGACCCTTGCATATGCTTCATGTGGATCTCTGCGGTCCAATCTCTGTGCAAAGTCTGTCGGGCAAAAAGTATATCCTTGTATTAATTGATGAATATTCTAGATATACTTGGATCGAGTTCATCAGATCAAAATCTGATGTCCCAGAAATTCTGATAAGTTTGTTAAGAAGGATACAGGTTCTGTTAGACTTAAAGATACAAAAGCTAAGAAGTGATAACGGGACAGAATTCAAGAATGAAAGAATCAATGCATACCTAACAGAGGAAGGTATCTCCCAAAACTTCTCAGCTGCCAGAACCCCACAACAGATTGGAGTTCTGGAATGAAAGATCAGAACTCTGGTGGAAGCCGCCAGAACCATGTTGGCTGGCTCGGTCCTTCCAATGAACTTCTGGGCAGAAGCAGTCTCAACAGCTAGTTTTATCCAAAAAAGAGCTGCAATTGTAAAAAGATTCAAGAAGACTCCTTATGAACTCATTAACAACAGAAGACCAGATGTGAAATTCTTTCATGTCTTCGGTTGCAAGTGCTATATACTGAATGACAGAGAACGTCTGGGAAAGTTTGACAAAAAGGCAGACGAAGGAATCTTTATTGGTTACTCCTTAACCTCTAAAGCCTACAGAGTCTACAACACCAGATGTCGGGTCATTCAAGAAAGTGTAAATGTGTCCTTTGATGAAAGCATATCAAGCTCCTCTGATCAAAACTCAACAGAGGGGACACAGACAGAACAAAAGAAGATAAATTCTTCTAGATCAAGGGAAGAAGACATCAATCTCATGTTCAATGATTTCTTCGATGATGATTCCTATGATAACATCAACAGAGGAGATCAAGCTCAGAACTCAACAGATCAAAATCTGACAGGTACATCTCTCACTGGTCCCTCTAATACTTCACCATCTACTTCTCTGTCTACAGGAGTAATTCAGAGAAATGAGGAACCACACCAGAATGAAAGAGAACCTGAACAAGAGCCTTCATCACCTCTTATGACAAACGTTGGAAGAAATTCCTTGTTTGAAAGTTTACCATCACAGAGTCCTGTTAATATCTCACAGAGCAATGAGGACACTCTCCAAAGTGTGCCACAGAGCCCTGGTCCAAACTTACAGAACTCTGATGCTGAAGTTCGTCCTTTCCCATCAGAAGCACAAACGCCACCAGTTGTCCATGCTCCCATGACACGATGGACAAAGAATCATCCTCATCATCTTATCATTGGTGCTGCTGAAGATGGCATAAAGACAAGATCGGCCACAATCAATGAAGCCTTCTTTGTAAATTTCTTAAGTATGATTGAGCCGAAAAAGAATTCTGAAGCCCTAGACGACCCAAACTGGATCGAAGCCATGCAAGAAGAGCTTCTGGAATTCGAGAGAAATAAAGTTTGGCCCTTGGTTCCACTCCCAAAAGGCAAAGCGGCCATTGGAACCAAGTGGGTGTTTAGAAACAAGAAGGATGAAGATGGGATTATCATCAGAAACAAAGCCCGTCTGGTTGCAAAAGGATACAGACAGGAAGAAGGAATTGACTATGACGAAAGCTATCTACGGTCTTAAGCAAGCTCCCAGAGCCTGGTATGAAACTCTGTCCAAATTTCTTTTGGTCAATCACTTCGAGAAAGGTACCGTCGATAAAACTCTATTCTTCAGGAGATATAAAAATGATATACTTCTGGTACAAATATATGTTGACGACATTATCTTTGGGTCTACACGGCAAGAGTACTGTGATAAGTTTGAATCCTTAATGAAAAGTGAATTCAAAATGAGCATGATGGGAGAACTCTCTTTCTTCCTGGGTTTACAAGTCAAACAATCTGACAGAGGGACTTTCATAAGTCAGTCCAAATACATCTCTGACATGTTGAAAAAATATAAGCTCAATGATTCAAAACCAATGAAAACTCCTATTGCCACTGGAGTTAAACTTGACTCTGATCCTAATGGTGAACCAACAGATGTCAAGCACTACAGAGGCATGATAGGGTCACTTTTGTACTTAACCGCCAGTAGACCTGATATAATGTTTGCAACCTGTCTCTGTGCTAGATTTCAGGCAAATCCTACCGAGATTCATTTAACAGCTGTCAAATATCTGAAAGGGACTCAATTTTTGGGTCTCTGGTATCCTCTTAACTCTGGTTTCGAGCTTGTAGCATATACAGACTCAGACTATGGAGGATGCAAGAACGACAGAAAGAGTACCTCTGGTAGCTGCCAACCGCTTGGAGAAAAGTTGGTGAGTTGGACATCCAAGAAACAGAACTGTGTTTCAACCTCTACAGCAGAAGCGGAATATGTTGCTGCTGCTAGTTGCTGTTCCCAAGTAATTTGGATGAAGACACAACTAAGAGATTATGGCCTGGCGTATAGTAAAATTCCAATTCTATGCGACTCCAAGAGTGCCATTGCCATAACAGCCAACCCAATTCAACACTCGAAGACCAAGCACATTGATATAAGGTATCACTTTATAAAAGATCATGTTGAAAAAGGGACTATTGAGATGTATTTCGTCTCAACTGACTTCCAGCTTGCTGACTTATTTACTAAAGCCCTTGATGAAAGGAGGTTTAACTTTTTAATCAGCAAACTGGGTATGCTGAACTTGTCCTCCTAACTCTGTTCAAAATTCAACAGAGCCTCTGATGGTCCTACCAGAGCTCTGTCAAAAGGTTGGGTAGGATAATTCAATAGAGCCTCTGATTGTTCTTCAGAATTCTGTCAAAGCATACTTTTTCAACAAGTTTGTTTTTTGATTTAAAAAAAAAACCAAAATGCATACTTCAGGAGGATCATCTGTCAAGGGGGAGCTTATTAAGGGAAAATGCATGGTTTTAGGGGGAGCAAGTCAACAATCATATTTCCAAAACCAAAATTGACTTTGCTTTTTGAGGTTAAAACTAAATCTTTTGGAGAAACAGTCAGAACTCTGACATCTCATCAGAGCCTCTGTTGCTTCTCATCAGAACTCTGTTTGATCATGTAAAGTTCTGACCTCACATCAGAAGCAGTTAACAAAGCTTCATCAGAGATCTGTCTGCCACGTCATCAGAAACACGTCATCAGAGACGCGGGTCATTTCTAAAGTCAACCACTTGTAACCCACACATCTCTAACCGCGACGGTTTACTTGCACAAAAGTGGTCAGAACAAATCCACGTGGCAATCTCTGATTGAAAGACAAACCGCTAGCTGTTCCCACGTTCTCACTGTAGCAACCGTTCCACTGATCAACTCTCGAGTACCTACAGTACCTAAGACCGTGATCCAGCCACACATTTCCCACATAAATACCCATTTCCTTTAAACCTTTCCATTCCTTACGCTTTCTAAGTTCTCCAAAACCCTGTTCACCTTTCCTCCTCATTCTAACCTTCAAAAACCCTAACCTGCAACAATGGCAAATCCTCAACACTCAGAAGATTCAAGCCGTATTGGTCCTGTCGACCAAATCGTTATTCTCCCATACGAGTTTGCTGAAAGCAACCATAGTTTAGATCCAAACCCTGCTCTCTATCTACCCACATACCACATATTTCTGGAGTTCTTCAGAAACTCAGAAATCTTCAAAGCCCTAACAGACTTCGACGACAACATTCCTGAGCTCTACATCAAGCAATGGTGGACTACTTGCCAACACGTAGAAGAGCTAAACGGAATCATCGGCAATGTGGATTTTGGACGAGATGGAGGTTCAGGAATGATCAGAATCAGAGCAACTACCCTACGGAAAATTCTCGGAATGAAGAGCAAGCGACAGCTCGACATAGAAGCTTTCGAGAAACCACCCAACACTGCTGTTCTTCTGGAGTTTGTATGATTTCTAGGCTACAACAAGGAAATCACTCGCATCGGAGCATTCAAAAGACAGAATCTACCACCAGTGTGGAATTTCATGTTCTCCACACTGAACCGAACCCTCACAGGTAAAACTGGTAGTCAAGATCAAGCCAGCATAGAAATCCTACAGATAATGTATGGATTGTTCTTTCAAAGAAACCTTGACTATGCCAGTATTCTCTACACCGACCTTCTCACTGCTGTCAATCTCAAAACCTCTGCCATCGCCAAAGGAGGAGAAGTTGAGCAACACAAATTTCTGAAAAACATCAAGTTCCCAAGGTTTATCGGGTTGGTGATCAGAAGAGCATTTCAGAGTCTGGAACTGACTCAACAAGGCAATACGTTCAAAAACTGGGTCATGACCAGATTCAATCCAACCACCTCAGGAGAATATCACCTCATTCGACGCGTACCAGGTACAATGCTCGCTCTGATAAGCCCAGATCATATTTCTATCCAAAACTATACACATGCTGCTCAACCTCAAGAACCTGAGGTGAGAACCCCAGCATACCTAGGCTCTGAGACATCTGAGGAGAGGTCGAGTGAGGAAATAGAAGTGGAAGAAGGAAATAGACCAGAGGTAAGAGTACCCGAAATGGGGTCTTCCTCTAGAGTGATGGAGGAGGAAGTAGAGAACAGAGCATCCACTATGGAGGCTGTCCATGAGGAAGTACGGGAGTCACCAGAGGTAGAAGTTCTTTCCTCTGATACTGGTGAGAAAGAAGATAACAGAGAGGAACCCGAGTGTTCTACAGCCCTAGGTACCGAGGAAAATGTGAGGTTAGAAAAAGATGTCCAAGATGACACATCTGAGGGAAATCCTAGCCAACATCCCAGTGCTTCCACACATGCTATCCCTGGTGATCAAGACCAGAGGGATATTGAAACAGAGGTGCACACCTTGAACCCTAACCAGCAAGAACCGCCAGAAGCAACTCTTCATGCTTTTGGTATGCACGAAACTGGGGAATCCATATTCGGTAATGATGTCATTTTGCCCCAAAACATCGATAGGTCACCTCCACACGATGATGCCTCTGTGGCTCATTTAGACTCTTCCCAAAATAGACCTGAGATCTTTGTAATCTCACGTAGCATCTGTCCAACTCAGGGACAATGGGAGACCATAGTCGAACGAGGGCAAACTTTGCTTGATCCAAATGCCCCTCATCATATCAGATTTCCTTCTTCAGAACCTGAGCTGGAAAAGGAAACTCTGATCAGAACACCTGTAGATACTTCTCCTCAAAGAGAACATCAAGGATCGGGTGGAAGTCCTGCAAGAGCCAACTCAAAAACAACTCTTGAAGCAGGCACCTCTGAACTCGAGGTTAACTTGGAAACATGTGTTGGTACCAAGGATATCCCTGTTGACACTATCACACGAGCAGAGTTCACAAGCTTCTGTGACAGTATCAACAACTCCTTGAATGAGTATAAACTTATCAACGATCAAAAGGAGGAGCTGATCCGCAAGGAGAATGCTTCTCTCCAGGAAAAGGTTCAGACATTAACGACAGAAGTAGCCGCTCTGAAGACGCTCTTAGCAGAAAATCATACGGCTCAGATGAACAGAACCCTGCCAACCCCTTCTCTATCAGACTCCAACATCAGAACCTTGACAGAGCTGATCAACAACTTTGTTAAGACCGCCATCACAGAAGCCACGACTTCTTCTGCCGCACCTATCCAGCTCTCTGGCCCCAGACCCAATGACTTACCAATGACTGTCGGTCAGATGGGTGAGTTCAGCAGAAAAGTTCTAAGCAAAATGATGTCAATCTCCTCAAAATTCGTGATGAAGGCTAAAACAACAGAACAGCATGTGCAAGCCTCACTCGATACACACAAGGTCAACTTCAAATCTCAAGTGGAAGAAATCAGAGGTGCAGCAACAGAGGTAGAAGAGGTAATGCGAAAACCAGCTTCAAACTTCACTGATATTATCTTCCAGACCTCTACATCAAAACGACATGCTAAAGAAGCACCTGCAGAAGAACCTTCGAGCAAAAGACATAAGGCTAACCCAAAGTTTGTTGTTCCGCCCTCACCAAAAGCTCGACTTGAATCCTCTGACGATGATGACTTTGAGGATGCTACAAAAGATCAGTCAGACAATCAGATGGGTGAGTCCTCAGAACAACAAAAGGGGGAGAAGGAGAAAGAGGAGAAAGAGAAGGATAAAGAGAAAGAGAAGGATAAAGAGAAAGAGAAGGAAAAAGAGAAAGAAAAGGAACCTGCAACAGAGGATGAGGGATCTGCTAAGGGAAAAGGAAAGGTAGCTGAGGCTGAGGCAACTATAGTAGGAGACCAAGGGAATACTTCTGAAGACTTACCAGAGGTGACTATGGTGGTTTTTGATTACATGTTCAAAGACAGAATCATCAAGCCAACAGAATCCTCTCAACAACCACCTGAGGTCATCATCCTGGACACCCCTCCCACTTCACCTAGAACAGAACCAGAGAGAACCAACCCGTTCTCTGCTGAAGAAACACTAAACCAAGATCAACCTCAAGAATCTGCCCTCATTGACATACTCATGGCAGAAACTCATGAAGACCCAAATCCCAATCCAACAGAACAGAACCCCGAATCCTCAACTCAACATTCTGGCAAACCTCCACTAGAAGAAATCTTTGCCTATCTTTATGGTGATCATGACACCATCCCCACAAATGTTGTGCCCATCAACCCACACTTGAGTCCCTGCAGGATAAATACGATCTCTGACGTTAGACAAAAGTTCATCGAAACCAAGTCCGGAATGAACAGAAATATAAACTCAGACTTTGGAATCCGCAGAATCATAGACATCAAGCAGAAGACCTTTCGGCACAACAGAGTACAAATGAGCTATCATGAGTTCATAGTTGAATCAAATGACAACAGGGTTGAGCACTTCAATGATAACGACCTGGTACTTCTGAACCCTTATGATCTGATTCAACTCCATGCCTACTGTTACAACTTTAGTGACAGATACAAAGAGGCAAGAACAGCACTTCCTGAGGTACGCTTCGCTATGCAAGAGCACATAAATCTAAGAATTCAGATTGACTTTCAGCTAGGCATAGAGTTTGAAGTAGAAGAACTAGCGACTGCTCCACCAAATGAGAGCCTTCAAGGCTATGAGCACTACAGAACCGGAACCGTAGTTGGAGATCCACCAGTGTTCATCTGCCGACAAAGAAAAATCAAGAAGGCCCTCAGAACTTCTGAAATCCACAAATACTCAACAGAGTCACTGGAATACCTCAGAGATATCATTCAAAATCTCCCAAGAGAAAAATCTCCGGAAGAGCAACAGAGAAACTTCATCACCCAGATCTATCTTATGATCAACTTCCGAGAACTCATCAGAAGATTTGACAGAATCTTAAGGGGAGATAATTTTGCTTAAACTTGTACTTATTTCTTTTCTTTTTTGCATTGTAATATCTTGAAGGAATAGTACAAAGGCTAACAGAGGGAAAAGTTCTATGTTCTTTTGTTTATATCTCTACTACCTTGTATTTTCTTATTTTCAATACTTAGGGGGAGATTGTTAGTCCCAAAGCATCTGATGTAAAAGTATTGAAATTAGTTCAAGTCAGAAGACCAACAGAGATCAGACAGAAGACTTGGAAGAAGTTCATCAAGAAGACCAACAGAGCTCAACAGAGCTCTGTCGGATCCAACAGAGCTCATCAGAGCTCTGTCGAAGAATTCCAGCAAGAGAACAAGTATTTCAACAGAAGATCAACAGAGCCCTTGCAATAGAGCTCTGTGGAGAAAAAGACCTCTGTCAGTCTAAGTCTCACAGGAAATGAAGTGTCAGACACGTGTCCACAATTTCCACGTATGCCCTAAAGATTGGAGACACACTTTCCACGTGTCATTCAAGGGTACGACAGTACACTGTCTACACTTTATCAGGTCTATAAATAGCGAGGTAGTGGAACAACAATTGTAAGCTTTTTGGAAGAATAGTTTTCCACATTTGAAAAAGCACGCACTGCAGTATTTCCATAACACTACTTCGTACGATACTGTCGTGTGAGATTTCCGAACACTCTCTTGAACATATTCTTGGAGTGATTCATTTTATCAATATACGAGCACTGTTCTTTGTTTTGATTTCATTATCATTTTACTGTTCTATATTTTGATCTTCACAGTTCAGTTATTGTTTACACAATCACTCACTTTAATGGCTTTGCCTAAAATGCTTCTGCTGTCTATTTATTTACCATTATCGTGATACAACGTGAATCTGGGAACCTACACAAGAAATACATACTTGTCTTAATTGACGAGTATTCGCGATTCACATGGGTTGAATTTGTCCGAAAGAAATCAGATGTTCCGGTCATCTTGATTAATCTAATGAAAAGAATCCAAGTTCTTTATGAATGCAGAATACAGAAGTTAAGAAGTGACAATGGCACAAAATTTAAAAACTCTGTCATTGAAGTCTATCTTTCTACAGAAGGAATATCACAGAACTTCTCTGTCGCACGCACTCCACAGCAGAACGGCGTAGTCGAAAGAAAGAATCGAACGCTCGTGGAGGCCGCAAGAGCTATGCTATCAGCATGCGGATTGTTGGAACCCATATTCACTTAATCAAGATTAACAGTCTATTAGTTGAGTTTAGAGTTTGATGCGAAAGCGTATTAAACTAACAGATATGTTTGATAGATATTAGAACGCACACATATAAAGAAAACAGTAAAGAATGAAAAGGATTTCTTGAACAGTTACTGTTATTCAATATATAATAAGAACACGAAGAACAGATTAAGAACTGTTGGTGTGTGTGAGAATATAACACTCAGATATTTGACAATAAACTTGAGAGTATTAGTGATTCCTTGTGTATTCGTTCTTAGGAAGATCTCAACATGAGACTTCCTTTTATACTACTCTTAGAAGACTATGAAGTAGGTCACTGTTCCTTTTACGGCATGAATAGTAAACTGGATGGTGTGAACAGTGGACTGGATGGTGTGAGCAGTTGTTTGAGCTATGCGCATTTAATGGAGCAGTTGTACTTTTGGTAAATGCATTAAATGGCGCAGACGTCTATTTTGTACCATGCCCTATTGAGTCCACTCAGAGCTTGACACGTATTTTGACAGTACTTTCCATGCAAGTTGATGAACGTATCCAGTAATATCTTCCAAGTCTTCATAGCAGACCACAGAGGCTCTGTAAGGCATTACAGAGGTTCTATGGTCTGATCTTCTGTGGAGCAGTCCACTTGTTTCCGAGTTGATCTTCTTCTTGCGCACTACAGAGGTTCTGTGATTACCTCTGTAGCTTCTGTGGCTTTCTGGACTTGATCTTCTGGAAGAAGTGGCAGAGCCTCTGTGAGAGGCTTTTCTATACTTAGCCTATTTTTCACTACTTCTAAGTATTTCTATGATTAGGAAGATTGAAGCTAACAATCCCCCCCTAAGTAGTGAAAAATAAAAATTTGACTTTGAGTTAAGTTTGGCTAAGTTAGATAAGACAGAGGTTAAACAATACCTCGAAATTTCTTTCATTTAGAAATATGCCAGAGGCATTTTACATTTGAGTACAATGAAAGATAAAACTTTGTTTGCAGAGATTGGAGGTCTGAGAATCAGATTTTGGCATCTTTGAAATCGTTGTAGCTTCTGTTGTCTTTGCCGACTTTTTTGATCTCTTTGTAGAATCTGATGCAGAGTTCTCTTAGGCGGATTGTTGAGTCTATTTCTCTGATGAAAGTATCTGCATCATCTCTATCCATTTTCTCTGTACCTCTGTATTTTACAAGGCTTGCTCTGAATTTGCTCAGAGTACTGGTTGCGTACTTCTGACAATCCATGAGTACAAAAAGTTTAACCTGGTGTTGTGGGTTTTGAAATACTAACCCAAATCTTGGTTCTCTGATGATTGAGTTGGGCACAGCGTCTGGTGGGCAGCGATCTTCTGGTGGTCGTAGATCTAGATGTTTGAGACCAAGATCTTTTCCCAGCTGAAAATCTATCATGCTGTAGAGCATAAGCTTTTCCCTCATCGCTTTTCTCAATACTTGATAGGCTCTGGTGTTTGCCTCTGTGTTGTAGTTGTCCTTTGTCCATTGTAGAAGGTCAGGTAGATCGTATGGATTGATGTTTCTTAAGTCAGCATCAGCGAAGGTAGATTCTGAATTGTTCTCTCTTCTGACTCTGTAAAGATTGTACCTGACCCTTGGATAGGTTCTAGTGAAGGAGAATCTGTAGAAGATCACCTTTTTGATTTTGTGAATTGAGAAGACATCTGCTTTGTCTCTTGGCTTTGTTCTCGTGAAGATGTTCTCAAATTCTTCTCTGATCCTTGGATCTGTCACATGATATGTTGGATAGTTTGTCTGAAAGGATTGTTTGTAGAGGTATTTGTATACCACTTCTTCCATTTCTTCATGTGTTGGGCCAGGTCGTGGAATTTGTCTTCTGAGACTCTCCATCTGTTGAACAACTTCTGCAGCTCAACCAGTTAAAGGAATTTCTGACAGAGGCTTCAATCCATGTGCCCAGTCAACTTCTTCGGGTTTTGGGGTTTGAAAGGCGTCAAACGCACTCTTCATCAGTTTCTCTATTGGCTTTGACAATGTTTTCTTCTTCTTAGGCTCTTCTGTCAGTATCCCTTTGCCTTTATCTTTTGTTGTTGTGGCAGAACCTGTTGCTTCTGTGGGGTTTGAGGTTTGCACTTCTGTAGGTTTGATGGAGGTTGCCTCTGTGGATTTTGACGATTGTGACTTAGAGGACTTTTGTGGCGATGGTTCTGTTGGCTTGACTTGCTCTGTAACCTCTGTTGGAGGTTGTTTGGTGACTTCTTCTGTGAGCTCAGTTTCTATTGATGAAGTGTTGTCATTGAATCTTCTTGCCATTCTGAAAGCTAAAGTGAACCTGTGCCTTTCTTCTTCTCTCTTCACCATACGATCACTTATTGTTGTGTGCATCCTTTTCAGAATGTCAGAAGCAGAGGTCGTTGCTCTTTTTGGTTTGGTGGCAATCGACTTTCTTCTGGGTATGGTTTGGGGTGTTTCCACAGAGGTAGGTGTTTTCTCTGTGGTTGGTTCATCTGTTTCTTCCAAAATGATTACCTCAGGGGCGGTTGTTGCCTCTGAGGTTTGCTTATCTGCTTCTGTAGTGTTGGGTTCTTCAGAGGTTGAATCCACAGAGATGGGTGTATTCTCTGTGGTTCTTTGAGTTTGTTGTTGGGTTTGTTCTTGAGGGGCTTGGCTGATTGGTTCTGCTGCGATTGGTGGAGATTGAATTCCTCTGCTCGTAGCTTTCTCCCTTAAATTCTCCCCCTCAGGATTATCTGATGGACCAGGATGGTCATCATCAGAATCATCCTGACTCTTATCAGAAGTACCCTCTGCTCTGCAAGAAGTGTTGGGCTTCTTTGGCAATTCAGCTCCCGCTGCCTTCAATTTTTCACATATATCATCGCAGAGACCAATAAATGTCGCAAGCTCTGCTTCTGTCTTGAAACGCATTTTGCCGACACTTTTCTTGAAGTCCTTCACATAGTTGGCATTTGCAGTTGTGAAGGAGACAATGACTTCTGTGACCTGGTTTATGACGTTTTGTCCTAGCTCTCTTAGCTGTGCTCTGGTCATATAGTCTTTTGGCTGCATCATTGTCGTGGTTCGTATTGCCTCTGCTTGAACTTGTGATAACGCATTCTGTAAGTCTGCAGGAGTAATGCCATCTGCTCTGTTGGATTGCGTATTCAATTGTTCAAGGAAATCTTTGACCGAGTCCCTGAACGCAGAAGTTGCAGTTGTTTCGAATTGATGAGCGGCAGAAGTAGATGTTTCTTTGGCAGTGGTTGTTGCAGAAGACTTCATCTCTGAGATGGCGGTTTTCACCTCTGTGGACAGATCGTCCATTTTGGTGTTCAGATTCAAGAGAGCTGTAGATGTTGTCTCTGCCAAGGATTTGAAAGAGCTTTGCAACTCTTTCATTGTTTGGTTCACAGAGGTGACAAGGGTTTGGAACTCATCCCTTGATACTTGTGTTCCTTGTGTAACCTCTGGAGGAACACATTCGTCTCCAGAGTGAGTCCCTGTTCCTGGGACACCTTCGTTCACCCTTGTTTGTACGATGGGGGTGGAAGGATTTCCTTCTGATCCTCGAGAGGAAACCTGAGTTTCGTTCTCTACAGAAGTTTTGTGAAGAACAGAGTCCAAATCCACTCCAGAGGTGGGTATTGGAATGTCCTTCTGTTGACTAGGAGACTTGTCTAGAGTCTCTTCGTCTCTGTGCTTACTACTTCTCTCTGAAAGAAGGGTTGGCCTTAATGTGTGCGTGATAGAGGAAACGAATTCTTCTGTAGGGTGTTCTTGTGTGATCTGGGGCGATTGATCACGAACATTAGGTGAGTCTCTTTGAGGAGACTCCCTAGGAATGGATTCCCCGGTTTCTGTGGGCACAGAGGTTGAAAGAGTAACCTCTGGCTGGATGGGTTGGGTTAGGATCGAGCTGTGCTGCTCTTTTTCAATAACTCCTTCTGCAGCTAGACCTGCGGAGTTAGAAATGTGGGTTGCACTGGGAGTTGGGTTTGGTTGTGTGCCTTCTTCAACTTCTGGTTCTGTGGAAGTTCCTTTCTCTGTGTGCAAGGAGTCATACATGTGATGAGATCCGTATAATCTCATGACATGAGGATGATAGAGACCTTTTCGTATCCAGATAGCCTCTTCTTCATCTGAATCTACCTCTGAGATTTCTATCCATGAATCTGTGGTTTCTTCTACAACCGTTGCCTCTGTAACTTCAGTTGTATTTCACTCAGCTTCGGTTTGTTCTGTATCTTCTGAAGCTTGGTTTGGACTTCTTCTGTGGACGTCCAATCCTTGAATGAAAGGGTTTTGTAAAATCACAGGGGTTTCGGCTGGTTGATTTCTGGGTGTTGTGTCATCTTCTTGTAGATGTGTGTCAATACCAGAAATGAAGAAATCATGTTCTTCTGGAGAGTGGTGGTCGAGAGGTTGTGCCGTCCACCCTGCTGTATTAAGGGTGTTTGCAATTTCGGGGTTCTGTAGGAAATTATTCAGGTCTCCCTGGTGAGCAAATCTATCTGGAGATTGATAGGGTGATTGATATCCTTCTTCTGTCATTCCTATTTCTGCATCTTCTTCTTCTGCAGTTTCACCCTCTATGATTGCCTCTTCTGCAATGGTAACCAATTTTTTAAGTGATTTACCATGCTTCTTTTTGGTTTTCCTCCTTTTTGGTTTTGGTGCCCCTTCCTCTGTTGATTTGGATCTTTTCTTTTTCTGTTTTGTGAAAAGGGGAGGAGCAGAGGAGCCAATCTCTGTGGCATGGGGAGGTGAAGGTCTATCTTCTGCAGTGCTAGTTGATGTGCCTTCTACAGTTTTTCTCTTCTTAGCTTTTGGAGTAGAAGCAGAGATCTTTGCTGAAGATTTCTTTCCCATTATTTCTGCGCGTTTGGCTATGAAGCTGAGTTGAATAGCCATGTGTTTTGCTAACTTTTGATCCTTTTCTGCTTGAGTGGAAAGAGGTTTTGCTATCATTGTTCCTAGGGGGACACCTAAACGCGGGGGTGTCATAGGACTCGGTTTTGGAGTTCTATGATCGCGTATATACTCTTTCTTAAGGGATATGTTCGATGCGTAGCACAGAAGTTTCTTTGACAGAGGTCTGCAGTGTGAGTAGCCATCAGCATGATCAGTGGGGGTATTTTTGTTCATCGGGAACTGTTTGGGAGTTGGCCCTTCCATTGGCCAATTTTGGATTAGCAGCAGAGGTTCGAACAGTACTCCCAATATTCATTGGAATTGCAGAGGTGGTAGAAAGTTGGGATCGTTCTCTTTGACCCTTTTCGAGTTGTTCTTTCTGTCGATGGTGTTTATGATCTCTTGCATCATTATGGTCGCATAATCTAGTGGAAGATCATAGTAAACCCCATACATGATGCTCAAGATTTGATGTGAGCTCTGGTCAATACTCCCTATCTTTCCTGTCAGGCATCTGTTAAGAATAGAGAACAAAGTGTTCCACAGAGGTGGCAATCGGCCTCTGCGGAAGTCATTTCTCTTCCGTAGTTGGGTGTTGTACCCAAGCATTTCCACGAATCGACAGAGCTCTTCGTCTGTTGGTTGCTCTGCATAACTTTTCAATCCCAGAAGACCCCTTGTTGGTAGGTTGAATTCAAGTGAGAACATTGTTCTGTTGAACTTGATTTCAAGATGCTCAGATTTATCAGGTCTTGAAATGTACCCTTTGATAAGAGAATCGTCTTTATCAAATCGGCAGCTTTGCCAAAATTGGTTCAAATAACGGACTGGAATTTTGTTAGGGGTTCTTGATAGTAGAGGGAAGAGGACATGGTTTTCCATGATGTTCAGAAGTATGGCATGGGCTTCGCCGAAAGTAGTGGGTGAGGGGACCAAATAGCAGTTGTTGGATTTGATAGGAAGAGTGGCTTCAAAATGATCCTTAGCTATGAAGTTTTGCAAGTGTGTCGTCGGAGCAAAGTCTGCTGAGTCCCCGGAATCTTGTTGTTCAATATTTCTTGCAAGGCTGGGGTTTTCAGAATGTTCTGAATGTGCAGGGGAGTGTTCCGGTGAGTTCGCCAGAGAGAGTTCAGAGGATGTAGCTCGAGAAGATGAAGCCATTTGATTTTAAGAATAAGATTTGTGCAAGCTTTTTGCAGGGTTTCGCCGGAGAAGAAGATGAGAGTTTGTAAAAGGTTTTATGTGAGGGTAAGCTTTGTTTTTATAGGATGGTAAAACGGTAGAATTCGAAAGAGTAAAATATATGGCAATGGATTAAAGTTTGGAATCCGCACTCGAGTTTGAGCGGCGGGTTCAACTTTCCAAATAAAAACGTTCCATGTACGCCCAATGAAAATGGGACACGTAGGCCTTGTCAGAATACGACAGGACGTCGTGCGCGGCCCATTAATGCTAGGCGCGTGAGGTTGATTTTAGCCATATGAGTTTCACTCGCAGTAAAAGTAACCGTTATTACTACAGAGATGCCCAAGTAATCAGATTGACAGAGCTTCTGTAGTTTACAGAGGCTCTGTGATCTTGAAAATCTTTGATGTTTATCCCTTTTTCATATATCTCATTGTTATCATGACTTCTGTGGGGTTCTTCTTTAACCAAAACATTTGTAAAGGCATTGGAGAGGATAAAATCGGATTTTTGTGAAGAAATTTGCTTCGCAGAGGTTTTGTGGCTCTGTTGGAACTTGCAGAAGTTCTGTGAGGGCCAGCAGAAGCTCTATGAGAGAAAAAATCTCATAACAAAAATTTTATTAGTATTTTTGATCATCCAATTTTTGATTTGGTTTAAGAGATGTTTTTCGGACATATTTGAAAGTTTGTGTCCGAGAAAACTGTTAAAAAAAACGGTTTGTTCGAGAAGGTCATGGTCTGCGTTTTCGGTTTCCGAGATAACATTCCAAAAGATCGACAGAAGGTTAATTTGTGATCACAGAGCATATTTCCTGCAGAAGCTCTGTCGAGCTCAGCAGAAGCTCTATGACCTTAAATTTCTCCTAATTCGAATTTTGTTAAACCTTTTGAACTTTTGATTTTTGAAATGTTATGCACAGTATATTTAGGACATATTTGACAATTCTTGTCCTAGAAAACTGTTTTCTAAAAACCTTTCGTGCGAGAGACATACCTTTTGGTTCTTCTGTTCTCGGCAGTTTTGTCTTACTTCTGTCGATGGAAAATTATCGACATTCTTCTTTGGCTTTCCTTTGAAAGATTTATCTCTGTAGATCATTTGAGGGCCCCTTTTGTTCCCCCTTGATCTAATCACTTCTGTAGATCAAGAATTTTCCTTTTGCTCCCCCTTGATCTGATCACTTCTGTAGATCAAGAATTTTCCTTTTGCTCCCCCTTGATCTGATCACTTCTGTAGATCAAGAATTTTCCTTTTGCTCCCCCTTGACCTAATCACCTCTGTAGATCAAGTAATTTCCTTTTGCTCCCCCTTGACCTATGCTTGGATCAAAGAATGATAAGTTTTGCATAGAACATAGGTCATGGTCTTTCAGAGGTTCTGTAGGGGTCGTCAGAGGTTCTGAGTTGACTTACAGAAGCTCTGTAGTTTCAAGAACTATTGAAGGTGTTAAGAATTTACATATCGAAGTAGAATCTTTCAAAACAATAATTTAAGCAATGTATTTACTTATTATTTACAGAAGATAAAACTATACTTACTGAGGATTTTCACACCATGTTAATCATTCCTATCTTACCCACCAAGAAGTTGAATCTTTTCTCGTCTAGTGCTTTGGTGAATAAGTCAGCGAGTTGATATTCTGTGGGCACAAAATGCATTTCGATTGTACCGTATTCAACATGATGTTTCAGGAAGTGATACCTTATATCGATATGCTTGGTTTTTGAGTGTTGCACAGGGTTGGCAGAGATAGCAATAGCACTTTTGGAATCGCAGAAGATGGGTATTTTGAACAGAATGTGGCCGTAGTCTTTTAGCTGAGTCTTCATCCATAGAACCTGAGAACAACAGCTAGCGGCAGCAACGTATTCAGCTTCTGCAGTGGATGTGGAAACACAATTCTGCTTCTTGGAGGTCCAACTGACTAGTTTACCACCTAGGAATTGACAACTCCCAGAGGTACTCTTTCTGTCGAGCATGCATCCTCCATAGTCTGAATCTGTATAAGCTTTAAGACCAAAACCAGAGTTCTGTGGATACCAGAGACCAAGATTTTTGGTCCCTTTTAGGTATCTAAAGATTCTCTTTACGGCATCATAATGTGATTTCTTTGGATTAGCTTGATAGCGTGCACAGAGACATGTGGCATGCATAATGTCAGGTCTGCTTGCTGTTAAGTATAACAGAGATCCAATCATGCCTCTGTAGAGAGTGCATTCTACAGAGATGCCATCTGAATCTAAGAATAACTTGTTTCCAGTGGCCATTGGAGTTTTCATTGCAGAGGCATCAGAGAAGCTATACATGGAAAGAATGTCAGAGACATATTTAGCTTGATTTATAAAAATTCCCTCTGATGATTGTTTGACTTGGAGTCCGAGGAAGAAAGTTAATTCTCCCATCATACTCATTTCAAACTCACTCTGCATGAGTTTTTCAAATCTTTTACACTCTTCTGAATTAGTAGACCCAAAAATTATGTCATCTACGTATATTTGTACAAGCATTATCTCACTACTTTTGCGTTTATAGAATAAGGTAGTATCTGTTGTACCTCTGTTGTAACCATTGACTAGAAGAAAGGTAGAAAGTCGTTCATACCATGCTCGTGGAGCCTGTTTCAGTCCATATAGAGATTTTTCAAGGTAGTATACATGCCTTGGAAACTTTGAGCTTTCAAATCCTGGTGGCTGATTAACGTAGACCTCTTCTTGGATTTCACCGTTGAGAAAAGCTGATTTTACGTCCATCTGATAGACTTTAAAACCTCTGTGGGCTGCGAAGGCTAAGAATATTCTTATTGCTTCGAGCCGTGCGACAGGGGCAAAAGTTTCATCGTAGTCTATGCCTTCTTCTTGTCTATATCCCTTTGCTACTAATCTTGCTTTGTTTCTGATGACCACTCCATCTTCATCCTTCTTGTTTCTGTAGACCCATTTAGTCCCAATGGCCTGTTTTCCTCTTGGCAGAGGTACTAGAGTCCATACTCTGTTACGCTCAAATTGCAAAAGTTCTTCTTGCATGGCGTCTACCTAGTTTGGGTCATCTAGGGCTTCAGAAATCTTCTTTGGTTCTATCACACTAATAAAATTTGTAAAGAAACAAAAGTTAGCAGTGGCAGACCTTGTTTTTACTGCGTCAGAAGGTTCTCCGATTATTTGGCTTTGAGGATGGCTTTTTGTCCATTGAGTTGTGCGTGGAAGATGATCATCAATGTCATTCAGACTTTCTTTAGAGACTTCTTGTGTTTCTTCTTGTGTAGCCTCTGTTGTTCTTCGTGTCTTGGTAGTTGATTCTACCGTTTGTGGAATGATTGGTATGAGTGGTGGTGGAGTTTGTTCCTCTGAGGACGTATAGTCTTGGTCCTCGAATTCCTCTGTAATTGGTTCTTCTGTGGTTTGTGCAGCTTCTGTGGTCGTTTTCCTTGATGTTTCATCTTCTGCACTTTCTTCTGCTTCGGCAATTGCATCTGTAGTATTTACAGAAGAAGATGAAGCATTGTTAGGACCAGTTAGAGACAAACCTGTAGGATTTTGTCCGACAGAGGATGGTTCTTCAGAAACCCTGATTGTTCCAACAGAAGGATCAATGTTTTCGTGGAGCATCTCTAAAAATAGAAGATCCAAGTCTTCTTTTGCTTGTGAGATGACAGAGGATTTCCCTTTAATTCCGAGTTCTGAACTGATTTGTTCAGAAGTCATTTGGAATGAATCATCAAAAGAAACATTGATGCTTTCTACAATCTTGTGAGACTTTGTAAGGAATGTTTTGTAGGCTTTGGAAGTGGCAGAGTATCCAATGAATTTGCCTTCATCTGCTTTTACATCAAACTTTCCTCTTGAATCTCTGTCGTTTAAGACGAAGCATTTGCATCCGAATACATGGAAAAATTTGATGTTTGGCCGTCGTTTGTTAAGCAATTCGTAAGGCGTCTTGAGGTGTCTTTTCACAATGGTTGATCGATTTTGAGTATAACACGCAGTAGAGATTGCTTCTGCCCAAAAGTTCATTGATAATCCGCATGCTGACATCATAGTTCTTGCGGCTTCCACAAGTGTTCGATTTTTTCTTTCGACAACACCGTTCTGTTGTGGAGTGCGAGCTGCAGAGAAGTTCTGTGATATTCCTTCTGTTGAAAGATAGGCTTCAATGACAGAGTTTTTAAATTCTGTGCCATTGTCACTTCTTAACTTCTGTATTCTGCAATTATAAAGAACTTGGATTCTTTTCATTAGATTTATCAATATATTTGGAACATCTGATTTCTTTCTAACGAATTCTACCCATGTGAAACGCGAATACTCATCAATTAGGACAAGTATGTATTTCTTGCCACCTAGGCTCTGTATGGCAATGGGACCGCAGAGGTCGACATGAAGCATGTACAGAGGTCTAGTGCAAGATACATCTGTTTTTCCTTTGTGGGAAGCTCTTTTGAGTTTTCCCATCTCACAGGCAGAACATAAATGATCCTTATTGAATTTAACATTTGGCAAACCTTTAACTAGATCAAGTTTGACCAGTTTTTCCAATGTGTGAAAATTCAAGTGACAGAACCTGTTGTGCCATAACCAGGCTTCTTCACTTTTGCAGGCAACAAGGCAAACTTTGTCTTTGTTCTTTGAGTTGAAGTTCATTAGATATAGATCACCTATTCTTTCAGCTCGCAGAAGTTCCATACTTGTTTCTTCACTTTGTAGAGAGCAGAAAGTTCTTTTGAACAACACATTGAATCCTGTATCACAAAGTTGACTTACACTGAGTAGGTTGTGCTTAAGGCCATCCACATATGCAACTTTGTATACAGAAACGTCTTCTTTCCTTATGACTCCATAGCCTTTTATGTGTCCTTTCTTGTTGTCTCCAAAAGTCACAGATCCACCATCTTGTGTTTCTTTGTACGTGGATAGTGCACTTCTGTCACCAGTCATGTGCCTTTAGCATCCGGAGTCTAGATACCAGATTGGCACATACTTCTTCTGCAGGACAATCACAGAGATTTAGGTACCCATATCCATATGGGTCCAATATTGTTAGAGTTTTTCAAGTTTGCCTTGGCATTCTTGAAATACATTTTGTTCTCTGCAGAAGAGCCAGATTGTTTCTTTGTGGGATTTGACTTTTGAATTGTCGTAGAGAGTAAACAGACTTGACTTGAAAAATGATTATTAAGTTTAGACATAAGATCAAAGCAATGACAGTATTGAATATGAGATGTAATTTGCTTGAAATTTTCATTGAACTTTTTAAACTTAGCCACAGAGGCATTACATTCTTTCTTTACATTAGATTTCCTATTACTAGAAGATCTATGAATACTCGAATGTTGTTTGCAAAAGCTCTGTTTAGGACCTGCCTTCTGTGGTGAACTTCTTTCATCACTGTCACAGAAGAAACAAATTTATTAACCTTGGGTTTTGAAAATCTAGAACTTATAGGATCAATAGAGGTCTTCTGTAACATTTTAAGCTCAGCAGAGGTTTTGATATGTAGATTCAATTTTAGAAAATCTTGGCAGATTGGAATCTCTGTGAGTTTCTCTTTTGGAGAAATAGTTCTGTAAGGAACTTCAGAGGAGAATTTGACATCCTCTGTGTCACAGTGAATTATCCCTGATTTGAAATCAGTCTCTGAGTTGTCAGAGGATGAATCGTCCTCGTATACAGAGGTTGAGTCAATTCTTTCAATAAAGGCTGGATTTTCTGAGCATGTATCGTACGAGCTTTCCTCCTCTGTAGAATAGTTTTCATAGATTGCAGAGGTTTCTAATAATATTTCTTCAGTGAGAGTTTTATCTATAGAAGATGTACAGAAATTTTCTAAAACACTTGATTTCCATATTTCCAAAATTTCTTTTTCAATTAAATTTTTAAAGTTTTCTTCTGAAAAAATGGGTTTAAACTCAGGAGCTTCTGCAGATAATTTCTTTTCAACGTTTATCAAACAGACAAAAGCAACCTGTGTTTGGGTCTCTGGTTTACCAAACTTGAAGATACCAATCTGATCTTGTGTTTTCAGATATTTCTTTGGTTTGATACCTCTATTGACAGAGGTTGAAGATGATGAGTCTGTGTTTTCAAACCACACGTTAATCATCTTCTTATGTTTCTTCAAGTAAGGATCCACAGAGATTTTCGCCCTTTTGCTTACAGAGATTAGATTTGGAAAATCTGGTTTGTTCGTTTTTCCAATCACAAATAAAGAGGACAGAGGTTTGTTTCTTTTGCCTTCAACACCTAGGGTGATATCATCATACCCTATACCTCGTCTTCCTATTTGTGAGTTTACTTTTTCATAAACTTTCTGTGCATATTTATAGTTTTTAATCAAAACTTCTCTTCTGAGTAAATCTTGCCATAATACCTCTCTTTCTCTTTGAAAGTATTCTTTAAGAGCTCTTATGTCAGTAGTTTCGCTCCTTGAAACTGAAAGTTCTTTTGTTTTATCTTTTAAAGTATTGGTTAATTCAGAAATTTGTTTTTTTAAAGGATCTAGAGTTTTGTTCCAATTCTTTTCTATTCTCTCTTTTTCCTCAAAAATCTTTGCTTTGTCTTGAGTGAAAAGCCGTACTTCTCTCTCATTGAAAGTGAGTCTTTTCTGAATACTTTGATTTATCTCTTTCAGTTCAATTAGTTCAATGTTAATTCTAGGTGTATTATCATCTATAGAGGTAATACAAAAGTTTGAATTTGAAGTAGATACCTCAGAGTTAGTGCAGGAGTCGACTTCTGCCATGCCACAGAAGAGGGCATTGGCGGTATGTTCATCGTCAGAAGTAGAGTCTGACTGGAAGTCTTCTGTGTTCTCCTCAGAATGTCCTTTTGCCATTAAGGATTTTTGAGCATAATACTCGGCTTTCTTTTTGTAGAAAGCAGAGTCCCTCTGTGGGCGATTTGATCTGCTTCTGCATTCATTCGCAAAATGGCCTGGTTTGCCGCAGTTAAAACATCCTTGAGGAGTGTTTCCTGTTCGATCATTGGACTTCTGTATGTCTCCGCCTTTCTCTGATCTACATTCATTTGCATAGTGACCAGGTTTGCCGCATTTGTAGCATTCTTGCTGCGTGTGGCTTACCGAGTCATTTGACCTCTGTCGGTCATTTCCTCTGTAATGTCTTTCGCTTGACCTCTGTCGGCCACTCGATTCTTCTTCTCTTCTGTCATCTCTTCTGTTTTCTCTATCATATCTTTCATTTCCGGAACCTCTTCTGTTTCCTCTGAACTCTTTTGTCAATAGAGCTAAAGATTTAGCTAGTGACGCAAGAGTTATTTCTTTTTCTGCTTGCTCTTCTTCTTCACTGTCTATTATCACCATCTTCTTCTTTTCCTTCTTCTTCTCCTCTGTGGCTTTTTCATTTCTTGGTCTCTGTGCATCTTCTTTAGTTTTACTAACCAATGCATATGGTACAATGGTTAGTGTTTTAGCCTGTGCTATCTGAGGTTCTTGTGCGGCTAATGTTCCGTAAAGATCAGAGAGATTCCAGGTGTCTAGATCCTGATTTGTGTGTAGGGACATAGACAGCTGGAGCCATTCTTCATTTAGACTTTTTAAAAACATGACATTGTTTTCTTCAGAAGTTCTGTCAATGCCTGATTTTCTGCACTTGTTGATTAGAGAGTTGAATCTGTCGTATGTTGTTTGCAGAGATTCTATTGAAGAGGCTCTGAATGCATGATATTCATTGATGTACTGTGCTCTTCGGTTTTTTTGTGTTTTAGCACCTCCTTCCAACTGTCTTTCCAGTTCTTTCCACAGATCATGCGCTGTTTCACATGAATCCAAGGATTGAAAGAGTTCGTTGGGTATTGCCATAATCAATGTCCTCTTGGTTTTCTGAGCAACTTCATCTTCTGCTTTATCTTCGGTTGACCACTCCCCTTTTGGCTTTGGTTTTTGATGTTCGGGGATTTCGGCAGATTCAGCAGTAGCAGGTATACGAGGTACTACTGTCATGGGAATAGGAGGAGGATTGTACAGATATTGTACTTGATTTTTTACAGTGCCCTCGAAAAAATGGACCATTCTTATTTTCCACTGAGGATACTCATCTCGAAGGAGACTAGGAGGTTTAGTGAGAGAACCAGTAGTAAAGAAATTATTTGTATTTGTCATTTTTGAAGATTTTAGAAAGAAGGTATGACTAAAGAGTTACTTCTATGAACTTGAAGATTTTCTGAGTTTAAGCAGTTTCCAGACACAATAATATCTATCACGAATCTTGATAAGTGGATCACTTGATATTGAAAATCAAGAGAGGCTCTGATACCAATTGTTGGAACCCAGATTCACTTAATCAAGATTAACAGTCTATTAGTTGAGTTTAGAGTTTGATGCGGAAGCGTATTAAACTAACAGATATGTTTGATAGATATTAGAACGCACACATATAAAGAAAACAGTAAAGAATGAAAAGGATTTCTTGAACAGTTACTGTTATTCAATATATAATAAGAACACGAAGAACAGATTAAGAACTGTTGGTGTGTGTGAGAATATAACACTCAGATATTTGACAATAAAGCTTGAGAGTATTAGTGATTCCTTGTGTATTCGTTCTTAGGAAGATCTCAACATGAGACTTCCTTTTATACTACTCTTAGAAGACTATGAAGTAGGTCACTGTTCCTTTTACGGCATGAATAGTAAACTGGATGGTGTGAACAGTGGACTGGATGGTGTGAGCAGTTGTTTGAGCTATGCGCATTTAATGGAGCAGATGTACTTTTGGTAAATGCATTAAATGGCGCAGACGTCTATTTTGTACCATGCCCTATTGAGTCCACTCAGAGCTTGACACGTGTTTTGACAGTACTTTTCCATGCAAGTTGATGAACGTATCCAGTAATATCTTCCAAGTCTTCATAGCAGACCACAGAGGCTCTGTAAGGCATTACAGAGGTTCTATGGTCTGATCCTCTGTGGAGCAGTCCACTTGTTTCCGAGTTGATCTTCTTCTTGCGCACTACAGAGGTTCTGTGATTACCTCTGTAGCTTCTGTGGCTTTCTGGACTTGATCTTCTGGAAGAAGTGGCAGAGCCTCTGTGAGAGGCTTTTCTATACTTAGCCTATTTTTCACTACTTCTAAGTATTTCTATGATTAGGAAGATTGAAGCTAACACGGATTACCGATGGACTTTTGGGCAGAAGCGATTTCTACCGCTTGTTATACACAGAACCGTTCAACCATTGTGAAAAGACACCACAAGACTCCTTACGAATTGATCAACAAAAGGCGGCCAAACATCAAATTTTTCCATGTGTTCGGATGTAAATGCTTTGTTTTAAACGACAGAGATTCCAGAGGAAAGTTTGAGGTAAAAGCTGACGAAGGCAAATTCATTGGATACTCTGCCACTTCCAAAGCCTACAGAGCATTCCTTACAAGGTCTCGCAAAATCGTAGAAAGCATCAATGTTTCTTTTGATGATTCATTCCAGAAGACTTCTGAGCAAATCAGTTCAAAACTCGGACTTAAAAGGGAAACCTCTGGCATCTCGCAAACGAAAGAAGACTTAAAACTTCTATTTTTAGAGATGTTCCACGACGACATTGATCCCTCTGTTGGAACAAACAGAGCTTCTGAAGAACCATCTTCCATCGGTCAAAATCCTACAGGTATGACTCTAACTGGTCCAAATAGTGCTTCATCTTCTTCTATAAATACTACCGATGCAAATGCCGAGGTAGAGACCACATAAGATGAAACAACGAGGAAAACGACCACAGAAGCTGCTGAAAATCAAACTTCACAATCCACAGAGGAACCAATTACAGAGGATATAGAGGACCAAGTCTATACGTCCTCAGAGGAACAAACTCCACCACCTCTCATACCAATCATTCCACAAGCTGTAGGATCAACTACAAAGGCACGCACTACTACAGAGGCTATACAAGAAGAAGAAGAAGAACAACAACAACACGAAGCCTCTGAAGAAAGATTAGATGACATTGGTAACCACCTTCCACGCACAACTAAGTGGACAAAAAACCATCCTCCAAGCCAAATAATCGGCGAACCTTCTGACACAGTAAAAACCAGATCTACCACTGCTAGTTTTTGTTTCTTTACAAATTTTATCAGTATGATAGAACCAAAGAAGATTTCTGAAGCCCTAGATGACCCAAACTGGGTAGACGCCATGCAAGAAGAACTTCTGCAGTTTTAGCGTAACAGAGTATGGACTTTAGTACCTATGCCACGAGGGAAACAGGCCATTGGGACTAAGTGGGTCTACAGGAATAAGACGGATGAAGATGGAGTGGTCATCAGAAACAAAGCACGATTAGTGGCCAAGGGATATAGAAAAGAAGAAGGCATAGACTACGATGAGACTTTTGCCCCTGTCGCACGGCTCGAAGCAATAAGAATATTCTTAGCCTTCGCAGCCCACAGTGGATTTAAAGTTTATCAGATGGACGTAAAATCAGCTTTTCTCAACGGTGAAATCCAAGAAGAGGTTTACGTAAATTAGCCACCAGGGTTTGAAAGCTCAAAGTTCCCAAGGCATGTATACTACCTTGAAAAGGCCCTGTACGGACTGAAACAGGCTCCAAGAGCATGGTACGAACGACTTTCTACCTTTCTTCTAGTCAATGGCTACGACAGAGGTACAACAGATACAACCTTATTCTATAAACGTAAAAACAGTGAAATAATTCTAGTACAAATCTACGTGGACGACATAATTTTTGGTTCTACTAATACAGAAGAGTGCAAAAGTTTTGAAAAACTCATGCAGAGTGAGTTTGAGATGAGTATGATGGGAGAATTAACATTCTTCATAGGACTCCAAATCAAACAATCATCAGAAGGAATTTTTATAAATCAGGCCAAATATGTCTCTGACATTCTTTCCAAGTATAGCCTCTCTGATACCTCTGCAATGAAAACTCCAATGGCCACTGGAAATAAGTTATTCCTAGATCCAGATGGCATCTCTGTAGAATGCACTCTCTACAGAGGCATGATTGGATCTATGTTATACTTAACTGCAAGCAGACCTGACATTATGCATGCCACATGTCTTTGTGCACGTTATCAAGCTAATCCTATGAAATCACATTATGATGCTGTTAAGAGAATCTTTAGATACCTAAAGGGGACCAAAAATCTTGGTCTCTGGTATCCACAGAACTCTGGTTTTTGTCTTAAAGCCTATACAGATTCAGACTATGGAGGATGCATGCTCGACAGAAAGAGTACCTCTGGGAGTTGTCAATTCCTAGGTGGTAAACTAGTGAGTTTGACCTCCAAGAAGCATAATTGTGTCTCAACATCTACGGTAGAAGCTGAATACGTTGCTGCTGCTAGCTGTTGTTCTCAGGTTCTGTGGATGAAGACTCAGCTAAAAGACTACGGCCATATCCTACTAAAGATACCCATCTTCTGTGATTCCAAGAGTGACATTGCCATCTCTGCCAATCCAGTGCAACATTCAAAAACTAAGCATATCGATATAAGGTACCACTTCTTGAAACATCATGTTGAATACGGTACAATCGAGATGCATTTCGTGCCCACAGAATACCAACTCGCGGACTTATTCACCAAAGCTTTAGATGAGAAAAGATTCAATTTCTTGGTGGGTAAGTTAGGAATGATTAATATGACGTGAACATCCTCTGTAAGTATAGCTTTATCTTCTGTAAATATGTATATTTCTATTGCTTTACTTATTGCTTTGATTGATTTATTTCTGTATGTAAATTCTCAACGCTAAAATAATTATTGGAAACACAGAACTTCTGTGGGTCTGCTCAGATCCTCTGACGACCCCTACAGAACCTCTGGAAAACATGACCTATGTTCTATGCAAAACTTATCATTCTTTGATCCAAGCATAGGTCAAGGGGGAGCAAAAGGAAATTACTTGATCTACAAAGGTGATTAGATCAAGGGGGAGCAAAAAGGGACCCTGAAATGATCTACAGAGGTAAATCTTTCAACGGGGAGCCAAAGAAGAGTGTCGATGAATCTATATCAACAGAAGTCAGACATCACTGCCGAGAATAGGAGAACCAAAAGGTATGTCTCTCGTACAAAAGATTTTTGAAAATAATTTTCTAGGACACGAATTGTCAAATATGTCCAAAAAATACTGTGAATAACATGTCAAAAATCAAAAGATCAAAAAGTTTCATAAAATTCGAGTTATGAGAAATTTGAGGTCATAGAGCTTCTGCTGAGCTCAACAGAGGTTCTGCAAGAAATATGCTCTGTGATCGCAAATTTAGCCTCTATCGATCTTTTGGAATGCTATCTCGGAAACCGAATACACACACCATGACCTTCTCGAACAAAATTTTTTTCATAACAATTTTCTCGGACACCAACTTTCAAATATGTCCGAAAAACATTTCTTAATGCAAATCAAAACTTGGATGATCAAATTTATTAATAGATTTTTAGTTATGAGAAATTTTCACTCATAGAGCTTCTGCAAGTTCCAACAGAGCCACAAAACCTCAGAGTAAAAAATTCTTCACTAAAATCCTATCGATCCTCTCCAATACCTTTACAAATGTTTTGGTTAAAGAAGAACCTACAGAGTCATGATAACAATGTTTTGGTTAAAGAAGAACCTACAGTGTTTTGGTCAAAATCACAGAGCTTCTGTAAACCACATAGATTCTGTCAATCTGCAACTTGGGCATTTCTGTAATAATAACGGTTACTTTTAATGAGAGTGAAATTCATATGGCTAAGAACAACCCCACGCGCCTAGAATTAATGGGCCGCGCACGACGTCCTGTCATCCTCTGACATGGCCTACGTGTCTCTTTTTCATTGGGCGTACATGGAACGTTTTCTATGGAAAGTTGAACCCGCCGTTCTAACTCGAGTACGGATTCCAAATATTTATCCATTGCCATATATTTTTACTCTTTCGAATTCTACCATTTTACACTCGTATAAAACCCAAGCTTACCTTCTCATAAAACCTTTACAAACTCTCATTCTTCTCCGGCTAAACCCTGCAAAAGCTTGCAAGAATCCTATTCTTCTTACCAAATGGCTTCATCTTCTCAAGTTATCTCCCCTGCACACTCTCCGGCGAACTCACCAGAACATTCACCTGCTCATTCGGAACATTCAGAAAACCCCCATCTCGCCAAAAATATTGAACAAGATGATTCCGGCAACACAGCTGACTTTGCTCCGACCACACATCTTCAAAACTTTATAGCAAAGGATCATTTCGAAAAGGTACTGCCAATCAAATCAAACAATTGCTACTTGGTCCCCTCATCCACTGCTTTCGGCGAAGCCCATGCCCTTCTTCTAAACATCATGGAAAATCATGTCCTCTTCCCTTTACTTTCAAGAACCCCAAACAAAATACCTATTAGGTATTTGAACAAGTTTTGGCAAAGTTTCCGATATGATAAAGATGATTCTCTTATCAAAGGGTACATCTCCAAGCCTGACAAATCTGAGCATTTGGAAATAAAGTTTAATAGAACGATGTTCTCACTTGAGTTCAACCTACCAACAAGGGGTCTTCTTGGACTGAAGAGATATGCAGAACAACCAACAGACGACGAGCTCTGTCGTTTTGTAGAAATGCTTGGGTACAACACCCAACTTAGGAAGAGAAATGACTTCCGCAGAGGCAGACTACCACCTCTGTGGAACACCTTGTTTTCAATCCTCAACAGATGCCTTACAGGGAAGATAGGCAGCATTGACCAGAGCTCGCATCAGATCTTAACCATCATGTATGGGGTCTACTACGATCTCCCACTCGATTACTCGACCATCATGATGCAGGAGATAATCAATACGATCGACAGAAAGAACAACACCAGAAGGGTAAAAGAGAATGATCCTAAGTTTCTACCACCTCTGCAATTCCAAAGGATATTGGGAGTCCTGTTCGATCCTCTGTTGATGATGCAGAAATGGCAAATGGAAGGGCCGACTCCCAAACAGTTCCCAATGAACAAAAACATCCCCACCGATCATATAGATGGCTACAGCCACTGCAGACCTCTGTCAAAGAAGCTTCTGAAATATGCCACAAACAAAACCCTTAAGTTAGAATATATACGCGATCATAGGACTCCAAAACCGAGCCCTGTGACACCCCCGCGTTTAGGTGTCCCCCCTAGGAACAATGGTTGTAGAACCCCTCTCTACAGAAGCGAAGAAGCAGAAACTAGCAAAACACTTGGCAATCCAACTTAGTTTTATGGCAAACGTGACGAGCTCGTGTCAAGGAAGTCTTCTTCGAAAACCTCTGCCTCTACCCCAAAGACAAAGAGGAGGAAAACTGCATAAGGTACCTCCACAAGCGCTGCAGAAGATCAACCTTCACCTCCTCATGCCACAGAAATTGGCTCCACTGCTCCTCCCTCTTCTCCAGAACAGAAGAAGAAAAGAAAATCGAAAACCACAGAGGAAGGGGCACCAAAACCAAAAAGGAGGAAGACCAAAAAGAAGCTTGATAAATTGGTTACCATCGCAGAAGAGGAAACTGCAGAAGAAGAGGTCGCAGAAACCCGGGTCGAAGAAACTGCAGAAGAAGAAGTTGCAGAATAGGGATATCAATCACCTTATCAATCCCCAGATCGATTCGCTCATCAAGGAAACTTAAACGACTTTCTTCAACACCCTGACTTTGCTAACACCCTAACTACAGCTGGGTGGAATGCACCACCACTTGACCACCACACCACAGAAGAACAAGACTTCTCTATCTCTGGCTTTGACACCAATCTGCAAGAAGATGATCAAACCCCCAGAGATCAACCATCTGAAACCCCTAACATTCTACAGAATCCCTTCATCCAACAGGGACTGGACGTCCACAGAAGGAGTCCAAGCCAAGCTTCAGAAGAAGGAATAGAAGAAATCGACTTGTCAGATGTTGAAACTAGGGAAAGGCTTAGGCTACAAGCAGAAGCTCTGTGGAACATAGATGAGGTTAAAAAGGCCTTAGATAGAATGGGAGAAAAAGAAAAAGGGACAGAAAAAGATGCCGTAAAAGTAGAAGGCACACATCCTCAAACACATCCCAGTGCAACCCACACATCTAACTCCGCAGGTCTAGCTGCAGAAGGAGTTATTGAAAAAGAGTCGCACAACTCGATCCCCACCTAAACCAAACAGCCAGAGGTTATTCTTTCAACCTCTGCGCCCACAAAAACCGGGGAATCCATTCCAAGGGAGTCTCCTCAGAGAGACTCACCTATAGTTCGTGATTCATCGCCCCAGATCACACTAGAACACCCTATAGAAGAATTCATTTCCTCTGCCACGCACAATTTAGGGCCAAAACTTCTTTCAGAGATAAGTAGTGAGCACAAAGACGAAGAGACTCTAGACAAGTCTCCAAGTCAACAGAAGAACTTTCCGATACCCACCTCTGGAGTGGATTTGGACACTGTTCTTCACAGAACTTCTGTAGAGATCGAAACTCAGGTTTCTTCTCGAAGATCAGATGGAAATCCTTCCACCCCCAACGTACAAACAAGGGTGAACGAAGGTGTCCCAGGAACAGGGACTCACTCTGGAGAATGGGTTGTTCCTCCAGAGGTTACACCAGGGACACAAGTATCAAGAGATGAGTTCCAAACCCTTGTCACCTCTGTGAACCAAACCATGAAAGAGTTGCAAAGCTCTTTCACATCTTTTACAGAGACAACATCAACGGCCTTGCTAAATCTGAACACCAAAATGGACAATCTGTCCACAGAGGTGAAATCCGCCATCACATAGATGAAGTCTTCTGCTCAAACAACTGCCACAACTACAGCCACTTCTGCTGCTAAAGATTTCGGAATAGCCGCAACATCTGTATTCAAGGAATCAGTCAAACATTTCCTTGAACAAATGAACAAGCAATCCAACAAATCAAAGGGCATTACACCTACAGATCTACAGAACACCCTCAAACACGTACAAGAAGAGGCAATGCGCAACACTACAATGATGCAGCCAAAAGACTACATGACCAGAGCACAGCTAACAGAGCTCGGGCAGAATGTCATAAACTAGGTCACAGAAGTTATCGTCTCTTTCACTACTGTAAATGCCAACTACGTCAAAGAATTCAGAAAAAGTGTCGGCAGAATGCGCTTCAACACAGAGGAAGAGATTGCAACTCTAACCGGTGTCTGTGATGATGTATGTGCGAAGTTGATGGCCGCAGGAGCAGAACTACCAAAGAAACCCAAAGCTTCCTGCAGAGCAGAGGGTACTTCAGATAAGAGTCAGGATGACTCTGATGATGACCATCCTGGTCCATCAGATCATCCTGAGGGGGAGAATATAAGGGAGAAAGCTACGATCAGAGGACTACAAGCTCCACCAATCGCAGCAGAACCAATCAGCCAAGCCCCTCCACAACAAACCAAATATCAACAAACTCAACAGACCACAGAGACAACACCCATCTCTGTGGAATCAACCGCTGAAGAAACCCATGTACCAGAAGCTCAAAAGACCACAGAGGCAACACCCACCTCTGTGGAATTCCCTACAATGTTTGGAGTAGATGTTCAACATCTGTCATCCTCCACAGAAGAAGATCTTCCCTCCCAAACTACAAAACAAAAAGAAAAACCCCATTCCATCCCAAGAAGAAAGTCCATTGCCCACAAACCAAAAAGAGCAACGACCTCTGCTTCTTCTGTTCTAAGGAATATGCACAAAACAATGACTGAACGAATGGCGCAGAGAGAAGAAGAAAGGCACAAGTTCACATTAGCTTTCAAAATGGCAAGAAGATTTGATATCCAACCTTCACCAACAGAAACCGAGCTCACAGAAGAAGTCACCAAAGAACCTCCAACAGAGGTTACAGAGTAAATCAAGCCAACAGAACCAATGCCACAAAAGTCCTCTCAAACACAAGTGTCAAAACCTACAGAGGCAACCCCCATCATTCCAACAGAAGCACCAACAACCAAACCTACAGAAGCAACATGTTCTGCACCTCCAAAAGCCAAAGACAAGGGCAAAGCAATACTGACAGAAGAGCCCAAGAAAAAGAAATCATTGCCTAAGCCTACAGAGAAATTGATGAAAAGCGCTTTTGATGCCTTTCAAACTCCAAAGCCTGAAGAAGAGGACTGGGCATATGGATTGAAGCCTCTGTCAGACATTCCTCTATCAGGAAGAGCTGCAGAAGTTGTTAAAAAGATGGAAAGTCTCAGAAGACAAGTACCACAACCTGGTCCAACACAAGAAGAATTGGAAGAAGTGGTATACAAATACCTCTATAAACAATCTTTTCAGACCAATCATCCAACAGATCATGTGACAGATCCAAAGAACAGAGAAGAATTTGACAACGTCTTCACCAGGACAAAGCCAAGAACCAAAGCAGACGTCTTCTCAATCCACAAGATCAAAAAGGTAATCTTCTGTAGATACTCCTTCACCAGAACCTATCCAAGGGTCAGGTACAATATTTACAGAGTCAGGAGGGTAAACAATTCAGAAACCACCTTCGTTGATGCTGACCTAAGGAATCTGAATCCCTATGATCTACCTGACCTTCTGCAATGGAGAAAGAAAACTACAACACAGAACCAAACACCAGAGCATATCAAGTGTTGAGAAAAGCAATGAGGGAAAGGCTTCTGATCTACAGTCTAACAGACTTTTAGCTGTGAAAGGATCTTGGTCTCAAACATCTGAACCTACGACCACCAGAGGATCGCTGCCTACCTGACGCCGTGCCCAACTCAATCTTTACAGAACCAAGGTTCGGGTTAGTATTTCAAAACCCACAAGGCGAAGTCAAACTTTTTGTGAGCATGGACTGTCAGAAATACGCAACTAGTACTCTGAACAAGTTCAGAGCAAACCTTGAAAAATACAGAGATACCGAGCAAATGGATAGAGACGCTGCAGATACCTTCATCAGAGAGATTGATGCTACAATACGCTTAAGAGAACTCTGCATCAGTTTCTACAAAGAGATAAGAGAAGTCGGAAGAGACAAGCGAAGCTTCAACGATTTCAAAGACACCAAATATGATTCTCAAACAACCAATCTCTGCAAACCATGTTAAAGTTTATCTCATTGTACTCAAATGTAAAATGCCTCTGGCATATCTCTGAATGAAAGAACTTTCGAGGTATTGTTTAACCCCTGTCTTATCTAACTTAGCCTAAAAATACTTAAATGTCAAATTTTTATTTTTCACTACTTAGGGGGAGATTGTTAGCTTCAATCTTCCTAATCGTAGAAGTATTTAGAAGTAATGAAAAATAGGCCAAGTGAAGAAAGCCTCTTACAGAGGCTCTGCCAAACTTACCGAGAGATCAAGGTCAAGAAGCTACAGAAGCTACAGAGATGTTCGACAGAAGCTCTGTCATACGCGCAAAGAAGACCAAAGACTCGGAATCCGGTAAAGACTGATCTACAAAGGACCATACCGCAGAACCTCTGTAACACTTTACAGAGCCTCTGCGGTCCTCATTAAAGACTTGGAAGATATTTATAATATCTTGCTACTGTTCATGGACCTGTTCATCAACTTGCATGGCAACGTACCCTGTCCAACTTCAACGTGTCAAACTCTGAGTAGACTCAATAGGGCTTAGTACATAATAGACGTCTGCGGCATTTAATTCAATACTATACGTACAACTATTCATGCCGTCCGATCAATAGTAGCTTATGCTTTATGGTCCCCTTGTAGTAGTATAAAAGGAAGACTCATGTTGAGTTCTTCCTAGTCAAGAATCAAGAGATAAAAACATCAAAAGAACACATAGCTTATACACTTAGAGAGTCATATCTGTTTTAAAGTTTTGCTTACTCACTGTTCTTAAATCTGTTCTTAATATATATATATATTCAGTAAACTTTGAGATATTATTTCCTGTTCACTGTTTATTTATATTGTGTTCTAAATCTATCAAACATATCTGTTAGTTCTTCAAATACGCTTCCGCATCAAAACATAAACTTGAACTAATAGATCTGATAATCTTGTTTAAACAAAACGGGAACCAACAAAGCCACTTTACCAAATTCACTTGATACCCTTCAAAAATCCATATCCAACCTAACCGATGCTATCTCTTCTGGCTTCACATCACTATCTAACCAAATCAAAGTGGTGGAAGAAAAGTGTGGAATTCAAGCCCAAACCACCAAACGGAGGCATGATGATCAAGATCCCGATCATGATCATCATGAGGGGAAGAGAAGTGTAAGACAAAGGGTTGAACAAGGCAGTGGTTCGGGTGTTCATGTTACTGAAAATGTGGAAATTATTGAGGAAACGGGTACCGGTAATGTTGGTGGTACACAAGGGGTTCAAAGTGCTGATGTTGGTGTTCTGGATGATATCAATCCTACGGTTGAAAAGCCTCAAGGATGTGATAACAGAACTGATGAAGAAGTTATGGCTGATGACTTTTTACAGGATCTGATTTACATTGATTCGAATGAGGATCAAACTGTGGTAAAGATCAAAGAGGAGATGGATGATGTATTTGATGGTGGAAATGTACAACCTGATTCTGATTCCGAGAAAGAAAGCAATCTACCTGATCCAGTGATACAAATTCCGGTAATTTCTGATCTACCTGAAGGCAAAATCAGAGATGAAGTTTCCAAGGCAAAATTAAGTAATCTACAGATGTTAATTGATAGAGAAGCTTTAATTGTCAGACGTGCTCATCGAACAAGAATCATTACTCCATTTCAAGAAGATATAAGGAGCGACTTATTTGTGAAAAAGGTTCAGCCAATTGACAAGGTAAAGTTGTATTCTATTGAAAAACTTCCACGTCCAAAACAGATTGAATACTTGTATATGATGGGTGACAAAGATCAAAAGCTCAGTGCTGTCAGAACAGATAAAGAGATTGTTAAGCTTGTGAAGATAGAATCGTAGAAGATTCTAAAAGTCTTTTATCCGAGGTTCTACGTCCTTAGATCAGATGAAAAAGAATGGAATTTCTGTGAAGCCGACTTCAAGTCCCTAACCTGTGCAGATTTCTTCAGGCTGTATGACATTCTTGCCCGGATGCCGAACAAAGATATTACCTACTCTGAAGCCTATCAAGACCTAAAACGTTTCATGAAAAATCTGATCAAGCTTTCCTACCTAACCGATTTTCAGATGGCATTGGAAAGTAATCAAATCAGAGTCAACAAACGAAGGCCAAACAAAGGCTTACCCGACATGCAAGGTATTCCTCTATATACCGTGTTAGAAAAACCAGATTTTGGTGTTGTTTATCATAATGGGCAAAAGAAGAAGAAATTCTTGAGGTTCATTGAAGTAAATCTGTATTTTGATGGGACGCTCAGAATGATCAAGATTATGTTGAACGAAAGGCTGAGATTGGATGAACAAAGAAAGGTGCCTCTGAAGGAGAAAGAGATAGTTCTGATTAACAATGCTGTGAAAGCCATTCAAGAAAGAATTGATTATAGGGATTCACTCAAGAGATTTGAAATCATCTTTGAGATCAGAAAGAAATACATTCCACCGGAAGAACTTCATGGTTAAAGCTTACTTAGCTCACTTGAATACAAAGGGGGAGAATGTTAGTGTCTATTTTGTAAGTTGTATTCAGGTTGTGGGGTCTTTTTGTTAAATATGTGTCTAGGTATAAATAGCCTAGATTTACTCATATTTCACTAACACTTGAAATATTCATCCTTGGAACTCTCGGTGAGTTTCTCTCAACATTGTAATCTTTTGCTATTATTGATAATGATAGATGGACAGAACTTTGAGTAAATCTTGATTAGATTACTTATACATTGGGATTACATTTAAGGTACGCACGATATTGGCCCGATTTTGAAATTCACTTGGTTGATGAAAAGGAAACACAAAGAGAGGAACATAGAAAAAGAGCTTTAACAACTCATATCCAACTTCCATTTTGCTATACTAATGAGACGTTGAAGATTCTCAACAATCTAGATAAACCACTTCCAAACAATTATTTTAAAATAAATGCTACAAAGCCAGTTACTAACAATCAATTCGTTGAAACAAAGAAATATGTTCCTACATTAGTTCTTGAAGGGAAAATTGTTGAACTTGAGATCTCCCTTGCAGAACAAAGGATCAAAAATGATTATGAAAATGATCTCCTTTCAACTATTTTCTCAACTACCTTTAAGGAAATATCTTCTAGTTTCAATGATGAGGTGAAAAAGGAAACTATTAAGATTAAACATGGCTTGATCAAAAAGTTTTCTGAATCAACAAAGAGTGTCTTTGATTCAAAACAAAAGATTGATAAAAAATGTATCAAACTGTCAAAGAAAGTGGTAGATCTTGAGAATATTCTTCTTTCTGAGCATACCAATTTGGAAAATGAGAAAGTCAACTTTGTGAGCCAAATCAATTCATTTGAAAAGAAGTTGACTGATTTGTTAAAGACAAAAGCTGAATTAGAGATTGTGTTAGAAAACGAAAGAAAAGAATTTGCTTTGAAAAACTGGTTCAATCTTGAAGAAAGCAACTTTCTTAAAGATCAAAACTGTGAGTTTTCTCAAAAAGTGATGACATTAGAAAAGTATGGATAGTGCTTCCAGAACAACATTACTACTTCCAGAACAAAGTTACTACTGCAAGTAAAGGTTAGTACTGCCAGAACAAAGTTACTACTGCAAGTAAAGGTTAGTACTGCCAGAACAAAGTTACTACTGCAAGACAAAGTTAATACTGCTGGAACTCTGTTAGTACTGCTGATGCATTAATGCTGCTGGAACAAGGTTAGTACTGTTGAGTCAAGTTAATACTGCTGGAATGAGTTAATGCTGCTGAAAAGAGTTAATGCTGCTGGATCAAGTTAATGCTGCTGGAATGAATTAGTGCTGCTCATGCTGGATGAAGATTAATACTGCTGATGTGATAAGTTGGGAATGCGAGAATATTGGAGATAAAGATGGAATGGATGAAGATATAATGTCTGATTTTGAAAATTCTTTCAATCTTGAAAGAGCACAGTTTGAATTTGAGAACGCAAGTTTTGAAAATGAAAAACATTCTTATGAAATGAATATTGGGAATGGATAAAGATGGAATGGATGAATACTACTTCTAAACCTAAAGTCAATAGTTCTTGTATGAAATGCAATTGTGATCTGAATACTAGCAGTAAAAGTGATAAGACTTATGTTTCAGATCTATTGTCTCTTGCAAGAAAGAATCTCAAATGCGTTCAATGTGGTAGTCATTCATTTCAATCATCTCAGGAAAGTCCAGTTTTAATAACATCTTTTTCTTATATAAACAAAGAAAAATCTTCGAGTACTTTCTATAAAGGTGAGTGTTCAAACACAAAGAAACCACCTTTAGAGAAAAGAAAGAAGAGTAAAATGTCAAAGAAATGTCAAGTTCTGAGTTCTGAAGATTCTAACTCTAAATCTTCTGTTCTTTCAGATAATTTTGTGAATTCGGAGAAGAAAGCGCAAGAAATGGCGGGTAAAGCAAACAACGACTGATTCAACCAAACAGAGTGTTAAAAACAGTAGTTTTTCGAATAATAAACAATTTGGTACGGGTAATAAACAATCTTTTGTAAAGCCTTACAAAAGTTACTCCAAAGACCAATTGTTGGATTTTAAAAATGGTGAATGTTTTTTCCCTGTTTGTGGTTATGAATGTGCGTTTGCTATGCCTGGTTCTTGTTGTTGGGATAATTCTTACTTTATCCCAAGTGGTAAAAGAAAGTCAAATTTGAAGAAAAAGAAGAAGACACAAAAATCTAAAATCACATCTTCTCAAGCTAACCAAAAAGGACCCAATATTCAATGGGTACCTAAAACTGTTTCAATCTGATTGATGCAGAAACATAAGTTATGGTATTTAGATTCGGGATGTTCGAAGCATATGACAGGTCAACGACACATGTTAACTAATTTTATGGAAAAAGATCTTGGTCGTGTAAGATTTGGAAACAATCAGGTTGCTCCTATCAAAGGTTTTGGAGATATCATTCAAGACAATCTTACGATAAAGAAGGTCAATTATGTTGAAGGATTGGAGCACAACCTGTTTAGTATAGGTCAGTTTTGCGATAAGGATTTGGAGGTGAACTTCAAGAAGACAAGATGCTGTGTCAAAACCGAGGAAGGAACAAAACTTCTTGTTGGAACTCGCAAGTCAAATCTGTATACAATCAACTTGTCAAATATCAAACCAACCAATGAAGTGTGTCTTTTATCCAAAGCTTCCGAAGAACAAAGTTGGTTATGGCACCGACGGTTATCTCATCTAAATTTTTTATACATTCAAAAGCTGGTTTTAGGAGATTCAGTTCGGGGGATTCCAACTTTGAAATTCATTGCCGAAAATCTATGTGATGCGTGTGAGAAAGGAAAGATAAAGAGGGTTCCTCACAATCCTAAACCGGATCCGATAACGAAGAGTATACTTGAGCTGTTACATGTGGATTTGTGCGGTCCAATTAAAATGGAAAGCATAAATGGGAGGAAATACGTCTTGGTAATAGTCGATGATTTCTCAAGATATACATGGGTTAAGTTTCTTCGGTCAAAAGATGAAACTTCAGAACTTCTCATTGGTGTTATCAAGGCAGCTCATAACAACATGCAGATCTCAGTTAAAATTGTGCGTTCGGATAATGGTACAAAATTCAAGAACAGAGTCCTGGGTGATTTATATGAATCACATGGGATTATGCAACAATTTTCTGCCGCCAGAACTCCTGAACAAAACGGTGTTGTAGAACGACATAACAGAACGTTAGTCGAGTCTGCGAGAACAATGTTGGCATACTCAAAGGAACCTCTCTTCTTATGGGCCGAAGCTGTAGCAACCGCATGTTACACTCAGAATCGTTCGGTCATACACCTTTAGAGAAAATAAAGAAGAGTAAAATGTCAAAGAAATGTCAAGTTCAGAGTTCTGAAGATTCTAACTCTAAATCTTCTGTTCTTTCAAATAATTTTGTGAATTCGGAGAAGAAAGCGCAAGAAATGGCGGGTAAAGCAAACAACGACTGATTCAACCAAATAGAGTGTTAAAAATAGTAGTTTTTCGAATAATAAACAATTTGGTACGGGTAATAAACAATCTTTTGTAAAGCCTTACAAAAGTTACTCCAAAGACCAATTGTTGGATTTTAAAAATGGTGAATGTTTTTTCCCTGTTTGTGGTTATGAATGTGCGTTTGCTATGCCTGGTTCTTGTTGTTGGGATAATTCTTACTTTATCCCAAGTGGTAAAAGAAAGTCAAATTTGAAGAAAAAGAAGAAGACACAAAAATCTAAAATCACATCTTCTCAAGCTAACCAAAAAGGACCCAATATTCAATAGGTACCTAAAACTGTTTCAATCTGATTGATGCAGAAACATAAGTTATGGTATTTAGATTCGGGATGTTCGAAGCATATGACAGGTCAACGACACATGTTAACTAATTTTGTGGAAAAAGATCTTGGTCGTGTAAGATTTGGAAACAATCAGGTTGCTCCTATCGAAGGTTTTGGAGATATCATTCAAGACAATCTTACGATAAAGAAGGTCAATTATGTTGAAGGATTGGAGCACAACCTGTTTAGTATAGGTCAGTTTTGCGATAAGGATTTGGAGGTGAACTTCAAGAAGACAAGATGCTGTGTCAAAACCAAGGAAGGAACAAAACTTCTTGTTGGAACTCGCAAGTCAAATATGTATACAATCAACTTGTCAAATATCAAACCGACCAATGAAGTGTGTCTTTTATCCAAAACTTCCGAAGAACAAAGTTGGGTATGGCACCGACGGTTATCTCATCTAACTTTTCGATACATTCAAAAGCTGGTTTAGGAGATCAGTTCGGGGGCTTCCAACTTTGAAATTCATTGCCGAAAATTTATGTGATGCGTGTGAGAAAGGAAAGATGAAGAGGGTTCCGCACAAGCCTAAACCGGAACCGACAACGAAGAGTATACTTGAGCTGTTACATGTGGATTTGTGCGGTCCAATGAAAACGGAAAGCGTAAATGGGAGGAAATACGTCTTGGTAATAGTCGATGATTTCTCAAGATATACATGGGTTAAGTTTCTTCAGTCAAAAGATGAAACTTCAGAACTTCTCATTGGTGTTATCAAGGCAGCTCATAACAACATGCAGATCTCAGTTAAAATTGTGCGTTCGGATAATGGTACAGAAATCAAGAACAGAGTCCTGGGTGATTTCTATGAATCACATGGGATTATGCAACAATTTTCTGCCGCCAGAACTCCTGAACAAAACGGTGTTGTAAAACGACATAACAGAACATTAGTCGGGTCTGCGAGAACAATGTTGGCATACTCAAAGGAACCTCTCTTCTTATGGGCCGAAGTTGTAGCAACCGCATGTTACACTCAGAATCGTTCGGTCATACACCGCCGGTTTAATAAAACTCCATATGAAATAATGAATAACCGGAAACCTAACATAAAACATTTTCGTGTTTTTGGTTGTAGGTGTTATGTCTTGAACGACAAGGAACAACGAAACAAGCTCAGTCCAAAGGCGATTGATGGTATCTTTGTTGGATACTCTTTTTCATCGACATCATATAGGATATATCTGAAGCAATCAAGGAATATAATGGAAAGTATCAGTGTCAAATTCGACGAACATCACGAATTGGCTTCTGACCAAAACAGTTCAGGACCCGTTATAACTGGAATATTATCTTTTGGACATCTTAGTTCAGAACCTGCTTCAACTTCTAATCAGGATCAACCTTCTACCTTGAAATCTCAACTAACTAATCTTGATTTACTATTTGATGAATTCTATGATGAAATTTATGGTACTTACAATAGGTCTGTTGATTCTAACAGGATGGTACAAGCACCTACAATAATTTCCGCTGCGACAACTACTCAAAATGGTGCATCTACTTCAACACCGGTTGATGTTTCCACTCCTGTTCAGAATGTTCAAGTACCAGAAGTTGTTATTCCACAACAAGAGACTACAACTACTGTAGAAGGATCAATACAAAATCCTAGTTCTTCGGTTCCTGAACCAACCATTCCTCAGTCACAACCGGAATCTTCTAGTATTCCTACAGAAGTTCCAAATGCTGAACCAATTGTTTCTCCAACCGAAGAAGAAACGAATGCTACTCTTGAAAATGTTCAAGAATCATATGCTCCTCACCCTCATACAACCAAGTGGATGAAGGATCATCCGATTCACCAAATAATCGGTGACCCAAGTTCACCAGTTCAGACTCGCTCGAGTGCTACCGTGAATGAGTGTCTGTTTTCAATGTTTTTTAGCAACATTGAACCACTCACAGTCAAAGAAGCGTTGAATGATCCGGATTGGATTTTAGCTATGCAAGAAGAGCTAAATCAATTCGAAGCATTGAAAGTATGGAGGCTCGTTCCAAGACCGGCCGATAAAAGTATCATTGGAACAAAGTGGGTGTTCAAGAATAAGAAAGATGAAGATGGCATCATAGTTCGTAACAAAGCGAGACTTGTAGCAAAAGGCTATCGTCAACAAGAGGGGATAGATTACGATGAGACTTACGCTCCAGTCGCACGCATTGAAGCAATCAGATTATTTTTAGCGTACGCGGCATACAAGAATTTTACGGTATATCAGATGGACGTAAAGACAGCATTTCTTAATGGTATTCTAAAAGAGGAGGTATATGTCTCACAACCCGAAGGCTTTGTAGACAAGGAGAATCCAAATCACGTTTACATATTGGATAAAGCCTTATATGGGTTGAAACAAGCCCCGCGAGCATGGTATGATGTTCTATCTAAATTTCTACTCATCTCGGGATTTGAAAAAGGTAAGGTTGATATGACTTTGGTTGTCAAGTGCGAAGACGGTGAGATGGTAATAGTACAAATATATGTAGACGATATTATATTCGGTGCATCTAACCCTGGTTTATGTTCATGGTTTTCTGATCTGATGACTACTAGATTTCTGATGAGCATGATGGGGGAGATTAATTTCTTCCTAGGATTGCAAGTGAAACAATTTTCCACGGGGATATTCATCAATCAGTCAAAGTATATATTTGACATTTTGAAGAAATTCAAAATGGAAAATTGTACTTCTATTGGAACACCGATGGCAACACAATCAAAGATCGGTCCAGATCCTCATGGTAAGGAAACTGATATACGACAATATCGAGGTATGGTCGGATCTTTAATGTACTTAACTGCTAGTCGCCCGGATATTATGTTCGCTACTTGTCTTTGTGCGAGATTTCAGGCGAATCCTAAGGAATCTCATGTAGGAGCCGTCAAGCGCATCTTTCGCTATCTCAAAGGAACTCCCTACCTTGGTCTATGGTATTCCAAAGGCACGGGATTTAAGCTCACAACCTACTCCGACGCGGATCACGGTGGTAGCCTATTGGACCGGAAGAGTACATCCGGACATATCCAATTTTTGGGAGATAAGTTGGTAAGTTGGGCGTCAAAGAAACAGAATTGTGTGTCGACTTCGACGGCGGAGGCAGAATACGTCGCGGCCGCTAGTTGTTGTTCACAAGTCATCGGGATGAAAACCAACTGATGGACTTCGCGTGTAAGTACGAAAAGATCCCAATTTATTGTGATAGTAAGTCCGCAATCGCAATATCTGTGAATCCGGTTCAACACACGAAAACCAAGCACATCGACGTACGGTATCATTTTATTAAAGATCACGTCGTAAAAGGTACAATTGAATTCTATTTTGTTTCTACTGAATTTCAGCTCGCCGACTTGTTTACCAAGGCTTTGGATGAGAAACGGTTCAACTTTCTTGTCTCAAAGCTAGGCATGTTGAATTTGAAAGTTTGATAAATCATAATTTTTATTCAACATTTTGAAAATAATTCTTAGTCATTCAAATTTGATAACTTTGAGTGAAGAATAATTATTTTCATAATATTGAATATCCATTATGATTTGTTCAAATTTAGATTTCTTTCAGTATTGTACAAAGTAGATTTCAATTTTATTCTTTTTACCGTATGTACTTCAATTGATATTATTTGTGCAGTTTTATGTGTGGTTCATGTGTTTAGGGGGAGCTATAAATCTTTGTAAGCATCTTTCAAGGGGGAGCATTGTACAAAGAAGAAGTGGTTAAGCAAAACAACAAAGGTGAGTGTTCTATCATAAATGATTTTGGCAAACCCTACTAGATGAAAAATCATTTTGTCAATGAACACTGAACAATTTTAATCTGAAAAGTTCAAATTTTTTGAAAATTTTTCCAAGTCAGGAAAGTAGTCGCACAAGCCTTATACGACTAGCAATCCTAGTCGTACATGTCTTGTACGATAGTTACTGTTCCCGCGCGACAGTCGCACAAGTCTTGTCCGACTAACAATCCTAGTCGTACATGCTTTGTACGACAGTAACTGTTCATAATGCCAAGTCGTGGATGCTTTGTCCGACTAGCAATCCTAGTCGTACAACAATAGTACGACAGTTACTGTTCATGATTCCACCTTAGTCGGTCACTGTTTCATACGACTAAGATGAGGTTCTCGTACATTGTTTCGTACGACTACCTGACACGTATCGGTCAAACCTTGGACCAGTCACTTCGTGACACGTGTTACTCAGCCCTAAGATCTATATATAATGCGATTTTAAACGTCTTTTCATTTTCCGACTATTGTTTCATCCGATTCTCTCACAAAAAATAAATATCGATTTTGATTTATTGTTGCTGTTTCATTGATTTCGTGGATTAAAATCGATTCAGGTATCATCATTTACCATTTTTCATCGCATTTCATCGATTATTTCATCTGATATGTTGATTGTTAGTAAAGTCGAAAAGGGGTTTTAGTAAACCCTTCGAATTCTGATTTGTATGTTATAGATGCTAGGAAAAGATGATAGGATAGCATTCCTAGTTGAAAAGCGCATCTAGGGCACTAGTTTAATAAGCTTTCATTGACAAATCTTAGGTTTTTGGGTTTGAATGTTCATCACTGTTCGAACATTCACAACTGTCGCACAATACTGTGTTCTTCAACATTCAAAATTGTCGCATACAACTGATTTTCATAACTGTCGCACACAGCTTCTACGACAACTTTTAGTCGTACAGCTTTGTCCGACTAGTAGAGTCATACGATTTAATGTTTTGTACGACAGTAGCCCATACTTAGGAAATTTTTGAAAATTTTCTGGTGAAAAAGCACTGATATCCAAGTGGTCTAATTCTGTCTATCATAGACCATGGCACACATGCAAGAGCAGGGTGATGGTAATTCTTCTGACGAGAACACGGTGCTCCCATCTCATTGTTCATCACATCCATCGGTGAACGCTCGAGATCTAGATGCTGAACTTATTCTTCCAATAGACAAGAAGGAATTGAAACCGAACAACTATACTCTAGATTTCCACGTCAGAATGGATTATCAGCTTATAATGGAGATTTTCAAAAACCATCCTCTCCGTACTGCTCTTGAAAAAACAATACAAGTTTCGGAGATCTATCTGCAACAAGTATGGCATAACATCCAATACATACCAAATAACAACTACTTTACTCTGAAAGTAGATCATTTTGATGCCATGCTGACTCTGAAAAGGTTGCGGACAGTTCTTGATCTTCCTTATTCTCAAAATTTTGAAGATATGGTGTCTGAAGAAGATTTGTGCCGGGATATTATGCGGATGGGTTACAATGATCCACATCCGAAGTTGTAACGTCCCAAAAATTACAAGGAAATTAAAAAAATTTAAGACATTCATTTCATTATTAAACAGCCACAATTTAATAATTCGCAACTCAATTGAAATTAACTTCGTTAGCTCAAACAGTCAATAAAGTTTATGCAGCGGAAATTTTATAAAATAAAATCCAAAGGTATGAAAGTGAAATTTAAACAATTCTCGACTCCCGTGCTTAGTGTGTGTACCGTCAGGCCCGACTGCCGCTTGCACCTAAAATCACAACATATTGGGAAAAGGTAAGCTAAACGCTTAGTGAATCCTACCACACACGCATGTAGCAACCCCACGTATATCGCCCCTACTCGCAAGTAGGCAACACCACCATCACCACGAATATAAAACTGCATAATGATTAATGTATAAACACGGACCTCGGTCCCACCGAGTACACAAAAATATATCGATACAAGCTCAGTCCTACCGAGCCCTCGGTCCCACCGAGTAAAGATGATATAATCGTACTAGCTCAGTCCCACCGAGCCCTCGGTCCCACCGAGTAAAGATAATATAATCGTACTAGCTCAGTCCCACCGAGCCCTCGGTCCCACTGAGCCCCCCAGTCCCACTGAGGTGTACACAAGCATACATAATCCACATATAAATTCAACAAATCACAACTAGTCATCACATCCCAACTAGTTCAGGTAAACACGTAATAACACGTAGCACAAAATAACGATATGCATGAAATTCCTAACTACGCGGTGAGAGAACTCACCTCAAAGCAACGCGACGCGCCCACGAGCCGCAACCCCGACACGTCAACTTTACTCACTTTTTCCCACCTAAATACGCACTAAAAACGTCAACGGAAAGTCCCAACTCAAACTACGATTACTAACTCACAAAACTAAACATTCCAGCTTTTTATCTAAAAACACAGGCCTGTTCGGGACCTGTTTTACCCCCTTGAAACTGATAATTCCAGAAATCAAATTCCATAATCATAAAGTCCCTTGTCTTAGGGTTCCAGGGACATATCGCACGAGTTCTAACAATGTTTCTACAATTTAATATGAATTTCCTACAAACGACTATCAAAGCTGGAAGTTTCGGAACAGATTGCAAAAACAGTCAGTTTAGACCTAGCTATATGCTTAATCGGATTTTTAGTAAAACACGAAAAACCTTCCCAACTCGATTTGTGAACTTTGGGAACCGATTTCACCTCAAACCGAGTTACATGGAAAAGGTTATGATCTATGCAAAACAGGGACATAATGAGGTTTCCACATAAAATGATAACTTTAGATTACTACCAATAAGCCATGACTTAATTCAATTCAGACCTGCAATCGACTTTGACTTAGGGTTCTAGGATTATATGTTCAACCATTCCAGCACCACCCACTGCCACCTCCGGCAGTGGTGGTCGCCGGCGGCGGCAGCGGCAGTCACCGTCAGCGGTGGTGGGGATTGTTTGAAGAAAACTCCGGCGAGATCAACGGAATAACCCGATCACCTCTCTTGGCCACACACCCACGTGTGACCAACGCACCGCAGATACGCAATATGCCACCCCCGCACTGGTGGCGCACGGCGGCCACACACCGGCAGCCAAGGCTGACGGCGGCTGTGGTGGTTTCACGGCGACGGGAAGACAACGAAATGAAAATTAAAAAGAAACGAGAAGAGAGGAGAAGAGACGGTACCTCTCGCTCAGAAACGCAGCAACACAGGATCCTCGTCGGTTCCTTCTCCCCCTCACATTTTCTCGCTGCTACTCCCTCTCACGCTCTCTCTTTCTCTTCGCTGCTCTCTCTCTCTCTTCGCTGCTCTCCCTCTCTTCGCTGGCAATGCAAGACAGCAGCGGCGACAGTTTGCTGGTGGTTTAGGGTGGTCGACGGCGGCAGGGGAATGGGGAGGGGGTTTGGTCCGACGAGGGAGACAAGGGTAATAGGAGATTAGGGTTTGTGGTTTCTTTTCTTGCGATACACGAACCGAACATAACATGAGGAGGGGATCGGTTCTCATGGACCGATCCCATGCAAACTCTAATAACAAAAGTCACATTTAGCCCCTAGGTTCCAAAGCTAAGCCATTTTTACCCCAAGAATTTAGGATTTTACCAAAAGAATCAACTAACACCAAACTAATCCATTTTTGGTCCTTGCCGTCTAATCCCGATAACAAAACATCGTTAAGAAAACTATTAAGGAAAATAAATAATTAATTAAAATCCATACCGGGACACGGGCTTTACAGAAGTATAGAGTGCTGACTAATACATCAAAGTTGAAAAGAAACTATCTACCGCCGATCTATTACACACTATTCAGTGTTGTGAATAGATGTATGACTTCTAAACACACGGGAGTCGACACGGCCAGCATTTCAGTAATCAGAATGTATCATGCTATCGTTTTTGACCGAAAGATCGACTTTGCTATTCTTATCTGGAATGACCTGATCGAGGTGGTTACCGACAAAGCAAAGCCATCAAATGACAGAACGTTTGTTCCATTTCAAAGATATCTTCAGATCATCATCCGTTCTATCATGTATTCTAATAATCAGATACCGAGACGTGAGAATGCAGTTCTTGGTCCTACTACCTACATGAAATATCTCCGACTTCCGAAAGGTCTAACTTTTGCTACGATTATTATTTTACATGAAGCACTACTCGCTTACGCTGACCAAGAATTACCAATTTTGAGTGAGTATAGAGAAGAGAACGCACTGATGGCCCGACCAGGACCGGTAGGGCCTACCCACGGTGCCAACACATTAGGTGAGCGTAGTGAGGGTTCTAGAGTTAGAAATAGAGTTCAGGATACTGGGGTACCTGAACAGGGCGTGTTGAGAGGTAAAAGCGATGTAAGGGGAAAGGAGTTGGGGGTGTTCTTGGTTAGTCGTCCAAATCTAAAAAGATGATTCAGATCTTTGAGGACGATGATGAAGAAGATCTTGGTTCCGAAGATACTGAGGAAGAATCTGAGGATATTGATGCGGATATTGATGATCCTACTAATCTTGTATATAGTTCAGATGATGATGATGCGAATGCTAATGATGAAAAAGAGGATGATAGTTCTGATGATAACAATGATGATAACAACAATGATCAAGTCATGGAGAATCTTGATACTGTAATACAAAAGGTCGTCACTACTACTTCTGGTGGTGATGGAGGAGTGATAAGGGGAAATGAGGGAGTATTAGTTGAAACGGAAAATCAAGTGAGGTTGAGTGAGAATGAAAGAAAAAAAGATGGTGAGTGTGAGACAGGGTCAACAAAAGTTTTAACTAATGATCCTAACCAAACCGTGTCTAGCCGGGTAGCCACATCTACTGTCAGTGAGCGTCCGTCGCCACGAGACATTGAAGAAGCCATTGTTGACCCAGCTATGCAATGCACAACCCCACTCATCCACTCATCAACTTCTTCACAAGTTGATGTTTAATTTTCTCACAGGGGAAAAGAACAAACACTATCGGCAACACACTCGGTGTCGGCTGATATTGAAACAGGATGGAAACTGCCCCGACCACCACCTTTATTTGGTCACAGATTGAGTCTAGAACCGCTTGATTTTACTTCTATTCCTAAGACACGGAGACCGTTCGTCACTTCATCTATGGTGACACAAAATGTTGGTGTTATGCGTGACCCAACCGGAACGCCCCGAGTGTTGCCGCCATTTGTTGGTGCTTCACGAGGACCGGGCGGAAGTCCTACCAACGTTAACACTTTGCCAGCATTGAACGTAGGCCATACAGTCTCTATGACTGCTATGTCAACCAGTAACCTTAGTGGTCTGGATGTTACCGTGGAACAAGCGCGTGATATTCAGTCTTTGGTGGGTCCTCCTCCTCACAACTATGTATCTAAGAAGTTGCTTGAAATGGCCATCCAGTCTGTCTCTGAAAGTGCAGGATCTATTCTTACAATCAATATAGAAAGAAGTAATTGAGAATTTGTATGATCAAGCCCAATTGTATTCAATGATGCACAGAATTACAGATCTAAGAGAGAGATCACCTCAAAGATTACAAGGAATGAATACAAGTAATATGGGAAAATCAATCAGTTAGCAACGTAGTGCTAACCACTCTATTTATACTGCAACAAACATCTTAAAGCTACAGTACAAATAAGAAAGACTAATAAGAACATAACACGTGTCCTAATTAGTTTACACATTACTAAATAACGAAACTCGTCATAAGTTCTGAACAGGTAGTTCAGAACTTCTGAACATTCTTCTGATCACGCTTCTCAGAACTTCTGACTTCTCTTTCTCAGATCTCTGACTCTTCTTCTCAGAACTTCTGACTCTTCTTCTCAGAACTTCTGAACCTTCTTATCAGATCTTCAACACTTGGTTTATTGACAAAACTTCAGATCTAACAATCTCCCCCTTTTTGTCAAATAAACTTAAACTTTGCATCATCTAATTCTTTCAGAGCAGGAACAATTTTCTGAAGTAGCACATTCCTCAGATTAAGCCTCTTATCAATCTTGTCAATAATTTCTTGAATAATCTCAACTTGCTGATTAATTACTTCTTGAATCATGTTTGCTTCCTTCACTTTCAGCATCTTTTTCTCCAAATTGTGCTTTATGATCCTTAAAGTTCCAGAACAATATTTTGCAGTTTCCTTTGCTCTGAAGAAGATCTTTCCACTTTTGTTCTTCAAAAATACTCCCAACTCTGGATATCTGTGAACACTTCCAGTCTTTAACACCTTTTTCTGCTCATGATCTGTATTGGGATTTGCCAGATAAACACATGACTTTTGCAAATACAGAGCTATTTGGAAATCTGTATAGCAATGCCACCTTAAGATATAGAACATGGCCTCAATCACCACACTTCTTGCCTTCCTTTCATTTCTGTCTTTACTTGACTCTTTAAAACATAGAAAGCTGTGTAATCTGTAGAAGTCAACCACTGACAGTTTCTCAAAATCTGCATCAGTGAAATAATAAACCTTGCCATCTTCTCTCAAAACTTCAAAGGATAAGTACTCCATCTTTCTGAATTTCTTAACCTTCAATTCTCTGATTCCAGTGATTAGAAAATCTGAGTAAACGGCTTGCTTTGTTTTGCCAAGACATCTTGATTTTTCAGCCAACCAGATCTGAGTCTCCTTAGACCTATCATAATACACATCCAAGAATTGTACCTCTTTTGGTTTGAAGAACTCAGGCAGATCAAATTCAAGAAAGTATCCATTCAGATCAATGAATATTTCATCTTCTTTGGGTTCAGACTGTTCAGCTTGATCAATATTAGTTATCTGCACATTCTGAGGTGTTGTGTCCTGAACTTCTTCAGCCTCATCTGACAAAATTTCATTCACTTCATACTCAGCTGGGAACACAAAATCATTATGTAGAATCTTTTTGGGATTCACCTCAGATAGCAACCATTCACTACTGTTTCTGATTTTTCTTCTAAAATCCAACCTCCTCTTCACACAGTTTATGCATCTCTTCTTTAAACTCTCTTTTTCAGCATCCATACTTACTTCCATTCTAATCAACAACCAATTCAGAGTTGCATCACTGTACTTCACCAACTCTTTTAATCTGAACAATTCAAGTCTTTCGTGAACCATATATGTGAACCCTTCTGTCTCCATTCCTTCATTCACAAAACCCTTCACATGCAGATCAACTTCTGTTTTCTTTGTGGGAGAACTCAGATTGCACTTTTCTTTTCTTTCTTCTATAGCCAACTGGAAGTCATACAAGTATGTATTTCTGACATAAATACCCAGAAGTCTTCTGCATTCAATTTCTATCAAGGCTTCTTCAGTGCTAGCAAAGAACTTGACTAGAAAGATCTGATCATCAAGAGTCAATCTGTGAAAATCAAATGTAGACATGGAAACCTTTGTATTTCTTTCTTTCAGTGTTTCCATTCTAACGAACATTAAACCATTGAATTCATCTTGTTGAAACATCAGAACTTTCTCGATTCTTTTCTGAATATGCAGTTTTGAGTCAGGAACTCTGAACATATTAGAAGCTTCTGAGTAGACCATCTGAGCTCTGTCATCCATAAAACCATCAATGTTACTTTCCAAAAGCTCATACTCTCCTTCTGTGTAGTAGAGATTATCATATATTTCCTCAGGAAAAATATCATCATGAAATTGTCTGGCTAAAGGTACATCACTTAACTCTAGAATGAAGTCACACACAGGTTCTTCTAGTCTTTGCAATTTAATCTTTGGAATCTCGATTGGTTTTCTGAATACATATTCAGAAGGCATAAAGAAGTCTTTCACTTTCACATACTCTTCTTCTGTATTTAACTCATCACAAAAGTTAAACCTAAAATCATCTTTAAAATCCTGAGTGTAATCCACAGTTCTGTCTTCTTCTCCCATTAGATCAATGGGTCTTATCACTTTTATTCCTTTATGAATTTTCTGAACACTCAAAGCTCTGACTACTTCATTATGCATTCTTCTGATCAATTCTTCATTCAACCTCCTTTCTTCTGATTCAGACTCCATTGCCCTTTCACTGTTATAAACCACAATATCTGTACACCTGTTTACCACTGTACTTTCCACTATTTCTTCTATTCTCAAATCAGATTCCTCAATAGCTACAGTTTCATCTGAGTTTCCTTCCATCTCAGTATCCAAGTTCAATTCCTCTGTTTTATCTGATTCATTACTATCAATACTTCCCAACTCCATTTCTTCTGTATCTGAACTGTCAAGCTGTACTATCTGAATCATCTCCTTTAAATTTTCCTGTGTCTGATCTTCTGTACTTTTTGTATTGGCTAAGTGCATGTCTGCTATCTCAAAATCTTCTATGCCAATATCATCATCAGAACTTAACCTTTGTCTTTTCTCCCCCTTTTGATGATTATGAGGATCATTATCATCAAACTTCCTTTTCAAGTTCTGATTAAAAGCAACTTCAGGTTCAGCTTCTGCAATAGGAACAGGATCAAGAGGCTTTGAAGTAGAAGCCAAAGATACACTCAGTGCTTTCAATATAGATTCCTGCATACCCTGCATCTGTTTTAACATATCTTTTTGAAAACCAGACATTATATCCATGATCTCCTTTTTGTGAGAATCCAAGGATTTCTTTACATCATCTACCTTGGTTTCAACAGAAATTAACTTTTTCTCCAACACAACTTTCAAATCTGATACCTCATCATTCAGATCCTCCATCCTCTTCTCCAAATTTTCTACTTTTTCCCCCATCTCCTTGTTTTGTTTCTGAATCTTTTCAAATTCAGAAGTTTCTAACAGTGAACCTGAACCAACAGATGGTCCAGTTTTCATGTGCCCAGAGAGCTCATGGCCTGTAGATAACACACAGTCATCTTGTACAACAGATGCACGTTTGAATGAGGCTTTTGTAATGTTCACCTCACCAGGACTTCCATCCAATCCTCGACACCCAACATTAGGCATGTCTATGAATGTTGTTTCAGGAGTACGAAATTCCTGATCTGTGCAAGTGTCAAAAGGAATTTCAGGCTCAATATGAATAGGACTGTGATATTCAGACTCAATGTGTTGAAAAATAAGTTTGGATTTATCACCTCCCTCCAAATGAGTTTGGGATGGTTCCCCGGATTTGTGTGAAACAGTAGCATGTTGAAATGCTTCTGAGTGGGTATGGATGGGTTGTTCAAGATCCACCACTAGGTCCATGGTGTTTGTTTCAATATTGGACACCAAGAGATGTGAACCAATAGCATGTGTGGTTACCTGGTCAAGATTAGCTGGTTCAGAGGCATCTCTTTCTGTTTGAACCTCTGTTAACAATCTCTCATCCTCACCACTCTCATTCTGTTTTTCCTCACTGAGTCTAACCAAGCTCTCAGAATTTTCCCCTTCAAGTCTCTCAGAATGTTCACCCATCTGAACATCCTCCCCCTCTCTAATTCGACTAGACCCCTCACCTCTCTTCTCAGGTTGGTCCTCTTGGGTAGGGATTTGAGGTAATTCAATTCCCATAGAGGTGCAATAAGCTTTTAAAATCTCACTCTCCCTTGGAATATAGTTCCTAAGTGATTTTGGCAACAGTTTATGATTGGGATAATTTTCAAGTCTTGTTACTGAGGTCATCTTACCCAAATAAAATGTAGGACCATGCTCTTCATTTGTTCTTCTTGAGATTGTTCTGTTTTCCTGCATGGCATACCAAATAACAATTTGCCAGTACCTTATGTAGGGAATGTATGTCAGTGGAGCATCCTTTGTCTTCTTCTGAATTGCTTTCTGATTCTTCTCAAATGTATTCTTCATATCTTCCCAAAGTATTAAAGTATAGTCATAATGCCTATTCTTCACTAAACCTTGAAATATCTGAAGAATTTGTTTAGAACCTTGATCAGCAGAACTATTTTTCCCTGACAAACATTTATTTACCACATGAAAGAAGCAAGCCCAAATAGGTGGTAATTTGTTTCTTCTGAACAAACTGAGAGTCCTCAATCCTTCATTGTATCCCAACTTCATAAACTCTGCTATTAATTCCTCTGTTAGGGGTAAATCCTCAAAATCTGTTCTTCTTTGTACATCATCTTTCTCTGGTAGATTCAGCATCTCTCTTAGTGCAGAGATAGATAAGACAAATGTCACTCCTCCAATTTCAGACACAAACTTATTATCTTCTAACCTAAGATATTTCCACCATTGTTGTATGTACTGAACAGGCACATTTTTACTTCTTGTAAACCATTTTCTGTACGGATGATGTTTGAATAACTCCATGATAATTCTGTGTTCAGGCTTAAAACGACTTTCCTCAAACAATATAACGCAGTTATTTTCAGATAATTTCAACCATTCACTCTCAGGAACAACTCTTTCCACTAGAATAGATCTATCTGACATAATAGAACCTGCAGCACTCTGATCATGTTCAATATTAACATTTACCTCATCCGCATTTCCTTCAGATTCATCCATTTGTTCATCTTCTTCATCATTTCTTATTGCCCCTTCCTCTGCAACTCTATTTTGTACTTCATCATTTTCCGAATCAGATGAATCCATTATCGATTTTGTAGAATGTAGAGAAATTGGACCACTTCTTCGTATTTCAGACATGATTTAAGAAGAAAACAGATTCAAAGAACTCTGGATTTGATTCGTATCTCACGTTTCGCTCTGGAATTTGAAAGAACTTTGAAATAGGGATTTTAAGACCTATTTAAAATCCGCGAAGTTGAAAGGTTTAACGGAAAAGCGAAATCAATGTTATAACGGAGTCAACACACGTGAAATACCACAAAGGATTTAAATGAAATACGTGGCATTGTCAAACAAATATGAAGCTGACACGTGTTAGTGGATAGAATTTTGACTCAAGTCAAAGATCTGAATAACACGCGCAGATTTTCTGATTCCATGACTCAGAAGAATTTTGCCTTGTAACCAAAATGTCTTTTAAAATCAACTTCTGACCAATATAAAACATTTTGATTATTCAGAAGAGGTTTGAACAGATAAGAAATGAAAACAAATCTTTTAAGCATCACAAAATGATTTCCAAAAGAATTTTGATGCTCCCCCTTGACTTGAGCATGCATTTGAGTATTAATGATACATAAAGATGAGATAACAAGATAATCGAAGAAGCATAATCCATACAGTTGAAGTTATTTGTATTTCTCAAAAATAAATTTTTGAAAGTTAGATTGCTGAAGTATTGACTCAGAATTTCTGACCTTAAGATTCAGAGGTTCTGATCTCAAGACTCAGAAGTTCTGAACTCAAGACTCAGAAGTTCTGAACTCAAGATTCAGAATTTCCGAACTCAAGACTCAGAAGTTCTGAATACACTACTCAGACAACTTCACTTAGAAAAATTTAGCATTTTTAAGAAAAAAATATTTTCAACTAGGCAGATTAAGCATTCCTATTTTACATATGAGAAAAGAAAACCTTTTGTGATCAAGAGGCTTTGTGAACAAGTCAGCCAATTGATACTTTGTATGCACAAAGTGCATCTCTATAGTTCCTTTTTCCACATAGTCCTTTATAAAATGATACCTCACGTCTATATGCTTAGTCTTCGAATGTTGAACAGGGTTCTGAGTAATAGCAATTGCACTTTCTGAGTCACAATAGATGGGAATCTTATTAAGCTGATATCCATAGTCCATGAGTTGTGTTCTCATCCACAATGTTTGAGAGCATGAAGCAGCAGCAGCAACATACTCTGCTTCAGCAGTTGAAGTGGATACACAATTCTGTTTCTTTGATGCCCAACTCACTATTTTATCTCCCAAAAAGTGACAAGCACCAGATGTACTCTTTCTGTCCAACCTACTTCCTGCATGATCAGCATCAGTGAAAGCAGTCAATTTGAAGTCAGTTTCTTTTGGATACCATAAACCTAGATCAGGTGTTCCTTTGAGATATCTTAAAATCCTTTTGACAGCCAACATATGTGATTCTTTCGGGTTAGATTGAAATCTAGCACAGAAACAGGTAGAAAACATGATATCTGGTCTACTTGCAGTCAAATAAAGTAATGATCCAATCATGCCTCTATAAAGTTTGATATCTGCTGAAACACCTTTGAGATCAGCATCTAACTTTATGTTAGTTGCCATAGGTGTTCTCATAGAAGCACAATCAGACATTTTGAACTTTTTCAGAATATCTCTGACATATTTTCCTTGATTTATGAAAATACCTTTTGGTAGTTGTTTGACTTGAAGACCAAGGAAAAAATTCAGTTCACCCATCATGCTCATTTCAAATTCAGATGACATGACTTTTGAAAAATTATCACATAATTCTGGACTGGTAGAACCAAATATTATGTCATCAACATAAATCTGAATCAGAATCAAATCATTACCCTGTTTCTTTAAAAACAAAGTTGTGTCAATCTTACCTTTCTTGAATCCTGAACCTAACAGGTGTTTAGTAAGAGTGTCATACCAGGCTCGTGGTGCTTGTTTTAGACCATATAAAGCTTTGTCTAAAATATAAACATGATCAGGGAATTCTGGATCAACAAAACCTTCAGGTTGATGGACATACACCTCTTCATTAAGTTTGCCATTTAGAAAGGCTGATTTGACATCCATTTGATACACCTTGAAGTTTTTATGTGCAGCATAGGCTAAAAATATTCTGATTGCCTCTATTCTTGCCACTGGTGCAAATGTCTCATCATAATCAATTCCCTCTTGTTGACAGTATCCCTTAGCAACCAATCTTGCCTTGTTTCTGATGACAACACCTGATTCATCCTTTTTGTTTCTGAACACCCATTTAGTTCCAATTATAGATTTACCTTCAGGCTTTGGAATGAGTCTCCAAACTTTATTTCTTTCAAATTGAAGCAATTCCTCTTGCATTGCTGAAATCCAGTCTGGATCCTCTAGGGCTTCATTAGCTTTCTTTGGTTCAATTACACTTAAGAAACCAGCAAACATTACTTCATTTGCTGTAGCTGATCTTGTCTTTACTCCTGCTGATGGATCACCTATTACTTGATGAATAGGGTGATTTTTAGTCCATTTGTTAGCACTAGGGAGTACATCAATCTCTGAATAATTGTTGTTTGCATCATTCTCATCAATGATTGCTTGTAATTCTGAACTGTCACCTTGTTCTGACGTATGAGTAGGAGTTGCATCCAAGTTTGAGTTCTGATTAATGAAGTCAGAGTTCTGATTGACTTGTTCAGAGTTCTGAGTACAAGAATCAGAATTCTGATTACAAGGTTCAGAGTTTTCACCACTTGTATTTATTAGATTTGGGCACTCCTCTGATGGACCTTTGTCAGAAATTACAGTTGATTGAACTATTTCTGGAGTCTTATTTTTCATCTCTTTGACCATCTTTGGGTTTTCATATTCTGCATAAGAATCAGAAATTAGTTCACTAAAAGCATCCTTAAACAGTAAATTGAGTTCTGAACAAATAGGATTAGAATTTGTATCAGAAGTCATTTTTGTCTTGTTCAGCATGAGTTCTGAACTGTCTTGTTCAGAAGTCCGCATTCTGGCTTCATCAAAAGTTACATTTATGCTCTCCATCATCCTCTTGGTTCTTCTATTGTAGATTCTGAATGCTTTGGAAGTTAAAGAATAACCCACAAAGTATCCTTCATCTGCCTTTTTATCGAATTTGGCAAGATTTTCTCTGTCTCTGAGAACGTAGCATCTGCAACCAAAAATATGAAAGAATTTGATTAATGGTTTTCTTTTATTTATCAGTTCATAAGCAGTCTTATTTAATCTCTTATTGATTAAAGTTCTATTTTGTGTAAAACAAGCAGTTGCAATTGCTTCAGCCCATAGGAAAGTAGGAAGATTTGCATAAGCCAACATTGTTCTCGCAGCCTCAACTAGAGTTCTATTCTTCCTTTCAACAACACCATTTTGTTGAGGAGTTCTGACAGCAGAAAAATTGTGAGAAATCCCAGAACTTTCTAGAAAATTCTGAAGAGTCTCATTTCTGAACTCCGTTCCATTATCACTTCTGATTTTCTGAACTTGAAGTTGTAAGAGAACTTGAATCCTTTTGATAAAATTTATCAATGTAGTAGCAGCTTCTGACTTAGCTCTTAGGAACTCAACCCACGTGTATCTGGATAATTCATCAACAATCACAAGCATATATTTCTTTCCTCCCATCGACTGAACTGAAATTGGACCACAAAGATCAGTATGAATCATTTCTAATGGTGCTTTGCAAGATGAGTCCATTTTTAATTTGTGAGAACTCTTTTTCATCTTGCCCATTTCACAAGCTGAGCATAATGATTCTTTTTCAAATTTAAGATTTGGTAAGCCTTTAACCAAATGTTTTGCAACAAGATTATTAAGATCTTTGAAATTCAGATGAGAACATCTTCTGTGCCAAAGCCAGCATTCATTTGCAGTTGATTTTGATAAAAGACAAACTGTATTTAATGTTTTCAATTTTGAAAAATTAACTACAAATAAGTCCATATGTCTTTTGGCCCATAAGACTTTGACATCATTTTCAGTTAGAATCATGCAACCTGTTATTTGAAACTTAATTTGACAAAGACTGTCTAAAAACTGACTTATGCTGAAAAGATTGTGTTGTAATCCTTCAACATAGAAAACCTTTTGAATAGTTAGATCCCCTTTAGTTAAATCCCCATAACCTTTGACTTGACCTTTGCTATTGTTTCCAAAGTTTACTGCTCCTCCAGCCTTTTCTGTGAAGTTTGATAGAAAAGACTTCTGACCTGTCATGTGTCTTGAAGCTCCTGAATCTAAAAACCACACATGACAGCCCTGCAAAAAGATCAGTTAGGTTTAGGTACCCATTTTGGAATGGGTCCATCTTTGTTAGCTTTGTCATTGGATTTAACATCAGTACCTTTTACTCTCCACTCAAAATCTTTCTTCAAACACCACTTTCCTTGAACTTTTATGAAGTCAGAACATTTTCTGCTTACAAGTTTGTTCAAATTCTTTTTGAGAGTTGTAACTTTTGGTTTTGCTATGTTTTCAACTTTCTTTTCTTTTATCTTTTCTTTCTTCTGAGTCTGAGGAACAAAAATTTTCTTCTTTTCTGTATTTTGAGAAACAGAAACTTTCTGAATATCTTTTCTTATGTATGAAACAGAAGTTATTTTGACTTGACATTTGTGAGAATATTGGAATGAATCATTTTTACATCTAACACAAACAAGATTTTTCTTTGCAAGTGACAATAAATCTGAAACATAGATCATTTCATTTTTATTTATACTGTTCAGAGTACAATTGCCCTTATTACAAGAATTTCTAGCGTTTAGTTCAGAAGTAGATTTCATTCTAAGCTTCTCAAGTTCCCTTTTCAGATCGTTCAACTTTGCAAGATCATCTTTCCTTTTGCTTTCTTCTTTTTCTGAAAAATTCAAGTTCTTTTTGTTAGAAGAATTAGATGATTCACCTTTTTCATATGTACTTGATTCATTAAAGAATTTATCATTTTCTCTTGAAGCATTAATTTTAAAAAGATCATACTCAGTCTTCAGTTTTTCAAGCTCTGTTATTTTCTGAATAAAAATATTCTTTTCTTTCAAAGCTTCTTCAAGTTTAATATCCACTTCACAGAAATCATTTTCAAGTTCATCATAAGTTTTCCTTAAATCCTCAAGTTCTTGACTCACAAGATTAAATCTCTTTTCAAGTTGCAAAAATTCATCTGATTTTGTTTCAGAAAATCCAGTTGAATCAGACTTCTGACTACCTGAGTCAGAGTTCTGATTTACAGACTCAGATGTCTGATCTTTAGACTCAGAATTCTGACTACAAAGTTCAGAATCCTGACTAGAAGTTTCAGACTTCTGATTGACTGTTTCAGAATTTTTACTTGTATCAAATATGCTCTCAATGTCATGATATGAAAAACTTGGTTGTTTATTTTTGTAGCTGACATTTAAGGAATCATACTTGAATTTAGTAGCATTGTATCTTGGCTTTTCATCTGTTGGTTTAGAAACTTCTTTCTTAACCTTTTCTTCTGAACCAACTGACTTTTCTGTTTTAGACTCAGAAATTGTCTCATCTGACTTTTTAGAGTTTGGTCTTTGCAAATTGTCAGAACTTGTTATAGAACTAGCAGGTCTTATGAAAACTTCAACAATTTCTGGGATTTTTGGCTTAGAAACTTGAAGTATTGGAGCTCTTTTTAAAATGACATTTTCTTCCAATCCCAATCCCTTCTTTGGATTGTAAAATCTTGTATCTTTAACATTGCTTAATAAAAGATTTAATGTTTGCTGAGTTTGACCTCTTTTCAAATTCAAATCTTCCAATTCTTTGATTTTGGAGTATAAATTCTTTCTTTCTTCAAATAACATATCAAATTTTATTTGTAAATCACCTTTTTCATCCTTTATTTTTGAAAACTCAACTTTTAGTTCAGAAAGCCTTTTCATCAATTCAGAATTTTCATCTTTAACTTTCTGTTTCTCAGCCTCAGATTCTTCATATTGTTCGTTTATTACTTCTTTTTCAATTCTGAATTTGTTAACCAAAGTTCTTTCTCCTTTTATCTGTTTTCTTAGATTAGCAAATTCAGTTTTCATTTCACCAATCTGTGTCATTAACTCTAATTCAAGTGAAGAATGTACCTCAGCAGATGACTCAGAATCAGCATCTTCAAAATCAGAATCATCCTCATTCCTCATTTTTGCCATATAGCTTCGCATCTGTGGAAAGTTGATATGATCATCTTCATCAGAAGTGTAGTACAGCCAATTCTCCTGTTCAGCCAATAGCGCACTCTCGTCATCTCTCTTCTTTGCAAGCTGAGCCTTCTTCGTGTAGTATTCATAATCTTTCACAACTTTAACTCTGCAATCCTTGGCATAATGGCCAGATTTTCCACACTTGAAACACAGATTCTTTTCTTTTCTCTCTTCCTTCTCTTCCTTGTTTTCTTCACTTCTCTCTATTCTCTTTTCAATCTTATTTTCTTCTCTGTCATCTTTCTTCTTATAATCTGAACTTCCAGCTCTCTTATAATTTCCTTGAAATCTGCCCTTCCCATACCTTTTGTTGAAAGTATTTGTCAGCAAAGCTAGCTTTTCAGCCATTATCTTGATATCTTCATCATCTTCTGATCCTTCTTCTTTGTCAGATTCCTCCAGACTCGGTATTTCTGATAGATATGCAGTCTTTTTGGGTGCTTTGATTGCTTTGGACTTTGATAAGAACGCTAACTGATCAGCAACATTTTTCTTTTCTTCCACAACTAACTTGACAGAGTCTTCATGTTGATTAAGAACACAGAACAAATCATTTAAGTCTTCTTCACACATATCCTTGTTCATTTGCAGACTTATGGCAAATGATGACCATTCTGAATTTAGACTGTTCAGAAATTTGTAATTTATTTCTGATTTTGTTTTCTTCAGTCCATTTCTTCTCAAGTCATTTAGAATAGTGCAAAATTTACTGTATGTCTGTGTCAAACTTTCTGACTCTTTTGCTTTGAACCTTTCATAAGCATTTATGCTTTGATTTAACTTTGCCTGAATAGATCTCACAGTTCCTAACATTTGCCTTTCCAATTCGTCCCACATTTCTTTAGCTGATGATCCACTGTCAATCCTGTTAAGAACCTCATTCGGGACAGCCAAAGTCATCAAAGTAATTGCTCTTTTGTCAATAGCATGCCTATTTTTCTGTTCAGCAGTGTATTGGGAATAATTCTTCTTTACTCTGGTCGCTGGAATTTCTGGAGTTGTCTCTGTAGCAGGGGTTGCGGCGACATCGATATATACTTCGATTGGACCTTCTCGTATAGAAATCATAAGATTTTCATCGATGTTGTCAAGGAATTGGATCATACGAGTTTTCCATTGCTGATACTCTTCTGGTATAAGAACAGGCGGTTTGGTTTCGGATCCCATGGCTAGATATTCTTTAGAAGACATGATTGTGAGAAAATTCAACAGAAAGACAAATTCGATTTTCTTGATCGAAAAGTAGCAGGTAATTCAAGAATTGCTAAGAATTCAAGAATTAGCCCTAGCAGCGGAATCGAATTTTGAATGAATCAAGAAATCTTCAAGAAATTGATCAATCGATCTTCGCAATCACAATCTTGAACGAATTTGTTTGTTGATTGGCTCTGATACCAATTGAATGTGCAGGATCTATTCTTACAATCAATATAGAAAGAAGTAATTGAGAATTTGTATGATCAAGCCCAATTGTATTCAATGATGCACAGAATTACAGATCTAAGAGAGAGATCACCTCAAAGATTACAAGGAATGAATACAAGTAATATGGGAAAATCAATCAGTTAGCAACGTAGTGCTAACCACTCTATTTATACTGCAACAAACATCTTAAAGCTACAGTACAAATAAGAAAGACTAATAAGAACATAACACGTGTCCTAATTAGTTTACACATTACTAAATAACGAAACTCGTCATAAGTTCTGAACAGGTAGTTCAGAACTTCTGAACATTCTTCTGATCACGCTTCTCAGAACTTCTGACTTCTCTTTCTCAGATCTCTGACTCTTCTTCTCAGAACTTCTGACTCTTCTTCTCAGAACTTCTGAACCTTCTTATCAGATCTTCAACACTTGGTTTATTGACAAAACTTCAGATCTAACAGTCTCTAACATTCAGAAAGCTCAAATGTCCGAATTGAAAGATATTGTTAAGAATTTATCTGCCGAAGTACACAAGTTTGTTAAAGGAAAGTCTGTTGCTGATACTTCATCCGCACCATCCGACACTCAACCAGAATCTCAGCCGAACCCAAAGGTACATCATACTTTACCTTTACACAAATTGAAATCCCAGTTACTTACCCGTTTACTAGAACAAGGCGATGCTAATACTCAAGAAGAAGTAGACATTCTTGGTCTACTTAGACGCCAAACCGAAATACAAGCCACTTTACCAGATTCACTAAATACCCTATAACAATCCATATCCAACCTATCCGAAGCTATATCTTCTGGTTTCACATCCCTATCAAACCGAATCAAAGCGGTGGAAGACAAGTGTGGGATTCAAGCCCAAACCACCAAATGGAAACATGATGATCAAGATCCCGATCATGATCACCATGAGGGGGAGAGAAGTGTAAGACAAAGGGTTGAGCAAGGTAGTGGTTCGGTCCAGGTCATGCCAGGCGCTCGGTTACTCGGCACTCCCTCGATCACCCATGAGGGTTCCGGTGCGTCTCGCTGATCAGACCTAAAAGACACTCGTCTAGGTATGGGCATGCTCTTCCTAGCGGTTTGCCTCGTACGTGGACTCCTAGGTGGCATTACTACCGGGATGGGTTGTGGAGGAGCCACAGTCGGAGGCATCCTTAGCCCATCATACGGGTCTCGTTCCACGTCAGACGTACGCTCACTTGATGGCGTGTAGGAAGGTTGTGAGCTTGATGATGATGACGATGACATAGTATTGCTGAACTAAGAGTGTGATGAGGATGTTGACATAGTGATACTGAAGTAAGAGTGTATAACATTACTATCGCGCAATATAAGGGCTAAGCGTACTATACTATTGCATACTATAGGCAATAACTACGTTCCTACTAGGCATACAACGTGAAGCATCAAGTGTGAAAACACACATATTCCTAGTATATCCATTTCCGGTCTCGCATCACTCTTTCTTTAATTAAACATAGGTGATCAGGCTTTGTTTAATTAAAGACCGATTATGCAATACCCGAACCAGTTATACTAGCAACATGTTTAGTAAATTAAATGTTCATTCCCGTTTTTGGTTATAGTTGCAGTTTTCCAAAGGAAAACCGGTATTATCTATAACCTTTAGCTCTGATACTAAATCTGTAACACCCCGCTAAAGCGGAAACACAGAATGTACAACTCAAGTTTCATAGCAAAAGTTACAAGATTACAACAACCATCAAAATACATTCAAAGGTTAAACCTTGTCTTTTACAATTGTCTTTACGAAAGGGAAATGAACATAAAATTTAAAGATAGTAAAGAAAGCTTCATCACGTGTAGCCTTCCTAAATTCCAACCTTAAGAACGTTCTCCTGAAAAACATGAAAATGAGAGTGTCAACTAATGAATAGTTGGTGAGTTCACAGGTTTAATGAGTATAACATTGTTTGCCATCGCAAAATAGTTTAAATCCACAAATGGGATAAAATAATCCGGTTATAAAAACCACTTGCTCAAAGTAATCATATGTAAAATGCTAAGTTATTGAGCCCGTTACCCGACCTATACCGACATACTTTGCCCCTACTACAGTGGTGGAATCATTCCACATACGCGCATGTTCTATCACCAACAATACGCCAATACAACAATAATTATGCACTCAAACAAGCGCTAGTTGTGAGTGGGGTGTCAAACCAAATAACGTTATCCATAATTACCAACGGCTCAATCCATGAGTTAACGGGTAACGTATACGTAAACGGGGACTTTTGAATGATAGCAAAAGAAACTCAAACTTACAACATTTGCAACACATAGATACCATAGAGCATAAATAAGCAAGCTTCGTATTTTCAAGAAAACGAAATAATCGGTGTGTAAAATAGTTGTAGTAACCACATGCTTTTCACCCCAAAATATGTAAAACATTGAAAAAGGGGCTGTGAATACTCACATGATACGCGATAGAATCCGGGAATCACCCACAAGTACTCCGAGATGATCCTACTTCAAACCTATGAACGTAAGGTCACTAGTGAGTTCTCAATCTCGAAGGTTCGGTACTAACTATCCAAATCATCATAAAATGCCTTGTTGTGTTTTAATATTATAACGTAAGAAACGTATACATTGTTCTTCTTAGATTAAAGTTTCCACAATTTCGTCCCAATAAGTAATGAAAAGGGTTTTAAAGAACATAAACATATATAGTACATATATATGTATAAACCGAAATTTTATCGTAACGAGGATAAAATTAGAGGTCGTAAACGAAATGACAAATATTTAAATGTATAAATATATAGATATAATATATATTTATACTCCACTATTTCATCATAAAATGATGAAATGGGATCAAGAAGAAAATGCATAAATATATATAAATATATTATATATATGAACATTCCACAATTTCATCAATAAAGATGAAAAGGGATAAAAAATAAATAAAATGCATAAATAAAATACATAAATAAAATGCATAAATAAACTGCATAAATATAAGATATACTTATATACTCCACTATTTCATCATGAAATGATGAAATGGGATTAGAAATAGTCCTTAATAATAAATAATAATTTGTCCTTTACTGTCCAGAATTTGATGTCACTTTGTGTCCAACTTTGGGTAACTTCCATGTATAATTTGATCATGAGTTAGGAAACTTTTGGCATCAGTTTCATAATTGTTGAAAGAGTATAAGTATATGAAATAATACACGACGTAAAACCCGACAGAAGACTTTGCTGTTTGTACACTGATTTTGTGAGGACTGTTTGATAAATGAAATCTTTGAGTTTTTGAATGAAACCACTTGGGTTTGAATCTTAACACAATAAAATGATTTCCAGAAAAAGAATCACTCCATTTGGAGTTAAAATGAGTGATATATGACTCTTTGAATTGGGGTGTGAAATCTGACAGCAAGCTGTCCAAACAACACCTTGTGCATGTGCTCTCCAATTGACTTTTAAACCAAAATTCTTATTCTTTTGCATGCAAAATCCGATTTGACTCTCACCCATACACTTATTTTCAGTTCCAAAACATATTTGTGATCCATTAAAAATGCATGCAATTTATCCATCAACTCAAACTTGGAAAACTTTTATAAAAGACCCATTTTGAAGATTGTTGATGTTCTTGCCAAGAACATCAACATGCAACTAAAAATTCAGTATTTTGAGCTCATGCATGTTTGTTTAAGTACGTTTTTAATGGTTTTCAAATATCCATTCATGAGACTCTTGAACAAAAATGATGGATTTCCCAAGGACACTACATGCATGTGTTTAAAATGTTCATCTTTGGTCTTAACATTGGTTTGATTTTGGATTCACAATCTTTTACTAACAAAAGATGTTATGATGGTAAATCTACAAACATTAAGACCTATAAAAGATGATTTTAAAAGATATGAAGAAAGTGTAGAAAAGATGAAGATCATACTTTAAAATGCAAGAAGATGAAAAAGTCTTGAAAGAATGTGTGTGGATTTTACCCAACACACTTATTTTTACCTTTGATTGCCTTGGATTCTTGAAGAAGAAGAGTTTAGGGGCTGGAGTTTATGATGAACACTTGAAGATGATATGAAGATGAGGATGAAGATTTGAAGATGGAGAGAGAAGGAGGTGACAACTTTCTCTTAGTGAGAGATTGAAACGAGAGAGTGAGGTGAAATGATGAAGAGTGTTGCATACATATGGAGGGAGAGAGAGGGTGGTCGGCCTCTTTGAGGGGGGGGGGGGGGGTGTGGTGTGACAAATGTATTTTAGTCACTTCATGGTTTAAAATAAAATCAAAATACAAGTATTCTCTTTTAAAGTTAAAATACAAGGTATACATGTATAAAATAAAGTATTTATATATATAATAAACTTGAAATATATAAAAATTAACAACTACATAAATACTTGTAGTATAAATATATATTAAGTTGGCATTTTATGAGATTTATGGATAATTTCCTAATTCAAGGATTTCATTAGGCAAAATTTCTCAATTTTTCCTATCGTACCGTGTTTACTGCTAAAATTGCACTGTGTAAACTATGTCATAAAAATGAGGTATCCAAAGCAGTTCTAACCTGAGATGTGAATTTGACAGTTGTCACAGTCTCCCCCGGTTAGAAGAATTTCGTCCCGAAATTCAAGTGTCACTAGCGTTAACAGGTTTGCTTGCGAAGAGGTGAGGATACCTTTGTAACATGTAATCCTCCCGCTCCCAAGTGTATTCAGGCCCACGCCTTGTGTTCCAATGGACTTTTACTATCGGTATTTTGCTTCTCTTAAGACGCTTGACTTCCCTATCGAGTATTTCCATTGGTTCCTCTACGATGTGCTGTTTATTGTTGATTTGGACTTCTTCCAATGGCACGGTTACTGCTTCGTCAGCTAAACACTTCTTTAGGTTCGACACGTGAAACGTGTTGTGGATAGCACTTAACTCCATTGGCAATTCCAGCTTATAAGCTACTGGTCCAATTCTTTCCGTGATCTTGAATGGTCCAACATACCGTGGACTCAACTTTCCTCTTTTCCCAAAACGGATTGTTCCCTTCCAAGGGGATACTTTCAAAAAGACTCTATCACCAATTTGAAATTCTAGAGGCTTTCTTTGATTGTCCGCATAGCTCTTTTGACGATGATTGCGATCTTGTCGGTGGTTTCTTGGACAATGTCCGGACTAGATAGTTGTCTATCTCCAATTTCCAACCAACAAAGAGGTGATCGACACTTGCGACCATACAGAGCTTCATATGGCGCACACTGAATACTAGTGTGATAGCTATTGTTGTATGAGAATTCGACTAACGGCAAGTGGTTATCCCAACTTCCTCCAAAGTCTAATACACATGCCCGAAGCATGTCCTCCAAAGTCTGAATGGTCCGCTCACTCTGACCATCCGTTTGAGGATGATAAGCCGTGCTTAAGTTCAACTGAGTACCCAACGCTTTTTGGAGTGATTTCCAAAATCGGGATGTAAAGCGACTATCTCTATCCGATATAATGGAAACTGGAACTCCATGCCGCGTAACGATCTCCTTGATGTAGATTTGGGCAAGCTATTCCATCTTATAATCTTCCCAAATAGGTAAGAAATGTGCAGACTTCGTAAATCGATCTACTATAACCCAAATCGTGTCATGCCCTTTGGCAGTTCTCTGGAGTTTGGTTATAAAATCCATAGTGATTTGCTCCCATTTCCACTGGGGAATTTCCGGTTGTTGCAACAGTCCCGATGGCTTTTGATATACAGCCTTGACCTTTGCACACATTATGCATTTTCCTACATATATGGAAATATCCTTCTTCATTCCTGGCCACCAATAGTATTCCATTAAATCCTTGCACATCTTATCCGCTCCTGGGTGAATTGAATACTTCGATTTATGAGCCTCCTCAAAAATCATTTCACGTAGGTTGTCAGCCTTTGGGATCCACACTCTGCCCTTAAAGTAACATATTCCATCAATCTTAGTTTCAAAACTATACTCTAAACCATGAAGAGTCTCTCCCTTCAGATTTTCGGGTTTCAATGCTTCAATCTGAGCTTCAAAAATCCGGGTTTTCAAACTTGTTTGAACTAGTGCTCCTAACGCTCGGACTCGTGAAGGTTTTACCCTTTCTTTCCTACTCAAGGCATCGGCTACCACATTGGCCTTACCTGGGTGGTAACGATCTCACAATCGTAATCGCTGAGAAGTTCTACCCATCTTCTTTGCCTAATGTTCAGCATCTTTTGATCAAAGATGTGTTGAAGACTTTTATGATCGGTGAAAATAGTATACGTGGTACCATATAGATAATGTCTCCATATCTTCAGAGCAAATACCACAGCTCCAAGTTCCAAATTGTGTGTGGTATAGTTGTTTTCGTGAACTTTTAATTGTCCCGAGGCATATGCTATCACCTTATCATTTTGCATCAATACGCAACCTAATCCTTGATGTGATGTATCACAATATACTACAAAATCTTCCGTTCCTTCTGGTAGAGCTAAAATCGGTGCATTGCACAACTTTTTCTTTAGGAGTTGAAACGTTTCCTCTTGTGGAACTTCCCAAACGATTTCCTTCTCCTTTTGGGTTAACGAGGTAAGGGGTTTAGCGATATTAGAAAAAAATTCTCGATGAAACGTCGATAGTATCCCGCCAAGCCTAGAAATTGGCGAATTTCCGTTGGAGTCCTAGGGGCTTCCCATTTCTTAATGGCTTCTACTTTATCCGGGTCCACGTGAATCCCTTTCTCCCCGATTACGTGACCTAAGAAATGTACCTCCCGAATCCAAAATTCGCACTTAGAGAATTTGGCATATAGCTTCTGCTCCTTGAGAAGTTCTAAAATCACTTTTAGATGCTGCTCGTGATCCTTCATACTCTGAGAATAGATTAGTATATCATCGATGAACACAATCACAAACTTATCAAGGTATGGCCTACATACTCTATTCATTAGATCCATAAACACAGCTGGTGCGTTCGTCAATCCAAATGGCATAATTAAAAACTCGTAGTGTCCATAGCGAGTCCTAAAAGTTGTTTTAGGAATATCTTCCTCTCGGACTCTCAACTGATGATATCCCGATCGAAGATCAATCTTAAAGAAGTAAGTTGCACCTTGCAACCGGTCGAACAAATCGTCTATTCGAGGGGGGGATATCGGTTCTTGATTGTCAACTTATTTAGCTCCCTATATCGATACACATTCGAAATGATCCATCCTTCTTCTTGACAAAGAGAATCGGGGCTCCCTAGGGTGATGAACTTGGTCGAATGAATCCTTTATCCAAAAGTTCTTGAAGTTGATTCGACAACTCTTGGATTTATGCAGGTGCTAAGCGATACGGGGCCTTGGCTACAGGCGCCGCTCCGGGTAAAAGATCAATCTGAAATTCAACTTGTCTAAACGGTGGAAGTCCAGGCAAATCGTCTGGAAATACTTTTGGGTGATCCTTCACCACAGGAATATCCTGGACTCGCCTCTCGTCAGACTTCTTCTCAATTACTTGTGCCAAGAACGCAACATACTTCTTCCTCAAATACTTATGTACCTTCATACATTATACTATCTTCAGACTCCTTCTAGCTCTATCTCCTTGGACAACTAGGGTTTCTCTGCCTTGTAATGGTAACCTAACCGTCTTTTCAAAACAACTAACCTCTGCTCGGTGCTTAGATAACCAATCCATGCCTATTACTACATCGAAACTCCCCAATTCAATTGGAATAAGATCAACACTAAACAGTTTATCAGCTAAGTTCAAGGTACAGCCTAAGATTACATCCTTAGATTCTAATTCAAATCCATTAGCAACCTCAACAATATAAGCATTCGGCATTTTCTTAGATTCTAGATTGATCAAAGGCCTAAATTCTAAAGAAACAAAGCTCTTATCGGCACTAGTGTCGAACAATACGGATGCATAATAATCGTTTAGAAGAAATGCACCTGTCACTACATTGGGGTCTCGACGTGCTTCTTCTGCTCCTAAAACAAATGCCCGTCCTCGAGCTTGTCCTCCTTGGTTTCCCTGATTAGCTTGTCTTGTTTGATACCCAACGTTGTTATTGTTTGGTCCCCTTTTCCACCTTGGGCACACGTTTCGGAAGTGATCTGGACTTCTGCACTCATAGCCTACCCGTCCTTCCTTTTTCACATTCTTCACCGTCTTACAAAATCGGGCTAAATGACCTTTTTGCTTACAGATGCTACAGATGAGACAGGCTCCCTCGGGATGCGAACCACATTGGTTACACTTTGGGTGGGGCCTACTGTAACGTCCTACTTCCTTAGCATTCATCCCAAAATTTCCCACTACTTTCTTGTTCCCACTTGAACTACTTCCAATTGCTTTTCCCGACTGATTTTCCGGCCTTCTCTTAATACCGACTCCTTTCTGAGTTAGAGTTCCTGCTCTGACCGCATCATGGGTCAAACTAGTTGCTAAGGCTACGACGGCTTGGATCGTGGTCGGACTTGATGACTTAACCATCCCTCGGATCTCCGGGGTTAATCCGTACAAATATCGGTCGATCCGTTTGCTCTCCGGGGTAACCATGTGAGGTACTAGTTTCGCAAGTTCGTGAAAACGAGCGGTGTAGCGATCTATCCCCGAACCAACCATGGTAAGATCCCAAAGTTCAGCTTCCAATTTCCGAACTTCGCTCTTGGGACAGTATTCCTCCATGAGCAATTCCTTGAACTCAGTCCAGGTCAGTTTGTACGCATCTTCCCTTCCACGGGTTTGTACTTGAATGTTCCACCAAGTTAGAGCTCTCTTTTGCAACTGACAGGCCGCATACTCTACCATGCGATCCTCCGAACACTTACAGATATGAAGTACTGACTCCATACTATCAAACCATGAGAGTAATCCTATAGAACCTTCCGTTCCATGAAACTCCCTGGGTTTGCAAGTCATGAACGTTTTGTAGCTACATCCTCTATTGTCTTGAGTGTTATTAGGAGTTCCTCCTCCTACATTAACATTCCTTTGATTCTCATTAATACCCGAGGTAACTTGGGCTATGATGTTAGGTATCGCCTCTTAGATACGCTGAGCTATGAGTTGGGCGATATCGGGGTTTTGATCATCAGGATTTCCTCCCGTGTGACGTGTGGATCTTCTTGGTGGCATTTTTCTAAAACACAATTGCAAAAATCGAGTTGATTAAAAATTTGAGTAATTAAAGTCGGATGTTTTTGTAAAGAATACATTTGAAACTTCGAAGTGTTGGAGAATAAATAAATAACTATTGCATGTTCCACATATATATAATTAAAACACAAAAATGCCTTTTCATTGAAGTCATTAATAATAGCCGTTTGATACAAAATTTCTGATGTGCATCGCACATCAGTATAGAATTACAAACAGAAATGTAAGATTGAAACAACTAGAAATTAAAAAGTTCCATTTTCTAAATTTTTCCACCGTCCACGTCAATATCCGCCCCGATACACTTCAATCGAAACCCACAACACCAATAGCGTCAACAGCATCACTACTACTATGCTCATTATCTCGGCTCGTAAAGCTATCCTCCGAGCTATTTTTGCTCCATTTAGGGCGTCGGACGACCGATTTGTCAAAAGGTGACTTAATTCCACTAGCTCGGTTATGACTTGACTCTGGTGACTGACCCTCACTTGACATCCGTGCAATTCCATTGCCACGGCCCTAAGGCGTTGCTCTTCGTTCCAGGTCATGCCAGGCGCTCGGTTACTCGGCACTCCCTCGATCACCCGTGAGGGTTCCGGTGTGTCTCGCTGATCAGACCTAAAAGACACTCGTCTAGGTATGGGCATGCTCTTCCTAGCGGTTTGCCTCGTATGTGGACCCCTAGGTGGCATTACTACCGGGATGGGTTGTGGAGGAGCCACAGTTGGAGGCATCCTTGGCCCATCATACGGTTCTCGTTCCACGTCAGACGTACGCTCACTTGATGGCGTGTAGTAAGGTTGTGAGCTTGATGATGATGATGATGACATAGTATTGCTGAAGTAAGAGTGTGATAAGGATGTTGACATAGTGATACTGAAGTAAGAGTGTATAACATTACTATCGCGCAATATAAGGGCTAAGCGTACTATACTATTGCATACTATAGGCAATAACTACGTTCCTACTAGGCATACAACGTGAAGCATCAAGTGTGAAAACACACATATTCCTAGTATATCCATTTCCGGTCTCGCATCACTCTTTCTTTAATTAAACATAGGTGATCAGGCTTTGTTTAATTAAAGATCGATTATGCAATACCCGAACCAATTATACTAGCAACATGTTTAGTAATTTAAATGTTCATTCACGTTTTTGGTTATAGTTGCAGTTTTCCAAAGGAAAACCGGTATTCTCTATAACCTTTAGCTCTGATACTAAATCTGTAACACCCCGCTAAATCGGAAACACGGAATGTACAGCTCAAGTTTCATAGCAAAAGTTACAAGATTACAACAACCATCGAAATACATTCAAAGGTTAAACCATGTCTTTTACAATTGTCTTTACGAAAGGGAAATGAACATAAAATTTAAAGATAGTAAAGAAAGCTTCATCACGTGTAGCCTTCCTAAATTCCAACCTTAAGAACGTTCTCATAAAAAGCATGTAAATGAGAGTGTCAACTAATGAATAGTTGCTGAGTTCACAGGTTTAATGAGTATAACATTGTTTGCCATCGCAAAATATTTTAAATCCACAAATGGGATAAAATAATTCGGTTATAAAAACCACTTGCTCAAAGTAATCATATATAAAATGCTAAGTTATTGAGCCCGTTACCCGACCTATACCGACATACTTTGCCCCTACTACAGTGGTGGAATCATTCCACATACGCGCATGTTCTATCACCAACAATACGCCAATACAACAATAATTATGCACTCAAACAAGCGCAACTTGTGAGTGGGGTGTCAAACCAAATAACGTTATCCATAATTACCAACGGCTCAATCCATGAGTTAACGGGTAACGTATACGTAAACGGGGACTTTTGAATGATAGCAAAAGAAACTCAAACTTACAACATTTGCAACACATAGATACCATATAGCATAAATAAGCAAGCTTCGTATTTTCAAGAAAACGAAATAATCGGTGTGTAAAATAGTTGTAGTAACCACATGCTTTTCACCCCAAAATATGTAAAACATTGAAAAAGGGGTTGTGAATACTCACATGATACGCGATAGAATCCGGGAATCTCCCACAAGTACTCCGAGATGATCCTACTTCAAACCTATGAACGTAAGGTCACTAGTGAGTTCTCAATCTCGAAGGTTCGGTACTAACTATCCAAATTATCATAAAATGCCTTGTTGTGTTTTAATATTATAACGTAATAAACGTATACATTGTTCTTCTTAGATTAAAGTTTCCACAATTTCGTCCCAATAAGTAACGAAAAGGGTTTTAAAGAACATAAACATATATAGTACATATATATGTATAAACCGAAATTTTATCGTAACGACGATAAAATTAGAGGTCGTAAACGAAATGACAAATATTTAAATGTATAAATATATAGATATAATATATATTTATACTCCATTATTTCATCATAAAATGATGAAATGGGATCAAGAAGAAAATGCATAAATATATATAAATATATTATATATATGAACATTCCACAATTTCATCATAAAAGATGAAAAGGGATAAAGAATAAATAAAATGCATAAATAAACTGCATAAATATAAGATATACTTATATACTCCACTATTTCATCATGAAATGATGAAATGGGATTAGAAATAGTCCTTAATAATAAATAATAATTTGTCCTTTACTGTCCAGAATTTGATGTCACTTTGTGTCCAACTTTGGGTAACTTCCAGGTATAATTTGATCATGAAATTTTATGTCCAGTTGGTTCAATGAGTTAGGAAACTTTTGGCATCAGTTTCATAATTGTTTAAAGAGTATAAGTATATGAAATAATACACGACGTAAAACCCGACAAAAGACTTTGCAACATGTACACGGATTTTGTGAGGACTGTTTGATAAATGAAATATTTGAGTTTTTGAATGAAATCACTTGTGTTTGAATCCTAACACAATAAAATGATTTCCAGAAAAAGAATCACTCCATTTGGAGTTAAAATGAGTGAGATATGACTCTTTGAAGTGGGGTGTGAAATCTGACAGCAAGTTGTCCAAACAACACCTTGTGCATGTGCTCTCCAATTGACTTCTAAACCAAAATTCTTATTCTTTTGCATGCAAAATCCGATTTGACTCTCACCCATACACTTATTTTCAGTTCCAAAACATATTTGTGATCCATTAAAAATTCATGCAATTTATCCATCAACTCAAACTTGGAAAACTTTTATAAAAGACCCATTTTGAAGATTGTTGATGTTCTTGCCAAGAACATCAACATGCAACTAAAAATTCAGTATTTTGAGCTCATGCATGTTTGTTTAAGTACGTTTTTAATGGTTTTCAAAGATCCATTCATGAGACTCTTGAACAAAAATGATGGATTTCCCAAGGACACTACATGCATGTGTTTAAAATGTTCATCTTTGGTCTTAACATTGGTTTGATTTTGGATTCACCATCTTTTACTAACAAAAGATGTTATGATGGTAAATCTACAAACATTAGGACCTATAAAAGATGATTTTAAAAGATATGATGAAAGTGTAGAAAAGATGAAGATCATACTTTAAAATGCAAAAAGATGAAAAAGTCTTGAAAGAATGTGTGTGGATTTTACCCAACACACTTATTTTTACCTTTGATTGCCTTGGATTCTTGAAGAAGAAGAGTTTAGGGGCTGGAGTTTATGATGAACATTTGAATATGATATGAAGATGAGGATGAAGATTTGAAGATGGAGAGAGAAGGAGGTGACAACTTTCTCTTAGTGAGAGATTGAAACGAGAGTGAGGTGAAATGAAGAAGAGTGTTGCATACATATGGAGGGAGAGAGAGGGTGGCCGGCCTCTTTGAGGGGGGGGGGGTGTGACACCCGTCAAACCAAAACACTCAGGTTAGCAACTGAATAGTATAATACTTGTTTTAACAAGTAGGAATAACTCATAATGACTTAATATTGATTCTTAGCTCCAATATTCTGAAACTTTAGAAGTATTGAAAAATGGCCAAGTACAGAAGAACTTCCACAGAAGCTCTGCTGAGTGCAACAGAAGCTCTGCCGGGCATCTAAGAAGAAGCAAAGGAAGTTTGATCAAGAGTGATCAAAGACCGAAGAAACTACAGAAGATCGCTACAGAAGATCAAGACCTCAGAACCTCTGTAACCAATAACAGAGCCTCTGCAGACAACTTCAGAAGACAAGGAACCCAGTGAACTACTCTACAAAGGACCAGACCGCAGAACCTCTGCAACACTTTACAGAGCCTCTGTTGTCCTCACTGAAGACTCAAGATATGTATAATATCTTATCACTGTTAAAGAAATATCTTGCTACTGTTCCAGGATCTGTTCATCAACTTGCATGGCAACGTACCCTGTCCAACTTCAACACGTGGCAAACTCTGAGTGGACTCAATATGGCTTAGTAAAACATAGACGTCTGCGACATTTAATGCATGCAGTTTTCCAACTGTTCATACCATCTCTTCTTTCCTGTAGCAACAGTCTCTTGTCTAGAATAGATCTGTTGTAGTAGTATAAAAGGAAGACTCATGTTGAGTTCTTCCTAAGAATCACCGTTTTTACACTTTACAAGTTTACACAATCACTTAACACACAACACAAAACACTTACACTCAATTAGCGTCAAATCTGTACTAAGTGTTCTTGATATATTAAATACAATGGGTCTTTGTGCTATAAATCTATTCTCTTCATTGTTTATTTGATAGTGTGTGTTCTAAATCTATCAAACATATCTGTTAGTTCTTCAAATACGCTTCCGCATCAAACATAAACTCGAACTAATAGATCTGACAATCTTGTATAAGCAAATCGGGAACCAACAATTGGTATCAGAGCAAAGCTTGATTTTCTATATCAAGTGATCCTCGTTTTTACAAAGATTTTTGATAGAAATTGTCTGTTTTTAACATGTTCTTCATTCCTTCAAACAAATTCTGTTTTACTGCCATTTTCGATTTATTTGATCTGGTAACATCATAGAAACTGTTTCTTTCGTTAAAAACTTCATTTAAAATGTCTAGAATAAAATTTTGTGGTGATGCTGATTCAATTTTTTATTCAAAACTCAGCACAAATTTTCGCCAAATAATTCCTTCTCTTGAAAAAGAACTAGATGAAAAGAACAAAAGCATTTTTATTATTTATGATAAAATTGCTAAACTTGAAAAATCTGTTAAAAACTTAAACTGTGAAAATCTTGAACTAAAAAGGAACTTATCTTTGTCAGATGAAGAAAAGAAAAGACTTGAACTAAAATGTTTAAACTTCTCTAAACTAATTTTCAATTTTGAAAAGACTGTGGTCAATGAAAGAGGAAATTATGAAGAGAAGAAAACTGTTCTTGAAACAAAGTCGATGAAGCTTACTTATAAAATCTCAGAATTGCAGAATATCCTTAAAAAGAAAGGAAAGAATCTGATTCTGAAAGAAAAGAATCTGAACAGTTGAAGGTTCAAAATTTTCAAAATTTAAGTCAAAAAGATGACTTTGAAAAAGAGAGAAGAATTTTTAAAACAGAAATATCCAAACTAACAAAAGGACTCTCTAATTTATCAACTGAAATCATGTTGGGGAAAAGATACAAATCTAATCTTCAAAAGATGCTTGAGGAAAATTTAAGGAAAAAAAATATTTTTGCTAAACAGATCAGGAAATTCAATCGTGAAGGATCTTTTAAGCCTAATATGTTTTCAAAACTTCAGACCTCAACATCGAAATTTTTGCATGATCATAGGTTGGACAAATTAGTTAATCAAACTTTTAAAAAGGTGAAAAAGGTTTGGATAGTGAAAGGCTCAATACCTGCTCAAAATGCTCAAAAAGACAAAAAGCCTTTCATTTCTGGTATGTATGACAAATGCATAAAGGCGTTTCATACAATAGGACCGATACGGTTATGGGTACCCAAAACCTCTGTAAGTATAACATAGCTACTGTATGTTTTAAATATTTTTATTTATTTATTATTTTATGTATGTAAATTCTTAAAACTACAATAGTTCTTGATATCACAGAACTTCTGTAAGGTCTGCTCAGAACCTCTGACAATCTTCACAGAACCTCTGATGATCTTGACCTATGTCCTGTGCACAACTTATCTTATTCTGAACCAAGCATAGGTCAAGGGGGAGCAGAAGAAGACACTTGATCTACAGAGGTTGTTAGATCAAGGGGGAGCGAAAAAGGAGACCTTGCTGAATCTACAAAGATTTATAAGTCAAGGGGGAGCTAAGAATGCGACAGAAGAAATCACACTCGCCGAACTAAAAGAACAAAAGGTTGGTATCTCGTACTTTTAGGTTTTTGAAAACAGTTTTCTAGGACAAAAAATGTCAAATATGTCCTAAATATACTATGGATTACATTTCAAAAATCAAAAGATCAAAAGGTTTCATAAAATTTGAGATATGAGAAATTTGAGGTCATAGAGCTTCTGTTGGGCTCAACAGAAGCTCTGCAAGGAATATGTTCTATGATCGCAAATTTAACCTCTATCGATCTTTTGGAATGTCATCTCGGAAACCAATTACACGCACAATGCTACAGAAGTCTTAAACTACAGAGTACTTTCATCCAAAGAACCTCTGTAGATCACTCAAATCTTTCAAAAGACTTCTGCTGCACAAAATCTTTGAGATTTACAATTTTCTAGGACACCAACTTTCAAATAGGTCCTAAATACATTGTTAAAACTAATCAAAAACTTGGATGATTAAAAATGTTTATAAATTATTAGTTATTAGAAATTTCCTGTAACAGAGACTCTGCTGGCTCTGGCAGAGGTCCAAAAACCTCTGTAGGACTATTTCTCTACTAAAGATTTATCAATCCTCTCCTTGCGTTTTTCAAACAATTTTCATAAGATACAATCTACAGAGATAAAAGTTTTTCAAAATCACAGAGCTTCTGTACCCACAGAGCTTCTGTACCCACAGAGCTTCTGTAAAGATTTTCACTTAGGAACTTCTGTAACGGTAACCTTTTTAAACGGTAACTTTTCTGTGGTGAAAATTTAAACCCACGCGCTCTTCATTTAATATGGCCGCCCACGACGTCTCGTCGTCACTGACACTATTGACATGTCGAGTTTTCATTGACGTACATATAACGTCGTCCTGGAAACTTGCTCCACGCCAAATGAACTCGAGTGCGGACCTCAAATTTTATTAACTTTCTCACATTTTCACCGTTCCAAATTCTACCCGTTACCACGGTATAAAACCTAAGTTAAAATAACTTTCAAAACTTTACTATTCTCTCATCTTCTCCGATGAACTTGCTTATTTCTTTCTGAAAACCTAGAACTTTCTAACTTACAAATGGCTTCCAGTTCCAAAGCTACTCACGTTTCACCGATGAACTCTCCGCTACTCTCTCCAGTACATTCTGAGCACTCCCACAACTCACATACCGCCGCCGATACCAACAGACATGACTCCGGCGACGAGGCATCCTTTGTACCCACTACCCACCTGCAACAATTTTTCTCTAATGACCATTTCGAGCAAACCCTTCCCATTAAATCAAACAATTGTTATCTTGTTCCTTCTCCTACGACTTTTGGTAAAGAACATGCCATCCTGCTAAACATCCTAGAGAACCACTTTCTTTACCCTCTTCTGAGCAAAACCGTTGAACAATTACCTGTACGTTACCTACATCAATTTTGGCAATCTTGCCGTTATGACGCTGACACCGATTTGATCAGAGGCTATATTTCTAAACCTAACCAAAGTAACAGTCTTGAACTGATGTTCAACCGCACCATGTTCTCATTATAATTTGGCCTTCCAACAAGAGGACTCATGGGAATCAAAAAGTATGCCCCCAACCTACAAATGAAGAACTTGTCGACTTTCTGCACATGTTAGGGTACAATCAACAGTTGAAAAAGAGGAACGATTTCCGCAGAGCAAGACTACCCCCTCTATGGAATACCTTATTCTCCATCATAAATCGTTGCCTCACGGGAAAAATCGGGAGCATCGATCAAAGCTCACCTCAAATTCTCTCAATCATGTATGGTGTGTACTATGATCTACCACTAGATTATGCCACCATAATGATGCAAGAGATCATCAACACCATCGATCGAAAAATCGCCCCCCAGAAAGCCAAAATGTCTGATCACAACTGGTTGCCCCCTCCGCAGTTCCAACGAATCCTCAGTGTACTTTTCGAACCCCTACTCCTTATCCAAAAATAGCCAATGGACGGTCCCAAACCTAAGCAATTTCCTATGTCCAAAAACACCCCTACAGAACATGAGGACGGCTACCCGCACAGCAGACCACTGTCAAAGGTAATGTTAGGTTATGCTACTAATGAAGAACTAGTTAGTGAGTACACACGCGTTTACAGAACTCCTGAACCCAGTTTTATAACACCCCCGCGTATAGGATTACCCATAGGAGGTAGTGTTGTAGAGAGACTAACATAAGAAGAATGGAAGATGAAGTTGGCTAAACACAAGGCCAACCATAAGAACTTCAGAAATATAAGGAAAGAGCTCTATCCTTCAAAGAGGAAGTCTTCTGAGGGATCTAAAGAGAAGAAGAAGAAAAAGGAAAAAAAAAACCAAGACCCCTACAGAGGAACCACTTGCCTCTGCTTCTGCTATCCATCAACCCCCTACAGAACCCTCATCTCCACCACAAACCCAAGGTCACTCTGCCCCTCCCTCTTCCAAAAGAAAAAGAAAGTCAAAATCTACAGAAGAAGGGGCACCTAAACCGAAGAAAAGGAAATCAAAGAAGAAGAAACTCTCTTCTCCTCTGCAATCAATTACAGAGGGAATCCAAAAAGAACAACCTCAACCTCCACCTCTGCAAACCCATACAATCACAGAGGGTCTTGATTCACTTCTGCCAAGACAAGAAACTGCAGAAGAAGAGGTCCAAATAGGTAAAATTACTGAAAATAGGTTAGAGGATAGGGTAGAAACATCTGGAGGAAAAGAAAATGAAAAAGAAAAAGATGCCGAAGAAGAAGAAGAAGGCACACATCCCTCACCCCCTCCCAGTGCAACCCACACATCTAACTCCGCAGGTCTAGCTGCAGAAGGAGTTATTGAAAAAGAGCCGCACAACTCGACCCCTACCCAAACCAAACAGCCAGAAGTCACTCTTTCGACTTCTGCGCCCACAGAAACCGGGGAATCCATTCCTAGGGAGTCTCCTCAAAGAGACTCACCTATAGTTCGTGATCAATCGCCCCAGATCACACTAGAACACCCAACAGAGGAATTTGTTTCCTCTGCCACGCACAATATAGGACCAAAACTTCTTTCAGAGAGAAGTAGTAAGCACAAAGACGAAGAGACTCTAGACAAGTCTCCAAGTCAAAAGAAGGACATTCCGATACCCACCTCTGGAGTGGATTTGGACACTGTTCTTCACAAAACTTCTGTAGAGACTGAAACTCTTGTTTCTTCTCGAAGATCAGAAGGAAATCCTTCCATTCTCAACGATCAAACAGGAATGAAAGAAGGTGTCCCAGGAACAGGGACTCACTTTGGAGAAGGGGTTGTTCCTCCAGAGGTTACCCAAGAGGAACATGTTACGAAGAATGAGTTCGAAGTCTTTGTAACCTCTGTAACTCAAACATTGAATAAGTTGCAAAGCTCATTCACAACTTTTACAGATTCAACTTCAGGCGCGCTTACAGGATTAAATATCAAAGTGGATACCTTATCCATAGAAGTTAAAGAAGCCCTTGCAGAAATAAAGTCAAATAAAGAAACTTCTGCTGCTGCTGCCATCGCCTCTGCCACTGACATTGCCAAAACAACCGATGCAGAATTCGATCACAATCTACTTTGAAACAATGAAGAAACAAGCAGCAAGGCAAACAGCTCAAGACACCTGCAGAACAGAAGTTGCTGCTAAAAGAAGGCAGGGTGATCCTGATGATGGTGCATCTGGTCATCCTGAGGGGGAGAGAACAAATGAAACAACAGAGGCTTCTTCTGCAAAAACTATAGAGAAAACTACAGAACCCTCTACAACAGAAACCCCGAAGGAAACACAAGGAACACAACAGAGGCAAAACACCTCTATCTCAGCAGAGGATACACCAACCACATAACCTAAGGTAATCACTCTTGCATCCTCATCCACGGAACAAACTCCACCCTCACCCAAAGAACCAACACCAACCTTACAACCAATCCCACGCAAAACTAGAGTCAAAACCATAGCTCGAAAACCCCAAAGACCAAAACGCTCTGTAGAGTTCATTCTTCGCATAATGGAATTTGTATCTACTTTTCAATCAGCAAAGCGTTTTGACATCCCACCTCCAAGACCTGAAGACTTCTCACCAACAGAGACCTCACAACCCGAAGTATCAAAACCTTTAGAGGCAACAACCAAAACATCAGAGCATCCAACCCCAAAACCCACAGAACCTTCAACCGTAAAATCTACAGAGGTTCCACCCACACAAATCCAAAACCCAACCTCTGAAACCTCAAAACCAAAAGATAAAGGCAAGGGAATAATGACAGAAGAAGAGCCAAAGAAGAAGATGCCAGTTGCTACAGAGAAGTTGATGAAAGGTGCCTTTAATGCCTTCATCACTCCTAAACCCGAAGAGGAAGACTAGGCATTCAACTTGAAACCTCTGTCAGAAAACCCAACCCTGGATCCCACAGCTAAGGTAACAGAAGGTAAAGTAGCAGACATCACTCGACAAATGGATAAGCTAAGGAGACCAATTCCAAGAACTACTCCAACCATTGATCAAATGGAATAGCATGTTTACAGTTATCTCTACAGACAGCACTTCCAGAGCGATCTGCCAGCTCATGTCCGAGATCAGAAGCTAAGAGAGGAATTCAATGCCATCTTCACCTCTACAAAGTCAAAATCGGTCAATCAAGTTTACTCCATTCACAAGATAAAGAAGGTAATCTATTGTAGATACTCTAAAATGAGAACCTATCCTCATACGATGTATACAATCTGGAAAGTCAAAAGGTCTGACAGATCAGAGAATCAATTCTCTGATGCTGATATCCGAAACCTCAATCCCTATGACTTACCTGACCTTCTGCAATGGACGAAAGACAACTTCAATGACGACTGCCACCAAAGATCTTATCGAGTTCTCAGAAAGGCGATGAGTGAAAAGCTCCTAATCTACAGCATGCTCGACTTTCAACTAGCCATCGATCTAGGCGTGACTACTCTAAGCATCAGACCACCAGAGGATTTCTGCCCACCCAATGCAATACACAATTCGATCATCAAAACTCCAAGGTACGGGTTAGTATTCAAGAATCCTGCTGATCAACTTAAACTGTTTGTGACAATGGACTGTCAGAAGTACACAACCCGTACTCTGAACATGTTCAGAAAAATACTAGAGGAGAACAAAGCAACAGAGCTTATGGATGAAGAATCTGCTCTGATGATGATCAAAGAGATTGATGCTACACTAGGCCTAAGAAATCTCTGCCTCAAATTCTATGAAGAACTCAAGGAAGTAGGAAAAGACAACAGAAAGGTCGACGACTTCCCAAATGCAAAAATCTGAGTCTCTTCAAAGAACCTCTGTCAATGTTTTATTTCTAGTCATTTAATGTACTCAAATGTAAATGCCTCTGGCATAATTTCCAAATGAAAGAAATAATCTTCTGAGGTATTGTTTAACCTCTGTCTATCTTAACTTAGTCTAAAAATTCAAAAATTCAAAAATTATTTTTCAATACTTAGGGGGAGATTGTTAGCTCCAATATTCTAAAACTTTAGAAGTATTGAAAAATGGCCAAGTACAGAAGAACTTCCACAGAAGCTCTGCTGAGTTCAACAGAAGCTCTGTCGGGCATCTAAGAAGAAGCAAAGGAAGTTTGATCAAGAGTGATCAAAGACCGAAGAAACTACAGAAGATCGCTACAGAAGATCAAGACCTCAGAACCTCTGTAGCCAATAACAGAGCCTCTGCAGACAACATCAGAAGACAAGGAACCCAGTGAACTACTCTACAAAGGACCAGACCGCAGAACCTCTGAAACACTTTACAGAGCCTCTGTTGTCCTCACTGAAGACTCAAGATATTTATAATATCTTATCACTGTTAAAGAAATATCTTGCTACTGTTCCAGGATCTGTTCATCAACTTGCATGGAAACGTACCCTGTCCAACTTCAACACGTGTCAAACTCTGAGTGGACTCAATAGGGCTTAGTACAACATAGACGTCTGCGACATTTAATGCATGCAGTTTTCCAACTGTTCATACCATCTCTTTTTTCTTGTAGCAACAGTCTCTTGTCTAGAATAGATCTTTTGTAGTAGTATAAAAGGAAGACTCATGTTGAGTTCTTCCTAAGAATCACCGTTTTTACACTTTACAAGTTTACACAATCACTTAACACACAACACAAAACACATACACTCAATTAGCGTCAAATCTGTACTAAGTGTTCTTGATATATTAAATACAGTGGGTCTTTGTGCTATAAATCTATTATATTCACTGTTTATTTGATAGTGTGTGTTCTAAATCTATCAAACATATCTGTTAGTTCTTCAAATACGCTTCCGCATCAAACATAAACTCGAACTAATAGATCTGACAATCTTGTATAAGAAAATCGGGAACCAACATTGATGGCTAAAGGTTAGTTTCCTAAGAATTCCAACAGTACACTGAGAAAATCCTGTTACCGCACGGAACTACTTAAGCTGTCTTATAAAATGCCGAATGGAACAGTTAACATTTAATTATAATTATATTAATAATAAGAGGAGTAAATATATAGTTTATATATACCCAAAGGTAAATTTTAAAACTTTAAATAATTAAACCAAAAATTAAGTAGATAAATGAGGTTTTAACTACTTTAAATCAATCTTTTATAAAAATTATATAAAATGTATAATTATACAATATTAATTAGCATTTTAAGAAGAAAAAAGAGATAATAAATCAGAATATATGGCCCAAATTCGGCCCCTCATATGAACCAACACACTTCCATATTAATTTTCCAAATTCTCAAGAAAACCCTTTCATTTCCTACTCTCTTCTCTCTCTCTACATTCAAACAACCATCCTTTTCTCTCTTCCCCTCTCTTGGCTGAATTCAGCCTCCATCCACACAAGGAGTTCGATTTTTGAAGACTTGGAAGGTAATCATCAACACTAGAAGGGGTAAAACTCATCCCTCTTGTGTTCTTCTTCATTTTTCTTCCTTTTCTTGTAATTTCTCCATCTTTTTCTCATCTTATTTTGTAATCCTTGAGTTTCTGGATAAAGCGGCCTTAATAAACCCTTTTCATGGTAGATTAATCACCAAAGACATGTTATGTCAAAAAAATGGTGATAATCCTTAAGCCATACATCTAGAACTCAAGAACATGATGTTTTGACTACATGCATGTGTATTTTTGTCATAATCTGAAATGTGTGAGTTCATGCATGTGTTTATAAAAGTCAAAAATAGATTTTTTTTTATCTAAGAGCATTGTTAAAGTAGTGGTAAATGAGTGTTCAATCAAAGAACCAACCATATGAGTGAAAATATGGATATAAAACACTCATTTTCCATGAATAAGCATTTTCAGTTTCTGGCAGATTACTTGCATGCACTTCATCAGACCATATCTTGAAAAATACTTAACTAATTGATATGAATCTTTTTTCTGGAACTTTTTTTATTGTGTTATGTTTCAAACCCAAGTGGTTTCATGTAAAAACTCGAAGTTTTGACCCTTCACCTACCCACATCAAATGAAGAAGTGAAAAAACAGTCTAGCAGAGAAAATGTCTACTTAAATCACTCATAACTCACTTGATACTAAACCAAAATTCTTGATTTTTCTTCTGGAAATTATTTTAATGAGTTATGGTTCAAACAAAAGTCGTTTCACAAAAAAATATTAAGATTTGAGGTCTCAACCATTCAAACCAAGATAAGTGTGCAAGAAATCAGAATCTGTCTTAAAATTAGGGGAGTGCAAACGGACGGGTCGGACGGATCGGGGCCCAAAACACCGAACCTGATCGGATATCGGGGTGGGGCATGGCCATCCGACAACCGTCCGTAATAATCTTCGGATATCGGATTTCGGGGTTGTCGGGGCCGGGTTCGGGTCGGTCGGGTAACGCGGGTTGGGAGTTGCAGGTAGAAAAGGAGGAGAAGCAGATGGAAGGAAAGGGAGTTGCAGCCTGGAGATGGTTGATGATATTCTTTCCAGCCATGGCAGTTGTATGGATATTGAGGATAAAGACACAATCATACACACACACACACAAATCGATTTGGAAGACCAGTGGGTAAAAGTTAAAACCTCAGACCTCAGTGTGTGTGGGTGGCGTACTGTGTGGGTGGTGGGCTGATGGCGAGTCGCCGGCGATGGAAGCCTCAGAAGTCAGACCTCACTCCTCATGCTCAGTCCTCAGTCTCCGGCGTCCGGCGGGAATCGATTTGGCGGTGGTGGCGATTTGGATTTTGGTTTTGGGTGGGTGGGAAACTGGAATGGAATCAATCGATTTGGGATTCCTAAATCATTTATGTATTATGTTAGATTTTAGATAATTTAAATGTAAAAAGATATTTATATTAATTATAAAATAAAATTTATTTTTTTAAAATGATCGGATATTCGGACGGGTCGGGTGGGTAATAAAACCCAAACCCAACCCGATCCTACAATAACCGTACAAATAATCGGATCGGGCCATTCGGGTATCGGGTTTTTCGGGTGACGGTTTTTTGGCTGCATTTCGGGTTCGGGTCGGATCGGGGCATCGGGTTTTTCGGATTTTGCTCACCCCTACTTAAAATAAAACCCACCTTAAAACGGTCATAACTCTCTAAATATGTCACCAAAGACAATGAAATTTTTCTGGAAGATACATCTATGAGTTAAGTTTAAAACCCAATTTGAATCATTGAAAAATGTTGATATTTGTCCCTCCAAATGGACGTTACAAAAGGGATTGTGCAGGCTGTTTTGGTAACTGTGACACTTAAACTTAGGTATAATGATTAAAATAGCTAACCACCTCTAAAAATGGTGATATCTATGTCAAAAGTTCCCTAAGACATTAAAATAATATATATATATAAAAATTTGGTTAAGTAAACTATTCCAGAAAATACTTAATTATGACCATTTGTGGACCTAAAATTTCTGCCATCAGAAAAGGTAAAACCCCTAATTCAAGAAAAAGAGATTTTTAGGAATATTAAAAGTTAAAAAGCATATTAATTGTAGAATTTGTTAAAACACCAAATGAAAACAACATATACATGTATATGAATGTATAAATGATGCCTTAATAAGTAAGAAGTTTATAAGAATTTGAACTTGGATTAAAACACAAGGTAAATAAGGAATTATAAAACATGGTACAAAGGATTAAATACTATATATAACATATAAATTTAATTATGTAACAATAAAATCCTACAACCCTTTTTAAAACCAATAAATAACATATAAACAACAATGCGAAATAATACTTAAACCTAGTAACTGATACTAAGGCATTTTATAAGACATGATGGGCTAAGCAATGCTTTAGCCATAAGAGTTAGACCGAAACTGATGATGTGTTTCACTTCCTTAGGAAGGACCTAGAATCGAGAAACTGTGCAACCGTGCGGCAACCCTTGGAAATCCTTGCTGAACATCATGAGTATTCACAGCCCCTTTTTACTCTTTTGTTACAATTTGGGGTGAAAAGCATGATATTGAATTTCAAATTGATTGAATTATGCTATGAAATGTTGAACCTTAAATTTAATTGTTTGTGCACTAAGGTATGTATACTTTTTGATGTGCTTGAGTTTTAAATGAAAAAGTCCCCACTGGTTAGACACTACCTATTAACTCATTACGAGCCGATGGTATTTGTGGGTAGTGCTATTTGGATTGACAACCCAACTTTAAGCTGACTAGCTATAAGTGCACTTTACCAATAACAATAATGGTCTTACACATGTGGAATTAATCCACCGCTGTGGTAGGACGTGAATAATTTAAGGGGCGTTGGTTTGTCGGAAGGTTTGGTAGTGGCTCAATGCGGGGTGTGACAGATTTGGTATCAGAGCCTAAGGTTATAGAGAATGTCGGTTTTCTTATGGAACCACAAACTATAACCCAATAGTTTTAAAAAAATAATAAAAATAAATAAATAAATAAATTTTAAAACGGTTTTCAAAATGATTTTCAAAATCTGAAGCATATTACTATTATAACTAAGTTGAGTGTCACATTATTATACCTCAATTAAACAAAGCCTGATCACCTATGTTTAATTCAGGTATGTATAATGGGAGACTCGAATTAGTTATACTGGAAGTATGCTTAAAATAAATTTTCTACTTAAACACGGAAGCATAATTTTGTGTGTGCATGCATGAACATTGCATATCTTAGGCACTTACAATAGCACGCTTAGTAACTATGCATTAAGGATAGTTGTGAAGAAATGGTTCCAAGAAAGTGGCGTTAGTGAAAGAACATTTTGACTACTTTCGATGATTAAAGTTGGAAACTTATTTTGGTGGCATGTAGCTGGCTATTAGAACTCTAAGTACTAGGTATCTTTTAGAGAAAACATTTTGTTGTTTATTGAACCTATGTGATGGTTGAACCGTGTTTGTTTGAACCAAGTGTTTTGAAATCCATGATTATGAAGTTACTTTATGTTGCTATATTTATGTGCTCAAATGATTAGTTGTAGACATACCATATGATATTCATAACCTAGTTAAGTAGAACTTGTATCAAAAGTATGACCAAATTCCTATTTGAATCAATACTTTAGAACTATGCCTCCAAGAAGGGAAGATCCCGAGATCGCACGGCTTGTGTCAGAACAACTCCTCGCGACACTCCCGAACATAGTTAGTCAAGTGGCAGCGGGTCTGAACGCTAATCCAGGAAACAACGCATGAGCAACTGGAAACAGGGAATGCACGTACAAAGCTTTCAGGGCTTGCAACCCTAAGGAATTCCATGGAACTGAAGGAGCTGTTGGATTACTAACATGGATTGAGGGTATGGAGTCTGTTCTCCATATCAGCAAGTGCACTGAAGGGAACAAGGTTGAATTTGCTGCCTGTCTGCTGCAAGGCCGAGCATTAACCTGGTGGAACACGCAAGTGCAAAGCCGGGGACGGGAAGCTGCTTACAACCTTACGTGGGAAGATTTCAAAAAGCTACTCAAGGGAGAGTATTGCCCGAGAAGTGAGATCCAGAAGTTGGAAGCGGAACTATGGCATCATGAAATGGTGGGAAAGAACATAGACGCCTACACCGCCCGTTTCCATGAGTTAGCAAAGTTAGTGCCACATCTAGTAACGCCCGAGGAGAACCGAATCGAAGGATACATCTGGCGTTTAGCTTCTGAAATTCGTGGAAATGTTACCTCGGCAGAACCAACGACACTCCAAGATGCAGTGAACCTAGCAACAAAGCTCACCAACAATGCCATCCGGTCAGGAACATTCACGAGTGACAATGCCAAAGGTAAGAGGAAGATGGAAGAACCCTTGAAAAAGCAATCTGGCGGGAAGTTTGGCAAGAACCAAAAGGTGATGGGAAACTTTGGGGTCCAGACCCAGACGGTGAAAAAAGGCAAGGGAACCTATCCTAAGTGTGATAAGTGCAATAACCGCCACGGTGGAAGATGCATCATTTGTCTAAAATGCAATAAGGGAGGCCATTTTGCTAAGGATTGCAGAAGTGGAGGAAGACGAACATGTCACGAGTGTGGAAGCCCAGATCATCTTCGGAACACGTGCCCAAAACTGAACCGAGGACCAAACGTTAATCAAGCACGACCAGCTAATCAAGGGAACCAAGGAGGTCAGGCTCGAGGCCGAGTATTTGAAATTGGGGCAGATGAAGCAAGGCAAAACCCGAACGTGGTCACAGGTACATTCCTCCTAAATAATAATTATGCATCAGTACTATTTGATTCTGGAGCGGATAGAAGCTTTGTATCACTAGAGTTTAGGCCAAAAATTAACTTGAAACCCCATAAGTTGAAAGAGGTCTACGTTGTTGAATTTGCTAATGGCAAGGAAGTTAAGGTCAGATACGTAATTATGGACTGTACTTTAAACTTAGATAATAAGAGCTTTAGTATAGACCTTATTCCAATTGAGCTAGGAAGCTTTGACATAGTCGTGGGCATGGATTGGCTATCCAAAAACCGGGTAGACATATGTTGTTCCGAAAAGATCATCCGAATTCCGCTACCAGAGGGTAAAACACTCGTCGTACATGGAGAGAAGTCCGGAAAGAACCTTAAGCTAGTGACGTGTATGAAGATGCGGAAGTACTTGAAAAAGGAATGCATCACATTTTTGGCTCATGTTATAGTTAAGGAAATGAAAGAGAAACGCATTCAGGATTTTCCTGTAGTTCGGAATTTTCCCGAGGTATTCCCGGATGAGCTACCAGGATTACCCCCGTCAAGACAAGTCGAATTCCACATCGACTTAGTTCCTGGAGCTGCACCTGTGGCTAAATCACCGTACCGTTTGGCCCCATCAGAAATGCAGGAATTGTCAGGACAACTCCAGGAGCTGCTCGACAAAGGACTTATAAGACCTTGCTCTTCGCCATGGGGTGCACCAGTTCTTTTCGTTAAAAAGAAAGATGGATCCTTGAGGATGTTCATCGATTATAGAGAACTCAATAAGCTAACTATCAAGAATCGATACCCTCTTCCCCGAATCGACGACCTGTTCGACCAACTCCAAGGTGCTACCTACTTTTCAAAAATTGATCTTCGATCTGGATATCATCAAACGAGGGTCCGTGAAGAGGATGTTCCCAAGACGGCGTTTAGGACTCGATACGGCCATTACGAATTCCTGGTTATGCCTTTCGGGCTAACCAACGCACCAGCTGTCTTCATGGACTTAATGAACAGGGTTTGTAGACCGTACCTGGACGAGTTCGTGATCGTGTTCATAGATCATATACTAATTTACTCGCAAAGCAAGGAGGATCATGAGCGACATCTAAAGTTGATACTAGAATTGCTCAGAGACCAGAAATTGTATGTAAAGTTCTCCAAATGCGAATTTTGGATTCGAGAGGTACAATTTCTTGGCCACGTGATTTAGGAGAAGGGAATTCACGTACATCCGGCAAAAATTGAGACCATCAAGAAGTGGGAAGCCCCAAAAACCCCGACAGAGATTTGCCAATTTCTTGGTTTAGCAGGCTATTATCGGCGATCCATTGCGAATTTCTCAAAAATTGCGCAACCGCTAACGACATTAACCCAAAAGGATAAGAAGTTTATTTGGGGAGAGAAACAAGAAGAAGCATTCCAAACTCTTAAGCATAGGTTATGCAATGCACCAATTCTGGCACTGCCAGAAGGCACAGAGAATTTCGTAGCCTACTGCGATGCGTCACACCAAGGTTTGGGGTGCGTGTTGATGCAACAGGACAAGGTCATTGCATATGCTTCAAGGCAACTTAAAGTTCATGAGAAGAACTATACTACTCACGACCTTGAGTTAGGAGCAGTAGTGTTCGCACTTAAGATCTGGAGACATTATCTTTACGGCACGAAATGCACCATCTACACCGATCATAAAAGTCTTCAACATATCTTTGACCAGAAAATGCTTAACATGAGGCAAAGAAGATGGGTTGAACTGCTTAGCGACTATGACTGTGAAATAAAGTACCACCCAGGCAAGGCTAATGTGGTAGCCGACGCACTAAGCAGGAAGGAAAGGGTGAAGCCGTCAAGAGTGCGAGCAATAGGTGTGTTCGTTCAGACGAGTCTAAAGACACAGATTCTTGAAGCTCAGGAAGAAGCGTTGAAAGCAGAGAACTTGAAGGACGAGGCCTTACATCAATGGGAACTTAAATTTAAAACGAGGTCAGATGGGGTACGTTACTTTGAAGACAAAGTTTGGATACCAAAGGTTAATAGCCTACGAACAACAATTATGGATGAAGCCCATAAATCAAGATATTCGATTCACCCGGGAGCTGATAAGATGTACAAAGATTTAAAGGGATATTACTGGTGGCCGGGTATGAAGAGAGACATTGCTTTGTACGTAAACAAGTGCATAAATTGTGCAAAAGTTAAGGCCGAACATCAGAAACCATCTGGTCTATTACAACAACCCAAGATTCCCTAATGGAAATGGGAACAAATAACTATGGATTTCGTAACTAAGCTACCCAGGACTAGGAAAGGGCACGACGCAATATGGGTTATAGTGGACCGACTTACAAAATCTGCGCATTTCCTTCCTATTCGGGAAGACTACAAGATGGAAAAGCTTGCACAAATTTACATCAATGAAATCGTTATGCGTCATGGAGTGCCTATTTCCATCATCTCGGATAGAGATAGTCGTTTTACGTCACGGTTTTGGCGATCACTCCAGAAAGCTTTGGGTACGCGTTTGGATCTGAGCACTGCCTACCATCCTCAAACGGACGGCCAGTCAGAAAGAACTATACAAACGCTAGAGGATATGCTGCGTGCATGTGTGATAGATTTTGGTGGAAGTTGGGATACTCACCTACCATTAGTGGAGTTCTACTACAACAATAGTTATCATACCAGCATTCAGTGTGCACCGTACGAAGCCTTATATGGACGCAAGTGTAGATCCCCACTTAGTTGGTTGGAAATTGGCGACAGACAAATGTCTAGGACTGAAATCATTCAAGAGACTACTGACAAGATCGCAATTATTAAGGACAGAATCAAGGCCGCAAGAGATCGTCAGAAGAGTTACGCAGATAACCGCAGGAAGCCATTAGAATTCAAAGTGGGAGACAAAGTGCTTTTGAAAGTATTGCCATGGAAAGGATTAGTACGCTTCGGAAAAAAAGAGGCAAGCTAAGTCCGAGGTATATTGGCCCATTTGAAATAACTGAAAGGATTGGTCCAGTAGCATATAAACTCAATTTACCGCAAGAGCTAAGTGCCATCCACGATACGTTCCATGTGTCAAACCTTAAGAAATGCCTGACTGATGAATCATTGGTTCTACCCCTAGAAGACGTTCAGATCAACGATCGGTTACACTTTATAGAAGAACCGATAGAAATCCTTGATCAAGAAGTCAAACGAACAAGGCGTAGTAAGATCCCAATTTTGAAAGTTCGTTGGAATTCGAGGCATGGACCTGAGTATACATGGGAGCGAGAAGATTACATGAAACGTAAGTACCCTCACCTATTTGCAAAGGATCAGACGGGGAATAGCAATCAACGAATTTCGGGACGAAATTCTTCTAACAAGAGGAGACTGTGACACCCGTCAAACCAAAACACTTAGGTTAGCAACTGAATAGTATAATACTTGTTTTAACAAGTAGGAATAACTCATAATGACTTAATATTTATGGCTAAGGGTTAGTTTCCTAAGAATTCCAACAGTACACTGAGAAAATCCTGTTACCGCACGGAACTGCTTAAGCTGTCTTATAAAATGCCGAATGGAACAGTTAACATTTAATTATAATTATATTAATAATAAGAGGAGTAAATATATAGTTTATATATACCCAAAGGTAAATTTTAAAACTTTAAATAATTAAACCAAAAATTAAGTAGATAAATGAGGTTTTAACTACTTTAAATCAATCTTTTATAAAAATTATATAAAATGTATAACTATACAATATTAATTAGCATTTTAAGAAGAAAAAATAGATAATAAATCAGAATATATGACCCAAATTCGGCCCCTCATATGAACCAACACACTTCCATATTAATTTTCCAAATTCTCAAGAAAACCCTTTCATTTCCTACTCTCTTCTCTCTCTCTACATTCAAACAACCATCCTTTTCTCTCTTCCCCTCTCTTGGCCGAATTCAGCCTCCATCCACACAAGGAGTTCGATTTTTGAAGACTTGGAAGGTAATCATCAACACTAGAATGGGTAAAACTCATCCCTCTTGTGTTCTTCTTCATTTTTCTTCCTTTTCTTGTCATTTCTCCATCTTTTTCTCATCTTATTTTGTAATCCTTGAGTTTCTGGATAAAGGGGCCTTAATAGACCCTTTTCATGGTAGATTAATCACCAAAGACATGTTATGTCAAACAAATGGTGATAATCCTTAAGCCATACATCTAGAACTCAAGAACATGATGTTTTGACTACATGCATGTGTATTTTTGTCATAATCTGAAATGTGTGAGTTCATGCATGTGTATTTTTGTCATAATCTGAAATGTGTGAGTTCATGCATGTGTTTATAAAAGTCAAAAATAGATTTTTTTATCTAAGAGCATTGTTAAAGTAGTGGTAAATGAGTGTTCAATCGAAGAACCAACCATATGAGTGAAAATATGGATATAAAACACTCATTTTCCATGAATAAGCATTTTCAGTTTCTGGCAGATTACTTGCATGCACTTCATCAGACCATATCTTGAAAAATACTTAACTAATTGATATGAATATTTTTCTGAAACTTTTTTTATTGTGTTATGTTTCAAACCCAAGTGGTTTCATGTAAAAACTCGAAGTTTTGACCCTTCATCTACCCACATCAAATGAAGAAGTGTAAAAACAGTCTAGCAGAGAAAATGTCTACTTAAATCACTCATAACTCACTTGATACTAAACCAAAATTCTTGATTTTTCTTCTGGAAATTATTTTAATGAGTTATGGTTCAAACAAAAGCGGTTTCACAAAAATATATTAATATTTGAGGTCTCAACCATTCAAACCAAGATAAGTGTGCAAGAAATCAGAATCTGTCTTAAAATAAAACCCACCTTAAAACGGTCATAACTCTCTAAATATGTCACCAAAGACAATGAAATTTTTCTGGAAGATACATCTATGAGTTAATTTTAAAACCCAATTTGAATCACTGAAAAAAGTTGAGATTTGTCCCTCCAAATGGACGTGACAAAAGGGATTGTGCAGGCTGTTTTGTTAACTGTGACACTTAAACTTAGGTATAATGATTAAAATAGCTAACCACCTCTAAAAATGGTGATATCTATGTCAAAAGTTCCCTAAGACATTAAAATAATATATATAAAAATTTGATTAAGTAAACTATTCCAGAAAATACTTAATTATGACCATTTGTGGACCTAAAATTTCTGCCATCAGAAAAGGTAAAAACCCTAATTCAAGAAAAAGAGATTTTTAGGAATATTAAAAGTTAAAAAGCATATTAATTGTAGAATTTGTTAAAACACCAAATGAAAACAACATATACATGTATATGAATGTATAAATGATGCCTTAATAAGTAAGAAGTTTATAAGAATTTGAACCTGGATTAAAACACAAGGTAAATAAGGAATTATAAAACATGGTACAAAGGATTAAATACTATATATAACATATAAATTTAATTATGTAACAATAAAATCCTACAACCCTTTTTAAAACCAATAAATAACATATAAACAACAATGCGAAATAATACTTAAACCTAGTAACTGATACTAAGGCATTTTATAAGACATGATGGGCTAAGCAATGCTTTAGCCATAAGAGTTAGACAGAAACTGATGATGTGTTTCACTTCCTTAGGAAGGACCTAGAATCGATAAACTGTGCAACCGTGCGGCAACCCTTGGAAATCCTTGCTGAACATCGTGAGTATTCATAGCCCCTTTTTACTCTTTTGTTACAATTTGGGGTCTTACCCATAACAATTTGCTGACGAGCTAGAAGTGCACTTTACCAATAACAATAATGGTCTTACCCATGTGGAAGTAATCCACCGCTGAGGTAGGACGTGAATAATTTAAGGGGCGTTGGTTTGTCGGAAGGTTTGGTAGTGGCTCAATGCGATGACATCATCGTATACTTTATACATCGTGCAAATACTCGAACAACTGGTTACGTAAACTTCGTGTGAACAAACGTTTCACAATAACATTTTCTGCATACAAATTTACTGTTAGTGCATACGAAAACCCGTGAACTCACCAACTCTTTGTAGTTGACCCTTTCTTTTCATCATGCTTTTTAGGTGCTAATAGGTAAGCGAAGGCATGTAGGGTGCATTTTGCATGATGACATCAACATCAAGAACATTAAAATTTCTACTGTTAATTTTTGTATCCAGCGTCTTCTTTTTGAAACAATTTGCTTAAGACGTTGTAATGTAATATTTTGAACTATTGTATTGAATGTTGTGGTTGGTGTTGTCTGTTACCTTTGAATGAAACCCTACGCTGTTATACCTCGCGTTTCTGCTTTAGCGGGGTGTGACAGGGGGGTGGTGTGGTGTGACAAATGTATTTTAGTCACTTCATGGTTTAAAATAAAATCAAAATACAAGTATTCTCTTTTAAAGTTAAAATACAAGGTATACATGTATAAAATAAAGTATTTATATATATAATAAACTTGAAATATATAAAAGTTAACAACTACATAAATACTTGTAGTATAAATATATATTAAGTTGGCATTTTATGAGATTTATGGATAATTTCCTAATTCAGGGATTTCTTAGGCAAAATTTCTCAACTTTTCCTATCGTACCGTGTTTACTGCTAAAATTGCACTGTGTAAACTATGTCATAAAAATGAGGTATCCAAAGCAGTTCTAACCTGAGATGTGAATTTTACAGTTGTCATAGTATGACATTCTTGCCCGGATGTCGAACAAAGATATTACCTACTCTGAAGCCTATCAATCCTTAAAACGTTTCATGAAGAACCTGATCAAGCTTTCATACCTAACTGATTTTCAGATGGCTTTGGAAAGTAATCAAATTAGAGTCAACAAATGAAGGCCAAACAAAGGCTTACCCGACATGCAAGGTATTCCTCTGTATACCATGTTAGAAAAACCAGAGTTTGGTATTGTTTATCATAATGGGCAAAAGAAGAAGAAGTTCTTGAGGTTTATTGAAGTCAACATGTATTCTGATGGAACACTCTATATGATCGAGATTCTGCTGAATGAAAGGCTAAGATTGGATGAACAAAGAAAGGTGCCTCTGAAAGAGAAGGAGATTGTCTTGATCAACAATGCCTTGAAAGCGATACAAGACCGAATAGATTACCGGAATTCACTAAGAAGGTTTGAGATTATCTTTGGGATCAGAAAGAGATACATTCCACCGGAAGAACTTTATGGTTAAAGCTTATCTGGCTCACTTGAATACAAAGGGGGAGAATGTTATTTTGTAACTATTGAGTCTAGGTATAAATAGCCTAGTTTAGCTCATTTCTCACTAACACTTTGAAAGATAACATTGGGAAAACTCTCTGTATTTGCTCTCTACACTTTTGTATTGAGTTCTTCAATCTAATGAGAGATGACCAGTGATTTGCATACATCTTGTTATTGATTACTTGTTATTGGGATAACATCTTTGAATCTCTCATATGCATTGATGCACTGATTCAGTTTTTCCTGAATTGATTTTGTTGTACCAAGCATCTGCTTCTCCAGTTCATCCCACATCTCTTTAGCAGATGTTCCACTATCAATTCTGTGGAAAATGTCATTAGGAATTGCCAAAGTTAACAAAGTAACAGCCCTCTTGTCTATTTCATGTCTCTTCTTCTGTGCTTCAGTATACTGTGAGAAACTCTTCCTTACTCTGTTAGCAGGAATTTCAGGTGTAGTAGTTGTTGCAGGCGTTGCCACAACATCAATATATACTTCAATTGGACCTTCATGAATTGAAATTATCAGATTTTCATCAATATTATCCAAGAACTGAATAATTCTGATTTTCCATTGTTGATATTCTTCAGGAATTAGAACAGGAGGTTTTGTCTCAGACCCCATCGAGAGAAATTCTTTAGAATACATGATTGTAAGATGAGTTTAATCGATTCAACATAAAGACAAATTCGAATCTCTTGATCAATACACAAAGAATTCAAGAATTCAAAGAATTCAAGAATTACGAGTAGCAGCAGAATTCAATTATCAGATTGATCAAGAAACCTTCAAGAACACGATCTTGACCTAATTTGTTTGTTGATTTGCTCTAATACCAATTGTAGAAACCATGATTGATCTTACAATTCAATTATCAAATAAGAACACAATCAAACAGTAGAAGAATAGAGAATTCGAGCCAAAAGCTTTGTATTCACTGAAGAACATATTACAGATCTAGAGAGAGAATCTCCCAAAGATTACAAGACTGAATACGAAAGTATTCCAAAAGTTAGTTAGCTTACAGTTGCTAACATCTATATATATTGTAACGGAAATGCTATAACTACAGTACATTTACAATACAAACCAATAGAACAAAGACACGTGTTGTAATATGCTAGCTAATAAATAAATTACATAAGAAGAAAATGTCTAAGACATAACTTCTAAACCACTAGTTCAGAACTTCTGAACCATCTTCTGATTAAGCATACTCAGAACAAACACTTGTCCACATGAACATTTTCTTCACCTTCAGAACTTCTGAGTCTCCTTCTCAGAACTCTGAGTCTCCTTCTCAGAACTCTGAGTCTTCTATTCAGATTTCAACACTTAGGTTTTTGACAAACTTCAGATCTAACACTTTCTAATATGTTTTGCAGGAATGTCATGTGTAACACAATTCAGAATATTCCTTTCACATGACAACAATAAAAGGTTACGCCAATTTTGAGGGGGAGCATCAGGTATTTGACACATACTTGAATAATTTTGTGAATTCAAAGAACCGTGGTAATTCATTCTGGATAACTTACTTGCGTGTATTATTCTCCAACTTTAACTTCCATGAATGCCACGTGTTACATTTTCTTGATTCAGTTATTTCCATGTCTCATATATTTGTTGATCTTTCGATGGAAATACACTAGCTTGCATTCCTATTTGTGTTTCCAAGTTCGTCATTTCAAGTTAACGATTCAACTCTTATTTGACATATTAATTGTGACTTGTTTTTCAGAATTAAAATCTATATTCTTCGTTTGATTTTTGACCATAATGTGCTCAATGAGTCGACCTGTTTTAGCTCTTGATCTTGTTTATTGGAATTCTCTATTTCAAATAATTTTTATGACTTCTGATTACCTCAGATCAGAACTCGGACTACATTTTTATGACTTCTGAAAAATTCTGTTCAGAACTTGTTCTTAAATGTTTTGACTTCTAAACACCTCATTTTAAAACTCGTACTTCAATGTTTACGTAACTTATTTATTTGGTAAATGAAATGAGTGATAGGATTTATATTGTTTCTATGGTCTATCCAAAACCGGAAGGACTTACCCACGAAAATCATCCACTTATAGACATTAGTGAGGGTCTAGCTTGATAGATGAGTTTGGAGTGAAAAGAATATGGTGAGGATGTGACAGGACTTAATAGAATTATTGGTCCTTACCAAACCGAGTCAGTTATCCGGGTAACCACACAATCTATTCATTCTCGTTCTTTGGAGATAAATATTAAAACAGACATGGACCTAGTGTCGATAACTCATGTCACCCCACCTAGCCACTCAAGAATCTCATAAAAATATGTTCGTTTAATAAATGCACAGAGATTTAGCACATAATTTATCCATTCCTCACTCGGAGGTCTTAGATATTGAAAAAGGAAGACATCAGCTCTGGTCTTCGAACTTCATATTCTAATCAATGAGTCTATTGATTTTTAAATTGCGTCCCAGGTTAAATCAATTTTTGAGCCAAACAGATATAATTTACTTCTTTCACACATGCACGAGTATTTGTGATTCCACTCGCATATCTTCGTGCTATTGCCGGAACAGTTTGAGAAGTAATTTTTAAGATTTTACTTTAGTGATAGTTGGAATTCCTATCAGAGATACACTGATGCCAACTCTGATCATAGGCCACACAATTTTCTTAATTGTTGTGATAACAGTTACTTTTGTGTTTCTGTGTTAGTTGATTACCCCATTTTGGTTACTTAACGTCTAATCTGATATTTTTGCTACTCATCAGTGTTGTATTTGAAGTTACATGATGCTCAGGATGCTTCTAATCATCACGAGGGGGAGAAATGATACAGATTCATAGACACAAATCATGGTCATAAGGCGGAGAAACGTTATAAAAGTTCAAAGACCAAGATTATCAAGTTGAGGGGGAGTAAGCAAAAGTTGAGGGGGAGTAACTATTATGATCTGTGTAGAAAAGATTACAAGTGCATGCTTCTTCTCATCCCTTATCAAGAAATGTTCGCAACAAGTTGATTCCTTCTTCGAGCATATTGGTTCCACAAATTCTGAAGTTTTTCAAAGCTAATTCAACTCGCGGTTCAAAGACGGATTCTTGATTCTTAACTGAAGTTGCATTGTAGAATGTCACTGAATCTGGTGGTAAAGTTAAGACAATGAAGAGTAAGAGATTTATTCAATGGGGAGCTTGTAAAGACATGAAGACAAGCAACACTAAAGTGTTTCAAAGATTCATGGGGGAGAGAAGATCAAGACCTAAAGTTTTCAAGACCGGTTTTTCCTTTATATAACTTCAGGGGGAGATTGTTACGACCATAAATGTCTTATTAAATAGAAATTTATATAAAGATTTTATATTTATTATAAAAGCATTGTAAAAGCCTTGTTTATGATTAATGGGCTTAGATTAGCTTGATGGGCCATGGGCTTTAAGCTTAAGCCCAAGGTATTTAAAGATGGTTTTCTAATCATTAGGTAAGTTCAATGAGATTAATCGTGCGACTAATTGCTCAGAGAGATAGAGATAGAGTTTGTATTTCATTCCAATCTTGTAACTCTCTACAATCATTCAATAAAGCTTAATCGTTTCATTGTAATATTGTTACTTGATTAAACAGGGATCTACACATGGTATCAGAGCAGAGAGACAAAGTTATCGATACAAAAGGTATCAATTTTGAATCTGTGTTCTTCAAAAGTCGATAAAACGGCGCTGTATTCATATTGATTTTTGGGTTTGTTGATTTTTGCGTTAAAAGTGAAATCTTTGTTTACCAATCCATTAATTTCCTTCTTAAACTGATTTCTGTACTTTTACACAATCGATTTTGAAGTTTTTGACCACCAATTGCTTAAAATTCCATTTATAGTTCTTGAGTCTCTGTTCTATATTATTTCGAATTTTTCAAGCCAAAGGGTGCGATTAGGAGTAAAATCTATCAGTATTTTTTGTTTTTCTGTATTCTGTTTGTGCTAAAATCGTTCAAGAACGAAAAGCACCAAGAAATTCTTTTCTCCAAATTTGTATTCATCGCAATCTAAGTTTCCAGGTACGTCTGATCTCTATTTCCCTGTGTCTCTTGATCCCGGATTGGTTCCAGGACCTGGATTGATTACCAATCCTGGTCCATACCGGATCCCGGCCTTTCCCGATTCCAAATCATATCGAATCCTGGTCTTTCACAAACTCGATTCTGATACCGGATCATACCGGATCCCGGCCTTGCCCGATCCCGGTTCCAATACCGGGTCGCCCTTTCCCAGAAACAATTTCTCGGTTCTCAATACCGGGCTCCCACCTGATGTTCCGGATTTAGAATCCTGGTTTCCCAACCCGGTTATCTTTACCCGGTACCAGGTCCCGGTTCCGGTCCTAGTGCCTGCTTTCCCGGATCCCAATTCCCTGTTTTCTATCCGGGAGACCAAACTCGGATCTCATACCCGGGAGTCTTCTGACCTTTCAGTTTTTAAAAAATTTCTTGGGGCGTTTCCCTTTGACACCACCCGCTAACCGGGTAGCGGGACACCCGTGCTAAGTCGCCGAAGGGGGGCATTTGTGTATTCTGTGATACACTGTCTAAATTTGTTTTTGGATCACCTCTTTTGTCTCACGATGATATTGTTTCAAGTAACAATGTCTTACCCAACTTACTCTAAGCTCAAAGAGAAAGTTTCTCATTTAGAAGCCCAAATAACTGACCTAGAAGCTAACGTCAAACGGAAATACGACACTATAGGTAAACTAGTTGTCGAAAAAGCTGAACAAAAATGCATCATTGAAAATTAAAAAGAAGAATGTGCAGTTATTTCCAAAAAGACAGAATCCTTAGAGACCCAATTATCTGAAATCACTAAAAATCTCAGTAAGTCTCAGGATGAGTATAATAAGATTGTCAATTTTTGTTCCACTGTTCAAAAAGAAAATGATAAGTTAAAGAACAAGCTCAATGATCTTAAATCCAAACTGTACAAGCAAGGTCAAACAGGCCAAGCAATTCATTTGAACAAGCCTAATGAATTCAAGTATTACAACGCCCTTTGGGGACTCGGATACGACAATCCGTGTTACCTAAAGAAGATCTTATCAAGAGTCTGTTAACACCATATCTATTAGGTAATCATGAAGTCATCCATTGATCTTGAAAAATCTAGAGTATTACATAAGAATTCAAGACTTTCTCTCTCTAGATTCTCTCTCTAGAAACTCTCACTAAGATATTACAATTATGATCATTAACCTTGCTTAATCTCTAAGAAAGACTATTTATACTTCCTAATTACAACTCAATAAACTCTAATTACATTGACTTTTACTTAACTACTTTGACTTTAACTATTTACTTTGACTTTACAATGTTTGACTATTACAAGACTTTATAATAAATCTTGAATACAATATAATGCTCTAACATTCTCCCCCTTTGGATTCAAGATTTAAAAAAATATGGCAGCAGTCTTCAGCTCTTGATCTTCAAAACTTTAACTCTGACTGCTTTAAACATTGAAGCTCTGACAATTTTCAAACGACTTTATGATCTTCAAACTTTCAACTTTGAACAGTCTTTAGTCAAACTTGAAAAGTCTTCGTCTTCTTTTTGAAAAGTCAATCTTCATGAAAATAATCTTCAACAAATTTTCTTCAAGTCTTGAACATGAATTTCAGATCTTTGCATCTTTAAAATCTTTGAAGCTTTGAACTCAAACTTTGAAAGATGTCTTGAACTTTTGTTAGGGTCAATTTATGTTGAATAGAAGTTCAGGCGCTGAATTATATTAGTTTAATTTGTGCCTTATTAGTGAACGGGTCGTGGGCTTGTTAACCACGGGCCCGCCATATATAATGTTTTGTTTTAGCCATTGTTTAGGCTAGTTGTTCATTATTGCTTTCCTAAACATATTGTAATCGCTCTGATACCAATTGAGAGTTCCAGATCCGTGCGACAAACAATATGAAATCAATAGATATGAACAACGGTTATGATTACTATCCGAGGGGGAGCAAAGCATTCCCCATGCTCAATTTGAGGGGGAGAGAGAGAAAGTTCTGTCAACATCCTAAGGGTTTCAATTTTTTTGAAAAATGGAAATGTTTTTTAAGTGTCAAAGTGTCCGGACACCCATCAATCCGGATGACTTTCCGGACCGGATGGGTATCCGGGTAGACCCATCCGGTATCTTGGGTAAATATAAAAGCCTTCCGAATACCCTTATTTCACTTATCCGGAATCTTCGTCCAAACAGAACCCTAAACCCTCGCGACTTCTCTCCCACTCGGTTTCTCTTGCCTGCCACGTTATTCACTCCAGTTTTGTTCCAACATCAGGTATGTGTGTCGTTTCGTTGTCTTGACATAGTTAACATTAATCTAGTGCTTCACATCACTCAAATCGACCACAGATTTGGTCTATTGCATGTATCCGAACATCCACTTTGAGTCTCTACGACTTCGAGTCATTTCCGTGAGGTTCCAATCGAATTAGTTGCATTTGTGTGTTCATATACTTCAATCCACACTACTTGAATGCTTTACCGCTTCATTAGGACTGTGATTTGTTAGATTTATCACTTTGGATATCGTCCGGACACATTCTTCGTGTCAGGAAACTATCAAGTTAATGATGATTTGTACGGAAAGCTTCATAATTTAGATATATTATCCGGAAACAATCAACGTCCGGAAAACCTAGTTGTCCGGAAACCTAAGGGTTTATGGTAAGTTCAACTACCGGAATGTTGAGGTGTCCGGTACCATTATCATCCAGAAACCAATACTATATCCGGAAACCAATTTGTCCGGAATCCTTACTTTGTCCGGAAACTCACTTCATTTCCGGAACCTGTTGCTGTCCGGATACCATGGTTTGTCCGGAAAGTCTTGTCTTCCATTGTGTTCTCCGGATACCCCTGTGTTTTCCACTCCAGTACCTATTTTTTCTCACTGCCAGTCCTCAATCCGTTTCAGATTGAGCCACTTACTGCAAAGGTACGCGCCGACACTTGTTCATCCGTCTTGGTTACTAAACTTTAGTTCTTTTTCAGATATTCCATGGCGGATCAAGAACAACAACAACCACCTCCAGAACAAAATCCTCCTCAAGAGGAATTTATCGACGAAGTAGCTGATAATGTTTTGGTCGCCCCTGACCACGGCATTGAGATAGAGGCCAACAACCTTCATTTGGACGCCGCTGAGTTCCGACCACAACCACAACACAGGGTAGTCGTGGACATATTACTTGGTCACCCTCTTCGTTAGGCCCTCATTGCCACAGTCGACGTCCCAGTACTATATGTGTATCAGGTGTGGCTCTCTGCTCAAGTTGTGACTGTTGTCAATTCACAGACCATCACAGCACGGATCGACAACCACCCTTTCACGCTCTCACCTGAGTCCTTCCATCGTCTACTGTCACTACCCGAAGCCACCATCGGCGAACACCAATTCTACGACACCACGGTCAATGACGCAACTCTGTGTGCTCAAGTATGCGCACTCGGCTACAACCACGCTCTCGATCGACCTTCAGCATTCACCCGCAAATATTTGGCGCCCATCTGGTACACGCTGTTCACCATACTGAACATGTGTCTCTCATCCAGATGGAGGGGCATAGACCAGTGCACAGGCGACTTCCTGTGTTTATTCCATGCTGTATGCTACAACAGACATGTCTACTTCGCGATGATCATATGGCGCTAGTTGGTTCAAGCAATTCGGCATATCGGAGGTACGAAGCAAAAGAAATTCCTACCGTATCCTCGATTCCTCTCTCTGGCGATCAGACAACACATGGAGGCGAATCCGGCAATCCCGCGACGCCTCAACCATCCGGTATGTCCTCACTTCCACTAAGAATATATGGTGATTAGGAACCTGTCCAATGCCATAGCCATGCCTATACCTGAAGCCGTACTGGCTCACGCGGACCCAAATGCACCGGGTGTGGTAGAATATAGGCGAGAGTTAGGGAATCCCATGGTCCAACCAGCACCGGAGGGACCTCCCCCGGGACATAGAACCGAGGGACGTAAGGGTCCTAGGACAAGAGGAGGAAGGGCCCGGGTAGCAGGGGCTCCCGGGCGGGGTGTGTGGAGAGTACGCGGGAGGGGAACAAGCGAGGGCGGTGCATTGGATCCGCGAGCCAGTTCTTCCTAAGCCGGAACATCGTCTCGACCGATGCTCCACCGTGACTCCGAGCCTTATTTATCTGACCCTTCTTCACCAACCCGACAAGTTGAAGACGTGGAATCTGACTCCACAGACTCCGATACGGCCCGTGCCATGCGTTTATCATTAATCCTACCCCGTATCGGACCTAACCCTGACTTTATCGAAGGAATCCCATCCGACTCACCGACACCACCTCTAATCCCTACTACCCAACATACTACGGGAGATACAAGGAGACCTGAGGGAGAATTAGTTGAACAGTTAGAACATGTGAGACGAATGGAATTACGGTCGAAAGCGAACCAAGAAAGATTGAGCCATAAAGATAAAGAGGCTTCTGAGCGAATCCAGCCAAGTGTCAACCGGGTAGCCACATCTGCTATCCCGTCTTATCCGTTGGGACGGGGTATTGAAGAAGCTGTCGTGGACCCAACGGCGCAATTGCACACCCTCTTCAGCTACTCACCCGTCTCTCAAAAGACGGGTGTTTCAACATCTCACGGGGATAAAGCACAACTTCTACTGGTCTCTCAATCGGAGAGTACTGGTATTGAAACAAGAGACCAGCAGCCCCCAGTCTCGACTTCTTTCAGTTCACCATTGATTCTAGAGCCACTTGAACTTTTACATTCTTCGGCTAGGACGCAGGATGACTCACCAAATCGATGCTCTTCGTGACTCGATCGGAACTTCCGTAGTGTCTTCGCCTTTAAGCGGAACACGAGGATGGGAAGGAAATCCTACCACAGCTACCGAATTGCCAACTATGAACGTAGGTGGCTCTACCTCTAAGGTAGATGCCTCAACGGGTGCTCTAAGTGACCCTGGAGTTACATTACCCGACTTAGTGTCAAAGGGATATCTGGACGGCACCCTAAAGGCCGTCCGCGATGCCATGGAGCAGCGATTCACCAATGAGCTCGACAAACTGAAGACTCTGATCAAAGGTAAAGAGAAAATGGTCGAACCTGAAACTGCACCGACACCACCACCGGCTCCCGTTCAGCCTATCTATTCGGTGCATACTTTGAAGACCATGCTTCTAGGTCAGCTGCTCCAACAATCAGAAACTGACGCCTCTACCGAAGCAGACCTGATCTTCGTTCTAAAATCACAGGTCACTGCTCCTTCGTCATCAATAACCACTCGAATGGATCAGCTTGACACGACTCTTAAGGACGTTCAACAAGCGCTCAACACACTGTCCGAGAGAGTCAGATCACTCAAAGATACCTGCAAGAGTCAAGCAGGCGGTCTAAAGCGAAAGCACGATGATCAGGATGATCCTGATCACCGTGAGGGGGAGAATAGAAGACAAAGATTAACCGAGACCGCCCCGATCCTCACTGAAACGACTACTGTGGTTCAACAAGAACCCTCAACTGCGGCAACTACAATCGAAACTGCACCCGAAGACGAGTTGCCTTTAGCCGAGATGGTAATTGATATGGACATCTCCGATGACGAAGACCCGACGGTTGAAAATCCTGTGGGAACATCACAGGAATTGGTCAACTTTGATACATCAGATGGGTCAACACTCGGTTCTTGTTCCTGAACATCATTAATTCAGGCTTCAAGATCTAATTTTGGCCAAATTGCTCAAAATTTGACGAAATTGTTGTTGTTTTTTTTTTCAAAGTTCAGATTCTGTATTATTGATCAAATTTGCAATTTCTTGGACGAATTAGTTAATGTAATCAACTAGAAAGTTGTTCGAAAAGTAATTTCGAACAATTCTGCAAAGTTTTACTGAGTTTGGACAAGAATTGAAGGCTGAATCTGAAAAAGTTTGATTTTTGGTGAAGAACTCGCAAGCATCAAACTGAAGAACTCGCAAGATCTAAGGAATTCGAAACGAACAATTCGCATTATGTTAGTTGCGAACTTTGCAGAATTCGCATCCTGCTGATTGCGAATTGTGGATAGATATCAGAACTCGCGTCTAGTTGATTGCGAGAAGTGTGAAAGTTCGCACAAGTATAGAATTCGCATCCTTTGTGTTGCGAAAAGTGAAGAATTCGCATCCTTAGTATTGCGAAAAGTGAAGAATTCGCATCCTTAAGGTTGCGAGAAGTGTGGAATTCGCATCCTTCCTGTTGCGAATTGTTACTGTTCACCACAAGCGGTTGCGAGAAGTGTAGAATTCGCATCCTGATCATTGCGAGTTGTTACTGTTCATCACAGTGTATTGCGAGAAGTGATTAAAAAAAAGAGTATTTTGAGAAAAAAATGATATAGAAATTTTTTATATAGTGTATTTCATACACTTTAAGAGTTTTTCAAGAAAAAATTTTATATAAATTTTTTTTGTGTATTTTCTGAAAGATCCATCTAGCAATTTCAAAAAGAGAAATGGGTTTGAAGCAAACTTTTAAAACAAAAACACCTCCAATGTCACAATCTTCTGTTAAATCTAATAATGAAAGTTTGAAGCAAACTCTTAAAAGAGAGATACATCTGTAATACCCCGGGTAAGTTCGTTCGTTAAAATCTCATTCCGTTAAATAAAATTAACTTTATAATTAATGTTTAGGGTAAATTTGGGTTAATTTATAAGTTTAGGGTATGTTGGTCATTAGTGATTAGTTCAAGGACTAATTGTGTAAAATTGGGTAGATATTATCCTTTTCAACATTCTGATATTTCACAACTCAGAAATATCCAGAATTAGAGTGTGTGTGTGTGTGTGTGTTTGGAGAAGAAGAAGAAGAAGAAGAAGAAAGAAGGTTTTGTGGCTAAGGGATTTTATTTGGTGTACTTGGAAGTAATACTAAGGTATGTTTCTGTAAGTTTTATGTTTGTAATTGCTATTAGGAAGCATCTATCGGATTAGAATTATCACATCTGGACTGGGGGTGATTTCAGTCGAAATCTGGGTTGAAAATAGGCAAACCGACAGCGGTTTCCGGATAGAATGAATGTGTCCGGGTAGTTTTATTGATAGTGTCCGGTAGTTTCTTCATGCAGGTGTCCGGACGAATCTTGCATCCGGTAAGTTCCTCTTTTCATTAAGTTTTCGGACGAATTTAGATACCGGATGGAGTCCGGATTACTGTGGTTTCCGGATGACGTCCGGATTGGACATGCTGTCCGGAAAGTTGGGGTTGTCCGGATTAGTTGTGTTGTCCGGAAAGTCCTGTTGTCCGGATACTTTTGTGGTTTCCGAAAACTTTAGTTGTTTGGTCTTTTTTGAGAGTTTAGATGCTTTTGAGTATCCAGTAACCTGTATTTTTTTAACTCTTAGATAGGGAATGAATGAGGACTGACTATTGTGTGGACTAGACTTAAGTTCTTGCTTGGGGGTAACATTTGGAGGAATTGAGCTATCTAGAGTTCTTAGCTCTAGTAAGTCTTATGTGTTCTATTTGGTAAAGAGATACTTGTACCTATTTGTTTCAGATTCTGTGGATTTGGGGTGAAGGCTGAACTGTATTTTGAGAAAAGATTGGAAGCGTGTTGATAAACAAATAGGTGAGTTTTACTTAAAAATATTTTTAAACTGGAATACATATATGTGTATATTGGATATGTGATAGATGATATGATTATGTGTTTATGTGTGAAATATGATATATTGAGATATTGTATTTACATGTGCATTCATGGTAGTGAGTTGGCCGGGCTTAGGACTGGTGGTGTTGGCCGTAATATTTGTACGGCGGTGTTGGTTGTAATTGTCGTACAGTGGAGTTAATTTATTAGTTGGCTTGCAACCAACTAATATGGCCTTGGAAATGAGACAGGGAAGTACACAATGCGTGAGTCCTATTTGGTATTTATACTTGTGATATGTATATGGTGTATGTGCAAATGGTTTCAAACTAACAGGGATTTTCTCACTTAGACCACTAGGTCTAACCCTCATTTTGTTTTAAAAATATGTATTCCAGGTCATGGATCGGGTAAGAACAAGTGAATAGAGTATTCGGTGGCTAGCTTTTGGGAAGACTTATATGTTGAAGACTATGATGTGTTTTGCGTTTACAACCTTGTTATTAGATATAATGTATTTAATTAGTGAAAAGTTGTAATGGAATACCTTATTTTGGATTGTAAAGACTAAGGGACCGTATTTGTTATATAATGTATCTTTGTTATGTAACGACGTTATGAAATATATGTTATTTGTTGTATGTTTGGGATCCGGGTTGTTACAGATGGTATCAGAGCCCTAGTTTAAGGGATTTAGGTATTCGTATCTGTACCTAGACTTAAACTGCATGTGAAGTAGGATGTCCCTATTATTTTAGAACCCTGGGATGATTAAGTATAAAAGGTAGAAGGAACATCATGTAAGGTAATTTTAGATTACACCTGGCCAGTGTAATTGTGATCTTACAGGTACATGTTTGAACTGGAATACCTTGTTATATGGGGTATGTGCTTATGTGTATATTAACCTTGTTTGAATCAACAGAATGGCAAGTGGTACTAGACAAACGAAACGAGGGGGAAGAGGAGATCATGATAGAACAAATCCAACAGTTGGGGTAAGAGGAAGAGGGGAAGAAAGAGGTAGAGGCAGAACAGGCGGCAGAGTTCAGCCGCGAGGTACTGAATTTGTAACAAGGGACAATCTAACAGCTGAAATGGGAAGGTTACAAGCAAATATTCAAGCCATGTTTAACCAAACTCGTAATATTGAAACGGAAAGACCAGATCCTAACCTGGAAGATGAGATGCCTATCACACCTACTGTCGTACCAGTAATGAAAAAGTGTGATTATAAAATGTTTCTCGGTTGCAAGCCTCCTACGTACTCAGGAGATCGGGATCCAGTGAAAACTATGAAGTGGCTGAAGGAAATAGAAGCTATCTTCAAGACTAGTAAATGCGCTGAAGAGGATAGAGTACTTTATGGAACCGCAATGTTAAAAGGCGCTGAAGAGGATAGAGTACTTTATGGGTCTGACATATATTCTACCTTCTCTTGGGAAGAATTTTTTATAGCTTTCAGGAAACAGTTTTGCCCTCAAGACGCAGTTAAACAATTGGAAGGGGAGTTTATGAACTTGCATCAAGGGAATTTGTTAGTTCGGGACTACATCGCTCGTTTTCTGGAAAAGTCTCGTTTTGCGGAATACTACGTTGCTACGGAGGCCATGAAGATTGAAAGGTTTATCTTTGGATTGAATGTAGAAGTCAGTAGTTTTGTGATTGCTAAAGGACCGGAAACTTTCTCCGCCGCAGTAGACGCCGCGGAAACCGTGGAACAAGATAAAGGGAGAAGTACTAGTGATAAGAATGTGGGGAAAAGAAAGTGGGAAGGACCGCAGTATGATCCGAAGAAGTCCAGGTTTCAGCGATATGATAACCGTCCGCCTTTCCGACCAACAGAAAGACCTTGTCCGAAATGTAACCGTATCCACCAAGGAAATTGTCAAGTGGATCCTCGGATTTGTTATAAGTGTGGGAAGACCAGACATATAGCTAAAAACTGTCGTGTGACGCGGTTTTGTTTCTCATGTAATTCTCCGGATCACATTCAGTCTGATTGTCCGAGGGAAGAATACAGCAAGGGGGTACGTCAGGGTAACCAGCAATTGTCAGACCGGTGGTACCAAGAATAGAGCCACCAAGAACATGGGGTCGTGCATTCCAGATGACGGCACAAGAAGCGGAGGAAACTCCGGATGTGGTTACAGATACATTTTTAATAAATTCTACACGTGCTAAAGTGTTATTTGACTCCGGTGCAAACCGATCGTTCGTATCTCCTTCATTTGCTGCTTATATGCATTTAAAGCCTAAAGTGTTAGATCATGCCTTAATGGTAGATACTGCAGATGATAAACAAGTGTCGGTTAAAGAAGTTTTTGATAGTTGTGTGATAAATATAGAAGGGTGCGGAGTACCGATTCAGTTATTTCCTATAGCCTTGATCGAGTTTGATGTGGTAGTGGGGATGGATTGGTTAGCCGAGAATCAGGCTAACATAGTTTGTAATAAGAAGTTAGTAAATGTTGTATTACCTGAAAGGGGACCGGTAGTGATTTATGGTGATCGTAGGAATCATCAGTCTTGCCTTATATCTATGTTAAAAGCTCGTAAGTGTGTCAGTAAAGGTTGCCCGAGTTACTTAGCTTATGTGATAGATACTAAGCTAGAAAAGAAAAAGTTGGAGGATATTCCTATTGTTAGTGAATTTCCAGAAGTTTTTCTTGAAGACTTGAACAGTCTTCCGCCCGTTAGACAAATAGAGTTTGGTATAGATCTGATTCCTGGAGCCGCTCCTGTAGCCCGTGCACCGTATCGTCTGGCACCTCCATAGATGAAAGAAATGATGACACAACTACAAGACCTATCCGATAAAGGCTTCATCATACCCAGTTTTTCGTTGTGGGGTACACCAATTTTGTTTGTGAAAAAGAAGGATGGTTCGATGAGAATGTGTATCGACTACCGGGAACTGAATAAGCGCACGATCAAGAACAAGTATCCGCTTCCCAGAATTTATGACTGTCAGGATCGATTCCAAACAAGAATAATTATACTTAGAAATCAGAATTAAAGAATCTTGCGGAATAGAACTTTAATTCAAACACACTCAATGAACAACTAATCAGAAAACACAATCTGTTTGTATTCAATACTTCAACTCACAAGTTTACAACCAAACCTCAATCTTGTTGAACAGGCTCAACAAGACGACTTCTACTTCTCAAGAAATAGGGTTCTAAACCTTGAGGTTAATTCTCTCTAAAACAAAAACGAATTCTAAAAATTCACTCAGAATAGCTATCTATCAAAATCTATTTATACTAAATAATTACAAGATAACTATCAAAACAAAATTGATCTTCAGAATATTCTTTCATGCTTATCTTCAATCATTCCATCTTTATCTCCAACATTCTCGCATTCCATAATTATGATCACAAGCAGCATTAACATCGTTATGCACAAGCAGTACTAACATTGTTCCAGCAGCATTAACTTTTACTTGTAGTACAAACTTTGCTCTGGCAGTAGTATTGTTGTTCTGGCAGTACTAACCATACTTGGCAAATCTTCAGTTCCCAACAATCTCCCCCTAACTTGACTTTTTAGGTTGAGAAGTCAAGTTCTTCAGATGATGCTTCCAAAACCTAATCATGAACACATAAATCTGGATTCAAACCCAGGCTTTGATTGATAATCCTTCTCACCAAGTATCTTCCCATTTCAGAATCCTTGTTGCAAGCCAACTTAGCATGTAGCATTCCATTCAACCTTTTCTTGCTATGCTTGTATGCAACATCCACCAAATAATACTCATGATATGTATAGTCAAGTGTGATGACATACACTCCACATTTTTCAATGAGCATCCAGTTGGTAATGGCTTGAAAATTTCTTTCTATCATATACTGAACTGCTTCTGGTTTGAACATTAGGCACAGGTATTCAAGAACCAATTTGGTGATAGACATCCCTTTCTCATTCAGCATATTTCCATACAGCTTCATTCCAACCTTGTACATCTCCTCTACGTCAGATCTAGAGCACATTCTGATAAGTCTTCCCCATGTAGAACAGACCTCATACTTCCCATCTGCTCTTTTGACTCTAATGTACTCCTTTCTCTGATCTACCAAGGTATCCCAGAAGATGATCTCAGGAGGCATGGAAGATAATGGGTCAACTTTGATTGGATCAGTATCAACCATAGTGATATACATATCACATTGAGCATTACTTGGTTGACCTGATGGAGTTGCTACTTCTTCTTCAGCAACCTTTGTATCATCTTTCTTTTCTGGAACATCCTCTTCTTTTTCTTCTTCTACCACTGGTTCTACCCTAGGTTTCTTGACAAATTTCCTCTTGGTAGTTATAGACTTGGTTCTTGTTCTTTTCAGTGACACCAGCTTTTCACCCAGGGTTTCTTCTTGCTTTTTAGGAGTGTCATGTTTGGCTTTAATCAAAGCCTCTGCAACTTCAACTTCTTCCAAAGTAGGCTTTTTAGTTTCTGTTGCTTCCTTTGTTTCTGCTGCTTCTTCCTTTGTAGATACTGCTTCTTGCATGGTTTCTGCTGCTTCTTTTGTTTCTGCTGCCTCTGGAATGGTTTCTGCCGCTTCTGCTTTTTGACTTTCATCAGCATTAACCGTTTCTGCTGTTGGTTCAGTTTCTGCTTCTTTCTGAATTTCAGCAGCATTAACCTTTTCTGCTGCATGATCAGTTTCTGCTTCTTTTGCAATTTCTTCAACACACTCATTCTCCCCCTTTTCCTGTGCACTCTCCATGTTGAATTCAGCTTCTGACTCCCCCTTTTTGGGAGCATCATTGTTGGGGCTTCTTCTTTTAAGAACATACTGAGCTTTCTTCTTCCTGTGCATCAACTTTGTAATCAACTTCTTATGCTTCTCAAGCTGTGTTTGTTGATATAGGACCACTTTCTTGAGTCCATCTATCTCCTTTTGCTGACTTACAACATCTGTGTTGATATTGGCAATGGTTTCCATCAATTCCTCATATGTATATCTATCCTCACCTTGTTTAGGAGTTTTTACTTCCTTTAAAGGATCACTGGAAATTTTAGTAGGTGTCTTTTGCCTAGCAAAAGCACTGCCTACCCCCGTGGTTTCTTGGCACCTGGGACCTCTGAATGATTTCTCATTCTGAGTTGCCGTGAGGAAGGTCTTAGTTATGTTACCACTGTCCTTCTCTGTGCTAGCAGAAGTAGTGGCAGCCTTGCTACTCACATGCTCAACCTTCTCCTTAGTGAGCACCTTCTTGGGGTTGGGAGACACCCCTGTGGTTTCCCTTTCGATATTCTCTATTGGAGAATGCTCCAATAGAGGGCTTAAAGGCTTTGGGCTTGTAGGAGGTACATCAAGGGAAGGAACCTTGTGTACCATTCTTCTTGTAAACTTTTTGGTTATGTGAAGAGTGGGTCTTTGAAGAATGGACTGAGGAATTTCTTTGGTGATTGAAGGTGGGGTTTGGCTATTAGTGGGTTGCTCTAATGAGGGCCTTGACCCTGATGCCATACCTTCTTGTGTGTGGGACACACCCATCATTGTAGAGAACAATGGAGTGTCAACTCCTTCCGAGTCCCTGGAAGTTCTTCTCATATTTGAGAAGACCTTTCCTTTAGGGGGTTTAGGTACATATACCTCAGTAAATTGAGACAAATCCGTCAATTCCTAAGTAATCACTGCTTGGATAAACCTTGGGTACATATTAAAACTCTTTTTGGATTCCAGGTTTGACACAAGATCATTGAAAATCATTTGTGAAAAATTAAACTTCCTGGCAGTGGCCAAGCAGACCAGGGCATAAGCAATGGTACTGCTAAACTCACTCCATCCAGTAGTTTTCTTTGAAATGCAATGCATTAAGGTATGAACAAAGAATCGCCATTGTGTAGAAAATTTAGACTTGAAAAACTTAAAGATTCCAATGGGACCTTCATACCCCATTCTCGTTAAAGTTGAGTATAGATCGTCATTAGGAATAGACGTCATACCTGAGGCATCATCCAATCGAAGAGTGATGCGAATAAGCTCCTCTGTAACATTCAAGGGTTTGTCACATACCCTTGTTTTGATGATTTTCTGCCCAACTTCAGACACCACGGTGGCATTTTCCCAGAACTGCTTCTGATGCTCGGTGTAGATTGTCGGGGTCACCGTTAGGGCATAGGATATATGCGTGGACTTGAGGAAATCCACAATGTCGTGAAAACCTGCGGACTGTTTTGGCTTCTGGAGCATGGCAATCTCGTTGTGTTGGTCGATAAACTCCATTGTACCTGAGGATTCTTGACAGAAAACAGAGATTCTTGGGAGAGAATAGTTAGAAAGAGAGAGAGATGAATAGAATTCAAAGAGACGTTATGAACTTTGGCGGGCTGAAAGAGGTATTTATAGCAGTATTAGCCCTAATTTTTCTTTTAAAGCAGTATTAACGACACATGCAGTATTAAGTACGAAGCAGTATTAACTATGTACTGGCAGTAGTAACTATGCACTGGCAGTAGTAACTATGCACTGGTAGTAGTAACTATGCACTGGCAGTAGTAACTATGCTTCTTGTCACAGACCTGTGATACACTTAACAGGTTGTATTTCAATTGCTCAACATAGTAAACATCCTCAAATGTCATCTTACCTTTTAATACATCACCTTTACCACTTATCTTACCTCCTGCAGGATTATTCCCAAAAGCAACATGTCCTCCATCAATTCTTTTGAAATTCTTGAGGCAGGCCATGTTACCTGTCATGTGCCTGGAGCAACCACTATCAACATCCCAGATGCTCTTCCCCTTGAGCTGTTGGTTGCCTTGCACATAAGATAAATCAATTAGTTTTTATTGGGAACCCAATCCGAAGTGGTCTTGGGTCTCCCTTGCTCATCAAAGTACTTACATTCAGTTTGGATAAGTTTTTCAACCTGAGGAACTTCAGTACTGGAGTACTTTGTCAAGATGATTGGTCTAGCAGCACAAACACTAGAAGCAGTATTATCTTTAGAAGAAGTACTAACAGTGTTAGCAGTACTAACACTGCTAGCAGCAGTATTGCTTCTAGAAGAAGTACTAACAGTGTTAGAAGCACTAACACTGCTAGCAGCAGTACTATCTGAGGCAGCAGTACTAACACTAGTGCTTTTAGGAACCCATATTGTGACACATTCTTTTTCAGTCTTTTTCCTCATGTGGCTTTTGGATTTAGCTTGTTTCTTAGCCACATGGTTTCTTACAGGCTTCCTATAACCATTTGATTTTTGAAAAGTTCTTTGAAAATTTATCCTTTGGTTAATAGGATTGAAATAACAGTGTTTGGCAAGGTGATTCAGTTTGCCACAGATAAAACAAGGTTTTGGTCTGTTAATCCTTTGCAGATCAACTCCTTGTTTTTGAGCCCACTGATTATTCCAGTTTCTTTGATTTCCCCTCTTTGTATCATGTTTTTGGGGTTCATTCTTTTGAGAATTCTTGCAAGAACAATGTTCACAAGTATTGGAATTCACAACAGTGGTCTGTGTATAATGAACTCCCTTTCCTTTTGCAGATCTTTTCATCTCATTGTTCTTATCCCAGTGACTTGCACCTTCCTCATTAGTCTTGATGTAATTCTCTAAGGGGATCTCACCACTGACATTCTTGTTCCTTTTCTTAGACTCTTCTTTTTCAGTTTTATCATCAACAACAACTTCATATAATGGATCTACTTTAGTAGCTCCTTCAGGTAAGTCCTTCCTATCCTTGGTTTCTAACAGGTCTGACCTAGGAGGGATGTATGTGTTGTTGTAGGGTGGGGGTGTGGCATTGTACCCTAGGCCTGGTTTCATCTTACTGTGGATTTGAGCATTTATTATGGTGTCCATGACTTTAGAAGCACATGAAAACTTTTCAACATCAAGTTTTACTTTCTCAAGTTCTCCTTTTAATTTCTCACATTCCTCCCTAGACTCTTTCAGTTGGAACTCCAGACCATTCTTTTCCCACTTCCAGTAGTTTGTATCATATGAGTGTTGAAGTTCATTGGCTTGAAAAGCCTTAATTTGTTCTTCAAACCTCTCAACAATCACTACACTACATAATCTCTTCTATCCTTTTCTAATCTCTTAAGGTCATCACACATTCCCTGGTTGTGATCTCTATAATTTTTCACAATGTCTATACAAGCTTGAGAACAGAGATTAGATTTTACCTCAGTAGGAAGATCTGAGACTTCTGCCATGAGTGCATGATTCTGAATTGCCTCTTCTGCTTGATCACTCCAATCAAATCCCATTCCTTGTTGAGAAACAAGGGCTTGAACAGAGTTTCTGTTCAGGTTGAAGCTTCCAGTCTGAGCTTGTTGATGGTTGTTTTGAGATACTCCACCTCTGCATTCTCTGGCAAAGTGTCCCATCTTATGACACTTGTAGCATTCCACCTTAGACTTGTCAAACCCAGCACCATCTTCTCTTCTTTGGGAAAAGTTGTTTCTCCCAGTCCTCTTTATAAACTTCTTCACCCTCATAGAAAGCATAGCCATCTGCCACTTGATATCCATCTCCTCAAGATCATCAGCATTAATCTGTTCTAAGTCATCATTAATTAATGAGGAGTTAACATGACTAGAAAAGAAAGCTTCTAGTACAGAATCATTGGCCTTCTCCTGATTGACTCCACCAGCAGTACTAACTGATTCAGGGTTAGCAGTAGAATCAGTTGATGCTGATAGGAGTGCAGCATTATACACATATCCTGAGGGCTTCTTCTTGGCTTCAACCTCTGCTTCAAATACCCTAAGATCATTGTAAAGATCATCAAGCTCTTTATCTTCTAACTGGTCATTCTGTCTGAAAGACACAGTATACATTGTCCATTCCTCACCTAATGATCTTAGAAACTTCCTGTTTACATCATCAGCCTCCATACGAACTCCAACTGTAGCCAATTCTCCAATCAACTTATTAAATCTATCAAAAGTTTGAGTCATAGACTCATTCTTTGTAGAAGTAAAATTTTCATATTGTTGCTTAAGAATTGCCTTCTGGTTCCACTTGGTGCTCTTGGTACCAGTGAATCTCTTTTCCAATGCATTCCATAAAATCTGAGCATCAGTGCAGTGATGAATTGGTGCTGATACTCATTGGGAATAGCCAAAAGCAGAGTGCTTAAGGCTTTCATCTCTGTGTGTCTGACCTTTCTTTCTGCATCAGTCTTTGGAGGGGGTCTTTTGCCATCTGGTCCAACCCTTCCTTCAGCACATGGACCATTCTCTATAATATTCCAGATGGAATAATCAGTAAGCAAAATATACTGCTTGATTCTAATCTTCCACATGTCAAACTCATTAGGCCTGAGCATTGGAACCTTTGAAACAAGAGTACTGTTTGATTCAACTGTGTTGTCCATAATGATTGTAGATTTCTAAGAAACCAAGCTCTGATACCACTTGTCAGGATCGATTCCAAACAGGAATAATTATACTTAGAAATCAGAATTAAAGAATCTTGCGGAATAGAACTTTAATTCAAACACACTCAATGAACAACTAATCAGAAAACACAATCTGTTTGTATTCAATACTTCAACTCACAAGTTTACAACCAAACCTCAATCTTGTTGAACAGGCTCAACAAGACGACTTCTACTTCTATAGAAATAGGGTTCTAAAACTTGAGGTTAATTCTCTCTAAAACAAAAACGAATTCTAAAAATTCACTCAGAATAGCTATCTATCAAAATCTATTTATACTAAATAATTACAAGATAACTATCAAAACAAAATTGATCTTCAGAATATTCTTTCATGCTTATCTTCAATCATTCCATCTTTATCTCCAACATTCTCGCATTCCATAATTATGATCACAAGCAGCATTAACATCGTTATGCACAAGCAGTACTAACATTGTTCCAGCAGCATTAACTTTTACTTGTAGTACTAACTTTGCTCTGGCAGTAGTATTGTTGTTCTGGCAGTACTAACCATACTTGGCAAATCTTCAGTTCCCAACAATGACCTCTTCGATCAATTGGTTGGAGCTTGTTATTTCTCCAAGATTGATCTAAGATCTGGTTATCATCAGCTGAAGGTTAAAGAAGAAGATGTTCTGAAAACTGCTTTTCGCACAAGGTACGGTCACTATGAATTCTTAGTGACGCCATTTGGACAGACGAACGCTCCAGCTGCTTTTATGGATTTAATGAATCGGGTATGTAAGCCGTATATCGGTAGATTTGTTATAGTATTTATAGATGATATACTTATCTATTCCCGATCTAAAGAAGAGCACGCGCAACATCTTCGTTTGATTCTGGAATTGTTGAAGAAGGAACAGTTGTATGCTAAATTTTCTAAATGTGAATTCTGGCTACGAGAAGTTCAGTTTCTGGGGCATGTAGTTTATGAGAAAGGCATTCAAGTTGATCCGTTGAAAGTGGAAGCGATTGAAAAGTGGGAACCGCCGAGAGCGCCAACCAAAGTACGAAGTTTTCTGGGTTTAGCCGGTTACTATCAAAAGTTTATAAAAGATTTTTCTCGTATTGCTACGCCTCTCACTAAGCTGACCCGGAAGAATCTAAAGTTCGAATGGAAAGCAGAACAAGATGAAGCATTCCGAATATTGAAAGAGAAACTATGTAGTGCACCGATACTAGCATTACCTGAAGGTTCCGATGATTTTGTTGTTTACAGTGATGCTTCCAAACTTGGATTAGGTTGTGTACTAATGCAGCGTGGAAAGGTTATTGTTTATGCTTCTCTTCAGTTAGAAGATCATGAAAGACAGTATCCTACACACGACATGGAACTTGCAGCAGTTGTGTTCGCACTACAGATTTGGAGACACTATCTTTACGACTCTAAATGTCAAATTTATACTGATCATAAGAGTCTCCAACATCTCTTCGATCAACGAGAATTGAATATGAGGCAAAGAAGATGGCTAGAACTGGTGAATGATTATGACTGTGAAATTCTTTATCATCCGGGAAAAGCGAACGTGGTAGATGATGCATTGAGTCATCAAGAAAGGAGTGGGATGATAAAATCCATTTGTAATACCCCGGGTAAGTCCGTTAGTTAAAAATCTCTTTCAGTTAAATTTAGTAACTTTAAATTGGAAGTTTAGGGTAAGTTTGGGTTAATTTATAAGTTTAGGGGTCTTTTGGTCATTAGTGGATAGTTAAAGGATTAAAGTGGTAAATATGGATAGATATTATCCCTTAATGGAATCAGATATTTCATAACAGCAAATATCCAGAAAATTCAGTATGTGTGTGTGTATGTTTGAGACCAAAAGAGGAAAGAAGGGTTTGTGGCTAAAAGACTCAAATTGGTGACCTTGGAAGTGATTTCATGTATGTTTCTTTTACAATTTATGTGTGTAATTGCTATTAGGTAGTTTCTATCGGAGTAGAATAAACGATTTCATATCTGGGGTTGATTCAGTCGGTTTCTGGGCTGAAAATATGCAAACCGACAGAGGTTTCCGGATAGGATGAAGGTATCTGGGTAGTTTTGTTGGTAGTGTCCGGATAGTATTCTAAAGGTGTCCGGACGATTCTTGCATCCGGTAAGTTCCTACTTTCATTAAGTTTCCAGACGATTTTAGATACCGGTTGGAGTCCGGATCACTGTGGTTTCCGGATGACGTCCGGATTGAACATGTTGTCCGGAAAGTTGGGGTTGTCCGGATTGGTTGTGTTGTCCGGAAAGCCCTGTTGTCTGGATAGTTTTGTGTTGTCCGGATAGTTTAGCTGTTTGATCAATCTTGAGAGTTTAGATGCTTTTGGGTATCCAATAACCCGTGTCTTGTTAATTATTGGATGGGGAATGAATGAGGACTGAATGCATTATGGACTCGACTTAAGTTCGGGTTGGGGGTTACATTTGAGGATTAGAGTTATCTAGAGTACTTAGCTTTAGTAAGACATGTGTGTTCTATTTGGTAAAGAGATATTTGTGTTTAATTATTTCAGATACTGTGAATCGAAGGTGAAAGCTGAGTTCTTTGTGGAAGGAGTTTTGGATAAGCAAACAAGTGAGTTTTTATTTAAAATGTTTTCAACTGGAATACATATATGTGAATGAGTGTAATAATGTGCATATTGCGTTTATATGAGTATTACACTGCATGGGTGCTAGTTGGCCGGGCTTAGGACCGGTGTATGTTGGTTGTACAGAGGGACAGTGGTGTTGGCTGTATTTAGTACAGTGGTGTAAATTAATTAATTGGCTCGCAACCAATTAATATGGCCAAGAGAATGAGATGGAAAGATACATGATGCATGAGTCTTAATTGGTATTCTTATGTGAAATATGTATATGATGTTGTGCAAATGGTTTTTAACTAACAGGGATTTTCTCACTAGACCTCAAGGTCTAACCCTCATTTTGTTTTAAAAATATGTATTCCGGGTCGTGGATCGAGTAAGAGCAAATAAGAAGGTTAAACCGCGAATAGTTTTTGGATGACTATGTAGTTGAAGACTATGATGTGTTTAGTAGATATAGCATGTTGTTAGTAATGATATAATTTACTATGTAAATGTTGGTTCCCATTTTGCTTAGACAAGATTAACAGATCTATTAGTTCGAGTTTATGTTTGATGCGGAAGTGTATTTAAAGAACTAACAGATATGTTTGATAGATATAGAACACACAAAATAAAGAAACAGTATTTTAAGAACAAAATGATATCTTGAAGATTACTGTCGTTCGATATATAATAAGAACACCAAGAACAGATTAAGAACTGTTTGGTGTATGTGAGAGAGTGTAATGCTTAACAGGTTTGACGATATAAAGCATAAGCATGAAACTCAGATTCTTCGTTTTTCCTTAAGATTGTTAAGGAAGATCTCAACAAGAGACTTCCTTTTATACTACTCTAGGGGACCATAAAGCATGAGCTACTGTTGATCGGACGGCATGAATAGTTGTACGTACAGTATTGTATTTAATGCCGCAGACGTCTATATTGTACTAAGCCCTATTGAGTCCATTCAGAGCTTGACGCGTGTTGAGGTTTGACAGGGCACGCTACCATGCAAGTTGATTAACGGATCCAGTAACAGTAGCAAGATATAAAATATCTTCCAAGTCTTTATCGTAAACCGCAGAGGCTCTGTAAAGGGTTACAGAGGTTCTGAGGTCTGGTCTTCTGTAGGGCAGTCTTCACCGGGTTCCGAGTCTTTGGTCTTCTTTGTGCGTAAGACAGAGGTTCTGTAGGACACCTCTGTAGCTTCTGTAGCTTCTTGACCTTGATCTTTCGGAAGTGGCAGAGCCTCTATAAGAGGCTTTCTTCACTTAGCCTATTTTTCACTACTTCTAAAAACTTATATGATTAGGAAGATTGAAGCTAACAATCTCCCCCTAAGTAGTGAAAAATAAAAATTTGACATTGAAGTACTTTAGGCTAAGTTAGATAAGACAGAGGTTAAACAATACCTCAAAAGTTCTTTCATTCAGAAATATGCCAGAGATTTTGTTTGAGAATCAGATGATGGCGTCTTTGAAATCGTTGTAGCTTCTGTTGTCTCTTCCGACTTCTCTGATCTCGTTGTAGAAACTGACGCAGAGTTCTCTTAAGCGGATTGTAGCATCAATCTCTCTGATGAAAGCATCTACAGCATCTCTATCCATTTGCTCGGTATCTCTGTATTTTACAAGGTTTGCTCTGAACATGTTCAGAGTACAGGTTGCGTACTTCTGACAGTCCATGGTCACAAAAAGTTTGACTTCGCCTTGTGGGTTTTGAAATACTAACCCGAACCTTGGTTCTGTAATGATTGAGTTGGGCACAGCGTCAGGAGGGCAGCGATCCTCTGGTGGTCGAAGGTTCAGATGTTTGAGACCAAGATCCTTTCCTAGCTGAAAGTCTGTCAAACTGTAGATCAGAAGCCTTTCCCTCATTGCTTTTCTCAACACTTGATAGGCTCTGGTGTTTGGCTCTGTGTTGTAGTTGTCCTTCGTCCATTGTAGAAGGTCAGGTAGATCATAGGGATTCGGATTCCTGAGGTCAGCATCAGCGAAGGTGGTTTCTGAATTGTTTACCCTTCTGACTCTGTAAAGATTGTACCTGACCCTTGGATAGGTTCTTGTAAAGGAGTACCTACAGAAGATTACCTTTTTAATTTTGTGGATTGAGAAGACGTCTGCTCTGGTTCTTGGCTTTGTTCTGGTGAAGATGTTCTCAAATTCTTCTTTGATCACTGGATTTGTGACGTGATCTGTTGGATGATTGGTCTGAAAAGGTTGTTTGTAGAGGTATTTGTATACCACTTCTTCCATTTCTTCGTATGTTGGACCAGGTGGTGGTACTTGTCTTCTGAGACTCTCCATCTGTCGAACAACTTCTGCAGCTCTACCCGTTAGTGGAATGTCTGACAGAGGCTTCAATCCATATGCCCAGTCCTCTTCTTCAGGCTTTGGAGTTTGGAAGGCATCAAAGGCGCTCTTCATCAATTTCTCTGTAGGCTTAGGCAATGATTTCTTTTTCTTGGGCTCTTCTGTCAGTTTTGCCTTTCCCTTGTCTTTGGCCTTTGGAGGTTCAGAATCTGTTGCCTCTGCAGGTTTGGGTGTTGGCGCTTCTGTTGGCTTGATTTGCTCTGTAACCTCTGTTGGAGGTTCTTTGGTGACTTCTTCTATGAGCTCGGTTTCTGTGGGTTGAGGAATGTCGAATCTTCTTGCCATTCGGAAAGATGATGTAAACCTCTGTCTTTCTTCTGCTATTTGCGCCATTCGTTCAGTCATTGTGTTGTGCATATTTCTTAGAACAGAAGAAGCAGAGGTCTTTGCTCTTTTTGGTTTGTGGGCAATAGACTTTCTTCTTTGGATGGTTTGGGGTTTTTCTGTTGGTTTTGTAGTTGGGGAGGGAAGATCTTCTTCTGAAGAGGATGACAGATGTTGAGCATTTACTCCAAACAATGTAGGGAATTCCACAGAGGTGGGTGTTTCCTCTGTGGTCTTTTGAGCTTCTGTTCCTCCGGGTTGTTGGTTTGTTGAAGGACTTTCTTCAAAGATGATTACGACAGGGGTGGTTGTTGCCTCTGTGGTCTTTTGAGCAGTTTCTGGTACATGGGTTTCTTCAGCAGTTGATTCCACAGAGATGGGTGTTGTCTCTGTGGTCTGTTGAGTTTGTTGTCGTTGGGTTTGTTTTGGAGGGGCTTGGTTGATGGGTTCTGCGGCTATTGGTTGAGTTGGAAGTCCTCTGCTCGTAGCTTTCTCCCTTGTATTCTCCCCCTCAGGATGATCTGATGGACCAGGGTGGTCATCATCCGAGTCATCCTGACCCTTATCAGAAGTACCCTCTGGTCTGCAAGAAGCTTTAGGTTTCTTTGGTAGTTCTGCTCCTGTGGCCATCAACTTTGCGCATACATCATCACAGAGGCCGAATAGAGTTGCAAGCTCTGCTTCTGTGTTGAAGTGCATTCTGCCGACACTTGCTCTGAACTCTTTAACGTAGTTGGCATTTGCAGTAGTGGAGGAGACGATGACTTCTGTGACCTGGTTTATCACATTCTGCCCGAGCTCTGTTAGCTGTGCTCTGGTCATGTAGTCTTTAGGCTGCATCAGCACAGTGTTGCGCATTGCTTCTTCTTGTACGTCTTTCAGGGCCTTCTGTAGATATGTAGGTGTAATGCCCTTTGCTTTGTTGGATTGCTTGTTCATTTGTTCAAGGAAATGTTTGACTGATTCCTTGAACGCAGAAGTTGCGGCTATCCCGAATTCTTTGGCGGCAGAAGTGGTAGTTGTTTCAGCAGAAGACTTCATCTGGGTAATGGCGGATTTCACCTCTGTGGACAGATTGTCCATTTTGGTGTTCAGATTTAGTAAGGCCGTCGATGTTGTCTCTGCAAAAGATTTGAAAGAGCTTTGCAACTCTTTCATGGTTTGGTTCACAGAGGTGACAAGGGTTTGGAACTCATCCCTTGATACTTGTGTTCCTGTGGTAACCTCTGGAGGAACACATTCGTCTCCAGAGTGAGTCCCTGCTCTTGGGACACCTTCGTTCACCCTTGTTTGTACATTGGGGGTGGAAGGATTTCCATCTGATCTTCGAGAAGAAATTTGAGTTTCAATCTCTACAGAAGTTTTGCGAAGAACAGTGTCCAAATCCACTCCAGAGGTGGGTATTGGAATGTTCTTCTTTTGACTTGGAGACTTGTCTAGAGTCTCTTCGTCTTTGTGCTCACTACTTCTCTCTGAAAGAAGTTTTGGCCCTATATTGTGCATGGCAGAGGAAACGAATTCCTCTGTAGGGTGTTCTAGTGTGATCTGGGGCGATTGATCACGAACTATAGATGAGTCTCTCAGAGGAGACTACCTAGGAATGGATTCCCCGGTTTCTGTGGGCGCAGAGGTTGAAAGAGTAACCTCTGGCTGGATGGGTTGGGTTTGGATCGAGCTGTGCTGCTCTTGTTCAATAACACCTTTTGTAACTAGACCTGCGGCGTTAGAAGCGTGGGTTGCACTGGGAGGGGTTTGAGGATGTGTGCCTTCTACTTATACGGCATCTTTTTCTATCCCTTTTTCTTTTTCTCCCATTCTATCTAAAGCCTCTATAACCTCATCTCTATTCCACTCAGCTTCTGCTTGTAGCCTAATCCTTTCCCTAGTGGCATCATCTGACATATCGATTTCTTCTATACCTTCTTCTGAAGCTTGGCTTAGACTCCTTCTATGGACGTTCAATCACTGTTGGATGAAGGGGTTCTGTAGAATGTTTGGAGTTTCAGCCGGTTGATCTCTGGGGGTTTGGTCATCATCTTGCAGATTTGTGTCAATGCCAGAGATAGAGAAGTCTTGTTCTTCAGTGGTGTGGTGGTCAAGTGGTGGTGCATTCCACCCAGCTGTATTTAGGGTGTTAGCAATGTCAGGGTGTTGAAGGAAATCGTTTAAGCTACCTTGATGAGCGAATCGATCTGGGGATTGATAAGGTGATTGATATCCCTCTTCTGCAACTTCTTTTTCTACAGTCTCTTCCTCTGCAGTTTCTTCGACTCGGGTCTCTGCGACCTCTTATTCAACAGCTTCTGCAGCTTCCTCTTCTGCGATGGTAACCATTTGATCAAGTGGTTTCCCATGCTTCTTTTTGGTCTTCCTCCTCTTGGGTTTTGGTGCCCCTCCTTCTGTGGGTTTTGATTTCCTTTTCTTCTTTTGTTTTGGAGAAGAGGGAGAAGCAGAGGAGCAAACTTTTGTGGCATGAGGAGGTGAAGGTTGAGTTTCTGTAATGCTTGTAGAGGTGCCTTCTGCAGTTTTCCTCTTCTTTGTTTTTGGGGTAGAGGCAGAGGCTTTAGAAGAAGACTTCTTTCCCATGAGCTCGGCTCGTTTGGCTATAAAACTAAGTTGGATTGCCATGTGTTTTGCCAGTTTCTGCTCTTTCGCTTTTGTAGAGAGGGGTTCTGCAACTATTGTTCCTAGGGGGACACCTAAACGCGGGGGTGTCACAGGGCTCGGTTTTGGAGTCCTATGATCGCGTATATACTCTAACTTAAGGGTTTTGTTATTGGCATAACTCAGAAGCTTCTTTGACAGAGGTCTGCAGTGGGTGTAGCCATCTACATGATCGGTGGGATGTTTTTGTTCATTGGAAACTGTTTGGGAGTTGGCCCTTCCATTGGCCAGTTCTTCATCATCAGCAGAGGTTCGAATAGGACTCCCAATATCCTTTGGAATTGCAGAGGCGGTAGATACTTAGGATCGTTCTCTCTTGCCTTTTTGGTGTTGTTCTTTTTGTCGATCGTATTGATGATCTCCTACATCATGATGGTCGCGTAATCGAGTGGGAGATCGTAGTAGACCCCGTACATGATGGTTAAGATCTGGTGCGAGCTCTGGTCAATGCTGCCTATCTTCCCTGTAAGGCATCTGTTGAGGATCGAAAACAAGGTGTTCCACAGAGGTGGTAGTCTGCCTCTGCGGAAGTCATTTCTCTTCCTTAGGTGGGTGTTGTACCCAAGCATTTCTACAAAACGACAGAGCTCGTCGTCTGTTGGTTGTTCTGCATATGTTTTCAGTCCAAGAAGACCCCTTGTTGGTAGATTGAACTCAAGAGAAAACATTGTTCTATTGAACTTGAGTTCCAAATGTTCAGATTTGTCTGGCGTTGAGATGTACCCTTTGATAAGAGAATCATCTTTATCATATCGGCAACTTTGCCAAAATTGGTTCAAATACCTAACAGGTATTTTCTTTGGGGTTCTTGAGAGTAAAGGAAAGAGAATATGGTTTTCCATGATGTGTAGAAGAAGGGCATGGGCTTCGCCGAAAGTAGTGAGTGAGGGGACCAAATAGCAGTTATTGGATTTGATGGGTAGCACCTTTTCAAAATGCTCCTTTGCGATAAAGTTTTGGAGATGGGTGGTCGGAGCAAAGTATGCTGAGTCGCCGGAATCTTCTTGTTCGGCATTTTTGGCGAGGTGGGGGTTTTCTGAATGTTCAGAATGAGCAGGGGAGTGTTCCGGTGAGTTCGCCGGAGAGTGTGCAGGGGAGATAGCTTGAGAGGATGAAGTCATTGGTAATGAGAATAAGATATTTGCAGGTTTTTGCAGGGTTTCGCCAGAGAAGAATGAGGGTTCGTAAAGATTTTATGAGAGGGTAAGCTTGGGTTTTATAGGTGGGTAAAACGGTAGAATTCGAAAGAGTGAAAATATTTGGCAATGGATAAATATTTGGAATCCGTACTTGAGTTAGAACGGCAGGTTCAACTTTCCAAAAAAAACGTGCCATGTACGCCCAATGAAAATGAGACACGTAGGCCATGTTAGAGGATGACAAGACGTCGTGCGCGGCCCATTAATGCTAGGCGCATGGGGTTGTTCTTAGCCACATGATTTTCACTCTCAGTAAAAGTAACCGTTACTGTTTACAGAAATGCCCAAATACCAAATTCACAGAAGCTCTGTGGTTTACAGAAGATCTGTGATTTTGAAAATCTTGGATTTTCACCTTTTTCTCATATATCTCATTGTTATCATGACTCTGTTGGTTCTATTTTGACCAAAACATTTGTAAAAGAATTGGAGAGGATTAATAGGATTTTAGTGAAGAGATTTCGTTCACAGAGGTTTTGAGGCTCTGTAGGAACTTGCAGAAGCTCTGTCAGGGCCAGCAGAAGCTCTATGAGTGAAAATTTCTCATAACTAAAAATCTATTAACAATTTTGATCATCCAAGTTTTGATTTGCATTAGGAAATGTTTTTCGGACATATTTGAAAGTTGGTGTCCGAGAAAACTGTTTTGGAAAAAGTTTTGTGCGAGAAGGTCATGGTGTGTGTATTTGTGCGTATCGGTTTCCGAGTTAAATTTGCGATTACAGAGCAGTGTTCTGGCAGAACTTCTGTTGAGCTCAGCAGAGGCTCTATGTCCTCAAATTTCTCATAATTCAAAAATTATTAACAGTTTTAATAATTTTATTTTTGAAATGTTATTCCCAGTATTTTTAGGACGTATTTGACAATTTTTGTCCTAGAAAACTGTTTTCAAAAACCTTTTGTACGAGACATACCTTTTGGTTCTTCTTTTCTCGGCAGTGATGTCTGACTTCTGACGATATAGATTCATCGACACTCTTCTTTGGCTTCCCCTTGAAAGATTATCCTCTGTAGATCATTTCAAGGTTTCTTTTGCTCCCCCTTGATCTAACCATTTCTGTCGATCAAGTTACTTTCTTTTGCTCCCCCTTGATCTAACCATCTCTGTAGATCAAGTAATTTCCTTCTGCTCCCCCTTGACCTATGCTTGGATCAAAATAGGATAAGTTTTGCATAGTACATAGGTCATGTTTACCAGAGGTTCTATAGGGGTCGTCAGAGGTTCTAAGCAGACCCACAAAAGCTCTGTGATTTCAAGAACTATTTAAGATTGAGAATTTACATACAGAAAGAAATCAATCAAAGCAATAAATACAGCAATATATTTATACACATATTTACAGAAGATAAGCTATACTTACAGAGGATTTTCACGTCATATTGATCATTCCTAACTTACCCACCAAGAAATTGAATCTTTTCTCGTCTAAAGCTTTGGTGAATAAGTCCGCAAGTTGGTATTCTGTGGGCACGAAATGCATCTCGATTGTACCGTATTCAACATGATGTTTCAAGAAGTGGTACCTTATATCGATATGCTTGGTTTTTGAATGTTACACAGGATTGGCAGAGATGGCAATTGCACTTTTGGAATCACAGAAGATGGGTATCTTGAGTAGGATGTGGCCGTAGTCTTTTAGCTGAGTCTTCATCCACAGAACCTGAGAACAACAGCTAGTAGCAGCAACGTATTCAGCTTCTGTTGTAGATGTTGACACACAATTCTGCTTCTTGGAGGTCCAACTGACTAGCTTACCACCTAGGAATTGACAACTCCCAGAGGTACTCTTTCTGTCGAGCATGCATCCTCCATAGTCTGAATCTGTATAAGCTTTAAGACAAAAGCCAGAGTTCTGTGGATACCAGAGACCAAGATTTTTGGTCCCCTTTAGGTATCTAAAGATTCTCTTAACAGCATCATAATGTGATTTTTTAGGATTAGCTTGATAACGTGCACAAAGACATGTGGCATGCATAATGTCAGGTCTGCTAGTAGTTAAGTATAACAGAGATCCAATCATGCCTCTGTAGAGAGTGCATTCTACAGAGATGCCATATGGATCTAAGAATAACTTATTTCCAGTGGCCATTGGAGTTTTCATGGCAGAGGTATCAGAGAGGCTATACGTGGAAAGAATGTCAGAGACATATTTGGCCTGATTTATAAAAATTCCCTCTGATGATTGTTTGACTTGGAGTCTGAGGAAGAATGTTAATTCTCCCATCATACTCATTTCAAACTAACTTTGCATGAGTTTTTCAAAACTTTTGCACTCTTCTGTATTAGTAGACCCAAAAATTATGTCGTCCACATAGATTTGTACAAGCATTATTTCACTGTTTTTACGTTTATAGAATAAGGTAGTATCTGTTGTACCTCTGTCGTAGCCATTGACTAGAAGAAAGGTAGAAAGTCGTTCGTACCATGCTCTTGGAGCCTGTTTCAGTCAGTACAGAGCCTTTTCAAGGTAGTACACATGCCTTGGGAACATTGAGCTTTCAAACCCTGGTGGCTGATTTACGTAAACCTCTTCTTGGATTTCACCGTTGAGAAAAGCTGATTTCACGTCCATCTGATAGACTTTGAAACCTCTGTGGGCTGCGAAGGCTAAGAATATTCTTATTGCTTCGAGCCGTGCGACAGGGGCAAAAGTCTCATCGTAGTCTATGCCTTCTTCTTGTCTATATCCCTTGGCCACTAATCGTGCTTTGTTTCTGATGACCACTCCATCTTCATCCTTCTTATTTCTGTAGACCCACTTAATCCCAATGGCATGTATCCCCCATGGCAGAGGTACTAGAGTCCAGACTTTGTTACGCTCAAACTGCAGAAGCTCATCTTGCATGGCGTCTACCCAGTTTGGGTCGTCAAGGGCTTCAGAAATCTTCTTTGGCTCTATCACACTAATAAAGTTCGTAAAGAAACAAAAATTAGCAGTGCCAGACCTTGTTTTTACCGTGTCAGAGGGTTCACCAATTATTTGGCTTGGAGGATGGCTTTTTGTCCACTGAGTTGTGCGTGGATGATGGTCACCAATGTCATCGAATTGTTCTTCAAGGCTTCTTGTTCTTCTTCTTCTTCTTCTTCTTCTTCTGGTGTAGCCTCTATCGTAGTGCGTGTCTTTGTAGTTGATCCTACAGTTTGGGGAATGATTGGTATGAGTGGTGGTGGAGTTTGTTCCTCTGAAGGCGTATAGACTTGGTCCTCTATATCCTCTGTTATTGGTTCCTCTGTGGATTGTGGAGTTTGTTCTTCAGCAGCTTCTGTGGTCGTTTTCCTTTGTGTTTCATCTTCTGTAGACTCGTCCTCAGCATTTGCATATGTAGCATTTACAGAAGAAGATGAAGCATTAATTGGACCAGTTAGAGTCATACCTGTAGGATTTTGACCGACAGAAGATTGTTCTGCAGAAGCTCTGATTGTTCCAACAAAGGGATCAATGTCGTCGTGGAACATCTCTAGAAATAGAAGATTTAAGTCTTCTTTTGTTTGTGAGATGCCAGAGGATTCCCCGTTAAGTCCGAGTTCTGAACTGATTTGCTCAGAAGTCTTTTGGAATGAATCATCAAAAGAAACATTGATGCTTTCTACGATCTTGCGAGACTTTGTAAGGTATACTCTGTAGGCTTTGGAAGTGGCAGAGTATCCAATGAATTTTCCTTCGTCGACTTTTACCTCAAACTTTCCTCTGGAATCTCTGTCGTTTAAAACAAAGCATTTACATCCGAACACATGGAAAAACTTGATGTTTGGCCGCCTTTTGTTGATCAGTTCGTAAGGAGTCTTGATGTGTCTTTTCACAATGGTTGAACGATTATGTGTATAACAAGCGGTAGAAATCGCTTCTGCCCAAAAGTTCATCGGTAATCCGCATGTTGATAGCATAGTTCTTGCGGCCTCCACGAGCGTTCGATTCTTTCTTTCGACTACGCCGTTCTGCTGTGGAGTGCGTGCGTCAGAGAAGTTCTGTGATATTCCTTCTGTAGAAAGATAGGCTTCAATGACAGAGTTTTTAAATTCTGTGCCATTGTCACTTCTTAACTTCTGTATTCTGCATTCATAAACAACTTGGATTCTTTTCATTAGATTAATCAAGATGATTGGAACATCTGATATCTTTCGGACAAATTCAACCCATGTGAATCGCGAATACTCATCAATTAAGACAAGTATGTATTTCTTGCCACCTAGGCTCTGTATGGCAATGGGACCGCAGAGGTCGACATGAAGCATGTACAGAGGCCTAGTACAAGACACATCTGTTTTGCCTCTGTGGGAAGCTCTTTTGAGTTTTCCCATTTCACAGGCAGAACACAAATGATCCTTATTAAATTTAACATTAGGCAAACCTTTAACTAGATCAAGTTTGACCAGTTTATCCAAGGTGTGAAAGTTCAAGTGACAGAACCTGTTATGCCATAGCCAGGCTTCCTCACTTTTGCAGGCTACAAGGCAAACTTTGTCCTTGTTCTTGGAACTAAAATTCATCAGATTTAGATCACCTCTTCTTTCGGCTCGCAGAAGTTCCATTCCTGTGTCTTCACTTTTCAGAGAGCAGAAAGTTCTTTTGAATAACACATCGAATCCTGTATCACAAAGTTGGCTTACATTGAGTAGGTTGTGTTTAAGGCCATCCACATATGCAACTTTGTATACATAAACGTTTTCCTTCTTTATGATTCCATAGCCTTTGATGTGTCCCTTTTTGTCGTCTCCAAAAGTTACAGATCCACCATCGAGTGTTTCTTTGTACGTGGATAGTAAACTTCTGTCGCCAGTCATGTGCCTTGAGCATCCTGAGTCTAGATACCAGATTGGCACATACCGCTTCTGCAAGACAATCACAGAGACTTAGGTACCCATATCCACATGGGTCCAATATTGTTAGAATTTTTCAATTTTGCCTTAGCATTCTTGAAATACATTTTATCTTTTGTAGAAGAATCAGATTGTTTCTTTGTAGGTTTTGACTTTTGAATTTGAGTAGAGAGTAAACAATCTTGACTGGAGAAGTGATTATTTAGTTTCAACATGAGATCAAAGCGATGACAATATTGAATATGAGACGTGATTTGCTTGAACTTTTCATTGAATTTATTGAACTGAGCCACAAAGGCATTACATTCTTTCTTAACACTAGATTTCCTATTACAAGAAGATCTATGAATACTAGAATGTTGTTTGCAAAAACTTTGTTTAGTTCCTGCCTTCTGTGAGTCTCTTCTGTGGTGAACATCTTTCTTCACTGTCATAGAGGAAAAAGATTTGTTAACTTTAGGCCATTTTCCCTTTTGTTGCCAAGTGGGATTTTCGTTAATTTGCCATAAAGGTTTTAAAATTTTTGAACTTTTAGGATCTACAGAAGTCTTCTTTTTAAGATTTAACATATCAAGCTCAACAGAGGTTTTGACTTGTAAATACAAGTTTAGAAAATCTGGGCAGATAGGTATCTTTGTGATTTTCTCTTTTGGAGAAATAGTTCTGTTAAGAACTTCAGAGGAGAATTTAACATCCTCTGGGTCATAGTGAACTATCCCTGATGTAACATCTGTCTCTGAGTCGTCAGAAGATGAATCGTCCTCATATACAGAGGTTGAGTCATCTCTTTCGACAAAGGCTGGATTTTTCGAGCATGTATCGTACGAGCTTTCTTCCTCTGTAGAATAACTTTCATAGACGGCAGAGGTTTCTGATAAGATCTCTTCAGCGAGAATTTTATCTACAGAAGATGTACAGAAGTTTTCTAAAACGTTTGTTTTCCATACTTCCAAAATTTCCTTTTCAATTGATTCTTTAAGTTTTTCTTCTGAAAAGGTGGGTTTAAACTCAGGAGCTTCTGCCGATAATTACTTTTCAACATTTATCATACAGACAAAAGCAACCTGCGTTTGAGTCTCTGGTTTACCAAACTTAAAGATACCAATCTGATCTTGTGTTTTCAGATATTTCTTTGGTTTGATTCCTTTATTGATAGAGGTTGAAGATGATGAATCTGTGTTTTCAAACCACACATTGATCATCTTCGTATGTTTCCTCAAGTGAGGTTCCACAGAGATTTTAGCCCTTTTACTTATAGAGAATAAGTTTGGAAAATTTGGTTTGTTCGTTTTTCCTAACACAAACAGAGAAGACAGAGGTTTAATTCTTTTGCCTTCAACACCTAGGGTAATATCATCGTACCCTATACCCCGTCTTCCTATTTGTGAGTTTACTTTCTCATACACCTTCTGTGCATCTTTATAGTTTTTAAGTAAAACTTCTCTTCTGAGTAGATCTTGCCAAAGTATCTCTCTCACTCTTTGAAAGTATTCTTTGAGAGCTCTTATGTCTGTTGTTTCACTTCTAGAAACTGAAAGTTCTTTTGTTTTGACTTTTAGAGCAGAGGTTAATTCAGAAATTTGCCTTTTTAAAGGATCTAGATATTTGTTCCAATTCTTTTCTACTCTTTCCTTTTCTTCAAAAATTTTGGCTTTTTCTTGAGTGAGAAGCCTTACTTCTCTCTCATTAAAGGTGAGTCTTTTCTGAATGCTTTCATTTATCTCTTTTAGTTCAATCAGTTCAATGTTAAGTTTAAGTAAATTATCATCTACAGAATTAGTACAAGAGGTAGAGTTTGAAGTGGATACCTCAGTGTCAGTGCCGGAGTCGACTTCTGCCATGCCACAGAATAGGGCATTGGTGGTGTATTCATCGTCAGAGGTAGAGTCTGACTCGAAGTCCTCCTTGTTCGCCTCAGAATGCCCTTTGTTCGCCATTAGGGATTTTTGCACATAATACACAGCCTTCTTTTTGTAAAAAGCTGAGTCCTTCTGTGAGCGATTTGGTCTACTTCTGCATTCATTTGCGAAATGGCCTGGCTTCCCGCAGTTGAAACAACCTTGGGAAGTGTTTCCAGCACGATCGTCGGACTTCTGTCGGACTTCTGTCGGTCTCCACCTTTCTCCGTTCGGCATTCGTTTGCGTAATGACCAGGCTTGCCACACTTGTAGCATTCTTGTTGTGTGTGGCTCACCTTGTCATCTGACCTCTGTCGGTCATTACCTCTGTAGTTTCTGTCACTTGACCTCTGTCGGTCATTTCTATCATCTAACCTCTGTCGGTCACTCGATTCTTCTTTTCTTCCATCATCTCTTCTATCACCTCGGTTGTCTCGGTCATATCGATCAATTCCTGAACCCCTCTGGTTTCCTCTGAACTCTCTTGTCAACAGAGCTAAGGATTTAGCTAATGACGCAAGAGTTATCTCTTCTTCTATCAGCTCGTCTTCTTCGCTATCAGTTATCACTGTCTTCTTCTTCTCCTTCTTCTTCTCCTCTGTTGCTCTCTCATTTCTCAGTCTCACTGCAGCCTCTGTAGATTTACTAACCAATACGTATGGTGCAATGGTTAGTGTTTTAGCCTGTGCTATTTGAGGCTCCTGTACGGCTAGTGTTCCATAGAGATCAGAGAGTGTCCAGGAGTCTAGATCTTGGTTTGTTTGTAAAGACATAGACAACTGGAGCCACTCATCATTCAGGCTTTTTAGAAACATGACGTTATTTTCTTCCGAGGTTCTGTGAATGCCAGACTTTCTACATTTGTTTATGAGAGAGTTGAACCTGCCGTACGTCGTTTGCAGAGATTCTGTTGCAGAGGCTCTGAAGGCATGATATTCATTTATGTATTGTGCCCTTCGGTTCTTCTACGTTTTAGCACCCCCTTCCAACTGTCTTTCTAATTCTTTCCAAAGATCGTGCGATGTTTCGCATGCATCTAAGGATTGAAAAAGTTCATTGGGGATAGCCATGATCAATATTCTTTTTGTTTTCTGTGCAACTTCATCTTCTGCCCTATCTTCATCTGACCATTCTCCTTTTGGCTTAGGTCTTTGATGTTCAGGGATTTCAAGAGATTCAGCAGTAGCTGGTACTCGTGGTACTATTATCATGGGAACTTGAGGAGGGTTGTAAAGATATTGTACGAGAGTTTTTTCAGTACCCTCAAAGAAATGGATCATTCTTATCTTCCATTGAGGATAGTCATCTCGAAGGAGAGTAAGAGGCTTGGTTAATGAACCAGCAATGAAAAAGTTATTTGTATTTGTCATTTTAAGAGTTTCGAAGGTTCTGAAAAGATAATATGACGAAGGAGTATGAGTTTGATGATCTGGAAGGTTTTCTGGGTTTTAACAGTTCCCAGAGTGCACTTTAATGGAATTTTAACCTAAAAAAAATAGTTTCTTTTAAGAATACCACTTTCGAATAAATCGAAAAATGATAGGAAAACATAAACTTTTCAACGAAATGAAGAACAGGTTAAAACAGAATGATGTCTATCACAAATCTTGTAACAAAGAGGATCACTTGATATTAAAAATCAAGGACGGCTCTGATACCAATTGTTGGTTCCCGTTTTGCTTAGACAAGATTAACAGATCTATTAGTTCGAGTTTATGTTTGATGCGGAAGCGTATTTAAAGAACTAACAGATATGTTTGATAGATATAGAACACACAAAATAATGAAACAGTATTTTAAGAAAAAAAATGATATCTTGAAGATTACTGTCGTTCGATATATAATAAGAACACCAAGAACAGATTAAGAACTGTTTGGTGTGTGTGAGAGAGTATAATGCTTAACAGGTTTGACGATATAAAGCATAAGCATGAAACTCAGATTCTTCGTTTTTCCTTAAGATTGTTAAGGAAGATCTCAACAAGAGACTTCCTTTTATACTACTCTAGGGGACCATAAAGCATGAGCTACTGTTGATCGGACGGCATGAATAGTTGTACGTACAGTATTGTATTTAATGCCGCAGACGTCTATATTGTACTAAGCCCTATTGAGTCCATTCAGAGCTTGACGCGTGTTGAGGTTTGACAGGGCACGCTACCATGCAAGTTGATTAACGGATCCGGTAACAGTAGCAAGATATAAAATATCTTCCAAGTCTTTATCGTAAACCTCAGAGGCTCTGTAAAGGGTTACAGAGGTTCTGAGGTCCGGTCTTCTGTAGAGCAGTCTTCACCGGGTTCCGAGTCTTTGGTCTTCTTTATGCGTAAGACAGAGGTTCTGTAGGACACCTATGTAGCTTCTGTAGCTTCTTGACCTTGATCTTTCGGAAGTGGCAGAGCCTCTGTAAGAGGCTTTCTTCACTTAGCCTATTTTTCACTACTTCTAAATACTTCTATGATTAGGAAGATTGAAGCTAACATTAAACGTTTGTAATGATGTACTGAATGTTTGAAAAAGACTAGGGAACCGTATTTGTTATATAATGTATCTCTTGTTTTAACGACGTTATGCAATGTATGCTATTTTAACTATGTATGGGATTTCGGGTCGTTACAGATGGTATCAGAGCCCTAGTTTAAGGGGTGTTAAACTGCATGTGAAGTAGGATGTCCCTATTATTGTAAAACCTTGGGGTGTTAAATATAAAAAGGTAGAAGGAACATCATGTAAGGTAATTTCATTTTTACACCTGGCCAGTGTAATTGTGATCTTACAGGTACATGTTTGAACTGGAATACCTTGTTATATGGGGTGTGTGCTTATGTGTATATTAACCTTGTCTGAATCAACAGAATGGCAAGTGGTACTAGACAAACGAATCGGGAAGGAGGAGGAAATCCGAATAGAACAAACCCAACAGCCGGAGGAAGGGGAAGAGGGGGAGAAAGATGTGGAGGCAGAATTGGAGGCAGAATTGGGGGTAGAACTGGGAGTGGAACTCCGCCACGAGGTAATAAATTTGTTACTAGGGACGATTTAACAGCCGAAATGGGAAGACTGCAGGCCAGTATACAAGCCATGTTTGATCGAACTCGTCATAATGAAGCTGATACACCAGATCCTGGTCAGGAAGATGAGATGCCTATTACACCTACAATCACACCAGTACTAAGAAAGTGTGACTATAAAATGTTCTTAAGTTGTAAGCCTCCAACTTACTCGAGAGATCGGGATCCAGTGAAAGCTTTGAAGTGGCTGAAGGAAATAGAACCTATCTTCAAGACTAGTAAATGCGCTGAAGAGGATAGAGTACTCTATGGAACTGCAATGTTGAAAGGCGATGCCCTATACTGGTGGGAAGCACATATGTCATCGGGACGATCTGATACATATTCTACTTACTCTTGGGAAGAATTCGTGATAGCCTTCAGGAAACAGTTTTGTCCTCAAGCCGCAGTTAAACAATTCGAAGGGGAGTTTATGAACTTGCAGCAAGGGAATTTGTCAGTTCGGGACTACACCGCTCGTTTCTTGGAAAAGTCTCGTTTTGCGGAATACTACGTTGCTACGGAGACCATGAAGATTGAAAGGTTTATCTTTGGATTGAATGCAGAAGTCAGAAGTTTTGTGATTGCTAAAGGACCAGAAACTTTCTCCGCCGCAGTAGACGCCACGGAAACCGTGGAACAAGATAAAGGGAGAAATACTAGTGATAAGAATGTGGGGAAAAGAAAGTGGGAAGGACCACAGTATGATTCGAAGAAGTCCAGGTTTCACCGATTTGATAACCGTCCACCTTTCCGACCAGTTGAAAGACCTTGCCCAAAGTGCCACCGTTTTCATCAAGGAAGTTGTCAAGTGGATCCTAGAAACTGTTATAAGTGTAGAAAGATCGGTCATATTGCTAAAGACTGTCGAGTAGTTAGATTTTGTTACTCGTGCAATTCTCCTTATCACCTTCAATCCGATTGTCCACTGGGGAGAACACAACCGGGTGGTACATCAGTAAGACCAACGGGTGTTAGACCGGTAGTACCAAGTCCAGAAGTACCAAGAGCAAGGGGTCGTGCTTTCTAGATGACAGAGCAAGAAGCAGATGAGACTCCTGATGTGGTTACAAGTACATTCTTAATAAATTCTACACGTGCTAAAGTGTTATTTGATTCCGGTGCAAACCGATCGTTTGTGTCGCCTTCTTTTGCTGCCTATATGCATTTTAAGCCTAAAGTGTTAGATAATGCGTTAATGGTAGATACGGCTAATGATATTCAAGTACCGGTTAGTGAGGTATTTGATAGTTGTGTGATAAACATAGATAGGTGTGGAGTGCCTATTCAGTTATTTCCTATAGCCTTGATCGAGTTTGATGTGGTAGTGGGAATGGATTGGTTAGCCGAGAATCAGGCTAATATAGTCTGTGATAAGAAATTGATAAATGTTGTCTTACCTGAGAAGGGACCAGTAGTGATTTATGGTGACCGTAGAAATCAGCAGTCTTGCCTTATCTCTTTGTTGAAAGCTCGTAAGTGTATCAATAAAGGCTGCTCAAGTTACTTAGCTTATGTGATAGATATTAAGCTAGAAAAGAATAAGCTGGGAGATATTCCGGTTGTTCGTGAATTTCCAGAAGTTTTTCCAGAAGATCTGACTAGCCTTCCGCCCGTTAGACAAGTAGAATTTGGTATAGATCTGATTCCTGGAGCCGCTCCTATAGCCCGTGCACCGTATCGTTTAGCGCCACCAGATATGAAAGAAATGATGACGCAACTGCAAGATCTTTCCGATAAGGGATTCATCAGACCCAGTTCTTCGTCGTGGGGTGCACCAGTTTTGTTTATGAAAAAGAAGGATGGTTCGATGAGAATGTGTATTGACTACCGGGAACTGAATAAGCGCACGATCAAGAACCAATATCCGCTTCCTAGAATTGATGACCTCTTTGATCAACTAGTTGGAGCTTGCTATTTCTCCAAGATTGATCTGAGATCTGGTTATCATCAACTGAAGGTTAAAGAAGAAGACGTTCTGAAAACTGCTTTTCGCACAAGGTATGGTCATTATGAATTCCTGGTGATGCCATTTGGATTGACGAATGCTCCAGCTGCTTTTATGGATTTAATGAATCGGGTATGTAAGTCGTATCTCGATAGATTTGTTATTGTATTTATCGATGATTTACTTATCTACTCTCGATCCAAAGAGGATCACGCACAACATCTTCGTTTAATTCTGGAATTGTTGAAGAAGGAACAGTTATACGCTAAGTTCTCTAAGTGTGAATTTTGGCTACGGGAAGTTCAGTTTCTGGGGCATGTAGTTTCCGAGAAAGGTATTCAAGTTGATCTGACGAAAGTAGAAGCAATTGAAAAATAGGAACCGCCAAAGACGCCAACGGAAGTACAAAGTTTTCTAGGTTTAGCCGATTACTATCGAAAGTTTATACAAGATTTCTCTCGTATCGCGACGCCTTTGACTAAGTTGACTCGAAAGAATCTAAAGTTTGAATGGAAAGCAGAACAGGATGAAGCATTCAGGATATTGAAAGAGAAACTTTGCAGTGCGCCGATTTTGTCACTATCAGAAGGTTCTGAAGACTTTGTTGTTTACAGTGATTGGGATGTGTACTTATGCAGCGTGGAAAGGTTATTGCTTATGCTTCTCCTCAATTAAAAGATCATGAAAGGCAGTATCCTACACACGACATGGAACTGCCAGCAATTGTTTTCGCGTTGAATATTTGGAGACATTACCTTTACGGCTCTAAATGTCAAATTTATACTGATCATAAGAGTCTCCAACATCTTTTCGATCAGAAGGAACTAAATATGAGGCAAAGAAGATGGCTAGAATTGGTAAATGACTACGACTGTGAAATCCTTTATCATCCAGGAAAGGCGAATGTGGTAGCTGATGCACTAAGTCGTCAAGAAAGGAGTGGAACAATAAAAGCTATTTCACTACGAGCTGAACTCCTACCTAACCTCTTTGATGAATTGCAGAAGTGTCAAATAGAAGCTTTTCAAGAAGAACACTTGCTTGTAAAAGATGATCGTGGGTTGTTGTGTTTGGAAACAGAATCTGGGTACCTCGTTTGGGTGGTTTACATGATCGGGTACTACAAGAAGCTCATCAATCTCGTTTTTCTATTCACCCAGGTACGAATAAGATGTACAAAGATCTGAAACAATTTTATTGGTGGCCGGGAATAAAAAGGAGTATTGCTCAACATGTGGAAGGTTGTACTACTTGTAAGAAGGTAAAGATTGAACATCAAAAGCCGTTTGGTCAGTTACAACGATTAGAAATACCAATGTGGAAATGGGATCAGATTACAACAGATTTCATCACAAAGCTACCAAGGACTCCGAAGGGATTTGATGCCATTTGGGTGATCGTTGACAGATTGACCAAGTCTGCTCACTTCCTACCAATAAAAGAAACTGATTCGTTGGAACGATTATCCAAGTTGTACATCAACGAAATAGTAACTCGACATGGAGTTCCAATTTCAATTATCTCTGATCGTGACAGCCATTTTACCTCAAGATTCTGGAGAAGTTTTCAAAAGGAAATGGGAACGCAGATAAAGTTAAGTACAGCGTATCATCCTCAAACTGACGGTCAGAGTGAACGAACGATTCAGACTTTGGAAGATATGTTACGGGCCTGCATTGTTGACTTTGGGGATCGTGGGATAAGCACTTGCCACTGATAGAATTTTCCTACAACAACAGTTACCATTCCAGCATACAAGCGGCACCGTTTGAAGTTTTGTATGGTAGAAAATGTCGAACGCCTCTGTGTTGGAACGACGTGGGAGAGAAACAGTTAGCAGGGCCAGATATAGTCCAGTTGACCGCGAATAAGATTTCTCAGATTCGGGAACGTTTAAAAGTAGCTCAAGACAGACAGAAAAGCTATGCCGACCGACGCCGAAAACCGTTAGAGTTCCAAGTTGGAGATTTTGTGATGTTAAAAGTCTCGCCTTGGAAAGTAGTCATTCGATTCCAGAAACAAGGTAAGCTGAGCCCGAGGTACATTGGACCGTTTGCAATCATAGAAAGGATCGGCGAAGTAGCCTACAGGTTAGATCTTCCACCAGAGTTAAGCAGGATTCATAACGCGTTTCATGTATCGAATTTCCGAAAGTGTTTGGTTACGCCGGATCAGGCAGTTTCTCTACCAGATATTCAAGTTGATGAAAAGCTGAATTATGTGGAGGAACCTGAAGCCATAGTTGACCACAAAGTTAAAGTGTTGCGGAACAAAGTAATCAGACAAGTGAAAGTTCAGTAGAGACATCATAGGGGACAGGATGCTACTTCGGAATCAGAATCAGAAATGAGAACTAAGTACCTGTATCTTTTTGCCTAACCGAATTCCGGTACGGAATTCTTTTTAGGGGGAGATGATGTAATACCCCGGGTAAGTCCGTTAGTTAAAAATCTCTTTCAGTTAAATTCAGTAACTTTAAATTGGAAGTTTAGGGTAAGTTTAGGGGTCTTTTGGTCATTAGTGGATTGTTAAAGGATTAAAGTGGTAAATATGGATAGATATTATACCTTAATGGAATCAGATATTTCATAACAGCAAATATCCATAAAATTCAGTATGTGTGTGTGTGTTTGAGACCAAAAGAGGAAATAAGGGTTTGTGGCTAAAAGACTCAAATTGGTGACCTTGGAAGTGATTTCGGGTATGTTTCTTTTATAATTTATGTGTGTAATTGCTATTAGGTAGTTTCTATCGGAGTTGAATAAACGATTTCATATCTGGGGTTGATTCAGTCGGTTTCTGGGCTGAAAATATGCAAACCGACAGAGGTTTCCGGATAGGATGAAGGTATCCGAGTAGTTTTGTTGGTAGTGTCCGGATAGTGTTCTAAAGGTGTCCGAACGATTCTTGCATCCGATAAGTTCCTACTTTCATTAAGTTTCCGGACGATTTTAGATACTGGATGGAGTCCGGATCACTGTGGTTTTCGGATGACGTCCGGATTGAACATGCTATCCGGAAAGTTGGGGTTGTCCGGATTGGTTGTGTTGTCCGGAAAGCGCTGTTGTCTGGATAGTTTTGTGTTGTCCGAATAGTTTAGTTGTTTGATCAATCTTGAGAGTTTAGATGCTTTTGGGTATCCAATAACCTGTGTCTTGTTAATTATTGGATGGGGAATGAATGAGGACTGAATGCATTATGGACTCGACTTAAGTTCGGGTTGGGGGTTACATTTGAGGATTAGAGTTATCTAGAGTACTTAGCTTTAGTAAGACATGTGTGTTCTATTTGGTAAAGAGATATTTGTGTTTAATTATTTCAGATACAGTGAATCGAAGGTGAAACCTGAGTACTTTGTGGAAGGAGTTTTGGATAAGCAAACAAGTGAGTTTTTATTTAAAATGTTTTCAACTGGAATACATATATGTGAATGAGTGTAATAATGTGCATATTGCGTTTATATGAGTATTACACTGCATGGGTGCTAGTTGGCCGGGCTTAGGACCGGTGTATGTTGGCTGTACAGAGGGACAATGGTGTTGGCTGTATTTAGTACAGTGGTGTAAATTAATTAATTGGCTCGCAACCAATTAATATGGCCAAGAGAATGAGATGGAAAGATACATGATGCATGAGTCTTAATTGGTATTCTTATGTGAATTATGTGTATGATGTTGTGCAAATGGTTTTTAACTAACGGGGATTTTCTCACTAGACCTCATGGACTAACCCTCATTTTGTTTTAAAAATATGTATTCCAGGTCGTGGATCGAGTAAGAGCAAATAAGAAGGTTAAACCGCGAATAGCTTTTGGAGGACTATGTAGTTGAAGACTATGATGTGTTTAGTAGATATAGCATGTTGTTAGTAATGATGTAATTTACTATGTAAACGTTTGTAATGATGTACTGAATGTTTGAAAAAGACCAGGGGACCGTATTTGTTATATAATGTATCTCTTGTTTTAACGACGTTATGCAATGTATGCTATTTTAACTATGTATGGGATTCCGGGTCGTTACACCATTACACTACGAGCTGAACTTCTACCTAACATCTTTGACGAATTGAAGAAATGTCAAGTAGAAGCATATCAGGTAGAACGTTGGAAATCAGAACGGTTAGTGGGGATATCAGCATTGCTTGTAAAAGATGATCGGGGGTTATTGTGTCTGGGATACAGAATTTGGGTGCCTCGTTTGGGTGGTTTACGTGATCGGGTACTATAAGAAGCTCATCAATCTCGTTTCTCTATTCATCCAGGTACGAATAAGATGTATAAAGACCTAAAACAATTCTATTGGTGGCCGGGAATAAAAAGAAGCATTGCTCAACATGTGGATGGTTGTACTACTTGTAAGAAGGTAAAGATTGAACATCAAAAGCCGTTTGGTCAGTTGCAACGGTTAGAAATACCTATGTGGAAATGGGAACAGATTACTACAGATTTCATCACAAAGTTACCAAGGACTCCGAAGGGATTTGATGCCATTTGGGTGATCGTTGATAGATTGACGAAGTCTGCTCACTTCTTGCCGATAAAAGAAACGGATTCGTTGGAACGACTAGCCAAGTTGTACATCGACGAAATAGTAACTCGACATGGAGTTCCAATCTCGATTATTTCTGATTGTGATAGTCGTTTTACTTCAAGGTTCTGGAAGAGTTTTCAAAAAGAAATGGGTCCGCAGATAAAGTTAAGTACATCATATCATCCTCAAACCGATGGTCAGAGTGAACGAACAATTCAGACATTAGAAGATATGCTACGGGCCTGCATTGTTGATTTTGGGGGATCGTGGGATAAGCACTTGCCATTGATCGAATTTTCCTATAACAACAGTTATCATTCCAACATACAAGCGGCACCGTTCGAAGTTCTGTATGGTAGAAAATGTCGAACTCCTTTGTGTTGGAACGAAGTGGGAGAGAAACAGCTAGCGGGGCCAGATATAGTTCAGTTAACCGCGGATAAGATTACTCAGATTCGGGAACGATTGAAAGTAGCTCAAGACAGACAGAAACGTTACGCGGACCGACGCCGAAATTCGTGAGAATTCCAAGTTGGATTTTGTTATGTTAAAATTCTCTCCTTGGAAAGGAGTCATTCGATTTGGGAAGCAAGGTAAACTGAGCCCAAGGTACATCGGATTGTTTGCAATTACAGAAAGAATCGGAGAAGTAGCCTACAGGTTAGATCTTCCGCCAGAGTTAAGCAGGATTCACAACGCGTTTCACGTATCAAATTTCCGAAAGTGTTTGGTTACGCCAGATCATACAGTTTCTCTACCAGATATACAAGTTGATGAAAAGCTGAATTATGTGGAAGAACCAGAAGCAATAGTTGACCACAAAGTTAAAGTGTTGCGGAGCAAAGTAATCAGACAAGTGAAAGTACAATGGAGACACCATAGAGGTCAGGATGCTACTTGGGAGTCAGAATCAGAGATGAGAACTAAGTACCCTCATCTTTTTGCCTAACTGAATTCCGGGACGGAATTCTTTTAAGGGGGAGATGATGTAATACCCCGGGTAAGTTCGTTAGTTAAAATCTCATTCCGTTAAATAAAATTAACTTTATAATTAATGTTTAGGGTAAATTTGGGTTAATTTATAAGTTTAGGGTATGTTGGTCATTAGTGATTAGTTCAAGGACTAATTATGTAAAATTGGGTAGATATTATCCTTTTCAACATTCTGATATTTCACAACTCAGAAATATCCAGAATTAGAGTGTGTGTGTGTGTGTGTTGGGAGAAGAAGAAGAAGAAAGAAGGTTTTGTGGTAAGGGATTTGATTTGGTGTACTTGGAAGTAATACTAAGGTATGTTTCTGTACGTTTTATGTTTGTAATTTCTATTAGGAAGTATCTATCGGATTAGAATTATCACATAAAGACTGGGGTGATTTCAGTCGAAATCTGGGTTGAAAATAGGCAAACCGACGGCGGTTTCCGGATAGAATGAATGTGTCCGGGTAGTTTTGTTGATAGTGTCCGGTAGTTTCTTCATGCAGGTGTCCGGACGAATCTTGCATCCGGTAAGTTCCTCTTTTCATTAAGTTTCCGGACGAATTTAGATACCGGATGGAGTCCGGATTACTGTGGTTTCCGGATGACGTCCGGATTGGACATGCTGTCCGGAAAGTTGGGGTTGTCCGGATTATTTGTGTTGTCCGGAAAGTCCTGTTGTCCGGATACTTTTGTGGTTTCCGGAAACTTTAGTTGTTTGGTCTTTTTTTGAGAGTTTAGATGCTTTTGAGTATCCAGTAACCTGTATTTTGTTAACTCTTAGATAGGGAATGAATGAGGACTGACTATTCTGTGGACTAGACTTAAGTTCGGGTTTGGGGGTAACATTTGGAGGAATTGAGCTATCTAGAGTTCTTAGCTCTAGTAAGTCTTATGTGTTCTATTTGGTAAAGAGATACTTGTACCTATTTGTTTCAGATTCTGTGGATTTGGGGTGAAGGCTGAACTGTATTTTGAGAAAAGATTGGAAGCGTGTTGATAAACAAACAGGTGAGTTTTACTTAAAAATGTTTTTAAACTGGAATACATATATGTGTATATTGGATATGTGATAGATGATATGATTATGTGTTTATGTGTGAAATATGATATATTGAGATATTGTATTTACATGTGCATTACACTACGTTGTAGTGAGTTGGCCGGGCTTAGGACCGGTGGTGTTGGCCGTAATATTCGTACGGCGGTGTTGGCTGTAATTGTCGTACAGTAGAGTTAATTTATTAGTTGGCTTGCAACCAACTAATATGGCCATAGAAATGAGACAGGGAAGTACACAATGCGTGAGTCCTATTTGGTATTTATACTTGTGATATGTATATGGTCTTTGTGCAAATGGTTTCAAACTAACAGGGGTTTTCTCACTTAGACCGCTAGGTCTAACCCTCATTTTGTTTTAAAAATATGTATTCCAGGTCATGGATCGGGTTAGAACAAGTGAATATAGTATTCGGTGGCTAGCTTTTGGGAAGACTTATATGTTGAAGACTATGATGTGTTTTGCGTTTACAACCTTGTTATTAGATATAATGTATTTAATTAGCGAAAAGTTGTAATGGAATACCTTATTTTGGATTGTAAAGACTAAGGGACCGTATTTGTTATATAATGTATCTTTGTTATGTAACGACGTTATGAAATATATGTTATTTGTTGTATGTTTGGGATCCGGGTTGTTACAACCTCCAATTTCACAAACTTTTGTTAAATCAAACAATGAAAGTTTGAAGCAAACTCTTACAAAGGAGATACCTCAAATCTCACAAACTTTTGTTAAATCAAATAATGAAAGTTTGTAACAAACTTTTGTCAAAGATATTGCTTCAAATCCTTCAACTCCTGTTTCAAATAAAGAGGAAGAAAATGCTGATTTGAAGAGACAGATTTAAGCATTTCTTTTTCAAATGAAAAATCTATTTTGAAAGAACAAAGTGGTATACTTACTAAAAAAATTACTGATCTTGAAGTTTATATTGCAGGTCTTGAAACAAAGAAAGACAACTCAAGTTTGCACGATCAAATCAGGAAACTTCAAGAGAAAGTAACAACTCTTCAAAAAGAAAATACTGATATGAAGAGTATGGAAGAAAAGAGAGAGAAGTGGATCTTGCATTTACGAGCTCAATTAAAAGAAGTTCAAGATAAAGGAAAAAGTTTGGACAGTGAAAACGCTGAGCTAAAGAGAAAACTGTCTAATTTTTCTCTTGAAGAAAAGAATGAAATTGAGCTTAAATATGTAAAACTTTTGAAGCAAGTCTCCGACTTTGAAAAAGTTTTATATCTTGAAAAAGAGAAGCAAGAAAAAGATAGAACTGAATTTGAAACTGAACGCAAATATTTTGAGATTAAAAGTTCTGAACTTTCCGTGAAAATCTCTGAATTAGAAAATGTTTTGGAAAAGGAAAGAAAAGATTTCACGGAAAAGAAAAATCTCTTTGAACAGGAAAATAAAACCCTTAAAAAGAAAAATATGGAAACTTTCAAAAAGATTACTGATAAAAGAAAGTTTTTGGAAAAAGATTTTGAATCGGAACGCAAATATTTTGAAGATGCGATTCTTAATCTTACCAAAAGATTATCTGGTTTATCAACTGATATTATGAAGAATCAATTGATCAAATCTGGTCTCCAAAAGAAATTTGATCTAATTTTTAAAGAGAAAAATGTTTTGATATACAAAGTCAAAGAACTTGAAGACATCATTTTAAAATTTGATGTCTCAAAGCAGGTCAATCTTGATACTATCTTTCAGACTCCATTTGTTGATTCAAATGATTCTGAATGCTCTTTTAAAACTGCTTCAAGTTCAAGCTTTAAAAACATTCCTTCTAAACAATTTAACAGATCAACTGATTTCTCAAAAGATCAGATTCGTTCAACAAATCTCTTCTATAATTCTTTGCTTGATAAATCAGATAATAAACCAAGAGTGCCTAAAGTTAATACTTCCAAACCTGAAGAAGTTCCAGTCTTCAAGAAGGTGAAGATGGAATGGAGAGTCAAAGGCACAACAATTCCTAAGAAAGATGTTCTGAAATCATCGGCATCCACATCAAAAGCAAAGAGGAACAATGCTCCGAAAGGTAAATCTTCTGTTCCGCCTAATCTTGTTTATTCTACAAATCATCTGATTAGGTTGGCACATAAGAAAATTTGTTGTTCCTATTGTGGATCAAATGATTTTGTGCATAAAGATTATACTTCTCATTGGTACGGTACTTACAGTATTCCTTTTAAGAAATCTGCACCTAACACACTAGGACCCAAGTGCCATTTGTAACGACCCAAATCCCATAACATACATCATAATACATAACATTCATACATATCATAGACTTTCAACAAAAGTTACATAACAAACCAAGTACGGTCTCATTAGTCTCGACATTACAAAATATATAAAAGCTTCTTAATCAACATCCATCAAAAGCTTCCTACACTTCATCCTCTCCTGCCGATCCTTAACCTGGAAAACATATTTTTGAAAACAAAATGAGGGTTAGACCAAACGGGTCTAGTGAGTTAATCCCGGTCCTTTCCAAAATCATTATAAAACCTTTTATGTAAATCCTTTGTATCAAAATAGTTTAGATAAACCTTTGATAATCCTTTCGTAAAATATAAACATACCACACGTATTTAAATACCAATCCAGACTCGTGCATCATGTACATCTCATTCACCTTATTCCTCCACAAATGGCCATATTAGTTGGTAGCAAGCCAACTAATAAATCAACAACCGGTCCGCTCACCGGAACCCAGCTACCTGTCGGTCCGCACACCGGAACCCGACTACTCACCGGTCCGCACACCGGAACCCGGCTACACACCGGTCCGCACACCGGAACCCGGTAACAAGTGCACTCGTGTAGTGCAAAGCTTATATAAATACAATATATATCTCATTACATCATATTGTCATTTATATACACATAATCATATTCCTACCACATAATCATCTCATATATATATACACATATATATGTATTCCAGTTCAAAACGTTTTAAAGCAAAACTCACCTGAATGCGTGCAATATGCTTCCAAACCTTTCTCCGAGCTATCCGTTCCTTTATCCAAATACCTCAGAATCTGAAACCATTTACATACAAATATCTCCTTACCAACTTATGTATAAGACTCACTAGCAGGTTATGGACTCTAGATACATCTACATAACTTTTATCCTCAAAATTACCCAAACAGCCAAGTTATCCGGACAACCCAAACAACCCGGACAACACCACTTTTCCGGACAACAAGACTTTTCCGGACAACCTCAGTAATCCGGACAGCACAACTAATCCGGACAACACGAGGAATCCGGATGCCATCCGGACTCTAAATCACCCGGAAACTCTCAAACAAATCATCCGGACACTATCAATAATCTACCCGGACACCACCCAAGAAACTACCCGGATACCTTCATATTATCCGGACACCTCTGACTGTTTATCCCATTTTCACCCAGAAATCGACTGAATCATTAACAGAAGTGTTTGGGATGTTTCTACTCCGATAGGAACTACTTACTAGCAATTACCAACACAAAATACACAGGGAACATACCTTAAATCGTTTCCAAGCAATCCAATTGAAGCCTTAACCCTAGCTTTATTTTTTTCTCCTTCTTGCTCTCTCAACACACACACACACAACACCTACTGAAATCTGGATAATTGTTGTAAATGAAAATATCTGGATATAGCTTAAGGGATAATATCTATCCATACTTACCATATAGACCTTGAACTTCTCAATAATGACCCAAACACCCCTAAACTTATAATTTATCCAAACATACCCTAAACATCTAACTTTAAAGTTAACTTTATTTAACGGAAAGGAGATTTTAACTAACGAACTTATCCGGGGTATTACATTATCTCCCCCTTAAAAGAATTCCGTCCCGGAATTCGGTTAAGCAATAGACGAGGGTAACTACTATCATGTCCTATCCAATGGTCCTTCACTCTGATCATTACATTCGACTACTTTCTCCCATTCTCTTCTCAACATAAAACACGTTTTCTCCAAGGATAGCACACTAGAAGGTACTCACTCTTAACAGATCCTATAAGCTACCTTTCTTTCGCCTCCAAACCAATTGCGCGCACCTAATTTCAACAACTATTATACTTTACTAACAACTTCACCATACCTCATATCAGAAGCTTAATCGAGTCAATCCGAAATCACACTCAATGCTCAAAATAACTTCACATTTTCCATTTCTCAAACGGTAATACTCTATTCTTTAGCTAACCATCTATTGCCACTCCATTCTCTTATTCTTGAATAACACTACTACACACTGCCTAGACATCCATACCTCTCCCCACATACTTTTGGCACCTCTACACAACTTACAAACAAAATTCCGAGCAGAGGTTTCCACTTATACTCACCCCATATCCTCACAAATCTACCACTTAATCTCACGAAATTCATTACTACTACACCTCGCACATTCACTAATTATAAACTGCCACCATCTTATCCACATTACCCCACACATTTAAACAATACCTTTCTTGATAGCGTCAACGATCACATTAAGTATAATCTACACAACATACTAAACTGTCGCCTTCATGACTAGGTCAAGACTTTACGCACTATCGTTACCTTCCACACACAATTCATCACGTTCTACATACCGCTATTATTCTTTACACTCAAGCCATCACATTCCACACTAACAGATTAGAACAACAATAATTAAACACACCCTTCTATATCTCTAACACAATTATCAAATATTTTTCTAACACAAATAATAAAATTGAAAACACAAAAGAATCGGTTTGCACCGAAGTCAGATAACACCTTATCACATATAGAGTTTATAGAAATATACCTGTAACCTCATCAGGACTTTCTTCCACCTCTTGTTCCGTCATCTGAAAAACTCGACCCTTTGCTTTCGGTACCTCAGGCCCTTGTTCCTCTCCCGGTCTAACACTCGTTGGTCTTACCGTCATACTACCCTGCTGTGCTTTCCATTGCGGACAATCTGCCTGAATATGATCCGGGGAATTGCAAACGAAACATAATCGAGTTACCCGACAGTCTCTAACTATGTGACCAGTCTTTCCACATTTGTAACAACTTCGGGAATCCACATAACAGTTTCCTTGATGCACACGGTTGCATTTTGTACATGGTCTTTTAACTGGTCTGAAAGGTGAATAACTATCAGACCTCGGGGATTCATATTCTTCCGAATCGTACATCGTTTCTTCCAGTTTTCTTTTCCCAGCACTCTTATCACCAACGTCTCTCCGGTTATCCTGTTCCACATTTTCCGCGGCATCCACTGCGGCTGAGAAGGTATCTGGTCCTCTTGCAGTCACTAGCTTTCTAATTTCTGCATTTAATCCAAAAATAAACATTTCCATCTTTAGAGCCTCTGTGGCAACATAGTACTCTGCAAAGCGAGACTTCTCCAGAAAGAGAGCGGTGTAATCCCTAACCGATAAACTTCGCTGGTGTAGGTTCATGAACTCCTCTTCCAATTGTCTAACTGCTGCTTGAGAACAAAACTGTCCTTTGAATGCTGTTGTGAATTCGTCCCAAGTAAAAGTAGAGTATACATCCGACCTTGTGGAATCAATGTGAGCTTCCCACCAGTACAGAGCTTCTGCTTTCAACATCGCTGTTCCGTATAATACTCTGTCCTCATCCGCACACTTACTGGTCTTGAAGATGGCTTCTATTTCTTTTAACCATCTCATCGCCTTCACTGGGTCTCTATCTCCTGAGTAAGTTGGAGGTCTACAGTTTAAGAACATCTTGTAATCACACCTTCTTGACACTGGTATAACCGTAGGTGTAATGGGCATTTCGTCTTCCAAACCAGGATCTGGTGTTTCAGTATGACGAGCATGGTCGAACATAGTCTGGATATTTGCTTGAAGTCTTCCCATCTCCGCCATCAGATTGTTTCTTATAATAAACTCCGTACCTTGCCCCTGAACTCTACCTCCGGTTCTGCCCCTACCTCTTTCTCTTCCTCTTTCTCTTGTCCCGACTGTTGGATTCGTTCTATTAGGATTTCTTCCTCCCTCTCTAGTCGTATTTCTAGTACCGCTTGCCATTCTGTAGATTCAGACAAGATTAATATACACATAAGCACATACCCCATATAATAAGGTATCCCAGTCCAAACATGCACCTGTAAGATCACAATTACACTGGCCAGGTGTAATCTGAAATTACCTTACATGATGTTCCTTCTACCTTTTATACTTAGCATCCCAAGGTTCTAATATATCAAGGACATCCTACTTCACATGCAGTTTAAGTCTAGGTACGGGTACAAATACCTAAATCCCTTAAACTAGGGCTCTGATACCATTTGTAACGGCCCAAATCCCATAACATACATCATAATACATAACATTCATACATATCATAGACTTTCAACAAAAGTTACATAACAAACCAAGTACGGTCTCATTAGTCTCGACATTACAAAATATATAAAAGCTTCTTAATCAACATCCATCAAAAGCTTCCTACACTTCATCCTCTCCTGCCGATCCTTAACCTGGAAAACATATTTTTGAAAACAAAATGAGGGTTAGACCAAACGGGTCTAGTGAGTTAATCCCGGTCCTTTCCAAAATCATTATAAAACCTTTTATGTAAATCCTTTGTATCAAAATAGTTTAGATAAACCTTTGATAATCCTTTCGTAAAATATAAACATACCACACGTATTTAAATACCAATCCAGACTCGTGCATCGTGTACATCTCATTCACCTTATTCCTCCACAAATGGCCATATTAGTTGGTAGCAAGCCAACTAATAAATCAACAACCAGTCCGCTCACCGGAACCCGGCTACCTGTCGGTCCGCACACCGGAACCCGACCACTCACCGGTCCGCACACCGGAACCCGGCTACACACCGGTCCGCACACCGGAACCCGGTAACAAGTGCACTCGTGTAGTGCAAAGCTTATATAAATACAATATATATCTCATTACATCATATTGTCATTTATATACACATAATCATATTCCTACCACATAATCATCTCATATATATACACATATATATGTATTCCAGTTCAAAACGTTTTAAAGCAAAACTCACCTGAATGCTTGCAATATGCTTCCAAACCTTTCTCCGAGCTATCTGTTCCTTTATCCAAATACCTCAGAATCTGAAACCATTTACATACAAATATCTCCTTACCAACTTATGTATAAGACTCACTAGCAAGTTATGGACTCTAGATACATCTACATAACTTTTATCCTCAAAATTACCCAAACAGCCAAGTTATCTGGACAACCCAAACAACCCGGACAACACCACTTTTCCGGACAACAAGACTTTTCCGGACAACCTCAGTAATCCGGACAGCACACAACTAATCCGGACAACACGAGGAATCCGGATGCCATCCGGACTCTAAATCACCCGGAAACTCTCAAACAAATCATCCGGACACTATCAATAATCTACCCGGACACCACCCAAGAAACTACCCGGATACCTTCATATTATCCGGACACCTCTGACTATTTATCCCATTTTCACCCAGAAATCGACTGAATCATTAACATAAGTGTTTGGGATGTTTCTACTCCGATAGGAACTACTTACTAGCAATTACCAACACAAAATACATAGGGAACATACCTTAAATCGTTTCCATGAAATCCAATTGAAGCCTTAACCCTAGCTTTCTTCTTTTCTCCTTCTTGCTCTCTCAACACACACACACAACACCTACTGAAATCTGGATAATTGTTGTAAATGAAAATATCTGGATATAGCTTAAGGGATAATATCTATCCATACTTACCATATAGACCTTGAACTTCTCAATAATGACCCAAACACCCCTAAACTTATAATTTATCCAAACATACCCTAAACATCTAACTTTAAAGTTAACTTTATTTAACGGAAAGGAGATTTTAACTAACGAACTTATCCGGGGTATTACACCATTGGGTACCAAAATCTGCTTAATCTGTTTTATAGGTTCATCATGTGTGGTGCAGATTTGGAAACATAAATCTCACACGTGACTGGAAAACAGAAGGGAAGCGGTGAAATTTTTGAAGAGTACATGTGCATTAAGGGGGAGCAAAACGATATTTGGCTTCTAAACATATCAGTTTAGGACCCGTACTTCAATGATTTTGACTTCTGATCATATCAGATCAGGACTAGTTCTTCAACGACTATGACTTCTGAATTTACTTCAATCCTGGTAATTCAGAACTCGTTTTCATGTTTAAGGATACTTTAATCCAAGTCTTGTTCTTTGTGCCGATTTTGTAAAATTAAAGATCTTTTGTACAAGTTAAGGGGGAGCTTAACTGATTTTAAATCATTATATCATGATTTGAGGGGAGCTCAAATATTTCTGACTGTACGTATCTTCTGACCTTAATCTCGGATTGTTTGAAAGAAGAACGACTTTCAAGCAAGAAAAACATTTTTTCCTTAAATGTTCAAACCACTTCTCTATTCTCAAACAGATTTTATGATTTTAGAAGTGTGATTTTAAATGTTTTTCATATATATATACATATATATATATCTCGGATTATCGTAACATCATTTCTGACCGTGTGTTTCCAAAGATTAATACTTGTGTATTATCTTTTCTATACTTTCTGTAGGTTCCCAGATTCACGTTGTATCATATTAATGGTAGTACAATAGACAGCGGAAACATATTGAATAAAGCCATTAACATGAGTGATTGTATAATCGATAAATGAACTATGAGAATCAAATATTGAACAGTAAAATGTTAACAAGATCAGATATAAAAGCTGCTCATATATTGATAATGAATCACACCAAGAACATGTTAAAGTGTGTTCGGAAATCTCATAGGACAACAATATCGTACGGAGGTAGTGCTCGGGATTGCTGTAGTGTGTGCTTAAACAATTGTGGAAAAACTACTCTTTCCAAAGCTTACAATTGTTTGTTCCACTACCTCACTATATATAGCCCTGAAAAAGCATAGACAGTGTACTATCGTACCCTAGAATGACACGTGGAAAGTATGTCTTCTATTTTAGGGCATACGTGAAAAGTATGGACACTTGTCTAACACTTGGGATTTCCTTCGAGACTTGGGCTGACAGAGGCCTTCACTTCACCAGAGCTCTGTTGAAAGACCTCTGTTGGTCTTCTGTTGAATACTTGTTCTTCTGTTGGAAGTCTTCGACAGAGCTCTGTTGAGCTCTGTTGGATCTGACAGAGCTCTGTTGAGCTCTGTTGGTCTTCTTGATGAACTTCTTCCAAGTCTTCTGTCTGATCTCTGTTGGTCTTCTGACATAAACTATTTTCAATACTTACATAACAGATACTTGGGGCTAACAATCTCCCCCTAAGTATTGAAAATAAAAATTTACATTTGACAGAGATTTAAACAAAAGAACAGAGAACTTTTACCTCTGTCGAAACCTTGCACTAATCTTTTGGAATGTTACAAGAAGATTAAAAGACTAGTACAATTAAGAAAAATTATCTCCCCTTAGAATTCTGTCGAATCTTCTGATTAGAGTACGGAAGTCCAGCATCAGATCAATCTGGACAATGAAGAGTTTTTGCTGTTCTTCTGGACACTTGTTTCTTGGGAGATCTTGGATTATATTCTTGAGGTATACTAACCACTCACTTGAGTACTTGTGGGCTTCAGCTACTCTGATGGCCTTCTTTATGCCCTTCTGTCTGCAGACAAAGACTGGAGGATCTTCCACTACGGTTCAAGTTCTGTGATGGCCATAGCCCTCAAGGTTTTCATTTAGAGGTTCAATCGCTAGTTTCTCTACTTCAAACTCTATGCCAAGTTGATAATCAATCTGTATTCTGAGATTGATGTGCTCTTGCATAGCGAATCTGACTTCTGGTAGTGCAGTTCTGGCCGGTGTGCATCTTTCTGAGAAATTCAAGCAATATGCGTGGAGTAAGATCAGGTCATATGGGTTCAGAAGGACAAGATCATTGTCATTGAAGATTTCATTTTTGCCTTCTGTTGATTCCACAGTATACTCGTGGTATGTGACCCTGTCGTGTTGAAATTTCTTGTGCTTGATGTCCAGAATTCTGCGGATACCGAAGTTTATATTGATGGCTCTGTTCTGATTTGACTTGGTTTGGATGAACTTTAGCCTTGCATCAGAAATGGTGTTTATTCTGATAGGGTTGAGGTAAGGGTTAATGGGTACGGCATTTACAGGGATGATGTCTCTGTCAGCATATAGAAATGCAAATACCGTTTCTAAGGCAGGTTTTTCGGTATGAGAGGTAGAGGCTTCTGGGTTCTGTTCTGTTACCGTTGGGTTTGGGTCTTCATGGGTTTCTGCCATAAGAATGTCGATGTGAGCAGATTGGGCTGGACTTATTTGTCCTTCAGCAGAGGATGGGTCTGTCCTCTCTGGTTCTTTTGTTGGAGAAGTAGGAGGGGTATCTAGGCAGATGATCTCTGGTGGTTCTTGTGTTGACTCTTATGTCGGTTTGATGACTTTGTTCTTGAACATGTAGTCAAAAGCCACTTCAGTCATATCTGTCATCCCCTTTTCTCCTTCTGTAGTCTCTGCCTCAGTTGCTTCTGTGATTTTCCCTTTACCCTTGGCTTCTCTTTCTTTTTCAACCTCTTTCTCCTTCTCTGCCTCTTTCTTCTTTTCTCTCTCTTTCTCTTTCTCCTTTTCTGCCTCTTTCTTCTTCTCTCTCTCCTTTTCCTCCTCCTTCTCCTTTTCCTTCTTCTCCCCCTTTTGTTGTTCTGAGGACTCACCCAGTTGATCGTCTGACTGACCTTCTTGAGCATCTTCAAAATCATCATCATCGCCAGAGGATTCAAGTCGAGCTTTTGGTGAGGACGGAACAACAAACTTCAGACCAGCTTTGTGTCTCTTGCTTGAGGGTTCCTCTGTGGGTGCTTCTTCTGCGGGTCTTTTTGATGTAGAGGTAGCCTGTAAAATAATATTAGTAAAATTTGAGGCTGCCTTTGTCATTACATCTTCTACCTCTGTTGCAGCAACTCTGATTTCTTCTACTTGAGCCGCAAAGTTGACCTTGTGAGTATCAAGAGACGCTTTCACATGCTGTTCTGTTGCCTTGGCTTTCATTACAAATTTTGATGAGATCGTCATCATTCGGCTGAGAACTGATTTTCTGAAGTCTCCCATTTGGCCAACTGTCATGGGTAGGTCATTTGGGTTAGGGCTGGAGATGTTGAGTGGAGTAGCAGATGAGGTGGTTGCTTCTTTTATGGATTCCTTAACAGAGTTGGTGATTATCTCTGTCAAGGTTCTGACATTTGATTCTGAAAGAATAACCGTGGGAATGGGAAGGGTTCTGTTCATCTGTGATGTATGGTTCTCTGTTATGAGTCGCTTTAGGTCTGCAAGATTTGATGAAGTCTTTTGAACTTCCTCTGATCTGACTGATCTTAGATCGGCTATCTCTGTTGTCAGCTTCACAATCTCTTCTCCTCTGACCCGTTCAGACTCTGTTCTGAGTGCTTCAGCTTCGGCATATTTTCGAGTTAATTCATCATGCTTGTTTGAGATGTTCAGCAGTTCTTCCCTAAGAGAAGCATTTTCCTTGCGGATCAGCTCCTCCTTTTGTTCATTGATAAGTTTATACTCGTTCAAAGAGTTGTTGATACTATCACAGAAGCTTTCGAACTCTGCTCTTGTGACAGTGTCAACGGGGGTTTCCTTGGTTCCAACACATGGATCCAATTCTGCCTCGAGTTCAGAGGCGCCTCCATCAAGAGTTGTGTTAATGTTGGCTCTTGGAGGACTTCCACCCGATCCTTGATGTTCCCTTTGAGGGGAAACAACTACAGGTGTTCTGACCAAAGTTTCCTCTTCCAGCTCAGGTTCTGAAGAAGGAAATCTGGTGTGATGGGAAGCATTTGGATCAAGCAATGTCTTCCCTTGTTCTACTATGGTCTCCCATTGTCCCTGAGTCGGACAGATACTACGTGAGATTACAAAGATCTCTGGTCTATTTTGTGTGGACTCTAAATGAGCCACAGAGGCATCATCGTGTGGAGGTGACCTATTTATGTTCTGGGGCGAATGAACATCACTAGCAAAGATGGTTTCCCCGGCTTCGTGCATATCAGAGGCATCAAGAGGTGTCTCTGATGGTATAGGCTGGTTGGGGTTCGAGGTGTGCACCTCTGTTTCAATAATCCTTTGGTCTTGATCACCAGGATTAGATTGTGTGGAAGCACTGGGATTTTGGTCAAGGTTACCCTCAGATGTGCTCTGTTGAGCATCTTTTTCTATTCTCTCATTATCCTCGGCTCCTATGGCTGTAGAACTCTCTGGATTCTCTCTGATGTTTCCCTCCTGTTCATCACTATCAGAGGAGATAGTTTCTACCTCTGGTGTTTCTTGTACTTCCTCATGAACAGCCTCTCTGGGAGATGCTCTGTTCTCTAATTCCTCTCTTCTAGAGGAAGACCCCACTTCGGGTACTCTTGCCTCTGTTCTGTTAGTTTCCTCACCAATCTCCTCACTCAAGCTCTCCAAAGAAGGCTCAGATCCTAAGTATGCTGGGGTTCTCACCTCGGGTTCTTGAGGTTGAGCAGCACTCTGATAGTTGTGGATAGAGATATGGTCAGGGGCGATAAGAGCAAGCATTGTACCTGGAATTCTTCTTATGAAGGGGTATTCGCCAGAAGTGGTGGGGTGGAATTTTGACATTGTCCAAACAGGTGTTGAACGACCCTGATGAGTTAGTTCAAGTCTGTCGAAAGCTCTTCTGAACACCAGACTTATAAAGCGTGGAAACTTGATCATCTTCAGGAACTTGTGAGTTCCAACGACTCCTCCTCTTGCGATGGATGAGGTTTTTGTGTTGACAGCTGAAAGAAGATCGTTGTAGAGAATGCTGGCGTAGTCAAAGTTTCGATTAAAGAATAATCCATACATGATTTGTAGGATTTCTGTTGTGGCTTGGTCTTGACTACCCGATTTGCTGGTAAGGGTTCTGTTTAAGGTGGAGAACATGAAATTCCACATAGTGGGTAGATTTTGTCGCTTGAACTCTCCAATCCTATTCAGATCCTTGTTGTAACCCAGAAACTTCATAAAGTCAAGAAGAACAGCTGTTTTTGGTGGTTTCTCATAGGCGTCTATTCCTAGCTGTCTCTTGGTTTTCATTCGGAAGATTCTTCTGAAGGTACTTGCTCTAATGCGGATTGTTCCCGCTCCTCCATTACTCGCGTTGACGCTCCCTATTATCCCGTCTTGTTCTTTGATGTATTGGCATGTGGTCCACCATTGTTGAACATAGATCGCTGGAAGGTGGTCATCGAACTCTGTTAGGGCTCTGAAGATGTCAGAGTTTCTAAAGAACTCAATGAAAATGTGATATAGGGGTAGATAGAGTCCTGGAGTAGGATCGAATCTGTAGTTGTTGTCAGCAAACTCGTATGGAAGAACAATGATATCATCTGTGGGTTCTATTCGGCTTGAATCAGCAGAGTTTTGAGGTTCCGCCATTGTTGCAGGTTTGGGTTTTCTTGAAGAATACTGAGGATTTAAATAAAAGAGGGAAAGGTGAAAGGGTTGGGAAGTTTAGAAAAGAAATGGGTCAAGGCTTTGGATATTTATAGTCAGAGCTTGTGGCCGGGAAATCGCCGCAGATACCGTAGGCACTCGAGTGTCAGAAGGTGGAGTGGCCTGGAATATGTATCGTGGGGACAGCTAGTGGTTTAGCTTTCAATTAGAGATTGCCACGTGGATTTGTTCTGACCACTTTTGTGCAAGAAAACCGTCGCGGTTAGAGATGTGTGGGTAACAAGTGGTTGACGTTTAGAAATAACCCGCACCTCTGATGACGTGTTCTGATGAAGTGGCAGAACAAACTAACAGAGCTCTGATGGAGCTTTGTTAAGTTGCTTCTATTGAGTGACCCAAGATGTTGTTCCTTTACCTTCACAACATTTAAAATTCTGTTCTGATGTGAAGAGGAACCGAGAACTGACAAACAACAGAGCTCTGATGAGAAACAACAGAGGTTCTGGTGTGAAGTCAGAGTTCTGGCAGATTCTTTATCATAAAGATTTTCATCAGAACAGGTTTTCCTCCTTTCTTCAAGGATATTTGTCAATGAAGATCAAAAAGCAGTCAATTTGGATTTGAACGTTTGAGTACTGACTTTCTCCCCCTAAAACCATGCAAATATTTTTATTTTATTTTTAAAGCTCCCCCTTGAAAATTGAGCTAAAAAAACTTTTCGTACATTCAAAATCATATACAAACAGAATGTTCACAGAGCGTGTTGAAGAAGAAATATGCTTGACAGAGCTCTGGTGAACAACAGAGTTCTGTTGAACTAGCCTACCCAACTATTTGACAGAGCTCTGGTAGGAACATCAGAGCCTCTGTTGATTTGAAGTTCTTTGAATTTGACTCTTTTGACCAGACAGAATTTCCTCTTTGATTTATACCAGAATTTGGAATAGATCTGTTGTTTGCTATCCATTTTCCCTTCTGTTCTGGTGTGAACTTTACAGGTTTGAAAGCAAGAGGAACATTTTGGTTTACAAAAACACTTTTGTTTTTCTCTCTCTTCTCCACTTCTACTGCATTAGAAGCAAGAATCTTAAAACCTTTGTTGTTAAACTCAGTTACCGGTATAAACCTTGATTGTTTCTTGAAGAAAGAAACATCATGTTTTAAATCCGTAGATTCTATCGGTATCTGCCTTAATTTGTGTAAAATTTTCTTTTGACCACAAAAGATCTGTTCATCTACCTCGGAGTAAGAGTCACAGTCAGAGGCTAGAAAGTCTCTGGTGGCTCTGGTGGAGGTGTTAGTCTCGATAGGTATATCAGAGACCTTTGGCTTAAGAGTTCTGAACCTTCTCAACTTGGGTTTTAAGGAATCTGAAGCGGCATTTTCTTCGATAACTTTCAACAAGTCCTCCTCCAAAGATGTTCTTGTAGATTCAGAGGTAGGAGAGACGGTTGGGGCTTCTGGATTTAGCTTGCCCTGTGGTATTTCAACAGAGGGCTTTGTCGTAGAAGTAACAGACTTCGGTCCTAAGAATGAGTTGAAGTTGAAAATCTCTTTTGTATTCAAGTTCGTGACAGAGTTAGGAAGTATGATTCTAGCTCTTCCTTGATCAAGAATAAACTCTGATGGTTTTAAAATCTTCTTATGATCAGAGGAGTCATAGCTGACATTCCTATAGTTAAGACGCCTTGGTTTTGAGAAACTGTCTGAGATTTTGGTTCTTTTAAAAACAGCATTACCAGATATCACATCCTCTTGGATTTTCCCAATACAAAAGACAGAGGACAGAGATGTCTTCTTTCTTTTGTCATAGGGAGCAAGGTCAGAGAAACCAAGACCTTGCGTATCCATCTGTGAATTTATCTTGATGTGCACATCTTGTGCATCTTGGTACCTTTTGATTTGAATTTCTTTTCTCTGTAGGGATTGATGCAGAACTTCCGTTTCTCTTTAAAAATAATCAGTTAGAGCAACAGAGTTAAGTCTCTCTGTTTCAGACTTTTTCATTTCTTCAGACTTCTTTTTCAAAGCATTTTCATAATCTTTAATCTTATCTGAAAACATGCTCTCTTTCTTCTTTTGTAAGATTTCTAGCTCAGACTTTTCTTTGAAGATTTCTTCCTTTTCTTGTTCCAAGAGAGTTTTCTCTCTCTTGTAAAAGGATAGATCCTTCTGAGCTAGTTTTCTCAGCTCTTTTTCTTCAGAAAGTTTTTGTTTAAGAAGTTGAAATTCCTCATTCAGCATAGAAACATGCATTTCTAATTCTGAGTCAGACTTGGATTCAGATGAACATACCTTTGCAGTGGGTCTGGTTGTCTCCAGCGTTCTGTCGTCAGACTCTGTCGTGGTAAGAGCAAATGCATGAGCTAGATCTTCTTCTTCTGTTGTTCCCTTCGTTATTTCTGGTTCTCCAGTCATCCAGTCAACAGCTTCTTCTAGGCTTTCATCATCCACAGCAACTCCACAGAAGTTTGCTTGTTCTGGTTCATCGTCAGAGGATGAATCAGAAACCCAGTTCTCCATTTCAGCCACGTAGCTTCTTTCTCTGTAGTTGTACTTGTACTTGTTCTTGTAGTAGTCCTGGTCTTTTACCAGTTTTCCTCTACAATTTACAGAGAAGTGCCCAGGTTTGCCGCATCTGAAGCAACGTCCATCATTCTGATTGATGGGTTGAGCAGCATCGGCCTTCTGTTGTGCTGGTGGATTTTCTCTTCTGTGTTGTGGAGGTTGTCTTTGTTCTGTTGTAACTCTGTTGTTACTTTGTTCTGGTGCAGCGTATTCCCTTTTGTCTTCTTTTCTCTCATATCTACCTCTACTGTCAAACTTATTGCCAAATCTCTTGTTAAATTGCTGAGTTACCAGAGCAAGAGTTTGAGCAAAAGCTTGAATGTCATCATCTTCTGATGAGCTTTCCTCTGTATCACTCTCTGCAACTAAACTCTTCTTTCCTTTGTTTTTAACCGACTTATCTTTCTTTTTCTCTCTGTTTGAACTATCTCTTTTGAACTTTTCTGAAGTGCTTTTCTTAGAATCAGAAACTAAAGCGATTAGGCCTGCAAAGGTGGATTTGCCTTTTTGCTTGACAACATCCTTCTCTTGTGCGGCCAAAGTGCCATACACATCTGTTAGAGACCATGCATCTAAGTTCTGGTTAGCTTGTAAAGACATGGACAGATTTAACCATTCATCATTCAAACTTTTCAAAAACAGAACATTGTTATCTTCCTTCGACCTAATAACCCCACATTTTTTACATTTGTTGATCAACACATTGAATCTGTTGTAGGTTTGTTGTAAGGTTTCCTCAGGAAGTGCTTTGAAATCGTTGTATTCATTTATACATTGGGTCCTTCTGTTCTTTTGGGTCTTGATACCACCCTCAAGTTGGTTAAGAAGTTGATCCCAGATTTCCTTAGCAGTAACACATGAATCTAGTTCTTGAAATATTTCGTTTGGAATGGCCATTATCAGTAGTCTAACTGCTTTAAGATCATTTTCCATTTTTAGATTTTCCTCCTCAGTAAAACCTGTGGTTTTAATCTCATAATGAGCTGGAGTCTCAGCAGTAGTTCCTGTTGCGGGTACACGAGGGACAAAAACCATGGGTTGAAATGGTCCATCCGTGACAGATCGCATTAAGTCTTTATCCATACCATCGAAAAAATTAACCATCCTGATCTTCCACTGAGCATATTCATCTCTCAGAAGGGTAGGAGGTTTTGTTAAAGAACCAGCAGTATATATAGCATTTATACCGTTGTTCGCCATTTTGAGAAAAAAACAGAGTACAGTTGTTGCAAAAAGATTTTCAACAAGAAGATGAGTTTAAACAGTAATCAATGGAACATTAACTTTTTAGAGAAAACGTTTAAACTAAACTAGAAAGCTTTAAACAGAGTATATAATGAAGCTTTTAAAGTCACACAGACACAATCAACAACAGTGAGTCAACCTTGGTAGATTGGTTCCCAGATTCACGTTGTATCATATTAATGGTAGTAAAATAGACAGCGGAAGCATATTGAATAAAGCCATTAACATGAGTGATTGTATAATCGATAAATGAACTATGAGAATCAAATATTGAACAGTAAATTGATAACAAGATAGATATAAAAGCTGCTCATATATTGATAATGAATCACACCAAGAACATGTTAAAGTGTGTTCGGAAATCTCATAGGACAACAATATCGTACGGAGGTAGTGCTCGGGATTGCTGTAGTGTGTGCTTAAACAATTGTGGAAAAACTACTCTTCCCAAAGCTTACAATTGTTTGTTCCACTACCTCACTATATATAGCCCTGAAAAAGCATAGACTGTGTACTATCGTACCCTAGAATGACACGTGGAAAGTATGTCTTCTATTTTAGGGCATACGTGGAAAGTATGGACACTTGTCTAACACTTGGGATTTCCTTCGAGACTTAGGCTGACAGAGGCCTTCACTTCACCAGAGCTCTGTTGAAAGAGCTCTGTTGGTCTTCTGTTGAATACTTGTTCTTCTGTTGGAAGTCTTCGACAGAGCTCTGTTGAGCTCTGTTGGATCTGACAGAGCTCTGTTGAGCTCTGTTGGACTTCTTGATGAACTTCTTCCAAGTCTTCTGTCTGATCTCTGTTGGTCTTCTGACTTAAACTATTTTCAATACTTACATAACAGATACTTGGGGCTAACACTTTCAAGTATTCATACACACCGGTTCAGCTTCATATTGACTTTGTTATTACCATGTCTCAAAACGAAACAAATATTTCGATGGTAATACTCCCGTTTGTATTTCAAAGTTTGTTGAGCATCATATATTTTTTCAGCGTATTACTTAAACGTTTCATTCAAAGATTGTTTATATTTGTTCATATAAACAAATTTCAATTCTTTGATACCCAATCCTTTTATGATCATCATTCATAATATTTGATATGATTGACACATTGTCAGATTCTCAAACAAGTCCTTCGAATTTATTTCATTCATTCATTATCCTTGGTTTGAGAAATTCTTCATCGTTCAAATGCTCAAATACTGAGGAGCATACATTATGATGGCAATGTTACTCAAATGTCGATATTCATATTTGTTCAAGCTAAACTGTTGAACAACACAAATCATTTTAGGACATTTTCATGGGATCAGTGTGTGAGCATACAGAACTTCTATGGATCCACGTTAACCAGTGTTTCCTACCCAAGAAGTTATCCTTGAGTGATTGAGGGGTGAGGGGTCTATATCAAAGAGTGGGGGGGATATCTCATCCGGTTGAGTATCTCATTGTGCTGAGGTAAAATGTAAATGAGAGTTTGGGTAGAAGTGAGCGGATTAAAAACAGAAAGAGGGTGTGAGAACAGAGTTAAAGAATAAGAGAACTCTGCACCATCCATTTTCTGAGCCGGGAAGCCACATTTCTGATTGGTTCACATTCTTTGGTGACCATCAATGAAACAGGCAGTTAGCCTATGCCAACTCTTGCATTTAACCCCACCAGCTACTCATTTCTTTCTTAACAAATGAATGTTTCATTTTTCTTGGGGACGCAGCATATAATCGATATAATCTTCACTCGGAAGGTCTAGATATTGAAAAAGAAGGAAGTTTGCCCCACCTTCGCTCCTCATTTGTAACACCCTAAAAACAGGGCTAATTTAAACCTTAAAATTTTCACAAGTTATGATCATAGAACTTCAAACTTTGATAACCTGAGGATCAAATATAAAGGTTTTATATATACAACACGTCTAACTCAAATAACCTATTAATCTAATCATACTTCATAATCAGATTAACTAAGTTATCTAGTCCTTTGTCCCAAAAGCATCAAAAGAATAGCTAGACCCTCCGTCATCTCTAAGTTTGAATCTTTCCCACAAGTCCTCATCACACATCCCCGCTTACTTCCCGGAGCTTGTACCTGGTAAGAAGATTCAACTTGAACAATTAGGCTTTCGCCTAGTGAGGATATTCAAATCAAATTAAAATTAACAAATAAAATATCAACAGATAAGTCAAACCTGTTTTCACCCATCTTACCTTACAACAACTCCTTCCAACAATGGGAATCTACCCCACTCCCAAACTTATGACTAATTCATCTATCCATAATATCATATACCAGAGCCTTCTACGAATCAATCCCAGATTCTAGATCAATGCTCTCATCCAATAAATCGCAATTACACATGCCTATTTATTGGAAAGAAGTAGAGATTACAATTACTCATGTCAGTCTCTATTCTTCCTCGGAAATCAGGAATTACGATTACTCACATCAATCCCATAATTTCTCAATAATGCAAAATAGGAATTACGATTACTCACATCAATTCCATATTTAACATACACTCAGGAATTACGATTACTCACATCAATTCCTTATTTCATATAAATGGGAATTACGATTTCTCACATCAATTCCACATTTAACATCCTCTCCACCTCATAATCAATGGCCCCAATGGGATTTAATATATCGCGATACACAACCGGGGCCCCCGATGATTCAAGGTACACTCATCACTAGAAATTACATCCCTTTGGTCAATGGCTAGTAATCGGTTCCCATTAGACCGTACTAAGGTGCCCCCGATGACCGGATGCCTATTTCTAGCAACCGCAACATAATACATAAGTATTATAACTCTTACTATCGTATGTGCATAACATACAATATATTACATCTCAAAACATATTCTATATATACAGTTATAAAGAATAATAGTAATCTCGACACCTCGACTTCTTAACTATCCCCTCTTTGCAATTTAGCACGGGGATCAACATAGCATAACTCATAGTCATCTATTTGGACTCATTACCGATTAAGACAAGTCCTTACAACTATCGACAAATTATAAGAATCAGTTTTGTCACAGGGGGAGAATTGCGCAACCAACTGTCACGAAATACTCCACTTCTCGCAACCCACAGTAGTGAGATACTCTACTTCTCGCAACCAACGGTAGCGAAATGCTCATTTCTCGCAACCAACAGTTGCGAGATTCTCACTTCTCGCAACAGTGGCTTGCGAGATACTCACTTTGCGCCACAGTGGCTTGCGCAAAGTGATCATTTCGCGAGCACTGTTCTTCGTCTTCTTCATTAAGCCAGTTCACAAAATCAACTTATTAAGCCTACTACTTTCCAAGTAATTCATACCAAAGCATTCAGACATAGTTTAAAACATATCTATATCAATTTCAATGGCTAATTTTAAGAAGAAGTGAATAAACTCACCTGACAACTTCTGGACACTGCGTTCTTCACCAAAACCCAATTCCTCAGCTTAATCAACAGCTAAACACAGAATTACTACAATTAAATACCTTCCTAACAAGAAATCAGTAAAACAACTCCAATTTCTTACCAATAAAATCAGGTTTCTTTCTTTCTTCTTCTTCTTCTTCGGTTCTCTCTTTCTCTCTCGATTTCTCTCTTTCTGTCTCAATAAAGTGACCGACTCAATACTGAGGTTATCTTAGTATTAGGAAACCCACTTTCCAACAATAACAATTTAATCCCTCGAGTTAATTTTCATATTAACTTTTCACTTTAACCAAATTACAACTTAACCCCAAAGTTAATAATTATAATTCACAAAAATAATACAACGGAAATTCGAGATGTTACAATACTCCCCAACTTGAAAATGATTTCGTCCCCGAAATCAAAACTAAGGAATCAAAAGAGGATATGTAATCTTCATATCCTTTTCTAATCCTAAAGTCACATTAACATCTCAATGATATAGAACCATTGTACTTATAACCACATTCTCAGACCGAGATTTCCCAAAAGATTTCTTCTACAATCACTTCCAGTTCTTGGACATAACGACTTTTCTCATCCGTTATTACTTCAGTAAATGGAATCACATCCTACCAATATAAAGCATGTCATAAATCCTTTTCCATTCTAGTCTTATATACTTACTCACTTTTGAATACTTCGATAATTACGGCAATTCATCATTACATCCTCACACCACTATCACCCTATGCGACCACATTGTAACCAAGCACTAAAATGTAGTATATCAAGGGTGATAATTTAATTGAACCTATAGTATAACTACATTCTTAGGTCCGACCTTTCTATCATTACTTGTCTCTTTTTCCCAACTTTTCCACATACCGATAACATTTTCTCATTACTATACATAACCAAACAGTTGTACCAAAATTCTAACTTAAGGCATTCAACTAAGTTATCTTAAAACGACATACCGTCCACAGTTTCTACACATTCTTTAATCTGCAACTAATACTTTCTCGGACAATTCTTTCACACATAAGAAGCAACTCTCATTCCTTAAGGATTTTGCATCTATTACACCACAATTTGACTAACACCCTCCTCATCTATGTTAAACTTCCTATGATTCAAAATCATAAACTTACTTAGCAATTCACACAACCAAAATCACTTTGGATAAACACCCACTACTTTTTCGACATTCAATTCCGATATTAGCCATATCACTGCGTCATCTTACAAACCACATGCTCTAACGACTTTATTGACAACTAGTACTCTTCATCTAGAATCCCCGAAAAGACTTCCATCGAATGTTTCCTCTTTCTAACTTCACATTACCTACTAGTTGACACATTTATCTTGCCAATTGATGCCACTATTCATTCATACATTCTTCACCCATAACATCTCACAGCAGACCAGGTCTCTCATGGTCATTCGTACACAATTCAAACGTACTTCCATGTTCTCCTGCATGATTTATTGAGTCTATTTCACTAATATACTCCTCCCCAACTTTAGTTGAACCACAACTCACGAGTATCTAATTAAATTAAACTTACTCATTTCTTGCTAGTTCTTGCGATTCCAAACCATAACATAAACAGGGCACAATCCCTCACATATCGACACATTCTATACACCCACTTCATTTGCGCTTAATACTTCATCCTTTTAACCCATCCACGTCGTAAGTAGAACGCTCATCCAAAACAATAGTCTTTCACTATTCTAACACCCCTACAAGGTGGTCCTTTAACTTTTAATCTTTCGATTCAAAGCTTAACATTTATACATGACCTCAAAGAATAACCAATGCATTCACATCATGAAAACATCAGTTATAATACAATTCATGTAATTTCAACCCCAAGCCTACGTTGCTTATTAAACCGGGAGAATACCCTCAAGACTCAACCGACCGAGCCATCTACTCAAAGGATCCAATGATCATTTATCAATATCAACTCATGCAATTTAAATACATCTAAATTACATTATGCAACACACGCTCCAAGGCATGATAATCTCACAACCCCCTTCATTGCTACTTTCCCAATGAAGTCAATTCATATATGTATCTAAATGTACAAGTATATACCACTCTTTTATACTCAACCATTTCATACTATTTCCGTTTTGACCAATAATCTTACATTCTATTTCCACACCTTTCAATCCACCTATTAAAGGTTGCCTCGGCGGACTTTCATGAGTCTCGCCATTTCCAGGTTGTCCTTCCAACCCTCAATTATTTACTGATCTGTCCTCCAAAGAATTGTAGGACCTTGGTGGTATTTTCGCCATCATTCTACTATAACACATAGGGATAACCATAAGAAATGGTTATACGAATATAGACATACGAAACGTACTTTACCGATCATTAGTCACTGTAACAATTTAGAAACAAGTATACTCGTGTATTAATATATTCATAATAACAGTAGCTAATTGAGATTGTGAATATATCATATCTGAGAATTCTCATTATCATCGCTACGGTACTAATTTCACGTATTTCCGTCGACTCTGAGACTATCCCATCATAATGCTTCTACCCAATCTCACAAATCATATCTTAATTCATTCCAGCTTAAGTCTAAGTATCTCCTCAGCATACTTAGTTCACTTAAACTAATGCTCTGATACCATATTGTAACACCCTAAAAACAGGGCTAATTTAAACCTTAAAATTTTCACAAGTTATGATCAAAGAACTTCAAACTTTGATAACCTGAGGATCAAATATAAAGGTTTTATATATACAACATGTCTAACTCAAATAACCTATTAATCTAATCATACTTCATAATCAGATTAACTAAGTTATCTAGTCCTTTGTCCCAAAAGCATCAAAAGAATAGCTAGATCCTCCGTCATCTCTAAGTTTGAATCTTTCTCACAAGTCCTCATCACACATCCCCGCTTACTTCCCGGAGCTTGTACCTGGTAAGAAGATTCAAATTGAACAATTAGGCTTTCGCCTAGTGAGGATATTCAAATCAAATTAAAATAAACAAATAAAATATCAACAGATAAGTCAAACCTGTTTTCACCCATCTTACCTTACAACAACTCCTTCCAACAATGGGAATCTACCCCACTCCCAAACTTATGACTAATTCATCTAGCCATAATATCATATACCAGAGCCTTCTACGAATCAATCCCAGATTCTAGATCAATGCTCTCATCCAATAAATCGCAATTACACATGCCTATTTATTGGAAAGAAGTAGAGATTACAATTACCCATGTCAGTCTCTATTCTTCCTCAGAAATCAGGAATTACGATTACTCACATCAATCCCATAATTTCTCAATAATGCAAAATAGGAATTACGATTACTCACATCAATTCCATATTTAACATACACTCAGGAATTACGATTACTCACATCAATTCCTTATTTCATATAAATGGGAATTACGATTTCTCACATCAATTCCACATTTAACATCCTCCCCACCTCAGAATCAATGGCCCCAATGGGATTTAATATATCGCGATACACAACCGGGGCCCCCGATGATTCAAGGTACACTCATCACTAGAAATTACATCCCTTTGGTCAATGGCTAGTAATCGGTTCCCATTATACCGTACTAAGGTGCCCCCGATGACCGGATGCCTATTTCTAGCAACCGCAACATAATACATAAGTATTATAACTCTTACTATCGTATGTGCATAACATACAATATATTACATCTCAAAACATATTCTATATATACAGTTATAAAGAATATTAGTAATCTCGACACCTCGACTTCTTAACTATCCCCTCTTTGCAATTTAGCACGGGGATCAACATAGCATAACTCATAGTCATCTATTTGGACTCATTACTGATTAAGACAAGTCCCTACAACTATCGACAACTTATAAGAATTAGTTTTGTCACGGAGGGAGAATTGCGCAACCAACTGTCACGAAATACTCCACTTCTCGCAACCCACAGTAGCGAGATACTCTACTTCTCGCAACCAACAGTAGCGAAATGCTCATTTCTCGCAACCAACAGTTGCGAGATTCTCACTTCTCGCAACAGTGGCTTGCGAGATACTCACTTTGCGCCACAGTGGCTTGCGCAAAGTGATTATTTCGCGAGCACTGTTCATCGTCTTCTTCATTAAGCCAGTTCACAAAATCAACTTATTAAGCCTATTACTTTCCAATTAATTCATACCAAAGCATTCAGACATAGTTTAAATCATATCTATATCAATTTCAATGGCTAATTTTAAGAAGAAGTGAATAAACTCACCTGACAACTTCTGGACACTGCGTTCTTCACCAAAACCCAATTCCTCAGCTTAATCAACAGCTAAACACAGAATTACTACAATTAAATACCTTCCTTACAAGAAATCAGTAAAACAACTCCAATTTCTTACCAATAAAATCAGGTTTCTTTCTTTCTTTCTTCTTCTTCTTCTTCGGTTCTCTCTTTCTCTCTCGATTTCTCTCTTTCTGCCTCAATAAAGTGACCGACTCAATACTGAGGTTATCTCAGTATTAGGAAACCCACTTTCCAACAATAACAATTTAATCCCTCAAGTTAATTTTCATATTAACTTTGCACTTTAACCAAATTACAACTTAACCCCAAAGTTAATAATTATAATTCACAAAAATAATACAACGGAAATTCGAGATGTTACATCATTCATGCACATTGAGTCCGTGGAAAATTGTTGTTGTCTCAACAGTTTACACGCTTTGAGTCTATATTATTCAAGCATATGTTGCTTTATTCTTTCTACACAAGCACGTACACACAAGGAATATGTTTTCTTATCATAACGTTCATAGAATTTCCTTTGTGATTTTCGATGATTGAATGGAATCCCTGGGGGAGTGAGCATCAAAAAGCTCCTTTCCAAAGTACATCCGTTGTACTAAGTGGCTCCGTGCTACTTACAGGAACTTTAACTGATTCATCCGTTGTTTCAGGGTTACCACATTCTTTTGTTTGAATTTGAAAAGATTCGGATAAATTCTTTTTGAATTGACGGTTTTTCAGATTATAAAGGAGGAGAATGTTTCTTGTGGTGAACAAAGTGCGTGCTGATATTGGTAAAGGTTTTGATGATTCTAATGGTCACAATCATCAAAAAGGGGGAGAAATAGTATAATGAAGAACAGAGGGAGAAATAATACCTTGAAGAAAAGAGAGTTTGGTCAATGAAAGATTAAGGGGGAGAAATGATGTGATGTGCTAAAGTCAAGAAAACATTCCGAGATATTTTGAGAGAGTTCGTTGTTCAATGTTCAAAGACAATTTCAAGATCGAAGAGATGAAGATACAAAGTTCAAGAAATTATTCAAAGTTTGAGTTCAAAGCTTCAAAGATTTCAAAGCTTCAAAGATTTCAATGCTTCAAAGTTCAAAGCTTCAAAGTTTTTCAAAGCTTCAAAGTTCAAAGCTACAAAGTTCAAAGCTGCAAAGATCTGAATTTCGCGTTCAAGACTTGAAGACAATTTATTGAAGATTGTTTTGAAGAAGATTGACTTTACATTGTAAAAGACAAAGATTTTTTCGAATCCCTTATATATGGATTCGGATTGCTCAAAGTTGAAGATTTCGGATCATGTGAAGTCTGAAGTGTTTTTGAATATGGTTATCTTAGATCTGAGAGACTCGGATTGTGCTTACACCTAAATGTTCAAAAATCTGAAGACTGATCAAATACGAGAGTTTGAAGACTATCAAAGCATCAAAGTTCAACATGAACTTGTGAAGATTCAACTGTTTGAAGAGGGTCAAAGCTTCAACGTTCAAAGCGGTCATAGTTAAAGTTTTGAAGATCAAGAGCTGAAGACTACTGTCATATTTTTTAAATCTTGAATCCAAAGGGGGAGATTGTTAGAGCATTAGTGTATTCAAGATTTACTGTAAAGTCAATGTACTGTATTAGTCCATACTGTTTTGTAAATGTCTTTATACCTTGTATGTATGGGGTATAAATAGGTATGGCATGTAATAGTTAGAGAGAACTTTTCATAAGACTTCATGCTTAATGTCATTTGTAATCATTGTTCAATATATGGATGACACATTTGCTCCCTAGATTCTCTCTACTTGATATTGTGTTGTATTGCTAGATCTGGGTTTATCAATATTTATTCCTCACCTGGAGGAATCTCTGAAAAGGCTGTTTGTTCACAGGTTACGCTGTATCGAGCCTACTTTTTGCATTGGTATTTACAGCTCAGACCCGGAATACCAAATCCAATACGTAAACGCAATGAAGCGGTGTCTGCCAGTTAGCCAAGTCCGAACCAAGCACAAGATCACTGAAGTGCTCAACATCCAAACAGGTAGAATTCTGAAAGTTATGTTTCCCATCTTCACCGTCCGACGAGAAGATGGAAATGAATGGCGATTCTCTGAAGCCGACTTCCAGCACCTCCGACCGTTCGACTTCTATGCTATACTGAAAGACCTCCGAACAAGAACTATCCGACCGCTTCAAGTAACCAAAGCGCTCGAAGTTGTTCGTCGATTCCTTGTCCGTACCATCATGATGTCTTATCTCACGGACTTATAAATGGCAATCGAGAACAGAGCAAAGAAGGTAAACCTGTTAAAGTCGAATCTGAAAGCACCCGAGTTGAAGATGTATCCCGAGAACGCACTGCTTCTGGAACCAAAATTTAGGATTGTCTGCATCAACGAACAGAAAGAAAAGAGATTTCTGCGCTTCAGTCAGGTTGACAGATTCTGCGACGGCACACTCTTCAAAGTTCAAGATGCTCTTCAAAAAATCATCTCTTTCGAATCTGAAAATCAAAGGCTCTCGTATGTTCCCAATCCGAATGAAACTACTGCTCGAAAAGCCTTAGAAGTGGTTGAAGAACGCATCGACTATCGCCATGCTATCCGAATGTTCGAGGTACACTTTGCGCTCCGAAAAAGATATGTCGCGAACTGGTGCCAACTCAAACTTCAATTCAAAGGGGGAGATTGTTAGGGTCAATTTATGTTGAATAGAAGTTCAGGGGCTGAAATGTATTTGTTTAATTTAAGCCTTATTAGTGAACGAGACGTGGGCTTGTTAACCACGGGCTCGCCATATGTAATGTTTTGTTTTAGCCATTGTTTAGGCTAGTTGTTCATTATTGCTTTCCTAAACATATTGTAATCTCTCTGCATTATTGAAAGCTAATTGGATGACCAGTTGAAATCATAACCGTTGTTCATATCTATTGATTTCATATTGTTCGTTGCACGGATCTGGAACTCTCAACTTTGTATCTTCATCTCTTTGACCTTGAAATTGTCTTTGAATAACGAACTCTCTTGAAACATCTCGGAACATCTTGTTGACTCTGACAAATCATTTCTCCCCCTTAATCATTCAATGACAAAACTCCCTTTTCTTCAGGGTATTACTTCTCCCCCTGTTCTTCAGTATACCATTTCTCCCCCTTTTTGATGATTGTGAGCATCATGATCATCAAAACCTTTATCAATTCCAGCATGCACTTTGTTCCCCACAAGTAACATTCTCCTCCTTTTTGATCTGATAAATCGTCAATTCCAAAAGAATTTTATCCGAATCTTTTCAAATTCAGACAAAAAGAAGTGTGGTAACCTTGAAACAACAGATGAATAGTTATAATGCTTGTAAGTAGCACGGAGCCACTTAGTACAATGGATGTACTTTGTAAAGGAGCTTTTTGATGTTCACTCCCCCAGGGCTTCCATTCAATCATCGAAAAACACAAAGCAATTTCTATGAACGTTATAACAAGAAAACATATTCCTTGTGTGTACGTGCATGTGTAGAAAGAATAAAGCAACATATGCTTGAGTAATATAGGCTCAAAGCGTGTAAACTGTTGAGACAGCAACAATTTTCCACGAACTCAATGTGCATGAATGAAGAGCGAAGGTGGGGCAAATTTCCTTCTTTTTCAATATCCAAATCTTCCGAGTGAAGATCAGATAGTTTATGTGTTGCGTCCCCAAGAAAAATGAAACATTTCTTTGTTAAGAAAGAAATGAGTGGCTGGTGGGGTTATAGCAAGAGTTGGCATGGGCTAACTGCCTGTTTCAATGATGGTCACCAAAGAATGTGAACCAATCAGTAATGTGGCTTCCCAGCTCAGAGTTCTCTTATTCATTTAACTCTGTTCTCACACCCTCTTTCTGTTTTTAATCCGCTCACTTCTACCCAAACCCTCATTTACATTTTACCTCAGCACAATGAGATTACTCAACCGGATGAGTTATCTCCCCCACTCTTTGATGTAGACCCCTCACCCCTCAATCACTCAAGGACAACTTCTTGGGTAGGAAACACTGGTTAACGTGGATCCATAGAAATTTAATAATCTCACACTGATCCCATGGAATTTTGTCCTAAAATTTGCGTTGTTCACCAGTTTAGCTTGAACAAATAAATCTCAGTATTTGAATGACATTGTCATCAGAATGTATGCTCCTCAATAATATGATGAAATATTTGAGCATTTGAACGTTGAAGATTTTCTCAAAATAAGGATAAAGAATGAGAGAAATGAATTCGAAAGACTTGTTTGAGAATCTGACAATGTATCAATCGGATCAAATATGAAAGATAATCATGAATGCTAATCTTAAAAGGATAGGGTATCAAAGAATTGAAATTTGTTTATATGAACAAATATAAACAATCTTTGAATGAATCGTTTAAGTTTTACGCTGAAAGAATGTATGATGCTCAACAAAATTTGAAATACAAACGGGAGTATTACCATCGAAAATTTGTTACGTTTTGAGACATGGTAATAACAAAGTCAACAAGAAGTTGAACCGATGTGTATGAATACTTGAAAGTATATAGAAAAGATAATACACAAGTATTAATCTTTGGAAACACACGGTCAGAAATGATGTTACGGTAATTCGAGATCTCCATGAAAACATTTAAAATCACACTTCTAATTTTATAAAATCTATTTGAGAATAGAGAAGTGGTTTGAACATTTAAGAAAAAATAGTTTTCATGCTTGAAAGTCGTTCTTCTTTCAAACAATCGGAGATTAAGATCAGAAGATACTTACATTCAACAATGTTTGAGCTCCCCCTCAAATCATGATAGAATGATTTAAAATCTTATAAGCTTCCCCTTAACATGTGCAAAAGATCTCTATTTGAATAAAATCTGCACAAAGAACAGGACTTGGATCAAAATATCCTTAATCATTAAAACGAGTTCTGAATTACCAAGATTGAAGTAAATTCAGAAGTCATAGTCATTGAAGAACGGGTTCTGAACTAAATTATTCAGAAGCCAAAATTTCTTTGAACTATGGGTCCTAGACTGGTATGTTTAGAAGCCATATAGCTTGTAAGCTTGGGTTCTAAACTGAAGTGTTTAGAAGCCAAAATCTCTTTGAAGAGCAAGTTCGGAACTGTTGTATTCAGAAGTCTAAAAACATTGAAGTACGAGTCCTGAGTTGATTTACTCAGAAGTATAATTCTTTTGTGCTCCCCCTTAAAAGCACATATACTCTTCTTCAAAATTCTGCATAACGTCTCTTCTGTTTTCCAGTCATATGTTTGTTATACGTATAACAATCAGCACTACACATGATGAACCTGCAAAACAAATTAAGTATATTTTGGTACCCAACGGAACTTGGGTCCTGGTTTGTTAGGTGCAGTTTTCTTTGAAAAAATCCTATAAGTACCATACCAATACGAAGCATAATCTTTGTGAACAAAATCATTAGTTCCACAGTAAGAACAACAAATTTTCTTTTGGGCTAGCCTGATTAATTGATTTATAGAATAAACTACAACAGGTTTGACAAAAGATTTACCTTGATAAGCATTGTTCTTCTTTTCATTTGGAGTGGAAGCAGATGACTTTGGAACTTCTTTCTTCGGAGTTGTGCCTTTGACTCTCCATTCCATCTTCACCTTCTTGAAGACTGGAACCTCTTTAGGTATGGAAGAAGTATTCACTTTAGGCACATTTGGATTATCATCTGATTTATCAAACTGAGGATTATAGAAGAGATTAGAAGACTGAATCTGATCTTTTGAGAAATCATTTGATCTATAAAATTCTTTTGAAAAAATGTTTTTAAAGATTGAACTTGAAGCTGTCTTGAACGAGTATTCAGAATCAGTTGAGTCAACAAGCGGAGTCTGAATAATCGTGTCAGGACTAACTTGTTTTGAAACATCAAGTTTAAAAACGATGTCTTCAATTTCTTTAACTTTATTGAGTAAAACATTATTTTCTTTAAAAATCAGATTATATTTCTTTTGAAGATCAGATTTTATCTTTTGTTCCTTCATAATATCTGTTGATAAACCAGATAATTTCATTTGTTAGCTTCTTTATTTCATGTTGGAAAGTCTTTCTTTTATCTGAAAATATATCTTTTACACTCTTTGCTTGAAAGCTTTCAACTTTCATCTTTGCAAACTCTTTTCTTTCCATATCAAGTTCTTTTTCCAACTCAAATATTTTCAATGAAAACTCATTATTTTTAACTTCAAAATATTTTCTTTTAGTGTCAAATTCAACTCTTTCTTTTTGGAGCTTTTCTTTTTCAAAGAATAAAACTTTTTCAAAGTCGGAAACTTGTTTCGAAAGTTTTATACATTTTAGCTCAATTTCTTTCTTTTCTTCTTGAGACTTCTTTGAAAAACTGGACAACTTCTGTATGAAAACTTTTTCAAATTGTTCTTTTTCTTTTGAAAAATTAGTTTCAAGAAGAGAAAGTTTTCTTTTCAGCTCAGCCTTTTCACTGTCCACAATTTTTCCTTTCTTTTGAAGCTTTTTCAATTGATCTCGAAGATATGAATTCCCCTTCTCTCTCTTGTCTTCTATGCTTTTCAGATCAGCATTTTCTCTTTGAAAAGTTGTTACTTTCTCTTGAAGTTTCTTGATTTAATCGTGCAGACTTGAGTTGTCTTTCTTTGCTTCAAGATCTGCAATATAAACTTCAAGATCATTAATTCTTTTAGAAAGTATAATATTATGTTTTTCTAAAATAAACTTTTCATTTGAGAAAGAAATTTCTGAAATCTGTCTCTTTAGATCAGCATTTTCTTCTTCCAATGCTTTCATATTCCCTTGAAGCTTTTTCATATCATCTTGATGAGTTGAGTTATCAAGTGTCTTATTCTTCTCTTGTGTAGCTTCAAGAACTACAATATTGCCATTCAAATCTTTTAGCTCGGATTCAAGAGAAGAGACTTTATCTTCCAATTTAGCTTTCTCAGACTTAATCTTTGTGTTTTTATCCGCAACTTGATTAAAAAGATCCATGTATTTATTGGACAAACAATCAAGACGCTTGATCTCATCTTTAGCTTCAAGAAGAGTCAATTTTCTCTCTTTTTCATATGAATGATACATTTTGATAGGATCCAAAAAAGAAATCAAAAAAAATAGATGAAAAATATCAAAATATTAGCAAAAATATACCTAATAGAGTGATCGTCAAGAGAAACTTCGCTTAGAAGTTGAATTATGTGCACACTCGTAAAAATCAGAAAAACACAATTAAAGTCAGAAAAAATTTCAAAAATAAAGTCTGAAAAACAAATTATAAATTTGTTTTCCAAAAATTAATTCTGAAAATTTTACGCGGACATGTTTTGACTTTAATTGGTAAACCTGCAAAACAAGAGAAAAATATACCAGTTACGAATTAATTGCAGGTAAAATTTGATAAAATCGACAAACAAAGGACTAAAACAAAAATAAATGAAAAACAAGGACTAAAAAGACAAAAAAAATGACTATAAATGACAAAAATACAAAATATATGGACTAAAACTGACAAAAATGAAACTAATACGAAAAATAAGGACTAAAAGTGAAAAATACTAAGACTCGACAAAAACAAGGACTAAATATAACAAAAACTGAAAAAATAATACTCAAAGGACTAAAAATCTAAAAATCTAAAACTGACAAGTCAAGGGGTTAAAACTAGAGGGACTGAAACTGACACAATCCTGAAACTAGAAGTCCAGGGACTAAATCTGTCGGAAACTAAACTATCTTAACAGACTTAACTGACACATAACGGAAAGGACTAAATATGTAATAAAACTAACGGAAACACTATAGAATTCGTTAATAAAATCTAACTAACTGACCTAACGACACTTAACCTAAAAAGGACTAAAAATGAAAGAAAACTAACGAAAAACTAACAAAAAAAAACGAATCTAACGGAGATAACGGAAAAAGGACCACATTTGTTACAAATCTAACGTAACTAACGGAGTTCCGTTAGTACTGTTCATCTTCTTCACAAACCCACGATTTGCAGATTTCAAATGGCTATAACTCCTTCGTTTCACAACCAAATTGAGTGATTTTTGTTTATTTGTGATCCTTAATCGAATACCAATTGATTCCAACAAAAAATTATCGATCATGCAACGTTTTCTGAAGACCCACTTTTTCCGGCGAGATACATTTTTCCGGCGAGGCGTTTTCAGGTGATAACCAAACTTTTCGGATAAAGAGGAACCAAAAACCTCACTTTTCGGATGCAAGAGGATCCGAAAAGTCACCTTTTAGGATGATGAAGGATCTGAAAAGTTCTCCGGTGAGTTTCCCGGCGAAAACCGTTTTTCCGGCGAGGCGTGTTCAGACAATAGAAGGATCCGAAAACCTTCTGTTACTGATCCGAAAACCTTCTTGTGAGATCCGAATTTTTTTTATGAAGGAACCAATAAGTTCACTGTATGATCCGAAATCTTTGTATAATTAATCCGAGAAGTTGCTGTAAAAAAAATCAAACACACACACATACACCTCATGCACACACACAGCTCACACTCACACACGCAGCACACTCTCACACACGCGTCACAAACTTAGAACATACTTAACACACACTCAAAAACAATTGTCAATCTTTAGTTTTTAAGATCAAAATACATCACAAACACATTTTTAAAACAACACAACTAAAAATATGGATCAAAATTCAAGATCTAAATTTTTTTTAACATGAATATCTTAAGAACACCTTCAATCCAAAAATCAATTTTGAGTTTAAATAAAGCATTAGGTCGAACTCTTCTTTGGTGTCAAGGTAATCGCGATGAATAGTCATCGAATTTGGGGAAAGGCTAGAAGAATGGGACCCATTATGGGACAGACAATGTATTACAGACGTATGATCATTACGCTTCAACTGGGTTATTCTAAACTTGGAACGAGCATGAAGAAATTAACGATACTTCTTTATCTTTTGAGTTGTTCTGCCGGATCGGTCACTCAAGATCTTTGGTCTCTACCCGGACCCGATGAAAAAATGAGATCGCTCCTTATGGACTCGTTGAGAATGATTCTGGTCTAGTTCGTGGCCTATTAGAAGTAGAAGGCGCTCTGGTGGAATCCTCACGGACATGCAGTCAGTTTGATAAGGATCGAGTGACATTGCTTCTTCGACCCGAACCAAGGAATTAATGCCTTAGATATGATGCAAAATGGATCTTGTTCTATCCTTGATCAGAGATTTCTCTATGAAAAAGACGAATCGGAGTTTGAAGAGGGGGAAGGAGAAGGAGCCCTCGACCCGCAACTTGAAATCTTTGATTGAAACATGTCTAAAAACACATTTTGGAAATGATTTTGCACAAAAACAAATCAAAACAAGAACAAATTGCAAAATCACTCACCAAAAGTTTTTTTACAGACGACTTTTCTCAAGAACACAAAAAATTTAAAATCTTCAAATTGATCAATTCTTGATGTGTTTTTGTAAAATTGATGATGCAAAACTTGTTTATGATGATGGAGAAGCACTTTGCAATCAAAATCAAACACAAAAACAAACAAGAAATGCATAACCCATTTGTGTTCTTGAAATCTTCAAAAATTGTGAAATTCTTCAAAAATCTTCAAATCTTCATTCAATCTTCATCAAATTGGACGAATTTGTGCACATCTTGATCTCCCAAATCTCTGATACCAATTGTTAACACCAGATCTATTAGGTAATCATGAAGTCATCCATTGATCTTAAGAAATCTAGACTATTACATAAGAATTCAAGAATTTCTCTCTCTAGATTCTCTCTCTAGAAACCCTTACTAAGATATTACAAATATGATCATTAACCTTGCTTAATCTCTAAGAAAGACTATTTATACTTCCTAATTACAACTCAATAAACTCTAATTACATTCACTTTTACTTAACTACTTTGACTTTGACTATTTACTTTGACTTTACAATGTTTGACTATTACAAGACTTTACAATAAATCTTGAATACAATATAATGCTCTAACAGAGTCCCCACACTTTATGAGTTTAACATTTTGGGACTTGATAAGAGGTACCCCAGAGTACAAAATCAAATGGACTAAATTGTTTTCGGAGAATGAGGAGCAGGAAACAATAAAAAGACAAACTAGTATTCCTCTACCCAAAGTAGGGGAAAAGCCTGACGATGTCAATTCAAATAAAGAGGATGAACCACCTCAAAAAAACATAAACGTACAAGTTCCTTTTGTATATGAAAAGCTAAATGCATCGTATTTGAAAAATAAAACTCCTTATCTTTCAAATGATTACTTCGACATCTGTTCGATTGTGTAATATCCGGGTAAGTTCGTTAGTTAAATGTTAGTTCCGTTAAATTTTGTTAACTTTAAAATTGGAAGTTAAAGGTAAGTTGGGTGAAATTATAAGTTTAAGGGTGTTTAGGTCATTATTGAGAAGTTCAAGGGCTAAAATGGAAAAATAAATTTGATCTTATCATCTTGTAGACTTCAGATATTTTCATTCAGCAAATCATCCAGAAACCTAAGTGTGTGTGTGTGTTTTGGGAAGAAAAGAAGCCAAAGAAGAAAAGAAGGCTAGGGATTCAATTTGGAGTGTGTGGAAGTGAAAATAAGGTAAGTTCCATTGTATTTTGTGTTTGTAATTGTTATTAGAAGGTTTCTATCTGATTAGAATAGTCAAAAACATGTCTGTGGTTAATTCCAGTCGATTTTCTGGGTAAAAAGTGATGCACAGTCAGTAGTTTCCGGATAGGATGAAGGTATCCGGGTAGTTTTGTTGGTAGTGTCCGGATAGTGTTCTAAAGGTGTCCGGACGATTCTTGCATCCGGTAAGTTCCTATTTTCAGTAAGTTTCTGGACGATTTTAGATACCGGATGGAGTCCGGATCACTGTGGTTTCCGGATGACGTCCGGATTAAACATGTTGTCCGGAAAGTTGGGGTTGTCCGGATTGGTTGTGTTGTCCGGAAAGCCTTGTTGTCTGGATAGCTTTGTGTTGTCCGAATAGTTTAGCTGTTTGATCAATTTTGAGAGTTTAGATGCTTTTGGGTATTCAATAACTTGTGTCTTGTTAATTATTGGATGGTGAATGAATGAGGACTGAATGCATTATGGACTCGACTTATGTTCGGGTTTGGGGGTAACATTTGAGGATTTGAGCTATCTAGAGTACCTAGCTTTAGTAAGACATGTGTGTTCTATTTGGTAAAGAGATATTTGTGTTTAATTATTTCAGATACTGTGAATCGAAGGTGAAAGCTGAGTTCTTTGTGGAAGGAGTTTTGGATAAGCAAACAAGTGAGTTTTTACTTAAAATGTTTTCTAACTGGAATACATATATGTGAATGAGTGTAATAATGTGCATATTGTGTTTATATGAGTATACACTGCATGGGTGCTAGTTGGCCGGGCTTAGGACTGGTGTATGTTGGCTGTATTTAGTACAGTGGTGTAAATTGATTAGTTGGCTCGCAACCAATTAATATGGCCAAGAGAATGAGATGGAAAGATATATGATGCATGAGTCTTAATTGGTATTCTTATGTGAATTATGTGTATGATGTTGTGCAAATGGTTTTTAAACTAACGGGGATTTTCTCACTAGACCTAAAGGTCTAACCCTCATTTTTTGTTTTTAAAAATATGTATTCCAGGTCATGGATATAGTAAGAGCAAATAGAAGGTTAAACTGCGAATAGCTTTTGGAGGACTATGTAGTTGAAGACTATGATGTGTTTTGTAGTTACAGAATGTTATTAGAAATTATGTAATTTACTATGTAAACGTTTGTAATGATGTACTGAATGTTTGTAAAGACTAGGGGACCATATTTGTTATATAATGTATCTCTTGTTTTAACGACGTTATGCAATGTATACTATTTGAACTATGTATGGGATTACGGGTCGTTACAGATGGTATCAGAGCCCTAGTTTAAGGGATTTAGGTATTAGTATATGTACCTAGACTTAAACTGCATGTGAAGTAGGATGTCCCTTTTATTGTAGAACCTTGGGGTGTTAAATATAAAAAGGTAGAAGGAACATCATGTAAGGTAATTTCATTTTTACACCTGGCCAGTGTAATTGTGATCTTACAGGTACATGTTTGAACTGGAACACCTTGTTATATGGGCTATGTGCTTATGTGTATATTAACCTTTTCTGAATCAACAGAATGGCAAGTGTACTAGACAAACGAATCGGGAAGGAGGAGGAAATCCGAACAGAACAAACCCAACAGCCGGAGGAAGGGGAAGAGGGGAAGAAAGAGGTGGAGGCAGAGTAGGAGGCAGAATTGGGGGTAGAACTGGGAGTGGAGCTCCGCCGCGAGGTAATGAATTTGTTACTAGGGACGATTTAACAGCCGAAATGGGAAGACTGCAGACCAGTATACAAGCCATGTTTGATCGAAATCGTCATAATGAAGCTGATACACCAGATCCTAGTCATGAAGACGAGATGCCTATTACACCTACAATCACACCAGTACTAAGAAAGTGTTACTATAAAATGTTCTTAAGTTGTAAGCCTCCAACTTACTCAGGAGATCGGGATCCAGTGAAAGCTATGAAGTGGCTAAAGGAAATAGAAGCTACCTTCAAGACTAGTAAATGCGCTGAAGAGGATAGAGTACTCTATGGAACTGCAATGTTGAAAGGCGATGCCCTATACTGGTGGGAAGCACATATGTCCTCGGGAGGATTCGATATATATTCTACCTACTCTTGGGAAGAATTCGTGATAGCTTTCAGGAAACAGTTTTGTCCTCAAGCTGCAGTTAAACAATTGGAAGGAGAGTTTATGAACTTGCAGCAGGGGAATTTGTCAGTTCGGGACTACATCGCTCGTTTCTTGGAAAAGTCTCGCTTTGCGGAATACTACGTTGCTACTGAGGCCATGAAGATTGAAAGGTTTATCTTTGGATTGAACGCAGAAATCAGAAGTTTTGTGATTGCCAAAGGACCAGAAATTTTCTCCGCCGCAGTAGACGTCGCGGAAACCGTGGAACAAGATAAAGGGAGAAGTACTAGTGATAAGAATGTGGGGAAAAGAAAGTGGAAAGGACCGCAGTATGATCCGAAGAAGTCCAGGTTTCAGCGATTTGATAACCGTCCACCTTTCCGACTAGTTGAAAGACCTTGCCCAAAGTGCCACCGTTTTCATCAAGGAAGTTGTCAAGTGGATCCTAGAAACTGTTATAAGTGTGGAAAGATCGGTCATATCGCTAAGGACTGTCGAGTAGTTAGATTTTGTTACTCGTGCAATTCTCCTGATCATCTTCAGTCCGATTGTCCACTGGGGAGAACACAATCGGGTGGTACGTCAGTAAGACCAACGGTTGTTAGATCGGTAGTACCAAGGCCAGAAGTACCAAGAGCAAGGGGATGTGCCTTTCAAATGACAGAGCAAGAAGCAGATGAGACTCTCGATGTGGTTACAGGTACATTCTTAATAAATTCTACACGTGCTAAAGTGTTATTTGATTCCGGTGCAAACCGATCATTTGTGTCGCATTCTTTTGCTGCCTATATGCATTTAAAGCCTAAAGTGTTAGATCATGCGTTAATGGTAGATACGGCCAATGATAATCAAGTACCGGTTAGTGAGGTATTTGATAGTTGTGTGATAAACATAGATGGGTGTGGAGTGCCTATTCAGTTATTTCCTATAGCCTTGATCGAGTTTGATGTGGCAGTGGGAATGGATTGGTTAGCCAAGAATCAGGCTAGTATAGTTTGCAATAAGAAGTTGATAAATGTTGTTTTACCTGAGAAGGGACCAGTAGTGATTTCTGGTGACCGTAGAAATCATCAGTCTTGCCTTATCTCTTTGTTAAAAGCTCGTAAGTGTATCAATAAAGGCTGCTCAAGTTACCTAGCTTATGTGATAGATATTAAGCTAGAAAAGAGTAAGCTGGGAGATATGCCGGTTGTTCGTGAATTTCCGGAAGTTTTTCCAGAAGATCTGACTAGTCTTCCGCCCGTTAGACAAGTAGAGTTTGGTATAGATCTGATTCCTGGAGCCGCTCCTGTTGCCCGTGCACCGTATCGTTTGGCACCTCCAGAGATGAAGGAGATGATGACTCAACTGCAGGATCTTTCAGATAAAGGCTTCATCAGACCCAGTTCTTCGTCGTGGGGAGCACCGGTTCTGTTTGTGAAAAAGAAGGATGGTTCGATGAAAATGTGTATTGATTACCGAGAGCTGAATAAGCGCACGATCAAGAACAAGTATCCGCTTCCTAGAATTGATAACCTCTTTGATCAACTAGTTGGAGCTTGCTATTTCTCCAAGATTGATCTGAGATCTGGTTACCATCAACTGAAGGTTAAAGAAGAAGACGTTCTGAAAACTGCTTTTCGCACACGGTATGGTCACTATGAATTCTTAGTGATGCCTTTTGGATTGACGAACGCTCGAGCTGCTTTTATGGATTTAATGAATCGAGTATGTAAGCCATATCTCGATAAATTCGTTATTGTGTTTATCGATGATATCCTAAAAGAAGAGCACGCCCAACATCTTCGTTTAATTCTGGAATTGTTGAAGAAGGAACAGTTATACGCTAAGTTCTCTAAATGTGAATTCTGGCTACGGGAAGTTCAGTTTCTCGGGCATGTAGTTTCCGAGAAAGGTATTCAAGTGGATCCGACGAAGGTAGAAGCAATTGTAAAATGGGAACCGCCGAAGATGCCAACCGAGGTACGAAGTTTTTTGGGTTTAGCCGTTACTATCGAAAGTTTATAAAATATTTTTCTCGTATCGCTACGCCTCTCACTAAGCTAACCCGGAAGAATCTAAAGTTTGAATGGAAAGCAGAACAGGATGAAGCATTCCGGATATTGAAAGAGAAACTCTGTAGCGCACCGATACTAGCATTACCTGAAGGTTCCGAAGACTTTGTTGTTTATAGTGATGCTTCCAAATTGGGATTGGGTTGTGTACTAATTCAGCGTGGGAAGGTTATCGCTTATGCTTCTCGTCAACTAAAGGATCATGAACGGCAGTATCCTACACATGACATGGAACTGGCAGCAGTTGTATTCGCATTAAATATTTGGAGACACTATCTCTATGGTTCTAAATGTCAAATTTTCACTGATCATAAGAGTCTTCAACATCTTTTTGATCAGCGGGAATTAAATATGAGGCAAAGAAGATGGCTAGAGTTGGTGAATGATTACGACTGTGAGATTCTTTATCATCCGAAAAAGGCGAATGTGGTAGCTGATGCACTAAGTCGTCAAGAAAGGAGTGGAACGATAAAAACCATTGCACTAAGAGCTGAACTCCTACCTAACATATTCGAAGAAATGAAGAAGTACCAAGTGGAAGCTTTTCAAGAAGAACGATTGAAATCAGAACGGTTAGTGGGGTTATCAGCATTGTTAGTGAAAGATGATCGTGGGTGATTTACGTGATCGGGTACTACAAGAAGCTCATCAATCTCGTTTCTCTATTCATCCAGGTACGAACAAGATGTACAAAGATCTGAAACAATTTTATTGGTGGCCGGGAATAAAAAGGAATATTGCTCAGTATGTGGAAGGTTGTACTACTTGTAAGAATGTGAAGATTGAACATCAGAAGCCATTTGGGCAATTACAGCGTTTAGAAATACCGATGTAGAAATGGGATCAGATTACTACAGATTTCATCACAAAGTTACCAAGGACTCCGAAAGGGTTTGACGCTATTTGGGTGATCGTTGACAGGTTGACAAAGTCTGCTCACTTCCTACCAATAAAGGAAACCTATTCATTGGAAAGCCTAGCCAAACTGTATATCAATGAAATAGTAACAAGACATGGAGTTCCAATTTCGATTATCTGTGATCGTGACAGCCGTTTTACCTCAAGATTCTGGAGAAGTTTTCAAAAGGAAATGGGAACGCAGATAAAGTTAAGTACAGCGTATCATCCTCAAACTGATGGTCAGAGTGAACGGACGATTCAGACATTAGAATACATGCTTCGGGCTTGCATTGTTGACTTTGAGGGATCGTGGGATAAGCACTTACCACTGATAGAATTTGCCTACAACAACAGTTACCATTCCAGCATACAAGCGGCACCGTTTGAAGTTCTGTATGGTAGAAAATGCCGAACGCCTCTGTGTTGGAACGAAGTGGGAGAGAAACAGCTAGCAGGGCCAGATATAGTTCAGTTGACCGCGGATAAGATTTCTCAGATTCGGGAACGTTTGAAAGTAGCTCAAGACAGACAGAAAAGCTACGCCGACCGACACCGAAAACTGTTAGAGTTCCAAGTTGGAGATTTTGTGATGTTAAAAGTCTCACCTTGGAAAGTAGTCATTCGATTCGAGAAACAAGGTAAGCTGAGCCCGAGGTACATTGGACCGTTTGCAATCATAGAAAGGATCGGCGAAGTAGCCTACAGGTAGATTTTCCACCAGAGTTAAGCAGGATTCATAATGCGTTTCATGTATCGAATTTTCGAAAGTGTTTGGTTACGCCGGATCAGGCAGTTTCTCTACCAGATATACAAATTGATGAAAAGCTGAATTATGTGGAGGAACCTGAAGCCATAGTTGACCACAAAGTTAAAGAGTTATGGAACAAAGTAATCAGATAAGTGAAAGTTCAGTGGGGACATCATAGGGGTCAGGAGGTTACATGGGAATCGGAATCAAAGATGAGGACTAAGTACCCGCACCTTCTTGCCTAACCCGAATTCCGGGACGGAATTCTTTTAAGGGGGAGATGATGTAATACCCCGGGTAAGTTCGTTAGTTAAATGTTAGTTCCGTTAAATTTTGTTAACTTTAAAATTGGAAGTTAAAGGTAAGTTGGGTGAAATTATAAGTTTAAGGGTGTTTAGGTCATTATTGAGAAGTTCAAGGGCTAAAATGGTAAAATAAATTTAATATTATCATCTTGTAGACTTCAGATATTTTCATTCAGCAAATCATCCAGAAACCTAAGTGTGTGTGTGTTTTGGGAAGAAAAGAAGCCAAAGAAGAAAAGAAGGCTAGGGATTCAATTTGGAGTGTGTGGAAGTGAAAATAAGGTAAGTTCCTTTGTATTTTGTGTTTGTAATTGTTATTAGAAGGTTTCTATCGGATTAGAATAGTCAAAAACATGTATGTGGTTAATTCCAGTTGATTTCTGGGTAAAAATTGATGAACAGTCAGTAGTTTCCGGATAGGATGAAGGTTTCCGGGTAGTTTTGTTGGTAGTGTCCGGATAGTGTTCTAAAGGTGTCCGGACGATTCTTGCATCCGGTAAGTTCCTATATTCAGTAAGTTTCCGGACGATTTTAGATACCGGATGGAGTCCGGATCACTGTGGTTTCCGGATGACGTCCGGATTGAACATGTTGTCCGGAAAGTTGGGGTTGTCCGGATTGGTTGTGTTGTTCGGAAAGCCCTGTTGTCCGGATAGCTTTGTCTTTTCCGGATAGTTTAGTTGTTTGATCAATTTTGAGAGTTTAGATGCTTTTGGGTATTCAATAACTTGTGTCTTGTTAATTATTGGATGGGGAATGAATGAGGACTGAATGCATTATGGACTCGACTTAAGTTCGGTTTTGGGGGTAACATTTGAGGATTTGAGCTATCTAGAGTACCTAGCTTTAGTAAGACATGTGTGTTCTATTTGGTAAAGAGATATTTGTGTTTAATTATTTCAGATACTGTGAATCGAAGGTGAAAGCTGAGTTCTTTGTGGAAGGAGTTTTGGATAAGCAAACAAGTGAGTTTTTACTTAAAATGTTTTCTAACTGGAATACATATATGTGAATGAGTTTAATAATGTGCATATTGTGTTTATATGAGTATTACACTGCATGGGTGCTAGTTGGCCGGGCTTAGGACCGATGTATGTTGGCTGTACAGAGGGACAATGGTGTTGGCTGTATTTAGTACAGTGGTGTAAATTGATTAGTTGGCTCGCAACCAATTAATATGGCCAAGAGAACGAGATGGAAAGATATATGATGCATGAGTCTTAATTGGTATTCTTATGTGAATTATGTGTATGATGTTGTGCAAATGGTTTTTAAACTAACGGGGATTTTCTCACTAGACCTAAAGGCCTAACCCTCATTTTTTGTTTTTAAAAATATGTATTCCAGGTCGTGGATCGAGTAAAAGCAAATAGAAGGTTAAACTGCGAATAGCTTTTGGAGGACTATGTAGTTGAAGACTATGATGTGTTTTGTAGTTACAGAATGTTATTAGAAATGATGTAATTTACTATGTAAACGTTTGTAATGATGTACTGAATGTTTGTAAAGACTAGGGGACCGTATTTGTTATATAATGTATCTCTTGTTTTAACGACGTTATGCAATGTATGCTATTTGAACTATATATTGGATTACGGGTCGTTACAGATTGCCAAAGCGGCAGAAACTCCAGTTCCGGTTGAGGCAATACCAGATGAGGGATCTTCGGAACCATATCAGAGTACAAACAGTATGTTCCACCTCTAATATTGGAAAACATTATTTTTCAACTCAAAGAATCAATTGAAAGAGAAAGGGCAACTTTTGACTATGAAAGAACTGTATTTTTATCCACCTTTCATGAGCTTCAACAAACCAAAACGGGGCCTCTATCTGAATATGAAAGAACCGCTTTCAAAACTGAGATTGCTAGACTCACGTCTAAACTGTATGCTTTGGCGACAAAAGTTCTCCGAGAAAGGGTTGCTAAGGCAGATACTCATAATCTGCTAGACAATATAGTTACTCCTATCAAAGATAGCAACCACAAACCAATCTCAGTTGAACCATCTACAACTAATTTAGATAGTTCCTCGTGCAAAGCCTACTTAGGTGTAATACCCCGGGTAAGTTCGTTAGTTAAATTCTAGTTCCGTTAAATATATTTAACTTTATTATTGAGGTTTAGGGTAAAATTTGGGTTAATTTATAAGATAAGGGTGTTTTGGTCATTAGTGCTAAGCTCAAGGACTAAAATTGTAAATTAGATTAGATATTACCCATTAGTAGTTCAGATATTATCACCACAGCAGATATTATCCAGAAAATCAGCTCATTGTGTGTGTATTTTGGAAGAAAAGAAGAAAGGAAGAAAAGCTAGGTTAAGGCATCAATTGGTGCACTTGGAACTGAATTCAGGTATGTTTCCTTTACAATTTATGTGTGTAATTGCTATTAGGTAGTTTCTATCGGAGTAGAATAACCGATTTCATGTTTAGGATTGATTCTGTCGATTTCTGGGTAAAAAGTAGCCAAGCCGACAGAGGTTTCCGAATAGATTGAAGGTATCAGGGTGGTTTTGTTGGTAGTGTCCGGATAGTGTTCTAAAGGTGTCCGGACGATTCTTGCATCCGGTAAGTTCCTATTTTCATTAGGTTTCCGGACGATTTTAGATACCAGATGGAGTCCGGATCACTGTGGTTTCCGGATGACGTCCGGATTAAACATGCTGTCCGGAAAGTTGGGGTTGTCCGGATTGGTTGTGTTGTCCGGAAAGCCCTGTTGTTCGTCTAGTTTTGGGTTGTCCGGAAACTTAGGCTGTTTGATCACTTTTTGAGATTTCTGATACTTTTGAACATCCAGTAGCCTGTGTTTTATTAACTATTGGATAGGGAATGAATGAGGACTGAATATACTGTGGACTCGACTTAAGTACGGGTTTGGGGGAAACATTTGGGGATTTGAGTTGTCTAAGAGTTCTTGGTCTACTAGGGAGATTTGTGTGTACGAGTTATAAAGAGAACTATGTATTTGATTTGTTACAGATTCTGTGAAATTGAAGTGAAAGCAGAGTTGTTTTGAGAAAAGCTTGGAGAACGTTTTGATAAGTCAAACAGGTGAGTTTTTATTTAAAATGTTTTCAACTGGAATACATATATGTGGAATGAGTGTAATAATGTGCATACTATGTTTATATGAGTATTACACTGCATGGGTGCTAGTTGGCCGGGCTTAGGACCGGTGAAAGTTGGATGTACAGAGGGACAGTGGTGTTGGCTGTATTTAGTACAGTGGTGCAAATTAATTAATTGGCTCGCAACCAATTAATATGGCCAAGAGAATGAGATGGAAAGATACATGATGCATGAGTTTTTATTGGTATTCCAATGTGAATTATGTGTATGATGTTGTGCAAATGGTTTTTAACTAACGGGGATTTTCTCACTAGACCTCAAGGTCTAACCCTCATTTTTGTTTTAAAAATACGTATTCCAGGTCGTGGATCGAGTAAGGGAAAATAAGAAGGTTAAACCGCGAATAGCTTTTGGAGGACTATGTAGTTGAAGACTATGATGTGTTTAGTAGACATAGCATGTTGTTAGTAATGATGTAATTTACTATGTAAACGTTTGTAATGATGTACTGAATGTTTGTAAAAGACTAGGGGACCGTATTTGTTATATAATGTATCTTTTGTTTTAACGACGTTATGCAATGTATGCTATTTGAACTATGTATGGGATTTCAGGTCGTTACATTAGGCGTGTCCTCCGATGAGCAAATGACAAGGCTTTGAGATTTTCAAATAAAGGTAAAGAGGTTCAAACAGATTTTTGTAACAGGAATCTCTCTGATTTTGAAAACCCTTTCGCTGTTGATTTCTTCCAAAGTCTAAATTGTTTCTCGTCCGACTCGGACAATGATGACAAATATGATACTGAACTCCGGTTTTCTGCATTCATGAATTCCACATATTGTCCAGATGATGAAATTCTAAGATTAACTTCGCATCTGAGCTTTCAAGTCGTGTTCAATTTCTCGATAACAGGAGTAAAACGGTATATGTTTACAAGGGTGAATGTTCTACGTCTGCCCCTCAAAAGGCTTCTGTGAACAAGGTTTCAGAATCAAAATCTAAAAGGTGTTCACAGAAACACCTATACTGGGAACTCTAGGAAAAGACAATCTTACTACTCAAGTTCTTCTGACAGTGAGCTTAATGATTCTTCAGATAATCATGTTTTTAGAAAAGTAAAAATGGTTTGGAGAAAGAAATCAACTACAGAAGACAGTGATGTAAACAAGTCTCATAATTCTTCTGTAGTTGATACAAAGTCATTTATTTCCAAGAGTGGTTCACCTGCTCATGTTTACCCCATCGCTAAGCTGATCAGTCTAAACTGAGCAAAGATATGTTGCAGTGATTGTGGAAAGAGTGACTTTGTGCATCCAAAGGTATGTGAATAACTGGTATGGTACATATAGTATCCCCAATCCCTATTTTAAAGCCAAGGCATCTAACCATCAAGGATCCATCAAAGCATGGATACCAAAACCTATCTAGTCTGTTTTGAAGGAATGTCATGTGTAACACAATTCAGAATATTTCTTTCACATGACAGCAATAAAAGGTTACGCCAATTTTGAGGGGGAGCATCAGGTATTTGACACATACATGAATTTTTCAGTGAATTCAAAGAACTGTGGTAATTCATTCTGGATAACTTACTTGTGTTTGTTATTCTCCAACTTTAACTTCCATGAATGTCGCGTGTTATATTTTCTTGATTCAGTTATTTTCATGTCTCATATGTTTCTTGATCTTTCGATGGAAATACACTCGCTTGAATTCCTATTTGTGTTTCCAAGTTCGTCATTTCAAGTTAATGATTCAACTCTTATTTGACATGTTAATTGTGACTTGTTCTTCACAATGAAAATCTATGTTCTTTGTTTGATTTTTGACCATAATGTGCTCAATGAGTCTACCTGTTTTAGCGCTTGATCTTGTTTACTGGAATTCTCTATTTTAAATAATTTTTATGACTTCTGATTACCTCAGATCAGAACTCGGACTTCATTTTTATGACTTCTGAAAAATTCTGTTCAGAACTCGTTCTAAAATGTTTTGACTTCTAAACACCTCAGTTTAGAACTCGTACTTCAATGTTTACTTAATTGATTTATTTGGTAAATGAAATGAGTGATAGGATTTATATTGTTTCTATGGTCTATCCAGAACCGAAAGGACCTACCCAAGAAACTCATCCATTTATAGACATCAGTGAGGGGTCTAGCTTGATAGATGACTTTGGAGTGAGAAGAATATGGTGAGGATGTGACAGGACTTAAAAGAATTATTGGTCCTTACCAAACCGAGTCAGTTATCCGGGTAACCACACAATCTATTCATTCTCGTTCTTTGGAGATGAATATTGAAACAGACATGGACCCAGTGTCGATAACTCGTGTCACCCCACCTAACCACTCAAGTATCTCACAAAAGATGCTTGTTTCATAAATGCACGGAGATTTAGCACATAATCTATCTATTTTTCACTCGGAGGTCTTAGATATTGAAAAAGGAAGACATCAGCTCTGGTCTCCGAACTTCATATTCTAATCACTGAGTCTATTGATTTTTAACTTGCGTCCCAGATTAAATCAAATTTTGAGCCAAGCAGATATAATTTACTTCTTTCACACATGCACGAGTCTTTGTGATTCCACTCGCATATCTTCGTGATATTGTCGGAACAGTTTGAGAAGTAATTTTTAAGATTTTACTTCAGTGATAACCGGAAGTCCTATCAAAGATACACCGATGCCAACTCTGAACATAGGCCACACAATTTTCTTAATTGTTGTGATAACAGTTACTTTTGTGTTTCTATGTTAGTTGATTACCCCATTTTGGTTACTTAACATCTTATCTGGTATTTTGCTACTCATCATTGTTGTCTTTGAAGTTACATGATGCTCAGGATGCTCCTATTCATCATAAGGGGGAGAAATGATACAGATTCAAAGACATAGATCATAACCATGAGGAGGAGAAACGTTATAATGTTTAAAGACCTAGATTATCAAGTTGAGGGGGAGTAAGCAAGAGTTGAGGGGGAGTAACTGTTATGATCTATGCAGAAAAGATTACAAGTGCATGGTTCTTCTCATCCCTTATCAAGAAGTGTTCGCAACAAGTTGATTCCTTCTTCGAGCATATTGGTTCCACAAATTCTGAAGTTTTTCAAAGCTAATTCAACTCGCGGTTCAAAGACGGATTCTTGATTTTTAACTGAAGTTGCGTTGTGGAATGTCACTGAATATCGTGATAAAGTTGAAACTATGAAGAGTAAGAGCTTTATTCAAGGGGATCTTGAAAAGACATGAAGACAAGCAACACTGAAGCGTTTCAAAGATTCAAGAGGGATAGAAGATCAAGACCTAAAGTTTTCAAGACTAATTTTTCCTTTATATAACTTTAGGGGGAGATTGTTAGGACAATAAAATTCCTATTAAATAGAAAGTTATATAAAGGTTTATATTTATTATTAAAGCATTGTAAAAGCCTTATTTATGATTAATGGGCTTAGATTAGCTTGATGGGCCATGGGATTTAAGCTTAAGCCCTAGGTATTTAAAGATGGTTTTCTAATCATTAGGTAAGTTCAATGAGATTAATCGTGCGTCTAATTGCTCAGAGAGAGAGAGAGTTTGTATTTCATTCCAATCTTGTAACTCTCTACAATCATTCAATAAAGCTTAATCTTTTCGTTGTTACATTGTTACTTGATCAAGCTGGGATCTACAAAACATTTAAAGTCACACTTCTAAATTCATAAAATCTTTTTGAAATTGAGAAGTGGTTTGAGATTGATATGAAAAACATTTAAGGTAAACGTTTTTCATGTTCGAAAGTCGTCCTTCTTTCAAACAATCTGAGATTAAAATTAGAAGATACTTACAGTCAGAAATGTTTGAGTTCCCCTTCAAATCATGATCAAATGATTTAAAATCATATAAGCTCCCCGTTAACATGTGCAAAAGATCATTATCTGAATAAAATTTGCACATAAAACAAGACTTGGATCCAAATATCCTTAATCATTAAAACGAGTTCTGAATTACTAGGATTGAAGTAAATTCAGAATTCATAGTCATTGAAGACCGAGTCATGATCTGAAATGATTAGAAGTCAATATCTCTGAAGTACGAGTCCTAAACTGAGATGTTTAGAAGTCTTAAAACAATGAAGGCTATGAATTCAAGTAACAATGGATTTGCAATGTAGATCTTGTATTGATTGAGAGAAAGATACAATATTAGAACCAAGATCCACTTTCTCTCTATACTCTCTCTCTAGTCATCTCTCTACAAGATACACTCTCACGTATGCCTTAGACTCTCCTTCTCAACTCCCTTACATCAAAGGTATTTATACCTTTGACTTTCACACACTATTACATTGACTTTGTCCCCTTTACAAGTATTACAAAACCTTTGACCATTGGTTGACTTCTACTAAATCTTGAATACATTTCTATGCACTAACAATCTCCCCCTATGGATTCAAGATTTAAAAATTTATGACAACAGCCTTCAACTCTTTGTGATATTCAGATCTTCAACACTTTCAGCTCTTTGACATATCTCAGACGAATCTTCAAATAAGCTGTATCTTTAAAAATCACTTTGACTGCTTTAATCCTCATCTGGCTCTTCAAGATCAAATAGTCATCAAGTCTCGGATCATAAACTTCAAATATTTGTATCATTGATCAAAGTCTTCAAAACAAAATCTTCATATCTACGAATCATTGTTGACGGGTGTCGAGTCCGGCAAATAATAAGATTTATAAAATTACTCCTATTACCTCTAAAACACAATAAATTGTGATAATGGTAAGTAGGGTCGTCTCCTCAGGAACTCGGTGTTAACCGTGAGTCCAAGACGTAATCATGTGCAAACTCATCGAAAACATTATATATAAAAAAGGGGGTGGTTTATAAAAAGTTTAGACATGCAACAACCAAATAAGGATTTAAAAATTCGATAAAAATAATTCTAGCAATGAGTAGAAATCAACTACTTGCTTGGATAATGTATTAGAGACTTAATCGGCAATATTTTTTCAAAAGAATTCGGAGTGGCTTTAAACTATGATACGCACCAAAGTTATGTTGATTCTAAAAAACATGACTATCACGAGAAGCTCGATGACTAGCCTCTAGCTAGCTAAATAAATCAAGTCACGGACTTAGATTCAAATGCTAGCCGCATTAAAATTCAACCAACTTACCACCCTTGATTAATAATCGAAGCCGATTATTATGATCAAATTATGTAACCTTACAACACTATAATTCAATAAAATATTGAATATAGATATTGGTTGCTACCTTCTTAAATCAATGAACAATTACGGATTCAAAGAATTAACTAGCCATTCGAGTTTAAATTAAAGAAAACGAGGGATCCAACTCGAAATAATTAACAAAAACTCGAAGATCAATATAATCAAAGGTTACATAAACGAATTCTAATGATGTTAAAAACCTAATTAAATCTCAACATATCCAAGCTTTCGAGGTAGATTACATACCCATTGCTAGAAATAGTAAACTAGCTACTCAAATCTAACAATAGAAAATCGAAATAAAATTACAAAGCTTGAGAATTGATGAAGTAATTCTAAGATATGAAATATATTTTAGATTAAAGAATGGGTATGGGTGTAAATTTTCCTTGAGATGGTTGTAGTGACGACTTGGTTATTCACTTTGTAGTACGAATGTCTATAAAAAGCCCGATCTCTCGAAAATGGATTTTTATAGACCGGTCCTACAAAATGCCCGTAAAGTCACCATTATTAGAAATAATGGTAACATCCAAGTGTCGTGTACTAATCTCAAGTTTAATTCACACCCACACCCAAAGAGGTGGTTAGCTCATACTAAAATTAAAAGACATAATAAAAGAAAAGAAATACGAAGTAACTACTTTCATAAAGTTAATACGAGAAATAAAATACGGAAAGTAAGTACAGAATTAAATACAGAATTTAAAGTGTTACACTTCAAGCCTAAGACTTGAAGTGGTTGTTGGAAAGTAAGTAACTTGAGAAATGAGAAACTAAACTATTCTAAGAGAAATGAGAAACTGATTAACTTTGGACGAACTTTCTTCTTCAACTACGCCTTCTATTTATAGTAATGGCAAGAGATGGGGGGTCCTTGAAATGCGTGCCCCTCTTATCTTCTCCATAGCAACTTGATCAGCATTTGGGCGGTGGGAAAAACTTCTGGAGTGCCCCCAGTGTGCACAATGGTTTTTCCTGTGTGTCCGCTGTGGGCAGTGGTTGTATACAAAATATCTCAAAATCAGCTTTTTACATTAGATTACATCTTTTCACAAATAAATATCAACTCGAATTAATAGGGGTAGTTTAAACATCTAATTAACATTATTTTTAAGGTAAATTTGATATAAAATGTATATAAAATTGGCACTTATCAAATTCCCCCACACTTAGATCATTGTCCGTCCCGACAATGACTTAAGTTAGCACGTGGTATAAAAATCGAATCCACGGGAGTGTCAACACATATAGCATTTCATGAACTCAAGATTTGCAACTTAGCATCAATTATAGCACATACCAATTAAAAGAGACATAAGCTAATCTCGAGAATGCTCACAATGAGATAATTAAAACAACACTCAATTCACTCATTGGGTTCAAAGTGTATCGCTCAAACCGTCACTACGCTAGTATGTACCTACCATAAGCTTGAAAAGTCTCTCACCCTCCACTACTTGGATATAATACATGCATATAAATCAAAAGGGCTTTTTAAAGGGTTGTAGGCTTTGGGTAAGGTAGAGATATAATTTGGGAGAAGTGGCTAAAGACCTTACACCAATGGAGAAATCGGTTCTTTGACATTGATATTATTATTTTTTCAACAAAGTACTTTAGATGAAGCACATTTCCCTTTGGATGATAAAGAATAGAGACTAAACGCTTATAATTAATCTTATCATCACTTTCGTCGTCTTTCTTTCTTTCTTTATTATTATTATTATTTTTTTTGACGACATATTTTTTTCTTTCTCACATCTTTCTTTTTATTTTTTTTCTTTCCCACCGTGTATATGTCCTATTTTTTAGCATATGGGAATACCGAGACACTCCATTGATGATTGGTCGGGTGAGTCGTGTTTGGATCGGTTTATGATGTGTGTGACAAAAGAAATAGGCTAAGGCTCAAAGTGGTGTACAAAAAGGGTAGTAATAACATAAAGGTAGGCTTAAGGCTAATGGGTTAACAAAATGAGCAAACGATGGCCTTTATCATATTTATTAGCATGTAAATATCACTGATGTGTTCATCCGGAAACTCATCAGTGATCGGTTTTGGCTCTCCATCCGATACTAGGCGGATAAGGTGGTCGGCTACAAGATTCTCGGCTCCACTCTTATCCTTTATCTCCAAGTCAAAGTCTTGGAGTAAGAGAATCCACCTTATCAATCGTGGTTTTGCATCTTTCTTCTTTAACAGGTATTTCAAAGGTGCATGGTCAGAAAATACAATCACTTTAGTGCCTAGCAAATAAGATCTAAACTTTTCTAAGGCAAAAACATCCGCTAGTAACTCTTTTTCGGTGGTTGAGTAGTTGCATTGTGCACTATCGAGTGATCGTGATGCATAATATATTACATGAGAGTTCTTACCATTTTTCTATCCCAATACCGCCCCAACCGCATGATTGCTAGCATCGCACATGATCTCAAATGGCAATTGCCAATTTGGAGGTTGGATGATAGGGGCGGAAGTAAGCATATCTTTCAACAAATCAAACGAACTCTTACATACCTCATTGAAGTCAAAGTCTACCTCTTTTTGTAGGAGCTCAAATAGGGGTCGAGTGATCTTGGAAAAGTCTTTGATGAAACGCCTGTAGAAACCTGCGTGACCGAGAAAAGAACGGACCTCTCTAACACTCGAGGGGTAAGGTAAGTGTTAGGGTCAATATTTGTTGTATTAAAGTTCAAGGGGCTAATTGTAATAGTTTATTTTGAGCCTAGTTAGTGAACGGGCCATGGGCTTGTTAACCACGGGCCTGCCATATATAAAGTGTACTAGCCTTAGAAAATAGGCTAGTTGTCTTTATTGCTTTCCTACTCCTAATTGTAAACTCTCTGAATTATTGAAAGCTAATAGGTATGACCGGTTGAAATCATAACCATTGTGTTCATATCTATTGATTTCATTGTTCGTTGCACGATTATGAGACTCTCAATTGGTATCAGAGCAGACAGACAGAATTGATTCAAAGTTCTCATATTGAATTCTGGTAAGTTTTCTATTTTTTCACGTCTGTGTTCTTATTTGAAAATCAATTCTTTGATTCTGGTAAAATTGATCGATTTCGTTTATTGAGTATTGTTAGTATCATTGCTATTAGTGATTCTACAAGTTTTCATAATCTATCTCGATCGTTTAAGTGGTTTATTAAGCAAATCAAAGTTCAAAAGTTTTGAGTGTGTTCTTGATAAAAATCATATTTTAGCCATCAAAACGTGTTGTTTTTGCTTCAAAATCGAATTGGGTAGTGTTATTTTTGTGTTTGGAAGTGTTTCTAATCTTTCAGGAACGTTTTTGAGCAACCCTAAGTGATTCCCAATCGATTTCATCACTCCAGCCGTTGTTTCCGGGTAAACCAGCCGTTCTTTCCGGATACTTGCAGCGGTTTCCGGACGTTTGTGTTATCTCTTTCTGGGTACGTTCATTTTTCCGGGTAAGTCCTTTAAACTCCAATCTTTCCGGGTACTTTGTTCCGGAAACCCAAAGTATCCGGTGAAGCAATTTATCCGGACAACTCTAGGTATCCGGTAATCAATTTCATCCGGAAACTCATCCTATCCGGTAAGTGTTTTATTCGGAAACTCCTTTCACCCGGTAAGTATTGCTTTTAGTCATATCATCCGGACACTATTTTCTTCCGGTAACCTCTTGTTATCCGGAAACTATAGTTTATCCGGATTCTTTGTGTTATCCGGAAACTTCTGTGATTTTGAACTGTTTTCACTTAATCTGATCCGGACACTTCCAGATCAGACTTCTTATCCGGATTCCTATCCGGTAAGTTCATTTCAGTTGAAATCTTACCTGTTCCTAGTTCAAATCAGTCGTAGAACCTACGTTAGGATATCACTCATAGTGCCTTGCGTTAGGTTTTCACTTTGAATCAATCACCTGTCTGACGATTACTCTAGTGCAACTAAAGATGACTTCACGCGACGCTCTTGCCATCGGCACCGACTCCAAACCTCCTTGCCTCTACCCAGGAGAGTACAGCCAGTGGCGGGACAGATTTATGCTTTTCATAGAGTCAAAGGATAACTTTGAGTTTATCTCACGAGCTCTTAAAAATGGTCCAATCCCTTGGCCAATGAGGACTATAGCAGCAACTGCAGAGGTTAAAGAACATTCCGTGAAAAAGACTCTCACCAAAATGTATGACGACGAAAGAGGCATGCTCGAGGGAGAAAAGTGTGCTAAAAGATATATTGTTCAAGCTCTACCCAACACGATCTACACTGCCATCGACAGCTACAAAGACACAGCGAAGGGCATGTGGGATCAAGTGGCAAAAATGATGCGTGGGAGTGCTGTCAGGATCAACTGAAGATCAACAGCGCCATAACCAAGTTCGATGGGTTTAAGCAGCGCACCGGCGAATCTCTCACCCAGGCCTATGAACGTTTCTGTCTACTTCTGAATGAGCTTAACAAGAATCAGATCACTCGCTCCAACACGGAAAACGCGCTCATGTTTCTCAACAATCTGTTACCAGAATGGAAGACATTTGCTTCTCATGTCAAGTACAATAATCTGATAGAGAAAATTGGCATCAATGAACTCTATGAGACGCTTCTACAAGATGAAGATCAAGTGAATGAACTTCTGAGAAGAAGACTGCATCAAAGCCAGCTGCTGATCCATTGGCCCTCATGTCTTCCAAACGAGGCAAATCTTTTGGCCGTCATTCCAAACGAGCTCAAGAGCCAAGTGATTCTGAGCCCGAATCTGAAGAAGATAAAGGAAATGACTCTGATCCTGAACTTACTGCCTTGAAGAATGCTATGGCTTTCATCTCCATATCCTTTCAACAACAGAAGTTCTTTAAGAAGCCGACGTCCAATAATTAACGCTACTCCACCTCCTCCAACAAGCGTCATGATTATAAGGACATATATGAAGGGAAGAAGAAAGTTGACGAGTCTGACAATTCTGACAAGAAAGAGAAGAGGGAAAAAGATGACCGCAAGAAGAAAGACGAACCTGTGACGTGCTATAATTGCAGGAAGCTCGGTCATTTTGCTAAAGATTGTCAGCAGCCTGTTGTAAAGAATTCTCAATATTACAAGGTGAAGCTTGCACTGATAGAACAGAAGGAAGATGGAGAAGCTCTACTTATTGAAAACGACTACTGGTTGGGTCGTTCTGATGATGAAGAAGAGTCTGGAGGTGCTGATGCTTTCATGGGATATCATTCCCCTGCTGAAGAAGTCAAGACAAAGCCGTGTCAGGTATGTGAACCTATTTTTTTAGAACTTTCTGACCGAATGTCACCTCTAGCTGAACGAACAAATTCCTACAAGGCCACTATAAATGAACAACAGCTTGAGATTATATCACTATCTGAAACGCTAGATGTTCAATTGCCAATAACTGAGAAATACAAGTCTGAAAATGCTATGTTAAAAGAAAAATGCAAAAATCTTTCCCTAGCACCTAAAGACTTAAGGGCCAAAATATCTGACCTACAGTCACAGCTTGATCAGTGTAAGAATGAGAACGCAGAAATTGTTTATCAATGCTATGCTCTTCAAATTCAGCACAAGGAGTCTGTCGCTAAAATTCTTGATCTTGAATTAAAACTCCACAAAAGAGGTCAAACTGATCAGGCCATCCATATGAATAAACCCAAAGAGTTCACGTATTTTAACAAAGAGTGGGGAATCGGATACGACAACCCACACTATTTGCAAAAGGGTTTTGTCAACAGACTGACACTGTATGATTTTGGTTGCCTTGGTATAGCTAAAACATATCCGGAATATGAAATTATGTGGACTGGTCCTCTTAAACCTGAAAAGGAAGAGGAAACTGAGGAATACAAGCGCACTAAAACGTCTAAAATGCAACTTCCTTTCTGTTATGAACCTTTGAATTATTCTTATCAAAAGGACAAAAAGTACCTCTCGAATGACTACTTTGATGGCTATAAGGTTGTGACGCCCAAGGATTCCTCCAAAAAGGATGAGGACCAAGCAACCGAGCCCAAGACTGAGACGGATGAGTTCAAGCTCTATGTTCCCCCTCTCATCTTGGAAGCAAAGATAGTCGAGTTGGAGGAGTCACTCGAGAAAGAAAGATCAAATTTTCAAAAGGAAAAGCAAGCGCTAATCGCTGAACTTGAGAAACTCAAATCTGAGAAAACCGAAGCTGTGTCGGACGAGGAAAAGGAAACTCTTCGATGTGAAATCAATAAGCTCTCATCGAAACTGTCTGCCATGACAAGAGAAACGATGAAAGAGCATATGATAAATGGTCAACTCCAAGTGCAGCTTGACCTGCTCCAAAATGCGAAGCAGATTTCACCCGAACTTTCCTCTAACTCATCAGACACATCCTCGTGTAAAGCTTTCATAGGAAATATCTCTTCACAAGAAAGTAAAGTTTCTCAAGATGAGTGTGTTATAAGGAACTTAAACTCTGAATTTTCAAACGCTTCCGCACCAAATTCCTCAAAACACACTGACACAAAGTGCTCCTCGCCTTCCTCGACCGATCCAAGTCCTGTGAATTCGGAAGTTGACTTTTCTGAATATATGAACTCCGAAGGTAATTCTGATGGAGAGTTTGAGTCGTTTCTTCCTTGGTCTTCAAGTTAAACAACTGTCGACCGGAATATTCATAAACCAGTCTAAGTACATCCGGGATATTCTTCGGAAATTCCAGATGGAACAGTCCTCACCGATGAAAACTCCCATGGCAACCAATACAAAGCTTCACGCCGATCCTCACGGAAAGGATGTGAACACTAAATTGTATCGGGGAATGATCGGTTCTTTGATGTATCTAACCGCTAGTAGACCGAATATTATGTGTTCAACCTTTTTATGCACCCGATTTCAATCAAAACCAAAAGAGTCTCACTTAATAGCTGTTAAACGAATTTTTTGTTATTTACGTGGTACTGCTGATCTTGGCTTGTGGTACCTGAAAGAGACAGGTTTTGAGCTATCCGCTTATTCTGATGCGGACTACGCGGGCAGCATGATGGACCGAAAGAGCACATCGGAGCATGTGCAATTTTTGGGAGATAGTCTGGTGAGCTGGGCGTCCAAGAAGCAGCAGTGCGTTTCTACTTCAACTATTGAGGCGGAGTACGTGGCCGCCACGAGCTGTTGTTCTCAAGTAATCTGGATGCGGACGCAACTCAAGGACTACGGCTTCACGTATGTCAAGGTGCCTATTTACTGCGACTCAAAGAGCGCCATTGCCATATCCAGCAACCCGTTCCAACACACTAAGACCAAGCACATCGACGTTCGGTATCACTTTATCAAGTATCACGTTGAAAGAGGTACAGTCGAACTCTACTTTGTAAGTATTGCGCATCAGTTAGCAGACCTATTTACAAAACCCTTGGACGAAAAACGTTTTAATACTCTTGTGTCCAAGTTAGGTATGCTAAATCTGAAGTCTTAATCCGATTGTGTGCCCGTTACAAGTTCCATACATCTACGAGTAACTGTCTACTCATCATCCGGTGTTTACACTCCTGATGATTGAGCGTACACTTTCTCGCACTTGTATTCTACTTGTTTCAGTTACATAGTTAGATTAAGCCTCTGTATTTATTAGGTAGATTTCGTTTGTTTCCTTTCTTTCTTCGTGTGTTTCCTTTTCTTTCATACTGTCGTCGAATTTTATTTGTCTATATCTGTGCTTTCACAAAGTGTTCATGTGTTCAGGGGGAGCACACACCGGTATCAGATAAGTTCACTCAATTGTTGAGGGGGAGCGTCACACACAATTTTTCTTAAATATGTTAAAAAGTTTTTTTTTAGTGTGTGGACACTTCCGTGTGGATTTCAACTAATGATCATCATTTTAGGGGGAGCGACACAATGTTTCTCTTTAAGCGTCTAAAAGTTTTTTTTGTGTGTCGGACTCTCCACTGCACTATCCGAGGGGGAGCAAGGTTTTCCCCATGCTACGTTTGAGGGGGAGCGAGAGAAAGTTTTTTTTACAGTCCTAATTTTTGCAAAAAATTTCAAAGACAGGACAAGTTTTGTGAAAATCCCAATGTATCCGGACAGGTAACCGGAAACCCTATCTTTTCGGATAGGTTTCCGGACCGGGTCCTTATCCGGGTTGGATAGGATCCCGAATACCTCACCTGGACTCATGGCCTATATATAAGCATCTGGATTCCTTGTCCTTCATTTATCCGGAAAATCCCACAATAAACCCTAAACCTCTCAACTTCTTTCTCTCTCGTTCGGCTCCACTCAGTTCACACAACTTTCACCCATTTTCGTCCCGAAATCAGGTATGATGTTCTAACCTCAATCTCGATCATTTTTAGCTACGCTTCAAGCACTCAGATGCACAACTCAACCAAGGATTTGGTCAATTGATTGAGTCTGAAACCCCTTTTTGAGTTTATTCAACTTCGGGTCGTTTCGGTAGTATTTAGGTCGATTTAAGTTATTCTTTGTGTTTATCTGCTATCATCGACACTTTGTGCATCTTTTGATATGTATTCGAGCCCTTATTTTGATCGATTGGTATATTTGACGGTTCTCCGGACACATCCATCGTGTCCGGAATCTATCATGCTGATGATACTTTGTCCGGTAACACTCATAAATCTATATAATTTGTCCGGAAATACACAACTTCCGGAAACCTAGTTGTCCGGAAACCTCAGGGTTTCCAGTAAGTTCAACTACCGGATTGTTGATGTGTCCGGTATCTTCGATTATCCGGAAACCCCAGTCAACCGGAAACCATTTTGTCCGGTATGTCCACTTTGTCCGGAAACGCTCATACTATCCGAAAATATGTTATTGTCCGAACACCTTTTGTCCGGATACTTGTGTTGTCCGGAAAGTTTTGACATTAAATAGTTTTATCCGGATACTCCTGTGTTGTCTATCCAGTACCTGTTTTGTCACTGCCAGTCCTCAATCTGTCTCATATTGAGCCTACTATTACTAAGGTACGTGCCGACACTTGTTCATACGCCTCCATTACTAACTATGGTTCTTTTACAGATTTTACATGGCGGATCAGGAACAAAATCCACAAAACCCCGGCGAGCAAATTCCTCAAGAAGATTTCATAGATGAGGCAACTGATAACGCCTTGGTCGAACCTGACCATGGCACCAAGATAGAGCCTAACAACCATCACCTGGACCCGGCTCAGTTCCGATCACAACCACAACACTGTGTGCTTGTGGATATTCTAATGCGTTACCCTCTCCATGAGGCCCTCACTGTTACAGCCGCCGTCCCACTCCTGTACGTTCTTCAATTATGGCTCACTGCACGAGTCGTCACGGCAGGAAATTTACAGACGATCACAGATCGATAACCAACCTTTCACGCTCACACCTGACACCTTCCGCCGCCTACTTTCACTTCCTGAAGCCAACGCCGGCGGACACCAAGGCTATGACCCCGCGGTCAATGACCAGACTCTGTGTGCTCAAGTACGCGCCCTCGGTTACAACCACGCTATCGATCGACCTTCTTCCTTCAACCGCAAGTATATGGCCCCCATCTGGTACACCCTGTTTACGATTCTGAACAGGTGTCTTACATCCAGATGGAACGGCATCGACCAGTGCACCGACGACTTCCTGAGATTATTTCATGCCGTGTGTTACAACCTCCACGTCGACGCTGCAATGATCATCTGGCGAGAGTTAGTTGCCGCTATCCGTCAAATTGGAGGAACTAAGCAAAGGAAATTCCTCCTCTACCCTCGTTTCCTTTCACTGGATGTGCGATAACATATGGACGCCAATCCAGCCATACCGCGACGCCTAAACCATCCGGTATGTCCTCATCACCACCTGCAATATATGGTAATCCGTAACCCGTCCAACGCCATTGCCATGCCCATACCTGAAGCCCTTCTGGCTCACGCGGATCCCGCTGCACCGAGTGTGGTAGCTTATAGGCAAGAGTTAGGGAATCCCATGGTCCAGCCAGCGCCGGAGGGACCTACCCAGGGACATAGGCCTGAGGGACGTGAGGGTCCTAGGACAAGAGGAGGAAGGGCCCGGGCAGCTGGGGCTCCCGGGCGGGGTGTGTTAAGAATTCGTGGGAGGGGAACCGGAGCGAGAGGTGTTGTGGATTCGCGTCCCAGTTCTAGCCACCAAGTTGAAGACGCGTTATCTGAATCCACAGATTCTGATACTGACCGTGCCATGTGCGCATCCCTAATACCTCACGGTATCGGACCAAACCCGGATTTTACCGAAGGCATCCCACTTGACTCACCTACCACTTCTTCTCAACCTGCTAGGAGACCCGAGGGAGTATTAGGTGATGAATTAGATCATGTAAGAAGGAGGGAAATGCGTTCGAAAGCGAACCAGGAAAGATTGAGCCGTAAAGATAACGAGGCTCCTAAGCAACCCCAACCGAGCGATATCCGGGTAGCCACATCTGCTATCCCGTCTCATACGTTGGGACGGGGTATTGAAGAAGCCTCCGTGGACCCAGCGGAGCAATTGCACAACCCCCTTATCCACTCATCCGTCTCTCAAAAGATGGATGTTTCAGTTTCTCACGGGGATCAAGCATAACTTCCACCGGTCTCTCAATCGGAGAGTACTGGTGTTGAAATAAGAGACCAGCAACCCCCAGTCTCGCCTTCATTTCGTGCACCATAGAGTCTAGAGCCATTTGAAATTGAACATTCTTCGGCTAGGACACATGATGAGGAACACCAAATCGAGATTCTTCGTGACTCGATCGAAACGTCTGTAGTGTCTCCATCAGGCGGAACACGAGGATCGGACGGAAATCCTACCACAGCTACCGAATTGCCAACTGTGAACGTAGGTGGCTCTGCCTCTAAGGTAGATACCTCAACGGGTGTTCTAAGTGACCCCGGTATTATATTACCCGACTTTGTGTCACAAGGGTCCCTGGACAGAATTAAGGTAGATACCTCAAGGCTGTCTGCGAGGCAATGGAGCACCATATCACCGACGAGCTCATCAGAATTAAGAGCTTAATCAAAGGAAAATAGAAGATCGTCGACGCTGAAACCGCACCTACACCTCCATCGGCTCCTGCTCAGCCTACATATTCGGTGGACACCCTAAAGACGATGCTTCTCACCCAACTGCTCCAACAATCCGACACCGTCGCCTCTATCGAAGCAGACCTGCTATCCGTTCTGAAATCCCAGGTCACTACTCCTTCATCATCCATTACCACTCGATTGTATACCCTTGACTCGACTCTTAAAGACTTCAAACAAGCGCTCACAACGCTGTCCGAGAGAGTCCGTTCACTCGAAGATACCTGCAAGAGTCAAGCAGGCGGTCTGCAACGCAAGCACGATGATCGGGATGATCCTGATCACCATGAGGGGGAGAAAAGACTAAGACCAACCGAGACCGCTTTGATCTTCTCTGAAATGACTACTGTGGTTCAACAGGAACCCTCAACTGCGGCAACAACAACAGAAGTACCTGAAGCCAAGTTACCTTTAGCCGAGATGGTAATTGACATGGATATCTCGGATAACGAAGACCCGACGGTTGAAAAGCATGAGGGTTCAACACATGAACTGGTCACAGACGACACATCAGTTAGATCGATACTGATATGATTGATCCAGACTGCGAGACCAACCTGGAAACCGAAGATGCATGGTATGAAAAAGCCGCCAGTGCCGCAAACTTCCAGGTTAATTTGGTCTTCCCTACTGATGAAGACGACAACGTAGATTACAACCAGTTTCTGCTCCAGAATTTGTATAGTACCCCCGTTCACTCAGCTCAAGCCGCCGGAACTTCAACAAGACCCGAAACTACAACTGCCGATATTCCGACATCTCCTCAGCAACCGACAGCTTCTGATCTCCCTCCTCCTCAACAGCAACAAATCCGTTGGGAGAAGATCACGATATTTATTCCTCACCTAGAGGAATCCCTGAAGAAGTTGTACGTCCACAAGCTACGCCCAATTGAGCCAACCTTCTGCCTTGGTATTTACAGTTCCAACCCCGAATACCAACGCCGGTACATAAGCACAATGAGGTGGTGTCTACCAATTAGCCAAGTCCGAACCAAGCATCAAATCACCGAAGTGCTCAACATCCAGTCAAGCCGCATTATGAAAGTCGTTTATCCTGTTTTCACTGTCTGACGCAAAGATGGGAATGAATGGAGATTTTCTGAAGCCGACTTCCAGCACCTTCGACCGTTCGACTTCTTGGTAATTCTGAAAGACCTCCGCACAAGAATTATCCGACCGCTTCCTGTAACTAAAGCGCTCGATGCTGTTCGTCGATTCCTGGTCCGTACCATCATGATGTCTTATCTCACGGACTTCCAAATGGAAATCGAGAACAGAGCCAATAAGGTAAACTTGTTAAAGCCGAATCTGAAAACTCCCGAGTTGAAGATGTATCCCGAGAACGCACTGCTTCTGGAACCAGAATTTGGGATAGTCTACATCAACGAACAGAAAGAAAAGAGATTTCTGCGATTCAGTCAGGTAGACAGATTCTGTGACGACACACTCTTCAAAGTCCAAAATGCTCTTCGCAAAATCATTTCTTATGAATCGGAAAATCAGAAGGTTTCGTATGTTCCGAACTCAAATGAGATAACTGCACGAAACGCCTTAGAAGTGGTTGAAGAACGCATCGACTATCGTCGCGCTATCCGAATGTTCGAGGTACACTTTGTGCTCCGTAAAAGATATGTCTACAACTGGCGCGAACTCGAACTACAATACAAAGGGGGAGATTGTTAGGGTCACTATTTGTTGTATTAAAGTTCAAGGGGCTAAATGTAATAGTTTATTTTGAGCCTAGTTAGTGAACGGTCTGTGGTCTTGTTAACCACAGCCCCGCCATATATAAAGTGTACTAGCCTTAGAAAATAGGCTAATTGTCTTTATTGCCTTCCTACTCCTAATTGTAAACTCTCTGAATTATTGAAAGCTAATAGGGATGACCAGTTGAAATCATAACCATTGTGTTCATATCTATTGATTTCATTGTTCGTTGCACGATTATGAGACTCTCAGTAAGGATTTTATGACATTTATTTTCGCTTTGTCAACCTCTATTCCCCTTTCTGAGATAACATGACCAAGTACTATTCCTTGATTTACCATGAAGTGACATTTTTCATAGTTCAAGACTAATTTGGTTTCAATGCACCTCTTTAAAATTTTGGTCAAGTTATCTAGACACACACTAAATGAATCACCATAGACCGTGAAGTCGTCCATAAAAACTTCGATAATGTTCTCAACATAATCAGAAAATATACTCACCATACATCGTTGGAATGTCGTCGGTGCATTGCAAAGACCGAAAGGCATCCTTCGGTAGGCGAATGTACCCAAGGGGCATGTAAACGTAGTCTTTTCTTGGTCTTCTCTTGCGACCGGAATCTGATGGAAACCTGAATAACCATCCAGAAAACAATAGTGAGTACGACCGGCTAACCGTTCTAACATTTGATCTATAAAGGGTAAGGGGAAGTGATCTTTCTTAGTTGATGCATTAATCTTACGATAATCAATACATACCCTCCACCCGTTTTGAAAACGAGTGGGCACCAACTCACCTTCGACATTCTCTACCACAGTAATGCCGGTTTTCTTGGGTACTACCTGTACGGGGCTCACCCACTTGTTGTCGGAGATTGGGTAGATCATGTCGGCATCCAAAAGCTTCAATATCTCCTTCTTTACCACTTACATCGTATGTGGGTTCAATCGTCGTTGCGCCTCTCGAAAGGGCTTATACTCTTCCTCTAGTAGAATCTTGTGTTGGCATAGTGAGGGACTAAGACCTTTAATGTCAGTGATGGTCCATCCGATTGCTCTCTTGTGCTCTTTCAACACCTCAACCAATGCTCCTTCCTCTTGAGATGACAAGGTGGCGGATATAATCACAGGTAGTGTATCCTTGTCTCCTAAATAAGCGTACTTCAGATGCTCCGGTAACGGCTTCAATTCTAGCTCGGGTGCCTGTTCAACAGAAGGTAGAAGTCTAGTGTGAGATAAAGGCAAATCTATTTTAGATACCTCATACCTTGGCTTTGGTGCTCGCCTTTTTTTCATCCAAGTCACCAATTCTGCAAATTCATCATGAAGCTTGTACTCTTGAGCAAGCTTTTTCAAGTTTCCATTAGTCAAATCTCTGTCTAAAATCAGTTCTAACACATCCTCATTAGATAAATCAAACATAGTGTCAGATAAGGACTCAATAATATCAACAAAACATAATGAAGAGACACCACTCGGATATCGCATGGCGTCGTATATATTAAACTTAATTACCTCGCCATCAAATTCCATTGTCAAATTACCATCATGAACATCTATCTTGGTCTTAGAGGTTTTCAAAAATGGTCTACCTAGCAAAATCATACCGTTCTTAGAGGTATTATTCTCCTCCATGTCTATAGCATAAAAATCTGATGGAAAGACCAATTCGTTCACTTGAACAAGTACATCCTCTAATACCCCTTTTGGGTAGACCGTCGACCTATCCGCTAATTGGATTACCACACCAGTTGGCTTTAGGGGTCCTACATTCAAAGATGAGTAAATGTCATATGGCATAACATTGATTGATGCCCCCAAGTCCAACATTGCTTGATTGACCGATACATTGCCTACCTTACATGGTATGGTAAACATGCACGGGTCGTTACACTTTGGTGGTAACCGCTTTTGCAAGACGGCGGACACATTTTGGCTCATGCTTATCTTTTCATTCCCTTTTAGTTTCCTTTTATTAGTGCAAAGCTCTATAAGAAATTTAGCATATCTTGGAACTTGTTTTATAGCATCTAAAAGAGGGATGTTTACCTGAACTTTCCGGAAAGTGTCAAGGATCTCCTTCTCTTCGCTTTCCCGCTTGGTCTTCTCGAATCGGCTCGGGAATGCCGGTGCTTGCACGATTACTTCAGGTGTCTTCTTTGTCGCTTCATCATCTTTGGCATCTTTCCCATTCGAGGTGGATGCCTTAATCTCCAACTCATCTTCTACATCTTTAGCTTTTTCCTTCTTCTTAGCACCGTCTTGGAGTTCCTTCCCGCTCCTCAAAGTCATAGCACTTACATTCGCGTTCGGGTTGGTCTCCGTTTGAGAATGCAACTTGCCTTTGTTCACTAGTTAACCCACAGTGCTCCGAAGATCTTGTATGCTCGCTTGCGTGTTTTGAGATTCCTGTTGAAGTTTAGCCATGTTAGTAGCTAAAGATTTCACAATATCCTCAAGAGACATACCTGACCCGCTAGGGGCTTGAGATGACATTTGTTGTTGTGGTTGAAATGGTGCCCTTGGTTGCCGAAAGCCGGATGGTTGACTGAATTGTTGTTGAAATCCGGGTGGTGCTTGGAATTGTTGAAATTGTTGAGGTCGTTGGAAAGGGGCTTTTGGTTGAAACTGTTGACCTTGACCTTGACCTTGCTTCGGGGCGTAGCTCAAGTTGGGATGTTGTTTCCAACCGGGGTTGTAGGTACTCGAGAATGGATCAAACGCCCGATTGTTGGAATGTTGGAAATTGCTACCCCCGATGGCATTTACTTGTTCTTCTTCTTCATGCAAAGTCGGTCATGCATCGGTGGGATGTGCCACTGATGAGCAAAATCCGCACATTTTAACTTGAGGCACATTCCCCATAGCAAGCTGTTTCACAAGGTTAGTCAAATCAGTAATCTTAGTTTCTAGGGATTTAACGTGTACCTCACTAGCGCCTCGACCAACGTCACTTCGAGCTCCAAATTTCTTGGAGTTTTCCGCCATTGTATCTATCAAAGTCCTCGCTTAAGTTGGCATCTTGTTCACTATCGCTCCCCTGCTCGTGGCATCCATCATCTTCCTCTCCATCGGTAGCAAACCTTCATAAAAATATTGGATTAGTAATTGTTCGGAAATACCGTGTTGAGGGCCACTTACACAAAGGCGCTTGAAGCGCTCCCAATACTCGTAGAGAGACTCCGTGTCCTTTTGCTTGATTCTACATATCTCCCTCCTTAGCCCGTCGGCTTTGGATACGGGGAAGAACTTGTCAAGGAATGCTCTCACCATTTGTGCCCAAGTAGTGATAGAACCTGGTGGTAGATAGAAAAGCCACTCCCTAGCTGCGTCAACTAGGGGGAGCGGGAATGCCTTTAGCTTTAGGTTCTCCACGGTGGTGCCTTGCGGCTTCATCCCCAAGCATACCATGTGGAACTCGGTCATGTGCTTGTACGGGTCTTCATTAGCTAAACCATGAAAACGAGGTAGTAAGTGAATTAAACCAGTTTTAAGTTCGGTACCTACCTCTTCCATCGGATATGTGATGCAAAGAGGTTGCTCATCAACGTTGGGTGATGCCCATTCCCTCAAAGTGCTCTCGGGATTTGCCATGTCCTCTTTTTACTCGTCTTCGGTCTCGGTGACCGGTTCTTCTTTTTCCAAGTGAGGCTTTCCTTCTTCAAAATGCAACTCTTCCTTATCGCTCTCTGAATCTGTAGACAACTCAATATCTTTCCAGATATTGAGCTCCGGTGAAGAAGTCGACTCGCCTTGCTTCTTTCGAAGCTTAGCTTGCTTCCTTAACTTCTTGGCGGTTTTCTCAATTTCTGGATCAATTGGGATTGGTGAACCTGCACGAAAAGATCTTGGCATAAACAGTTAAACTTTTCCGAGTCCCCGACAACGGCGCCAAAAATTTGACGGGTGTCGAGTCCGGCAAATAATAAGATTTATAAAATTACTCCTATTACCTCTAAAACACAATAAATTGTGATAATGGTAAGTAGGGTCGTCTCCTCAGGAACTCGGTGTTAACTGTGAGTCCAAGACGTAATCACGTGCAAACTCATCGAAAACATTATATATAAAAAAGGGGGTGGTTTATAAAAAGTTTAGACATGCAACAACCAAATAAGGATTTAAAAATTCGATAAAAAGAATTCTAGCAATGAGTAGAAATCAACTTGCTTGAATAATGTATTAGAGACTTAATCGGCAATATTTTTTCAAAAGAATTCGGAGTGGCTTTAAACTATGATACACACCAAAGTTATGTTGATTCTAAAAAACATGACTATCACGAGAAGCTCGATGACTAGCCTCTAGCTAGCTAAATAAATCAAGTCACGGACTTAGATTCAAATGCTAGCCGCATTAAAATTCAACCAACTTACCACCCTTGATTAATAATCGAAGCCGATTATTATGATCAAATTATGTAACCTTACAACACTATAATTCAATAAAATATTGAATATAGATATTGGTTGCTACCTTCTTAAATCAATGAACAATTACGGATTCAAAGAATTAACTAGCCATTCGAGTTTAAATTAAAGAAAACGAGGGATCCAACTCGAAATAATTAACAAAAACTCGAAGATCAATATAATCAAAGGTTACATAAACGAATTCTAATGATGTTAAAAACATAATTAAATCTCAACATATCCAAGCTTTCGAGGTAGATTCCATACCCATTGCTAGAAATAGTAAACTAGCTACTCATATCTAACAATAGAAAATCGAAATAAAATTACAAAGCTTGAGAATTGATGAAGTAATTCTAAGATATGAAATGTATTTTAAATTAAAGAATGGGTATGGGTGTAAATTTTCCTTGAGATGGTTGTAGTGACGACTTGGTTAGTCACTTTGTAGTACGAATGTCTATAAAAAGCCCGATCTCTCGAAAATGGATTTTTATAGACCGGTCCTACAAAATGCCCGTAAAGTCACCATTATTAGAAATAATGGTAACATCCAAGTGTCGTGTACTAATCTCAAGTTTAATTCACACCCATACCCAAAGAGGTGGTTAGCTCATACTAAAATTAAAAGACATAATAAAAGAAAAGAAATACGAAGTAACTACTTTCATAAAGTTAACACGAGAAATAAAATACGGAAAGTAAGTACGGAATTAAATACAGAATTTAAAGTGTTACACTTCAAGCCTAAGACTTGAAGTGGTTGTTGGAAAGTAAGTAACTTGAGAAATGAGAAACTAAACTATTCTAAGAGAAATGAGAAACTGATTAACTTTGGACGAACTTTCTTCTTCAACTACGCCTTCTATTTATAGTAATGGCAAGAGATGGGGGGCATTGAAATGCGTGCCCCTCTTATCTTCTTCATAGCAACTTGATCAGCATTTGGGCGGTGGGAAAAACTTCTGGAGTGCCCATAGTGGGCACAATGGTTTTTCCAGTGTGTCCGCTGTGGGCAGTGGTTGTATACAAAATATCTCAAAATCAGCTTTTTGCATTAGATTACATTTTTTGACAAATAAATATCAACTCGAATTAATAGGGGTAGTTTAAACATCTAATTAACATTATTTTTAAGGTAAATTTGATATAAAATGTATATAAAATTGGCACTTATCAATTGTATCATTCATCTTTGCAGCTTTGAGCTTTGATAAATTTCTTCAGTCGTGGATCATGAACTGACTTTGAGCTTTAATTGGCTTTGAGCTTTAAAACATTCTTGATTTATCTTTAAGCACGAACTATCTTTGTATCGTTTCTTGTCTCATCATCTTGAACTTCTTGACTTGCCTTTCTTTGACTTTGGCAAATATCTCCTTGACAGTCGGAAATTGAAATTCATCAAACTATCTCCCCCTTTTGATGATTGTGAGCATCATGATCATCAATACTCTTTTCAATTTCAGCAGTCTTTGAATGTACCAATAACAATCTTCTTCATTTGAATTGTTTAACCGTCAATTCCAAAATATATGTATCCGATTTTTTTCAAATTCAGATAAAATAAAGTTATAACCCAGGATCAACAAATGAAACAGTTAAAATGCCTGTAAGTTGCACAAATCCACTTAGTACAACGAATGTACTTTAGAAAGGAGGTTTTTGATGTTCACTCCTCCAAGGCTTCCATTCAGTCATCGAAAAACACAGAGAAATTTCTATGAACGTTATGACAAGAAAACATATTCCTTATGTGTATGTGCAAAGGTAGAAATGATTGAAGCAACTTATGCTTGATTATATAGGTTGAAATTGTGTTGAGACAACAACAAGTTTTCCATGGACTCAATGTGCATGATTGAAGTGAGAAGGTGGGACAAACTTCCTTCTTTGTCAATATCCAAATCTTCCGAATGAAGATTAGATAGATGATATGTTGCGTCCCCAAGAGAAATTGAAACATTTCTTTGCTGAGAAAGAAATGAGTAGCTGGTGGGGTTAAAGCAAGAGTTGGCATGGGCTCAATGCATGTTTCAATGATGGTCACCAAAGAATGTGAACTAATCAGTAATGTGGAAGCCCGACTAAGAAAGTGGTTGGTGCATAGTTCTCTTATTCTTTTAACTTTGTTCTCACACCCTATTTCTGTTTTTAATCTACTCACTTCTAACCAAACTCTCATTTTCATTTTACCACAACACAATGAGATTACTCAACCGTATGAGTTATCTCCTCCACTCTTTGATTTAGATCCCTCACCCCTCAATCACTCAAGGATAACTTCTTGGGTAGGAAACACTGGTTAACGTGAATCCATAGAAGTTTTTTAAGTTCTCACACTGATTCACATGAAATTTTGTCCTAAAAATTCGTGTTGTTCAACAGTTTAGCTTGAATAATAATGAATCAGCAATTGAATTACATTGTCATCAGAATGAATGCTCCACAAGAATTATCAAGAATATTTGAGCATTTGAACAATGAAGATTTCTCACAACAAGAATAATGAAATAATGAAATGAATTCGAAAAACTTGTTTGAGATTCTGACAATATATCGATCAGATCAAATATGAAAGATAATCATGAAGGATTAGGGTATCAAATAATTGAATTTTGTTTATATAAACAATCTTTGAATGAAACGTTTAAGCTCTTACACTGAAAAAGTATATGATGCTATTAAAAAATTGAAATACATGGTAACAAAATTGAAATACAAACGAGAGTATTACTATTAAAAAATGTTTCATTTTGAGACATGGTAATAACAAAGTCAATAAGAAGCTGAACCGGTGTGTATGAATATTGAAAGTATAGACAAGATGATACGCAAGTATTAATCTTTGGAAACACACGGTCAGAAATAATGATGTAATCCGAGATATTCAAGAAAAACATTTAAAATCACACATTTATAAAATCTTTTTGAAATAGAGAAGTGGTTTGAACATTTAAGAACATTTTTCATGCTTGAAAGTCGTTCTTCTTTCAAACAATCTCAGATTGAGTTCAGAAAATACTTATAGTCACATTTGTAAGCTCCCCCTCAAATCATGATAGACTGATTAAAAATCATATACGCTTTCCCTCAAAATCTGAAAAAAAATCTTAATTGAACAAAATTAATACATGTAAGATTCAAAGTCTAAACAATGAACTACGAGTTCTGAGCTGAGTTACTCAGAAGTCAAAAACAAACATAAAAATATATCAATAAGCACAAATATAAACCAAAAATTAGAATTTCTTCCCCTGAAATTATGCATATAATTCAGCATAGGTACTTTTCTTCAAATTTACACATTTCTCTTCTGTTTTCCAGTCATGTGTTTGTAATAATTAGGCATTATGCACCACACATGATGAACCTGCAAAACAAATTAAGTAGATTTTGGTACCCAACGAAACTTGAGTCCTTGCTTATTATGTGTAGATCTTTTTGAAGAAATATTATAAGTACCATACCAAAATTGAACATTATCTGTCTTAACAAAATCATTAGTTCCACAGTAAGAACAAAAAATTTGCTTTTGTGCTAACCTAATCAAATGATTTGCAAAATAAACAAGATTAGGTTTAACAAAAGACTTACCTTTAGAAGCATTGTTAATCTTGTTCACTGAAGGTGTAGGAACAGATGAATTTGGGGCATCTTTCTCAGCAGTAGATCCTTTGACTCTCCAAACCATTTTCACTCTTTTAAAAACAGGAGTATTTGTAGGCTTTGAAATAGAAGCATCTGAATTATCAACACAATGATTATAAAAGAGTTTGGAAGGACGAATCTGATCCTTTGAAAAACCATTTGATCTATCAAATCCCTTTGAATAAACTTCATTAGGAGTTGAACTTGAATCCGTTTTAAACAAACATTCAGAACCAGTTGAGTCAACAAGAGGAGTCTGAACAATAGTGTCAAGACTAACTTGTTTTGAAACCTCAACTTCAAGATTCAAGTTCTTTAACTTTGTTAGACAAAACGTTTCTTTCTTTGGACAACAGATCAAATTTTCTTTTAATATCATATTTAACCTTCTTCTCTATTATACACTCTATAGCTAACTCATATAGCTTTCTTGTCAGTTTCCTTATTTCATTCTGAAAAATCTTTCTATCATTTGCAAAAACATGTTTCACACTTTTTGCTTTAAAATCTTCAACTTTTTTCTTTTCAGATTCTTTTCTTTCTATATCTAATTCTTTCTCGAAATCAGATATTTTCAATGAACGCTCAACATTCTTTGATTCAAAAGATTTTCATTCAACATCAAAATCCGCTCTTTCTTTTTCAAGTTTTTCTTTTTCAAGAAATAAAACTTTTTCAAAATCAGAAACTGGCTTTAGAAGTTTAAAACATTTGAGCTCTATATCTTTATTTTCTTCAAAACATTTATTTGAAAACTCAGAAAATTTATTTCCAAAACTTGCCTTTTCATTTGCAAAATATGTTCTTTCTTTTTCAAATTCTTTTCTCTCTTTTGCAATCTCCATTTGTAAATTAGAAATTTTCTTTGCAAACTCAGAATTCTTATGCTTCAGGTCATCATTTTCAGTTTCCAAAACTTTTGCTTTTTCCTCAATCTCTTTTGTATCGTCTTTTGATGTCAACTCATAAATCTTCTTTTTCAGCTCAGTTAGGGGTGGCAAAAAGTGACCCAACCCGAACCCAACCCAATAGTAGCAGGTTGGGTTGAGATTTTCAACCCATTTAAGTTAAATGGGTCAACCCGCCTAACCCAATTAATAAATGGGTTGGGTTGGGTTGAAATTTTCGACCTGATTTCAACCCATTTACAACCTGTTTTCAACCCATTTACAACATGTTTTCAATCCATTTACAACCTGTTTGTAACCCATTTACAACCTGTTTGTAACCCATTTATGACTTGTTTTTAATTTATTATCATTATTTCATTATAATTAATAACTAAAAAGTTAATAAATGAAACTAAATATGATTCCACTAAAGTCTAAACAGAACTCCTTCGGTTCTTCCATTTCAATATTCCATTGTTCAAACTTTCAAAGTCTAAACTCTCTAAACCCTAGCCGACACTTCCTTCCCGTTCCATCCAAGAGATCGACGCCAGCCCTAGAAACTTATTTGTTTGACTTTAGTGTTGTGTTATTGAAACTTTGAACAATTTATTTCACTTTATGGTTGTGTTTTATTGAAACTTTGAACAATTTATTTGGTTTTGTGGTTGTGACTTGTGTATTTGTCATGGAATTATGTTTTAGTCCTTTATTATTTTATTTAAAGTTTTAAAATTAAATGGGTCAACCCAAGTTCAACCCATTTATTAAACAGGTTGGGTTGGGAAAATCATAAACAGGTCAACCCGCTACCAACCCATTTAAGTACCAGGTTGGGTTGGGCTGGGTTGAAAATCTCAACCCATTTACTGAAACGGGTTGGGTTGGGTTGAGGTTTTCAACCCAATTAATAAATGGGTTGAACCCGAACCCAACCCAACCTGACCTATTTACACCCCTAAGCTCAGTGTTTTCGGTTTCCAAGGTCTTTGCTTTTTCTACAGATATCAAGCTTCTCGGAACTTTCAGATATCTGTAGTTTCTGTACATTAAGTTCTGTGTAGTACTGCCTACAATATTCTTTTGAACCTTCTAAATTTCACTCAAGAAATGCAATTTTGGTCTCCAAATCTTCTATCTTCTTTTCACCCTTCCAATTTGGACATTTAATATATAGCGACATTGTTACCTGAAAAATTAAAAAATGAAAGATCGTTAACAGATACTTCGTGAGAAGTAGAATTTGTGCGTACTTTAAACAATCAGAGAAACACGAATAATGTCAGGAAATTTTCAAAAATCAAGTTTGAAAAACAAATTGTAAATTTGCCTCTCAAAAATTAATTCTGCAAAATTAACGCGGAAAATTTGAACTTTAATCAGTAAACCTGCAAAACACGAGAAAAAATTATCAGTTACAAGTAAATGCAGATAAAAATTGATAGATTTGATGAAAAATGAAAAATTACGAAGAATATGGACTAAAAATGACAACTTACGAAACTAAAATGAAAAACAAGCACTAAAATTGTAAAACATTAAAACTTGACAAAAACAAGGACTAAAAATGTCAAATTCTAAAACTTAAAACTCAAGGGACTGAAAATGATACAAATTGAAACTTGAACTATGAGGACTAAAATTGGAAAAAAAAAACTAAAAGCAAACTATAAGGACTAAAACTGACAGACTTTCTAAACACAAACTACAGGGACTAAAAGTAACAAAGAGTGAAACTCAAAGTACATAAACTAAAACAGAAAATTTCTAAAACTATCTAAGTGACTTTGTTAGTCCCATAAACAACAATTCAAACAACAAATGATAGTAACAAGATGAGATAAAGGAGAGATATGTGTTTTATTCATATGGAAAACTAATACAGAGAACTACCTAGAGAGAGAATGTTTCTCTCTATAGAAGAGCTCACGCTCAATATCAATCTACATTGTGAAATGATCTTATAACTACAAATTACAAACACAAGTCTCTACACATTTAAATCCAAGCCCATATTACATAATATGACTTTACAAAACTATCATATAATTAGGACAATTTGTGTCCTAACAGACTTAACAAAAAATCTAACGAAAGGACTAAATTTGTAAGAAATCTAACGGAAAATCTAACGAACAGTTAGATAAATGACTCTAACAGACCTAACGACGACTTAACGGAAAAAGGACTTGAAATGAAACAAAACTAACTAACTTAACGGAACAATACTAACTGAAACTAACGACGTTAACGGAAAAGGACCAAAATTGTAACACATTTAACGGTCGACTAACAGAAACCGTTAGTACTGTTCATCATCTTCTTCATTTCGTTCCAGCTTTTCACTTTCGTTTGCCTTCGAATTATCACGTCTAAAGCAATTTATTTTGGTTCCTTGATGATCTTTGATCACCCCCACAATGTTTTTCACAACTAAAACGAGTAACATGCAACAACAATGGGTCTGTGAAAAAATTAAGAACACAACTCCGGTTATTACGATTTTCCGATGAGAACCGTTTTTCCTGTGAGGTACAACTCAGGTGACAAGATTGTTTGTTAAACATAACTCACATTCATGCGACAAAACAATCATGCGATAAAAAATCAATGCATGTGATCAAATCATGTCGTACGATATTCATGCGATAAAAAATGATTTTCCGGCGACATGGACGGTGTGCGATAAAAACCAACATGCTATAAGATTGAACTCCTTGTCATGCGATAAAGATGATGTTTTATCGCACAAAATACATGCGACAAAGATGAACATGCGATAACGTTGAACTCCGGTGAAGTTTTTCCAGAATCCGATAAGTATCGGTTTTCCGGCGACGACAAGTAGCAGATCAAAAACCTTGATTTAGTTGCTGCTTTTCGGTTCAAATTGTTGCAAAACGTTCCAAATCACAAAGTAAAGTGATATGTGGAAACAAAAACGATTAAAACACACTAAAATTCATAGATCAATCACCAAATTCATGTTGAACTCTAGAAGAACAGTCGACTCACAAGTTTTCCAAAAACAACGATTTGCTACTAAAAAAATTCTAATCTGGAAGCTGTAACGAGTTCAAAACAAACACAAAAATAGATCTGTGAAACTTAGATCTATTTAGCTACACAAAATCTTCATGCTTATCACCACTTTGAGAAAAAAATGCTTCGAAAAACACACTCTCGACTTTTTGATTTTTCAACACACACAATTTTATGTTTAATCACAAAACTTCCAATTGGAAAATGTTCCAAATCAACAACAAATCAAATTTGTGAAATCAAATCACATCCAAACTCAAAATCCAATTCAAAACATCAAATTCTTGAAGGATTTTCAAGAAAACTCAAAATACCAATTTTCTTCAAAAATTGATAAAAATCTTCGAATCGTTGCACAAATTCATCTGTTTAGGCTCTGATACCAATTGTGAATTCAAGTAACAATGGATTTGCAATGTAGATTTTGTATTGATTGAGAGAAAGATACAATATTAGAATCAAGATCGACCTTCTCTCTAGACTCTCTCTCTAGTCATCTCTATACAAGATACACTCTCACGTATGCATTAGACTCTCCTTCTCAACTCCCTTACATCAAAGGTATTTATACCTTTGACTTTCACACACTATTACATTGACTTTGTCCCCTTTACAAGTATTACATTGACTATTGCTTGACTTCTACTAAATCTTGAATACATTTATATGCACTAACAAAGACCAAGTCCTAAACTGATATGTTTTGAAGTCTTAATCTCTTACTCCCCCTACAAACATGCATACAAGATTTATAAATAAGCACAAATATAATCCAAAAGTTATAATCTTTTCTCCTGAAAAACATGCAAATAGTTCAGTATATTAAACAATGAAAGCATAGGTCTAGTTTTTTCAAAATGATGCACATTCCCCTTCTGTTTTCCAGTCATGTGTTTGTTATACTTCTGAATTAAGCAATACACGTGATGAACTTGCAAAACATATTAAGTTGATTTTGGTAACCAACAGAACTTGAGTCCTTGTTTGTTAGGTGTAGTTCCATTTGAAGAAATCCTATAAGTATCGTACCAATAAGAACAACAAATTTTCTTTTGAGCTAACCTGAGCAAATGATTTACAGAGTAAACAATATTAGGTTTAACAAAAGACTTACCTTGAATCACATTGTTCCTCTTTACATTTGGTGTGGGAACATATGACTTTGGAACATCTTTCTCAGGAGTAGATCCTTAAACTTTCCAAACCATCTTCACTTTCTTGAAAACATGGTTATCTTTATACTTAAAAACATTGTTATCTGAACTATCAACAAAATAATCATATAAGAGATTAAAAGGACGAATCTGATCTATTGGAAAATCTTTTGATTTGACAACTCTTTTCAACGAAACATTTTCTGAATTGCACTAGAAGCTGTTTTAAATGAGCACATAGATTCAGTTCAATCATCATAAGGAGATTGAACAATCGTATCAGCAGAAGCTTGTTCAGATAATTCAACATTGGACTTTATTTCTACTAGTTGCTTGACTTTATCATACAAAATATTTCTTTCCTCAAAAATTAAGTCAAATTTCCTTTGCAAATCAGATTTTACCTTTTGTTCCTTCAGAATATCTGTTGATAAACCAGATAACTTCTTTGTAAGTTTTGAAATCTAGCCTCAAAAAATTTCTTTCTTCTTCAAAGTCTTTTTCTAAATTCTTGCTTTTAACAGATATATCGTTAAAAATTCCAACATTCTTTTCTCAAAGATTTTCTTTTCCTTGTCAAAAATGACTTTCTTTTCTTCATGCCTTTTTCTTTATTTTTCCAAAATCTTTTCTAAATCATAAATCTGTCTTGAAAGCTCAACGGTCTTTTCTTCAAAATATCTTCTTTCAGTTTCAAATGCCATTCTCTCTATCTCAAAATTATCACTCTCAATTACCAAAACTTTTTCAAAGTCTGAAAGTGTTTTGAAAGTTTTAAACATTTCGCTCAACAACTTTATTTTCTTCAAATTACTTCTTTGAAAAATCAACAACTTTTGTATGAAAACTTTTCTTTCATTTGCAATAGTTTGCGTTTCAAATACATAAATTTTCTTTTTTAGTTCAGCATTCTCACTTTCCAAAGATGTAGCTTTCTCTTGAAGCTTATTCATTTGATCCTGAAGATTTGAGTTCTCAAGTTTTAATTTCTCTCGTTCTGCTACAAGATCTGGTCAGGTGTATATATATATATGATTGCACAATCTCTTTTTGATAAAATCATATTCCCATTTTTATCTGTCGTAGGCATCTTGATATAGACCTAAAAAGAAAGCAAACACAAGAATCATATTTAGAATATAAAAAATATGAACAGAATTATTACCTGATAGAGTGATCGTTAAGAGAAACTTCGCCTAGAAGTTAAATTTTGTGCACAATCGTAAAAATATAAAAATCAAAAAATACTAAACTATGCGGAAGTAAAAGAATGCAAACAAAAAAAATTAAAAATACTAAAAACAACTAAAAAAAATTAAACTGAAAATGACACACACAAAAAATAATGAAATTGTAGAAAATAGGGACTAAAAATGACAAAAACAAAACTGAAACTAAAAAGACAATGACCAAAAATGACAGAAAATGAAAATAATGATAGGTTTTTGTTAAACCGTACTACCACATGATACAGGCAACGGAAGCATATTTAGAATTGAATCATCCATGGCAATACAAACAAACAACTTATAAAGATGCATACGTTCTAGATGATTAACTACAATAGAACGAATCAAGAACACTTACTTGTTTCTTGTGATTGTCGAAAACACAAAGATGAATTAACCTTGTTCTTACTTCTTGGATGTCAAGGATCAATAGTGTGAATCCCTCTAGTGGCTCACACTTAAGAACACCAAACCAACAATCAAGATTGAAGCTTTAAACCCTAAACCCTTATTTAGGGTTTACGATATTGGGAGGGAGGAGAGGGGAGGTTACGGCCTCAATAGAGAGAGAGAGATTGATCAAAAAACTCATTAGGGTTTGATCCCTAGTAGTTTATTTATAATCCCCTTGAAACGATAAGCTTGTTAAAATACTCTTTTAACCAATTATCATTTAGTCCCTATAATTAATCCAATTAATTATATTGTAGCTTATAATTAATTTATCATCAAATGACAAATTAATAAACTAACTACTTTAACTCCCTTTCATTCTTCTGATTGTTATTTGGGTCTTAAGGGCAACCCAAAAGGACCCTGCTATTATTAGAAATATTACCAATAGTTAATGACTCTGGACACTATGTCCAACAGTCTCCCACTTGGACAAGTTATTAACTCTATTTGGTTTAACGCTTTCAAATAATCAGCAGAGAGCAAGCCATCCAATGCAGCTGCCGAACTCTGATAAAGATTCGGTCCTAAGATAAGTGATTTAATGTTCCTTTGTTCTACAAGATATCATATGAACCTGAGACATGGATAAATGTCTATCTCATGGATCAAGATTATGTTTCCCGATTTCCGATATGTGTTGAATTCATCAGACTACTCAATTGAACACATCAATTCTAGTCAGGGTTTGGCTAAACACTTAGTATCAACACAAAATCATCGAGGGGCCCATGGATATCGCTTCTCATGTTTAGGCAGGAGGAACAAATAAACTTTGACTACACAGTTCATTTCTATTCATCATATTATACATGGACATACCCTGTATGACTGCCAGTCACGGTCAGCGTTGGAGCACACCAAAGCATAACAGAATCCTAGAGCAAAACTCTATGCATCTCTGTTTGAAGAACATAAAATATTATCATCTCAAAATTACTCTGACTTAATCCATGAAGTAAATTTTGAGTGCGGGTCGTTCCAATACCCAAATCACCATTAGGTACTCATGAGCGTTAGATGCATTCTCTATGCTTCTAACACTCCATGACAGTCTTGAATCACTACTTACTTCCAGGAGTATGACTGACTGTGGAGGTTTAAGAAAATTAATACTCAGGAAGTTGGTTCTAAACATGCAAAACAAAACACGATAATAAATTAAATGTAAATGGACGCAATCCAGCATATATTATAATCTCCATATAATAATCTCCAAATCAAATACAATTTATTACGTTTTTAATACATCGAACTAACAACTAAAACATTCAAGGTATATTGATAATTCTAACACCTATGGCTTCAGTATGATACTCATGTTTGGGTCGAGTTAATGCTTTCGTAAAAGGATCCGCCGGATTCTCTTCAGTCGGCACTCTACTCACCATGCTTAAAATGAGACATCAGGTCTAGTACATGTCATGGCATACATGATCGATCCTATAGCAGATACATATGGAATTCGACTCATTCTGTCCGGTTCTTTACTAGTGTTGAGACATTGATCTTTACTCAATCTTATGCCATGTTGCATGGGCAAATACCCTTTCTTGGATTCACTCATATTGAATTTCTTCAATATCTTATCCAAGTATGTACTTTGGCTAAGTCCAATTAAACGCTTGGTTCTATCTCGATAAATTCTTATTCCAAGTATGTATGCTGCATTTCCCAAATCTTTCATAGTGAAACATTTCCCGAGCCAGACCTTTACATCTTGCAACATCGGAATAGTGTTTCCTATGAGTAGTATGTCATCAACATACAAGACTAGAAATACAACATTACTCCCACTAGCCTTAACATATACGCAGGACTCATCTTCGCTTCGAGAAAATCCAAATTCCTTGACCTTTTCATGAAAACAAAGATTCCAGCTACGAGATGCTTGTTTAAGTCCATAAATGGATCTTTCAAGCTTACACATTTTATCTGGATACTCGGTATGTACAAAACCTTTAGGTTGTGCCATATACACATCCTCATCAAGTTTCCCATTGAGGAAAGCTGTTTTTTTACATCCATTTGCCATACTTCATAGTCATGAAATGCAACTATGGCAAGCAATATCCTGATAGACTTAATCTTTGCCACTGGTGAGAAGGTTTCATCAATTCCTTGAGTTTGAGTGTAACCTTTTGCAACCAGTCTAGCCTTGAATGTGTGCACATTCCCATCCATGTCGGTCTTCTTTTTGAAGATCCACTTACACCCAACTGTCTTGCGACCTGGTGTGTGATCAACCAATTTCCAAACTTGGTTATCGTACATAGATTGAATCTCGCTTTCCATGGCCTATTTCCATTTGGCAGCCTCAGGGCCTGCCATCGCTTCCTCGTAGTTGGATGGCTCATCCGCACTATCAAATGTTTTATCATTGACTAGTGTGTCTCCTTCCTTTGTAATATGAAAACCATAATAAAACTCAGCAGGTTGACTTACTCTACTAGTTCTGCGAAGAGGTGGTGGAGGTATGTTAGTTTCCTCAACAGGTGGTTCAACCTCATGTTGAGGGCTAGTGTCAACTATAGGTTCATCATTGGTTGTTTCTTGAATTTCTTTAAGATCAATGCTGCTCCCACTATCCCTTTTGGAAATGAGCTCCCTTTCTTGGAAGACTCCCCTTCTAGCCACAAACACTTTGTTCTCCGAAGGTTTGTAAAATATATATCCAAAGGATTTGTAGGGATAACCAATGAACCGACACTTCTCTGCTCTAGGTTCTAGTTTGTCGTTAGTTTCGCGCCGAACGAAGACTTCACAACCCCAGACCTTTATATGTGCCAACGAGGGACGAGTCCCAGTCCACTTTTTAGAGGGTGTCTTTGCAACCTTCTTAGTTGGAACGAGGTTTAAGATATGAGCTGCAGTTTCTAAGGCATAGCCCCAGAACGATATTGGAACTGTAGCACGACTCATCATAGACCGAACCATATCAAGTAGCGTTCGATTTCTTCTCTAAGCAACACCATTGAGTTGTGGTGTTCTGGGAGGAGACAATTCCGGAACTATTCCACAATCCCTTAGATAGTCGTAGAATTCATGACTCAAGTATTCTCCACCCCTATCGGACCAGATCATCTTGATCTTCCTGCCCAGTTGGTTTTCTACTTCGTTTTTGAATCCTTTGAACACTTCAAATGTGTCCGACTTGTTTTTCATCAAATAGATAAATCCATATCTACTTAAATCGTCAGTAAAGGTAAGAAAGTATCTCTCACCGTTTCTCGTGACATATCTGAACGGTCCACATACATTTGTGTGGATTAAGTCCAACAGATCCTTACCCCTTTCCATTTTTCCTTTGAAAAGTGCTTTTGTCATCTTGCCAAGTAAGCAAGACTCGCATTCTCCATCCGACTTTAAGCCAAATGGTTCCAAGATCCCATCCGATTGGAGCTTGGCGATGCGTTTCTTGTTTATATGGCCAAGACGATGACGCCATAACAACGATTTATCCAATTCACTATTGGAGGAACCAACATTTAGAGTTAAGTTATTATTATTTCTACCAACATAAATCACGCTTTCATATACACCATTACAAGGAGAGGCTTTAAAATAAAAACAACCATGTTTATAAACCAAAATGCAACCATCATTATTATCAAATTGAAATTCAAAACCATCCTTGTACAATGCATGAAAAGAAATAATGTTTCGAGCCATTTCTGGCGAGTAGCAACAATCTAGTAACTTTATTGAAAAACCACTACTAAGCATGAGCTCAAAATCTCCAATCTTGGTAACAGCGGCAGTCATCCTGTTTCCCATGATCAGATTCAGCTCCCCATGCTTCAACGTCCTACTTACCTTTAGTCCCTGAAAATTAGAGCAAATGTGAGTACCACATCCCGTATCAAGGACAAAAGAGTTAGAAATCGAAGTACTATGGAGTTCAATTGTAAAAATACCTGAGGTGCCACACCCTTTGACCTTGTTCATTTTCATGTCCTCCATATATTTTGGGCAGCTTCTCTTCCAATGGCCCTTTCCTTGACAGTAAAAGCGTATGGCCTCTTTAGGGTCACTTATGGGTGGTATGTCAGAAGAATCAGCTTTTCTCTTAAGGCCTTGGTTGCGTGGAACAACTTTAGCCTTTCCCTTCCCTTTGGGATGAGAAACTTTCTTCTTCTTATAGCCACCTTCCCTAATGGCCAGGACGGGAGCAGTTGAGTGACCACTTTGGGTCTTACCCATACTTGCTTCAGCAGATCTCAACATGCCATGGAGCTCCATCAAGGTCTTGTCCATATTATTCATATTGAAGTTCACTATGAACTGTTTATATGCCCCACTAAAAGAGTTTAGCACCATGTCAATGGCAAGCTCTCTTGGGAAATCGACACCTAGATTGCCTAACCTGTCAATGTACGCTTTCATCTTTTGCACATGCGCACATACAGGGGCACCGTCCTGTTGCTTACATTCCATAAGCGATTTTACGACTTGGAACCTTTCTTGCCTTGCTTGCTCCTGAAACATTTCACGAAGCTGCTCATTTAGTTCAAACGCCCCCATGTTCTCGAAACTCTTTTGAAGTTCCGGGGACATGGACGCCAACATGAGACACGCAACTTTTGTGGATTCCGTGAATTGCTTATTGTATTCAGTTACTGCTTCAGGGCTTGCATCATCATTAAGTATAGGAAGATCCTCGTCGAGCATATACTCTTTGTCTTCGTACCTCAAGGCAATTCTCAAGGCACGAATCCAATCCAAGTAGTTTGGCCCAGTTAGCTTATCTTTACTTAGGATAGAGAGTAACGTAAGGTTGGATGTTGAGTGAGAAGGAGGAGGAGGAGGATTATTTTCAGCCATCTGTAGATATAGATTTTTCGTTAGTTTGATATTTAACCCTTAAAATAATTTTCCAAAAATATTTAACAAGGCTAGGATCCATATTTTATCTTATGATGTGAAAAGGGATGCCGTAATCACATCACAAGGTTATTTTAGGTAAACAAATGCTATTTGTTAATTTCATTCGCTATGAAACTCCTAGGTCTTTTGAGATTCATTGACTTATGTCAATGGCATGTTAATCTCGATTATGCTTATCTTCCTTTTGTGACTGGGATGCCGAGGATCACAAACAAGATAGTGAATCGACCATGGAAAAACACATGGACCCCTCGGCTCAAGTACGCTTGAGAATCACGAGCGCCACATCATTTTCAACTATAGTTTCACATTAACGTGCCGGCAAACCGCACACGCTCCGTTAACAAACTATAAGATTTTGTGTGTTCTTCATCATGGGTAGCATACGACTTTCACATTTCTTAGTATATCTAAAACGGGATTTTCGTTTTAATACTTCATAGTTAATACTTTTAACTTGTCACATTGACCTATCAAACCTTTTCGGTAATTCCACTAGTCCACACAAGAGGCGGTGAGTTTGGTAACGCATGGCGTTTTAAAAACCCTTGACTCATTCGGTAACCATATTATAGGTAACCTCCTTAAACCTCCTTAGAGTGTTTATAGTGAGTACGCCTAGTCTCGGTTTGACTATCAATGTATTATTTAATCATATATATATAATTGAGGTCTAATATATATATAAAAAATTGAATGGAATTTTAAACAATTTAAAATTATGATTATCCAATTAATTCTAATTAACCATGTGAGCACATATTTAACAATTAATATAATTGTTTCCATATTTGATTCCAATTAAACATGTGAGGACACATGCTAATAATTAATGTGAATATTTGACATATAAATTATATTCACTATATAAATAATGTCAATGTTTATCTTACAATATTTATTCAAACTTGAATATATTTGCTTATTGTAAGAATGTATTTAAGATTATCTTATTCAATTCAATATTATCCATTCGATATTTCCCATAGCTTATTATTGATGTGTTTTCTTAGACAAGTTAGGAAACTAGTCATACATAATTAGGATTATCTATTCAATTTAAGATTATCCATTCAATATTTTCCAAAGCTTATTATTGATGTGTTTTTCCTTAGGCAAGTTAGGAAACTAGCCATACATAATTATGGTGTAACATGCAAAAATAAAACGACTACTACGCCATACACAATTATGGTATAACATGCATAAAAAAACGACTACTACCCTATACCCTTTAGGGATACCAATAAAACTTTAATCGCTAAAAATAGAAACTTTTTCATGCAAGCAAGAATTTTTTTTCAGTTTCCAAAATTATAGCTTTTGAGGTTATGACCATGAAACCCTAACTTAGGGATTAAGCAATTCAATGGCCACAAACTTACTGCACTATGTCGAAAATTAAACAGGTGCCTTCTGGACCTCAAACGATTAATCCAACCGTCCAGAAGGTAAAACAGAATGTCTTGAAACTACTGTCCAAAACACGCGACGATCCGACGGTCCAAACTCCGGGAATAGATAAAACGGCTCGTTGCGTTTTCCAGAAAATTCAATACGAATTTTAAGCTATTGAGCTAAAATCTAAGAACTTTGGCTCTAATACCACTGAAAGGTTTTTGTTAAACCGTACTACCACATGATATAGGCAATGGAAGCATATTTAGAATTGAATCATCCATGGCAATACAAACAAACAACTTATAAAGATGCATACGTTCTAGATGATTAACTACAATATAACGAATCAAGAACACTTACTTGTTTCTTGTGATCATCGAAAACACAAAGATGAATTAACCTTGTTCTTGCTTCTTGGATGTCAAGGATCAATAGTGTGAATCCCTCTAGTGGCTCACACTTAAGAACACCAAACCAACAATCAAGATTGAAGCTTTAAACCCTAAACCCTTATTTAGGGTTTACGATTTTGGGAGGGAGGAGAGGGGAGGTTACGGCCTCAATAGAGAGAGAGAGAGAGAGAGAGAAAGAGAGAGATTGATCAAAAAACTCATTAGGGTTTGATCCCTAGTAGTTTATTTATAATCCCCTTATTTACACCTAGCCCCCTTGAAACGATAAGCTTGTTAAAATACTCTTTTAACCAATTATCATTTAGTCCCTATAATTAATCCAATTAATTATATTGTAGCTTATAATTAATTTATCATCAAATGACAAATTAATAAACTAACTACTTTAACTCCCTTTCATTCTTCTGATTGTTATTTGGGTCTTAAGGGCAACCCAAAAGGACCCTGCTATTATTAGAAATATTACCAATAGTTAATGACTCTGGACACTATGTCCAACAAATAAAAAGATAGGGACTAAAATGAAATATAATAGAAACTTTAAACTACAGGGACTAAAAATGATAAAAATTAAAAGATAAATTACAGGGACGGAAACTGTAAAATTTGAAACATCTAACTAACTTAACAGGAAACTAGTGGAAAGGACTAAAAATGTAAGAAAGTTAATGGAAAAACTAACTGGACAGTTAACTAACAAAGACGGTGCAAGTAGATAACTCATATCTAATGTATCGGAGGAGAAACAATGGAATACAGGTGGATGTCTGTAACACCCCGCTTACCACGAAGAGATGTTCAGTTAGTATATTACCGTCGTAACAACACTGTTTTGGTTGAGAAGGATTGAGTTTTCGGAAATTTAATATGCAAACGATTCTCGAGATCGTTGTGCAGTAATTTGGGGTATGTGTGCCCAAGTTATTTTCCCAGTAGGGTTATTTAAAATGAGAAAATGTGCGAAGTGATTTTTGTCATGCATAAAGGCTATGAACTCGCTAGGTCGTAGAGTAGTACGTTATAAGCTAAGAAAGAACTCCAATAGTGGAGAGGTGTTGGATAAACCTTGGGAGAAAGTTTGTAGTTTTGGTAATTGTGTTCAAATGAGAGATAAACAGTGTGATAGTCGAAAATGGACTTTAGTGTCGGTTGCATGAGAGTTTGTACCCTTGTTCGCTGACTAGGAATACAGTTGCCGAGGGACGGTTGTGTCCGGAGGAAGAATTAGGTTCAGTTAGGGACCTTAAAGTTAAGGAAGTGTCGACATGTCAAATACTGACTTTGAAGTCGATAGTTGTGTAAGGTGTATGAGACCTTTCGTCCGTCGTTGGGTGCGGTCTGGGTGCGTCCCGCGTATGCCTGTGCGGACAGGAACAAAACCGTGAGCGGTACCGGTATGCTGTTATGCAGAGGGTATGCGCAAAGCAAATTTTATCGTGTACGACATAGTTAAAGATTTTGAGTAGTTGACGAATAAATTACTAATGAAAGAAGTTTCGAGTTATTGTTGCGCAAGCGAAAGATATGTAGTCAAAACACGCTTTTAATGTTTATTGTGGATGTGCAATATTTATGATGTTTTACGTTTTAAAAATGTGAACATGTGGGTTGGGGGATTTTGGTAAATCCGACCATGTAAAGTTTTAAGAGTGGTAACCCTTTGTTTTGGGGCCGATGGCCAATTAAGGGATTAAAAAGGGTAAAGATTTTGGGTATCAATGTATTTTGGTTTACGTAATCGTGTGAGTGACACATGTTTAACCAAACGTTTATTTTGGCCTTAAAGGCTTGATTTATATTCAAATGAGTCTTTTAAATGTTTGTTAGTTTTAGTGACTCGAGATGGAGCCTCGGATGTGTTATATGCTTAACTACTTTCTATTTGAACAAGTGTCGGTCTTAAGTGTAAAGACTGTTTGATAAATTGCGTGTTCTTAATACCTTTGAAACTAATGAACCTTGGCGAAGTAGATACATTGTAGAGTATAAAAGAGTTGCGTATACGCATATATATATACCTATATAAGTTGACTTCGTTGGGAAAGTAGCAATGATGGGGTCGTAGGATTATCATGCCTCGGAGCGTGTGTTGCATGATGTGAGTTAGATGTATTTAATTGTATGAGTAGATATTGATAAATAATCATTGGATTCTTTGAGCGGATGGCTCGGTTTTAGACTCGGTTGAGTATTGGGAGCATTCGCCTGGTTTAAATAAGCTCGACGTAGGCTTGGGGTTGGAATTATATGAATTATATTATAATTAAAGTTTACATAAGATGAATACATTGGTTATTTCGGAGATCAGGTATGAATATTAAGCCTGGAATCAGAAGATTAAAAGTTAAAGGACCACCGTGTAGGGGTGTTAGGATAGTGAAGGGCTGTTGTTTTAGATAAGTGTTTGCTTACGGTGTGGATGGTTTATAAAGGATGAAGTATTAGACACGAACGAAGCGAGTGTAGAGACTATGCCGATTCGTGAGAGATTGTGCCCTGTCTATGTATTGATTTGGAATCACGAAGAGCCAACAGGAAACAAGTAAGTTGAAATTAATTAGAAACCGCGAGTTGTGGTTCAACTAAAGTTGGGGAGGATTATAATAGTGAAATAGACTAAATTAATCATGCGGTAGAACATGATTGTACGTTTGAATTGTGTACAAATGACCATGAGAGACCCGGTCTGCTGTGTGATGTTATGGGTGGAGAATGTACGAGCGAGTAGTGACATCAAGTGCTAAGATAAGTGTGTCAACTATTATGTAGTTTGTAAGATGGTGTAGTGATATGGCTAATATCGGAATAGAATGGCAGAAAAGTAGTGGGTGTTTATCTAAAGCAATGTTGATTGTGTGAGTCGCTAGGTAAGTAAGTTTATGTTCTTGAATCATTGGAAGTTAACGAAGATGATGGATATGTTAGTCAAAATGTGATGTAAAAGATGCAAAATCCTTAAGGAATATAAGTTGCTCCTTATGTGTGAAAGAATTATACGAGAAAAGATTAGTTGAAGATCTAAGAATGGGTAGTAACTTCGAACGGTATGTTGTTTCAAGATAACTAGGTTGATTTCCTTAAGTTAGAATTTTGGTACAACTGTTTGGTTAGGTATAGTAATGAGAAAATGTTATCAGTATGTGGAAAAGTTGGGAGAAAGAGACAAGTAATGTTTGGAGGGTAGTACTCCATGCTAACGTGGGAAGAAATGATAAAAAGATCGGACCTAAGAATGTAGTTATACTACAGGTTCAATGGAATTATTACCCTTATTATACAACACTTTAGTATTTGGTTGCAATATGGTCGCATAGTGCAATAATGGTGTGAGGAAATGGTAGCACTGTGTACTAAAGAAACGTGTGAGTCATGGATATAACAAAGGTTTGTCGTATTTATCGGAGTATTCAAAGTGGTGAGTATACTCAATTTAAGGTGAGTATAGATTTTCAAGCAGTAGATAGTAATTTTATTTTGAAACCAGAGATCGAGTTACGGTTAATGTCGGTATGGTAGACCAAGAAATAGTCGGGTAAAGATTTGATGATGAACAGTGACTCTAAGGAGGTTTGTAAATCCAAGTTGGGGAGCGGATACTAAGGAAAGAGGTAAGGTTCAGAAAATATGATAAGATGAATTCTTGTTATTTCTGGACTTTTAATTGTGGTTAAGTATGTAAGACTTAAAGGGAAGAAATGTACAAAATATTTCGGGTTGGTATGATGTGATTTCTTTTACTAAAGTAAGTGTGGATGAGAAGAATTGTTGTGTGGAAGAACCAGAGGCAATTTTGGAAAGATCGGTTAGAAAGCTACGTAATGGCAAGGAATTAGCTATGTTGAAAGTACAGTGGAAACACCATCAAGGTGCTAATGTGACTTTAGAGTCGGAAGAGAATATGAAGGATAGGTATCCCCATCTGTTTACCTGATCTTGATTTCGGGGACGAAATCATTTTCAAGTTGGGGAGTATTGTAACATCCTGAATTTTCAGTTATAGTATTTAATGAGAATTGGGATGTATTTGTATTTTGTGTAAAACCTTGGATTATATAGAGTGTTATAATTCAATAGGGTTAAAATACAAGAGATAAAAGTTTGGTGTTACTTTTGGAAATAATGAAACTAAAAGGTGTGTTTTGTTATTAAGTTATAGTATGTAAAGATAAGAGGTGAAACCTGAGATATTATCTCAGATTTGTTGTTGGAGTCGGCAGAAGAGAAAAAGAGATAAAAAGTGAGAAAGAAGATAAGAGGAAGAAACCAAGAGTTTGTCTTCATTTTTGGTAAGAAATTTGTGTTGATTTTGATAAAAATTTGTTGTGAATGTTAGATTATGAACGAATCTATGTTTGGATTAAATTACAGAATCAGTAACAACAGATTTGGAGTAGAGATTTGTGCAGAAAGTGGGTTTTACAAACCTAAGGTGAGTTCATTTGTACTTTGCTTAAATCAGTGTTCTTATGTTAAATTGAACCGTGAAATAGCTGTATAAAGTGATTATGAACTATATGGTTGTACTGGGAATGAGCTAAATCGAACAGGTATCGAATTAGATCGAATTTTAGGATGCAGACCCGACTTTTCCGGATGAATCTTCGTATCCGGAAAACCCCAATGATGAATGTTTCCGGACACAGGAAGTATCCGGGTAGGTTTTATGTATTACAAGAATCCGGATGAAGTAAGTACCGGATGGTATCCGGATGACTATAGAGTCCGGATGTTGTCCGGATTTGAATATTATCCGGAAAAGTAGGAATTTACCGGAAAGGATGTGTTGTCCGGGTGTTGGGATTGTCCGGGGAAATTATGGTATCCGGAAAATGGAAACGTCCGGATAAGATGGGTTATCCGGAAACTTTGGGTTGTCCGGACACTTTGTGCAGACTGGGCAATTTTCAGTTCTGTTAATTGCGAATCGTTGTGATTTAGTGATTGAGACATAATTAGTTTAGCATGAACATACGTACATTCGAAGGGTAGTATGTTAGGCTTGATGACTGTGCCAGTTTGATACTAGGCAGGTGTTTGGTATAGGTAAAGGAGATTGGCTCATACTGTATGCTATGAGGGAGGAATCTAGGAGGTATAAATATGATTTGCTCATACTTATAGTTATGAGGAATCTATATTAAATAAATACCGGTACGTTAGTAAAGTGTAATGGATCCATAGGCACTAGTGTTTGGTAATCACATGGAATAGGCGTGTGGTAATAATCGTTATTCCAGTGATGTGTGTAGTACTAATGGTTATGTGCACGTGGAATAGATGAAGTTAGTCATTATTCTGATGTGTGTAGTACTAATGGTTATGTACACGTAGAATAGATGAAGATTAATCATTATTCTGATGTGTGTGAGAAATCATGGAATAAACGTAATTCCTGATTTCTAAGGAAAAGAAGAGATTGGCATGTGTATATTGTAATCACTATTTCCTTCTCTAAGAAATAGGCATGTGTATATTGTTATTTCTTAGATGTGTACAGAAATGGGCATGTGTATATTGCGGTTTCTGGAATAGATGTGTACGGAACTGGGCATGTGTATATTGCGATTTCCGGAATAGAAACATTACTCTAGAATCAGTACAGATTCGTAGGGTAGCTCTGAGACATGATATGCTGATGGATTTGTTGTCAGTCATAGTCATGGGAATGGATGAAATTGTGTAATGGAATAGAGTTATACGTACGGTAAGAAAAGGAGTAACCAGGTTTGTTATAACATGTGTACATTGATTTTTGCAAATGTTATTATTGAAACGAATGTTCTCACTAGGCGTTGGCCTAATCGTTTCATATGATGTTTTCTTACCAGGTGCAGGCTCAGGCAAATAAAGGGTTGTGGGACGAGTGTTTTGGAATAGCAGAAATGGCAATTAACAAAGAAGAGATCTTTGAAGGATAGCTTAGATAACGCAATTAATCTGATTATAGTGTCATGATTAGATTAATAGGTTGTTCGAAGTATCTTGTATTGTAAATACACCCTTGATGGTTAATTCCTTTGCTATCTATATAAGTTGTAATTTTATTGTCATAACCTGTTGTAACTTGAGGTTTAAATTGGCCCAGATTTTGGGGCGTTACAATATGGTATCAGAGCCACTCCTGTGCCGTTCGGGATGGTGGGGCAAACCTCATCGAGGACGATGAGTCCCTAAGGGGGGGTGTGTGTAACACCTTAGGCATATCCCACATCGGCCGTGGACAGGAGAGATGCTGGGTATATTAGTAAACCTTGGCCTTACCAGACACAACGCGTTTTGGGGCTACAAGCACGCGGGTTCCTTGGGAACTCTGTGGTTAAGCGTGCTTGGGTGGGAGTAGTACCAGGATGGGTGACCTCCTGGGAAGTCCTTGCGAAGTCCTTGCCAGGTCACCAAGAACAAAGCCGTGAGCCAGTGGGGCAAAGCGGACAATATTGTGTCGTGGTAAGCGGGGTGTTACAAATGGTATCAGAGCCACTCCTGTGCCGTTCGGGATGGTGGGGCAAACCTCATCGAGGACGATGAGTCCCTAAGGGGGGGTGTGTGTAACACCTTAGGCATATCCCACATCGGCCGTGGACAGGAGAGATGCTGGGTATATTAGTAAACCTTGGCCTTACCAGACACAACGCGTTTTGGGGCCACAAGCACGTGGGTTCCTTGGGAACTCTGTGGTTAAGCGTGCTTGGGTGGGAGTAGTACCAGGATGGGTGACCTCCTGGGAAGTCCTTGCGAAGTCCTTGCCAGGTCACCAAGAACAAAGTCGTGAGCCAGTGGGGCAAAGCGGACAATATTGTGTCGTGGTAAGCGGGGTGTTACAATGTCCGAGGTAATATCCTAGATAATATATGGGTGGTCCCATATAACCCAAAGATGCTCATGATGTTCAACTGTCACATCTATGTCGAGGTTTGCTCAAGTATTATATGTGTGAAATATATCTTCAAGTATGTTTACAAATGTCATGATAAACAGGTTGTTCATGTCGATCCTGATAGCGAAGTGGTTGTTAATAACAAGATAAAAAGGTTTTAAGATGCATGCTATGTTTCTCCACCTGAGGCGATTTGGCGGATTTTTAGTTTTACTCTTTCTCAAATCCACCCTTGTGTGATGGTTTTGCAAGTCCAATTTCCGAATAAGCAGTTGGTTAGGTGCAGAGAGAATGATATTATGACATATATTGTTGATAGAGAGGGGGATAAGAGATCAATGTTGACCGCATTTTTTGATAGGAATAAAATAAATATGAGTGTGAAACGGTATTTGTACAAAGATTTTTCGAAACATTACACATGGAATGCCATTTCAAGTAAATGGAATCCTCGAAGACAATATCAATGAGAGGACGAATGGTTTATGATGATCATGATGAAGGAGAGCGATATTATCTACGGCTACTTCTGTCAATTAGTGGACCTACATGCTTTGAAATTCTTTACACGGTTAATGGTGTATTACATCCGCAATTTCGAAAAGCAGCTCTTGGGAGAGAATTGATAGAGACCAACGATAATTTATGACATTGTCTTGTTGAGGCCTCCTTATTTTAGTTTCCCAATTCTCTTAGACGACTATTCGCAACGATCTTGATTTATTGTGAGCCAAGAGATGTTCGCAAGTTATGGGATGAACATTATTATTCACTCTCCGAAGATTACAGAGGACGCTACAAATATGCCGAGAGAGTCCGAAATATGGTTCTTACAGATATCCCAGTATTTTTACAATCTATAGGTAAGAACCTCGATGATTTTGATCTTCTAAACTTAAATGCAGCTGCCAATTTAGAATCACGAGGATTTCGTGAGGTACAAGAGTAGTACTTTGTAATTGTGGAAGACAAAGACTTGGGTGCCCGAGACTCTCTAAATTCCCACCAGAAACATGCATTTGATGAGATCATGCGTCATGTAGATAATGATCGTACGGGTGTGTTTTTTGTAGATGGTCTAGGTGGAACCGGAAAAACATTTATGTACAAATATTTGCTTGCTAATGTTTGTTCCCATGGACATATTGCACTTGCGACCGCTTTATCAGGTGATGCCGCTAATAACATGCCAGGGGGAGAACAGCTACTATCGGTTCAAGATTCCCCTCAGTCTTAGTAATAACTCGGTTTGCAATATAAAAACAAAGCGGAACTGCTCAACTACTCCGAGATGCAAAAATAATCATCTGGGATGAAGCATCCATAAAGTAATTCCTTTCATTCAACCTCACTGCCGCCATCTTCAATCCTCCCCTCCCCATGAAGATGATCAACAAAATCAACCCCAACCTTGGTTTTACACCAGATCTTTTAGAGAGTTACAGGCTAGATCGGTCAAGGTCTAGTCAAGAGTAGCAGTATGGATGACCCTTAACCAAAAATCTGCTAGCGGTGACTACCAGATCATGTGGGTTGGTTCAGATGGCGAATATGAAGTTTACGACTCCACGAAGAACACCTGGACGTGCCCCGGAAGTATGCCATCATGTATCAAGTTACCATTGTTGTTAAACTTTAGTTCGTGGGTAGTGTGTGTAGATGGTTCGATGTATTTTAGAGGTCAGATCCAGATGGGATGGTGTCATATGACATGGAAACTGGAGTTTGGAAGCAATTTACAGTAAGATAACTGATCTGAAAGTCGCTCGCCTATTAACCGTAGTTCGTCGGAATCTGGGTTTTTTCGCCGGAATCTGGGTTTATTTTTTATGATTATGGGGTTTTGATTCATGGTTCTGGGTTTATTCTTCATGATTTTGGGTTATTCTTCATGATTATGAGGTTCTTATTTATGATTCTAAGTTTTGATTATGGGTTTATAATTCATGATTTTGGTTTTATGAGTTGGGTATTTTGGTTTCACCATGGTTTGGATGATCAGCTACAAAAAGAAATAATATATTTAACAAAATAAAATAATATGTTAAAATCCCTAAAATACCCCCTACAAACTAAATGTTTATAAAAAAGAAAAAGAAAAAAGAAATTACGTGATTGTTGGAGATGGGTTTGCATAGTTTGTACAATCTGTTTGGTTTGCAACGGAAACGGACCCTATATAGTGAGTTCAAACGACAACGCTAACTATTTAAGAAAACACGAGAACAACCGCCCATTTACAAAATCATACATGATTCACGTCCAAAATCATATATGATTCACACAACTTGCCCCACGACTTTTAAGTCGCGGCCAAAGTCGTTCGTGTCCAGTTTTTTGTTGTTAGTGTAAAATCAAATATGATTCTGTACATAGGCGGCCGTTCTCGTGTTTTTTTCTTAAATATTTAAACTCACGCCTACTATATTTGACTTTTTATTTTCATTTTTAATTAAAAACATTTACCCCCTTACAATTTCAAATAAATTATCTTAAAACTTACTAATATTTTAATCAAACAAATTACATAAAAGACGAGAATTTTGTGATCTTCGATATGACATCCGTCTCGATATAGTTTTTGCTATTTTAACCGTTTTTACGTGAAATGCTATATATGTGTTATATTCAATATGAATATTTATGTACGTTCAAGTGTCTACAACACCTTGACACCGTAAGTCTGTAACTCGACATCACCTTCTTCAACACTTGAATTGTGATGAATTAGTTTTCAAATGATTTTTGCATATCAATAAATCCATGCTAGGACCATAGCGGTTCATTTTAAAAGTTGTGGAGCATACTTTTACGTTTCGTTGGTAACTTGAATTGTGATGAAATAGTTTTCAAATGATTTTTGATATATGTGGGACGAGTGTGTCCATTTTTGCACGACCACTGGGTACGTGATAGTAGATTTTTAAGCGTACAATTAATTGTTATAAAAAATTTGTGCTGAAAAATCGTATGAATTTTTTTTTGGCACATTTGTTGAGTCTTTCACTTGAAATCTTGAACTCTTTAGGCTTGGGATGGTTAAGCAACCCCGGTTAAGGATGAGGGCGTGTAGAACCTTGTCGGTGAAAGATTGGATTTTCTGACGCGTGTTAGTACCGTAAACCGATTGGTGTCGTTCGCAAGATCGATGTATCTTCTTTTTGGTAACTAGGGGGTGGTGCTCGCGACATCTTCTATTAATGCTTATGGTAACCGTCCGTTTCGACAACTTTGTTGATGTTTTGGTCAGGTTTTGCATAAGGGGTGTGTGGAACCCTTTAGGCACCGTGCTGATAGCCTTGGTTTTGGGGGTATGCTCGTCAAATGAAACTCATGTATTGGGGTTCTGTATTGGTTCGAATCATGGTTGTATGGCTAGGTGTCAACTTTCGGATTTTGAGGCCATGAAAGTTGGTGTATTTGGAGTGTTGTAGTCCAGTCTTAAGGGATAATCGTGTCGCTTGTAGTGGTTAAAGGGATTCGGATGGTGAAAAGTGGTTATAGTCGGACGACCTTCCTTGTATAGTAAAAGAATCTGTCGATTGAATGATTGGTAATTGGACGTATTCTTGGAGTTGTATAATCTTCGGGTCGAAGAGGATCGTCTGTTTTGGAGACTAAGGGTACACGTGAAAGTTAAATGACAGTTTAGTAGCAAGAACAGTTGGGTTAGGAGATTTTGTTAGTTTCAGTGGTGATCAAACCTTGGGTTGATTGGAGAAAAAGTTTAAGAACGTGTAGACATGGGCTGTTTGGGAGTCGGGATCTGTCGTTGGAGAAGTATGGGTCACCTAAGGTTGGTAGGCAACCGAGGTCATGGTTAGAAGATACTCTAGTAAGTTAAGCGTCTACTTAGATGTAAGTGTAAAGTGCCTGAGCGGGCGTTCGTTGAAAGTGTCAGCACTGAAGTTGTCATAGCAGCTCTGTCAAGAAGGAAAATTCGAATGTCGGTTGGAAGCCAAGGGAACATGAAAAGTGTGGAGTCGGTAACCATTGGATGTATGGAAACAAGATTTCGAGGACGAAATCTCTTTTAAGGTTAGGAGGATTGTAACACCCGTAGTTTTGGTAAGCAAACGTTATACCGAGCCCATTTCATGGTTGGTATTTGTGAACTTTGTGTGTGGAAGGGCCTACTTCTAATCCTCAGATGCATCGGGAGCGTTCGGGATGAGAAACTTCGATTTTGGACCTCGGTACGCATGGAGCGACTATGACACATGTCATTGTCGTTGGGCAATGTCGCTCTGAAGGGACACCCCACGGTACACTGCGTGCGACTATGCCCGCGACAATGACACATGTCACTGTCGCCGGGCAATGTCACGGTCGGCCCCTGAGCCTCTTAAAAACCCGATTTTTGGAAACTTCTTCTCATTTTTGGCTATCCCCTTCCCACCATTCTCTCCCAAGTCGAAACCCCTCCCCTCTATTTCATTTTGGAGCTTCAAGAGGTGTAAATCCTTGAGTTTTAAAGGGAACACTCAACTTTTAGCAAGGATTTGGATGCAAGGGTTAAAGTTCTTCATCTCGCCCTCATTCATGGACATTTCTAAGATTTCTAGGGTTTCATCCAACTCTTTTCCTCCATTTTGAAGGTTTGGAGTTTGTGGTTCGTTTTGGTAGCCCTAGAGGTGTTTTGGTTGGTGGATTCAAGTTGTGAACAAGGTAATCTTCTCATCTCTTCATCTTTGGAAATTAGGGTTTTGGTATAAGTTGAGATTATTGATGAAAATGTTTGGGGAACGATTCTATATGGTTGAGTATGATTATTGATGGTTGGAAACTCATAGGCCTAGGTTTTTGGAAGATTTGACTTGAAGATTCAAGCTTCTCCAAAAGAGCTTAAATTGGGAAAAAATCTAGATTTAGCCTAAATCTAGTAAGGTGAGTTCAAGTTGATTTGTGAAAACGTTGTACATGCCAACATGTTCATTTTAAAGTGTTTTATGTGTTTACATGAAAATGTTCCTTGTTGAGTCATTTGAATAATTTTGATTACTTGGAGTATTTGATTTTATAAATCTCACAAAACACTGGTTAACTTGACAAAATGGGTATTAATTGAAGTGTTTTGCTAAATATTGCATAATTAAAAATTATTTAGTAAAAATGCACTTTTGTGTTTTGTTGGAAATATGCATAATCTTATGTGGTGGTATGTTTTAAAGCATGAACATGTGGGTCAATAAGTTTTGGGTCATTTATAACATTGTGAACATTTTAGAATTGTAATTTGAGAAAAGACGTAATTTGGGTATTTTGGTGGATGAACCTTAAGTATTGCCATTTTAAATGATTTATCTTACGTTTGTAAATCTTTGGGTATAAATGCACTTTGACGTGTACTTTGGAGAATGACGTATCTTAAATTAAGAGCGGTGTTGAGTAATTCGTGTCTATGGATCATGTTTCACATAAACGTGGGTTACATACGTCTTAATGCATTATTTGGTTTTTATGTGTGGTTAATCGTTTTGGTTGAGCTTATGGATCGGTTCATGACTTTATTGAGTCTTGAGGATATTTGTCCGGATTTTAACAATTGAATGTGAGCTTTGGTTGTCAGTTGCATTTATTGCTTTTTATTTGAAGAATACATGTTTTGAAAGGTGTTGTTTGGGTATTTATTTTTATCCATGTTTTCGGTGACGTATTTTATTTATATGGATTGCTTTCCATATTTTATGGGTTGTGATGTATGCCTCATCCGTGTTTGGGATGTTTGGAATAATGGAGATTTATTCGTGTTTTATTATTTTGGAAATCAATTACTATTTCACTTTTCAAGTGGGTTTCGGGTTGAGTCCATTTTGAGAATCTCTTTACATTAGAGCTTTCGTTACGGGATTTGTGTGCGTTGAAAAATGGGTGGTTTGCGTTTAAAGTAAATCTGTTTGAACTCATGATTTAAATTGCACATTTCTCGTTTTATGAATTATATAACCATGATAAAAACTCTTGAACTCAATAGACGTTAGCTTAACCTATTTATTTGTCGGCATGTGCAACATGTTCCGGTTGGGATATAGTTCTAGTGACACTGTGAAAAGTGGAGAGCTAGTTGTGTGCTCAAGAAGTAAGTAGTTTGGTGAAGTCTTCCGCATTTGGGGAATAGCAACTTATTTTTTGGGTTGAGTAACACCCGACCTTTGGTAGCCTTGGCGAATGACTTAGGTTTTGATTGTTGAAATTATTATGTTTCTATATTGAGCTAATTTCAAGAATGGTTGTAGAAGGTATTTTATCCTTAATTGGTTGTTTTATTGAAAATTTTATTTAGTTGCTCTTTCCAAATTTGAGGGTGTTACATCAAAGAAATAAATAAATTATAGCCCTTGGTAATCTGTTATTGATTTGAATTTCCCACAAAATATTCTCAAAAGAAAATCATTGCCCTAGATAATTTGTCACCCCCTTTAATTTGTTAGCAACAAAAAGCAACTAGTGGTATACCCGTCCGTTGGTCGGGTATACAACATGACTTTAATGTAGATTCATATATTTGATTGGTTAATCTTTTCATCATTGCCAAATGTTGTTTTTCTATCAAGCATGAAGCTTAGTTAAACTATAACCGACTTTCCCGTGTCTTTGACACTTGGTTATGTATTCTTCGACTTGAAGGGGCTTTCCGCATCTTTCATAATAGATCATAGGCAAAGAAGCGGTCGAAATCGGATTACCATTCAACTTTCCTTCTGTAAATGGTGAATTAGCAAATAGTACATTAGCAATCTAATTCAGGTAAAACCATAATATCAAGATACCAGTATGGGGTGAGCTGTATGAGGACCTCTCCTTGGTATATCCCTAATCAACTTTTCTAGGATGGCCCAAAAGCAAAGTACAATAACAAACTAAACCAAACAGTGACGTATGGCCTTAGGAGGCTGCACGGGGCATGGTCCATGTGGCTTTCCCAATCTCAAATAGGTTTGCTAGTGATCACATATAATTAAAAAGAATTGTTTACCCCCTTGTACACTCATTCCATCTATCCAATTCAACTTTGTTAAAAATTAAAAAAGAATTATCATTTGCTTTGTTTCATTTAAAAGTTATAATATATATAAAGTTGAGTTCCGGTAAGAGGTTGAGTTAATATGAAAAGCATGAGAAGTGATTATCAACCGTTTGGATGGCCACCGTGAGAAGTGGTTATCATATGTTATGACTAATATGTAAATTAACTTTTTAGAATCCTTTTTTATCTCTCCTAAGTTTACCATCTTGCGAACGAAGGTTCACAAACTTGAATAAACACATTTTCTTAACGAACATGAACACAAAAAAATTTGTTCGTTTGCCGTTTGTGTTCGTTCAGTTCGTTTACGGCCCTAATTTTAGGTAGTGCATTTTTGTTTTTTAAAACACACACACACACAGATATATATATATATATATGTATATATATATATATTACATTGAAGCAACCTATACTCGTTTATACGACATATTTATAAATTTTAGGTTCAGCACCCTCGGTTAAAAACTCTGAAACCAAATCTATTGAACTCCTATTTCACACTCAAACTTAAGGTGTGCGTGTGCAAAGTTTCTAAAGCTATATTTATCCATAAAATCATATCATTAGCAAAGAATATATACATTAGTAATTCAAATGTTGATAAATTACAACAATCAAGTATTTCGCAGAATAAAAACTCCAATGTTCAAGCTTGTTATCATTAAAGGCATCTAAATATAAGATTTTCCAAACTATATGTATATCCTTATATAACAAGAATCATTCAGATCTTATAAATAACAGGTTTTCCAATGAAGTACCTGGCACATGGGTTGTCCAATTCGTTCCGGGTATTCCCCTCCGGTGGGCCTCATAATTCTGGCAACCTGGCAAAGCTCATCAAAACAACCTTTACCCAATGCTATTTTTAACTATTCATTTTGAGGTAAGCAAGAAATGGTTCTGCTCAATGCATGTCAATTTGGGAAATCATACTTGTGGAAACATATAAAATTACATACCATAAGTTAATATTGAGCTATTGGAACGCCCAATTTGTATACAGATCTATTAAATTTCAAGATCTATTTGAGTTTTTGATACATGATCACATCAAGAAACACAAGAGATGACTATAAAAACACATTATCAATTATGCAAAATATTGGGAAATATTTACCAAACCACAATCAGAAGGATGGTTAAACCGACTCTGAGAACCATTGTAATAACCAGGTATTTTTATCCAAATTAAAATCGAAATTTTATAAGTCTTTATTTTTAGTATTTTATGGAGTTAAGAAATTAAGGAATAAGTTTTATTGTATAATAGAAGCTTAGGGGTGTGTTTTATCAAGTGAAACAAGTTTAGGGTTGTTGGGTATTTTACCCAAACCTTTTTAGCCAAACCGACTCAGTATCCTAAATAGAGGAAATATCTCAAATTTAAACAGTAAAGCAGAACCCAAATAGTGTGTGTGTGTGTGAAATTGTTCACGGCAGAGAGAAAAAGAGAGAGAAGAAGAACCGTAGGAGAGAAGAAGAAGATTAAAGATTCTCAGCTGGGATTTTGTTTGGTGCAAGAAATCAAAGAGGTAATTTTCTTATTCAAACTCTCTTTTATGAGAATTAAGTTTCATATGAATTTTGAAGTGGGTTTAGGTAATTTTAGATGAATTGGTGAATTTTAGTTACAATTTAGGGTGTTAAATGGAGTTTAGAACGTTTCTGTGCAAATCTGGGTAAAAGATGGATTCTTGATTTTGAACTGAACTTTCTGGAAAAATGACGATGAACAGTGTTTTTGCGAAAAGTAGGAATTCGCAAGCCTTGGTTGCGAAAAGTCCACTTTTTGCAGGTAGCTAAAACGCATAGTTAAGTTTTCGTATCTGTTGGTTACGAAAAGTAGGGAACTCGCAACTGTGGTTTGCGAGAAGTGAGGTTTTCGTATCTGTTGGTTGCGAAAAGTAAGGAACTCGCAACTGTGGGTTGCGAAAAGTTAGGTTTTCGTAATGGTGGGTTGCGAAAAGTGTGAATTACCTGTTTACGTGTTAAAGAGTATGTATACTTTAATTTGTTTCAGATACTAAGGATCAGGGTTAAAAGATAATCTGTTTTGAGGAAAGTTTGAAGGACCTTTGCTAAAAAGATCAGGTGAGTTTTACTTTAAAAAGTATTTTACTGGAATGCTTTATGTGAATAACGAATGTTTGATAAAAGGTATGAATATGTCATACGTGGGTGATTATAATATATTGAGATATTATAATTACGTGAGTATTATATGAAAATATAATACGTGGCCGGGCTTTGGACCGGTGTGTTAAAATTGGCTCGCAACCAATTGATATTGGCCATTGGTGGAGGGATAAGGTGGAATGAGATAGGTATGATGCATAAATCTTAGTTGGTATTAATTTACGTGTGATGTATGTGTATTTATATAAAGAGTGTTTTATATAAATGAATTTTTAATGATTTACAAATGTCAGGGATTTACTCACTAGACCCTTAGGTCTAACCCTCATTTTCTGTTTTAAAAATTTTGTATTCCAGGTGATGGTTCCAGTAAGAACAAGTAAATAGAATACTTGTTGGCTAGCTTTTGAGAAGATGATCATCATGATGCTATGGATGCTTTTGTATTTATAATTTTTGTTATTACTATGTAACTTAGAGTGGATCAAGTTGTAATGAATTTTTTTTTGCTCAGACTTTAGATGGGACAAAATGTGAAATATGAAGTACTTTGTCGTAAATATGTTATAGATTATATGTTATATGTATATTTTGTTATCGGGTTGTTACAGATGGTTTCAGAGCCAGGTTTAAGGGATTTAGGTATTAGTATCTGTTCCTAGACTTAAACTGCATGTGAAGTAGGATGTCCCTATTATTTTTAGAACCTGGGGATGCTAAGTATAAAAGGTGGAAGGAACATCTTGTAAGGTAATTTAAAATTACACCAGGCCAGTGTAATTATGATCTTACAGGTGCATGTTTGAACTAGAATACCTTGTTATATAGGGTATGTGCTTATGTGTATATTAACTTTGTTTGAATCTACAGAATGGCAAGTGGCACTAGACAAATGAATCAAAGAGGAGGAAGGAATTCGGGTGGAGAGAATCCACCAATAGGAACAGGGGGAAGAGGAGGAGATCGTGGTAGAGGCAGGACCGGAAGGGGAACCGGGGGCCGAACTGGAGGAAGAATACAACCACAGGGCACAGAGTTTGTTACACGGGACGATTTGATGGCAGAAATGGGGAGGTTACAAGATAACATACAAGCTATGTTTGAACATAATCGCCACAATGAAACTGAAAAATCAAATCCGGAACACGAAGTTGAAATACCACTTACCTCTACTATCTTACCGGTGATGAAAAGGTGCGACTATAAAATGTTTCTTAGTTGCAAGCCCCCTACCTATTCAGGAGATCGGGACCCGGTCAAGGCAATGAGATGGCTAAAAGAAATAGAAGCCATCTTCAAGACGTGTAAGTGTTCTGAAGAAGACAAAGTGCTTTATGGAGCAGCAATGCTAAAAGGTGATGCTCTGTATTGGTGGGAGGCTCATACAGAAACGAGAGGAGCGGATGTATATACTACTTTTTCATGGGAGGAATTCGTGCTAACTTTCACAACACACTTCTGTCCACAAGCTGCTGTCAGACAATTGGAAGAAGAATTTATGAATCTACAGCAAGGGAATTTGTCAGTCAGAGATTATACTGCTAGATTTTTAGAAAAATCTCGTTTTGCGGGATATTATGTTGCTACAGAAAAGATGAAAATGGAGAGATTTATTTATGGGTTGAATTCAGAAGTCCGAAGACTAGTGACTGCCACAGGGCCAAACACCTTTTCGGCTGCGGTGGATGCTGCAGAAAATGTAGAACGAGATAATAGAAGGGATGCCGGAGATAGGAGTCTGGGAAAAAGGAAATGGGAAGGACCGCCACAGGATTCAAAGAAGCCTAGATTTCAGAGGTTCGATAATCGTCCGTCGTTTCGACCAGTGGATAGACCATGTCCAAGATGTAATCGCTACCATCAGGGAAATTGTCAAGTGGAGTCACGGGTTTGTTTTAAGTGTGGGAAAACCGGTCATGTTGTTAAAGATTGTCGAGTAACACGGTTTTTCTTTTTGTGCAACTCTCCGGATCACCTTCAATCTGATTGTCCGCGAGGTAGAACACAACAGGGGGGTACATCCGGGAAGCCGACCATTACTAGACCAGTGGTTCCAAGAATAGAACCGCCCAGAACGAGGGGTCGTACATTTCAAATGACAGCTAAAGAGGCGGAGGAAACTCCAGATGTGGTCACAGGTACATTTTTCATAAACTCCACGCGTGCTAAAGTGTTATTTGATTCTGGTGCAAACCGATCTTTTGTGTCTCCCTCCTTTGCTGCTCACATGCATTTAGAGCCTAAAATGTTAAAACATGCCTTATTAGTAGATACTGCAAATGATAAGCAAGTGGCAGTTAAAGAGATTTATGATTGTTGTATGATAGACATAGAGGGGTGTGGAGTACCGATACAACTATTCCCAATAGAGTTGGTCGAATTTGATGTGGTAGTAGGAATGGATTGGTTAGCTGAGAATCGGGCTAACATAGTTTGCGATAAGAAAATAATCAACGTTGTTTTACCTGATAAGAGGGCAGTAGTGATTTATGGTGATCGTAAGAATCATCAATCCAATCTTATATCGATGATAAAAGCCCGTAAATGTGTTAGCAAGGGTTGCTCGAGTTATTTAGCCTATGTGATAGATAGTAGGCCTGAAAAGAGTAAGCTGGAAGATATTTCCATTGTTAGTGAATATCCTGAGGTTTTCCCTGAAGACTTGAATAGTCTTCCTCCTGTTAGACAAGTAGAATTTGGTATTGACTTAATCCCTGGAGCCGCTCCTATTGCTCGCGCGCCGTACCGATTAGCACCACCAGAAATGAAAGAAATGATGGCCCAGCTTCAAGATTTATCTGATAAGGGCTTCATCAGACCTAGCTCTTCGCCGTGGGGTGCACCAGTTTTGTTTGTGAAAAAGAAAGACGGTTCAATGAGAATGTGTATCGACTACCGGGAGCTGAATAAACGAACGATCAAGAACAAGTATCCACTTCCAAGAATTGATGACCTTTTTGATCAATTAGTTGGAGCTTGTTACTTCTCCAAGATTGATCTCAGATCTGGCTATCATCAGTTGACGGTTAAGGAAGAGGATGTTTTAAATACTGCATTTCGCACAAGATACAGCCACTACGAATTTTTAGTAATGCCTTTCGGATTGACGAACGCTCCAGCCGCTTTTATAGATCTAATGAATCGGGTATGTAAGCCTTATCTCGATAAATTTGTCATTGTATTTATCGATGATATACTTATTTATTCCCGATCCAAAGAGGATCATGCGCAACATCTTCGTTTGATTTTGGAGTTATTGAAGAAAAAAAAGTTGTACGCTAAGTTCTCTAAATGTGAATTCTGGTTGCGGGAAGTTCAGTTTTTGGGTCATTTAGTTTCAGAGAAGGGTATACAAGTCGATCCAGCGAAAGTGGAAGCAATTGAAAGATGGGAACCGCCGAAGACGGCAACCGAAGTACGCAGTTTTCTGGGTCTAGCTGGATACTATCGGAAATTTATAAAAGACTTTTCTCGAATCGCGACGCCATTGACTAAGCTAACTCGGAAGAATTTAAAGTTTGAATGGAAAGCAGAGCAAGATGAGGCATTCAGAATATTGAAGGAGAAACTCTGCAGCGCGCCGATATTAGCATTGCCAGAAGGTTCCGATGATTTTGTGGTCTACAGTGATGCTTCTAAACTAGGATTGGGATGTGTACTTATGCAACGTGGAAAAGTGATTGCCTATGCTTCTCGTCAATTAAAGGATCACGAAAGACAATATCCTACTCGCGATATGGAACTTGCAGCGGTTGTCTTTGCATTGAAGATTTGGAGACATTATCTTTATGGTTCTAAATGCCAAATTTTTACTGACCATAAGAGTCTCCAACATCTTTTCGATCAGAAGGAACTGAATATGAGGCAAAGAAGATGGTTGGAATTGGTAAATGATTATGATTGTGAAATCCTTTATCACCCCGGGAAGGCGAACGTGGTAGCAGATGCATTAAGTCGTCAAGAAAGAAGTGGAACGATATAGGCGATATCGCTACGAGCTGAACTCCTCCCAAATATCTTTGACGAATTACTGAAGTGCCAGATAGATGCTTATCAGGAAGAAAGTTTGAAATCAGAACGGTTAGTGGGAATATCAGTATTGCTTGGGAAAGATGACCGTGGGTTATGGTGTATGGGAAACAGAATTTGGGTGCCTCGTTTGGGTGGATTACGTGATCGTGTACTACAAGAGGCTCATCAATCTCGATTTTCTATTCATCCAGGTACAAATAAAATGTATAGAGATTTGAAACAATTCTATTGGTGGCCGGGAATGAAGAGAAGTGTTGCTAAGTATGTGGAAGATTGTACTACCTGCAAGAAAGTAAAGATTGAGCATCAGAAACCGTTTGGTCAGTTACAACGACTAGATATACCAATGTGGAAATGGGATCAGATCACTACTGATTTTATTACCAAGTTGCCTAGAACTTCAAAGGGATTCGATTCTATTTGGGTGATTGTGGATAGATTGACGAAGTCTGCTCACTTCTTGCCGATAAAAGAAACTGATTCCTTGGAACGTTTAGCTAAATTGTACATTAATGAAATAGTAACTCGACATGGAGTTCCAATCTCGATTATTTCCGATCGAGATAGTCGATTTACTTCTAGATTTTGGAGAAGCTTTCAAAAAGAGATGGGAACGCAAATAAAATTGAGTACATCATATCATCCACAGACTGACGGACAGAGTGAAAGAACAATTCAGACTTTAGAAGATATGCTCCGGGCTTGTATAGTCGATTTTGGGGGGTCATGGGATAAACATCTGCCTTTGATAGAATTCGCCTACAACAACAGTTATCATTCTAGCATTCAAGCGGCACCGTTTGAAGTATTGTATGGTAGAAAATGCCGAACGCCTCTGTGTTGGAATGAAGTGGGGGAGAAACAATTAGCAGGGCCAGAAATAGTACAGTTAACAGCGGATAAGATTACTCAGATTCGGGACAGATTAAAAGTGGCTCAAGACAGACAAAAAATTTATGCAGATCGACGTCGGAAACCGTTAGAGTTTCAGGTTGGGGATTTTGTAATGTTGAAAGTATCGCCCTGGAAAGGAGTCATACGTTTTGGGAAGCAGGGTAAACTCAGTCCGAGGTATATTGGTCCGTTTGCAATTACCGAAAGAATTGGGGAAGTGGCTTACCGACTAGATTTACCTCCAGAATTAAGCAGGATTCACAACGCGTTCCATGTATCAAATTTTAGGAAATGTTTGGTGACTTCAGACCAGGCAGTCTCTCTACCGGATATCCAGGTTGATGAAAAGCTGAACTATGTGGAGGAACCGGAAGCTATAGTTGATCACAAAGTCAAAGTATTGAGGAACAAAGAGATCAGACAGGTAAAGGTTCAGTGGAAACATCATAAAGGTCAGGATGCGACGTGGGAATCGGAGTCGGAAATGAGAGCCAAATACCCTCATCTGTTCTCTTAACTGAATTCCGGGACGGAATTCTTTTAAGGGGGAGATGTTGTAATAACCAGGTATTTTTATCCAAATTAAAATCGAAATTTTATAAGTCTTTATTTTTAGTATTTTATGGAGTTAAGAAATTAAGGAATAAGTTTTATTGTATAATAGAAGCTTAGGGGTGTGTTTTATCAAGTGAAACAAGTTTAGGGTTGTTGGGTATTTTACCCAAACCTTTTTAGCCAAACCGACTCAGTATCCTAAATAGAGGAAATATCTCAAATTGAAACAGTAAAGCAGAACCCAAATAGTGTGTGTGTGTGTGTGTGTGTGAAATTGTTCACGGCAGAGAGAAAAAGAGAGAGAAGAAGAACCGTAGGAGAGAAGAAGAAGATTAAAGATTCTCAGCTGGGATTTTGTTTGGTGCAGGAAATCAAAGAGGTAATTTTCTTATTCAAACTCTCTTTTATGAGAATTAAGTTTCATATGAATTTTGAATTGGGTTTAGGTAATTTTAGATGAATTGGTGAATTTTAGTTACAATTTAAGGTGTTAAATGGAGTTTAGAACGTTTCTGTGCAAATCTGGGTAAAAGATGGATTCTTGATTTTGAACTGAACTTTCTGGAAAAATGACGATGAACAGTGTTTTTGCGAAAAGTAGGAATTCGCAAGCCTTGGTTGCGAAAAGTCCACTTTTCGCAGGTAGCTAAAACGCATAGTTAAGTTTTCGTATCTGTTGGTTACGAATAGTAGGGAACTCGCAACTGTGGTTTGCGAGAAGTGAGGTTTTCGTATCTGTTGGTTGCGAAAAGTAAGGAACTCGCAACTGTGGGTTGCGAAAAGTTAGGTTTTCGTAATGGTGGGTTGCGAAAAGTGTGAATTACCTGTTTACGTGTTAAAGAGTATGTATACTTTAATTTGTTTCAGATACTAAGGATCAGGGTTAAAAGATAATCTGTTTTGAGGAAAGTTTGAAGGACCTTTGCTAAAAAGATCAGGTGAGTTTTACTTTAAAAAGTATTTTACTGGAATGCTTTATGTGAATAACGAATGTTTGATAAAAGGTATGAATATGTCATACGTGGGTGATTATAATATATTGAGATATTATAATTACGTGAGTATTATATGAAAATATAATACGTGGCCGGGCTTTGGACCGGTGTGTTAAAATTGGCTCGCAACCAATTGATATTGGCCATTGGTGGAGGGATAAGGTGGAATGAGATAGGTATGATGCATAAATCTTAGTTGGTATTAATTTACGTGTGATGTATGTGTATTTATATAAAGAGTGTTTTATATAAATGAATTTTTAATGATTTACAAATGTCAGGGATTTACTCACTAGACCCTTAGGTCTAACCCTCATTTTCTGTTTTAAAAATTTTGTATTCCAGGTGATGGTTCCAGTAAGAACAAGTAAATAGAATACTTGTTGGCTAGCTTTTGAGAAGATGATCATCATGATGCTATGGATGCTTTTGTATTTATAATTTTTGTTATTACTATGTAACTTAGAGTGGATCAAGTTGTAATGAATTTTTTTTTTGCTCAGACTTTAGATGGGACAAAATGTGAAATATGAAGTACTTTGTCGTAAATATGTTATGGATTATATGTTATATGTATATTTTGTTATCGGGTTGTTACAACCATAGCCGCAAACCCTGTCCTCAAATAATAGATACAATCAGCCTCATCCGGCCATTCAGATTCCAACCCAACTCCCAACCCTAACTGCCACATAGGCTCTGCATTTAGCATTAAAACCAACAACAATCAAAAACCCAAATCGAAACCAAAATTCCCAATTGAAACTGAAAACGAACCTCTAGCAGTACCTTGTTCATTGTCTTTCCTTTCCATCAGAATTGATAATATCAATGTCCTCACAGGCATCCCACAATCATGGAGCAACAGAAGCATTTGTTCCAATAACAATTGATACCTAGAAAATAAAAGAGTGCTTAAGGGAGAATATGCATAACTACTTTCATGACACATATAACTCCCCCAAAATTATATGAACTTGGAAATTTATAGATGAAAAAACCCAACAACGGGAAAGATATAAAGATTAAGACCTAAGATTATTTTTCAAGAAACAAAAGATCCCAAATGAGATGAGGCGAGAAAATTGCTTCCAAGACAGAAGTTAGGGAGGGGATTTACGAAAAACAAAGCATTAAATTCTTTAACGCCCGTTTCACGACCCACTCTACCAAAAAGTTTATAGTAGCATTTTTCCCTAGTTTATACGTCAAAATAAGATAGGTAAAGCAAAGGGCACTTCGGAGAAACTTGAAAAAGCAAGATCACAATCCAGTGGGATGAAATGTTACTTTTTCAATGTTCACTAAAGCAGTCACAAGGAGTCCTAAACTTTCCATGGAATTCAACATAAACAAAATGCAATCTGAACAAAAACATACTCAATCAAATCAAAATTATTGTAACTAAACAAATTCCTCGAAGATCAGTAGCATTCATCAAACCCTGCTCATGATGAAAACAAATATTATGGTTAAACAATTTCAAATAGTCTTTCATGTTAACATATATTTACAAAAAGAAACATTCAGAACTTCTCTTTTATCTTTTATACTTTAATTACCTTTATTGTTTCATCACTAATCGTAGACGTACTCCCAGCTTCCGTTGTCAACCGAATACTCCCATCAACATAAGATGATTTAGACATTTCTGGGACCATGTAAATATCTTCCTGTTTGTTTTTCATTAACACCAAAGCAAGGTTAAAACTTGATTATCACAATAATTATAATTAAACTTGTAGATTATTGAATATACTCAAATTACCGTTCATTTCTCTTTTAAATTTCCATTACTAACATGGGAATATAACAAACCTTTAGATGGGGTCACTATAACTACATTTAAGCCCTTCATCTTATTAAGGTAGTCTGCCAACCTCCGTCAACTCAAAAGAAATCATGAATATGAAATAAATTAACGTAAATTGCAGATTCATAAATAGAAAGAAATGATAATTCAAAAAAGAGGGTTACCTTGAGAGAGAAATTGAGAGAAACAGATGAGTAATAACGAAGAACACTGCTGCCATTACCTCTCCAAAGTGAGAAAACCCCTTCTTCTTTGATTGTATGAACAATGCAATCAATCATACCATTAACAATTACCTACTTTTTTGACCATATGGCACTGAATCAAGAGAAGGAGGCCAAATGGGAGATGAACCTTGTAATCGGGCGTGTAATCTGAGTTTGGGGTTTCCCGATTTTAAGGAGAAGCAGACAAGAACCCTAGATCGCAAAATTTGTTCAAGACGGTTGATTTCTGAGTTTTGAAACTCCATCTATTTATAGGGGGAGTTGAAGAGAGAAACCTGCAGAAATGCAGTTGAAACTGTGGAAACGTGGGTTGAGTAGGAGGTTGAAGGCGAAGAAGAAGGAGTCGCATACTCGCATTTGTGTTGAAGGCGAAGCCGTGAGAGGAGAGTGGGCCGTTAGATGGCTGATGAATGGACTGGGTTGGTTATATGCTAAAGCCTAAATTGATTTTAAACGCCAACATTAAAAGTTGGGATGAATTTAAACGGTTCGGATGTAACCAAAAATGGTTACACTCGTCTGGGTCAATAGTATAGGTAATTATTAAGGATCATTAATTACAAGAGGCCAAAACGGTAAAAGTGAAAATGATTTAATTGTGTCAACTATTTCTTTGTTAAAGGGAAAACTAAATAGAACAATAGAATGGAGAGAATAAATCGTAATTCTCATTAATCATAAACCCTTTAAATAGGGACGAGTTTAAAACGAAAAGGAAACATTAATTATGGTAAATTCTTATACTAGGAAAATATTCTTTCAATCACTTCCTTTTGATGATGGCACATATCCTTCAACACTCTCCCTTGTGCTGAATCAAATGAGTGATGGTGCATAGTTCTTGCCTCATTAAAATCTTACGCCAAAGAAACAAAACCCAGTGGGAAAAATAAAAACTTTAGGTGAAGGAAAGAGTACAAGACACCAATAAACAATTCCTTTAGTTTACCAATTTTCTTGATTTGTGCATCAATCAAGAGGTATAGAAATCAAGATGATGTATAAAATGTTGTCTCACTAAAACCTTGCACCAAGGAACAAAACCCAGTGGAAAAAATAAAACCTTGGGCGAAGGAAAGAGCACAACCCATTAATAGTACATGTTTAGTAGACACCTCCTTTTGTCTATTACCCCCCCTGACTCGTGCATTAATTTAGGAAGTTTAGAAAACATTTTCACTTTAATACCTAATACAAGTTTCCCAAATATGATTTTAGGTAATCGAGGTGGTAAACAAATATGTCACATTCTTCTGGCATCTTACATGATTCATTTGAATCTAGAGGAGAGTTTGTTATTGCTGATTGTATAGACACTTAAGCAGATAATGCTTTGTGTTATCACCCTTGATATATCTTACTTTCATTCCTTTGATACATGATGCATTATTTCCATATATGCGGTAGGATATTGGTTGAATTCAAAACACTAGCTCCTCTACTATGTGTAATGAAAGTCCTTAACCATGTACACCTTTGAATAGTCTCATGGAGAGTAATATTCTTGATAATTTAAGAATGTAGCTCTTAAGGGGTTGCTTAGTTTACTTCCAAGCAATCGACAGTTTCCATATGATAATCCCTTAGCCAATTTGGGAACAACCTTTATATGAGTTGAACATAAACCTAATATCAACAATTATATACCAAGACATTGTTTGGTGTTTTTCTATAAGAGACAATACTTTTGCCACTCACAATCTAAGTAGGTATTGAAGTTCCATTATCAATTCAATTTTCTCCATAGGGAAAGTATTGGCCCACGTCAATGGTGCCAAAAGAATAATTTGAAATCATTCCAATGACGTTGCGTTGGCGCTGAGCTAAATCTAGCTTACAAGTTCAGTTAGAAGTACAATATACGGTCAAGTGTATTATGTTGAGTACAATAATGCGCCTATTGTACTTAGGAATTCCAGCTCCCAACACCTCTTCGTCATCATCCTTTAGGCGAAATGGATATTTCCTTATATCCAACACTTTGACCGATCATGGGAGTGCTAGTCGGATGTGCTTTGTCCATATTAAGTCGCCTGATCATTTTCTGGACATATGCGGATCGGTGGATTAATATTCCACAAACTCAGTGTCCTAGTTCAAGTATCTAGACACAACCAAGTTTTCCCAAGATCTTTCATCTCAAAATTAGAGTTCAAGTAGCTTGTGATTTCTCTTATTTCATCAAGAGTGTCTATTATGTTCATAACATTGACATATAGAGCTACTTCGAAAGTCTAGAACTTGTTTTCCTAAACAAATACGTAAGGGCACAGTTCATCGTTCTTATATATCATTTTCCAATCAAGTATTCACTCAAGCGGGTATACCACATCCCCATAGATTGCTTTAATCTATAAAGCGAGTGTTTCAATTTTATTGTAAACACATTTCATAGTATAAAGTTACTTGATATTGGTATAATGTCATCAAGCACTTTTATATCTCTGAATTTAGATCCCCATAGAGATATGTAGTAACTGCATCGTTGAGCTGCAATTTCCAGTCCTTAGAAAACTACTTGTCTAATTTAATTAGCAGAACATTGTCCATCACGAGAGAATAAGTTTTATTGTGGTCAATCCAGTGCGTTGTGAGAAACCTTGCGCCAAAGGAGAGCCTTATATATTATAACTTAATTATTCTCATTACGCTTCCATGACAAATGATTTATCTATGTCCTACAGGCTTTACACTTGGTCGGTTAGCACTACCGAACCAAATACCTGTTCATTTGTCAAATAATTATCCTGGATTGCTTCTTTTCATTTAGGCCAATTTGCTCTTTGTTGACATTCTTCAACTGAGCATGGTTCGATGACATTGTGCTCTGTTATCTCATAAGCAACGGTATATGCAAATATATCATCATTGAGTATGCATGATCTGTCCATCGACTCATATTCATTTAAGATTTATTTGATCTCTGGAATCAATATTGACTTTGGAGCGTCCTCCAGTAATGATTCATAGACATAGATTTAATCAGAGATGATCTCATGTATTGATTATATATAGTTGTGCCTTACTCTTCTTTTTCTTTAGATGAGTATCTATCGAACCAAGTAGCTTCCCCCATTTCCTTTTGGAGCTACGACCTCAACCACACATCCACCATATGTGATTGCAACGTACTTCCAGCGACGTTGTGCCCTTGTTTGGGGACTTTTGACCTTGCGAGTATATTTACAGCTCGTATATGTGATCTTGTCACTCTAGATAATATTAAACGTATCAGGTATCGAGTCTGATACGTTTGACTTCAACTTTACGTTGTGAAGTTTTTGGGGATCAAAATGAGACACGGTTGAAATATTCAATGACACTTCCTGTCGTTCCCATGGAAAATTCTTTTTCCTATTTCCCCCTAACGACAGGAAGGTTGTCTCATCAAAGTGACAACCTGCAAATCTAGCGGTAAAGGGATCACTCGTCAAGGATTCTAATTAGCGGATAATTGTTGGGGATTCATATCCAACATTTGATGAATCGTCTTTAAGACCCATTTTGGTACGCTGTGGGGCGTAATTGGCACATATACAACACAACCAAGCATACGTAAATGTAAAACATCAGGCTTAAATCCAGTTACCAACTGGTACGCATAAGATTGGTTGGTTGGTTGTGGGTCTAAACACGAATAAGTAAAGTTGTATGTAATATTGCATAACCCCATGTAGATCTGGATAAATTGGTGCGCATAACCAATGCCCTAGCTACCATTTTATATATACACAAGGGGTATAGGAAACAATACATTAATCTTTATACATATGCAATAATCATCAAATCCTTATGACGTAAATTCTCCAACATTCTAAGTCATGCTAACTTGATGAGAAAATCAGGGTGGTTAGTCCTTAAACGTATAACTAGTGCTAGGAGTGCAACATTTCATGTGGACAATAATATTACACGTGTTCATCGTGTCAAAACCAGAACCATAAAGTACTTTATTGGTCCGCATTCTGGATGTTTATGTCCATAAATATCACTTTGTATTCATTGTAAGAATGAAATGTCCTTAGCTTTAGGATGATATCATTCCTGTCTTGGCTAAGAATCAGGGTATACAAAAGTTCGAGGTATGGGAGAGGGCATATTATGATGGTGGTGTTGCTTCTTGTGCAGTAGAAGTCAACAGTTGTAATTTGATTAATTCCCTCGTTTTGTCTTTCACTCGAAAGAGAATGTGTCTATGTGTATTTCCAATACATAGATCATTATGTCATGACCATGGTGTCCCACGTGGTCATGCCGAAACATATATGTGTCATTGTTCCAAAGTTCTTTATTGGTGACAAAATATGTTTTAATGACATAGATAATCCATTAATTTTGACACATTAATTTCTCTAATATATGTTCCTTTCATATCATTAGACTTGATATACCCATTTCCATTTTTATAAAATGATTTTCAATTGATATGAATATCTTAACAAGGTTTCTTGTAATATGGTGTTTTAGTAACTATTAATCTTGTATTAACAAGAAAATGACAGTCCATCGTCTACGTATTATGGTGATGCAAGGGGGGGTTAAAGATTAGTCAATTTCTTAGGATTAGAGGTCCTAAAAAAAATCCTCGATACATTCCTACACGGAACGGAGAATATTGAGAGTTTTGTATTTGTTTTTGATGTGTTTATTTACATCTATAATGGCTATAAACTCAGGTGTATATATACGCAAATGCAATTAATTTGATAGTTAAAGTATATTCAGATAAACGTATACTTAACCAATCTTAGATTTGTTTAATTACGAAAGCAGTTTAATTATGGTTTTTTTCTATTTCTTACATTTATTTAATTGTGATAATTGTTTAGTTGTGGTTTCTTTATATTTTTAATGTGTTCTTGTATTTTTATTTCATGTGAAAAAATGTATTTGTGTCATGTATTTCTCATCTTAAAAAAATTGTTTCATTAATTTGTTTCATTTAATAAAATTGTTTTATGTACTTGTTTAATCAGATGAAATTGTTTCATGAATCTGCTTCATAGTATTTCAGGTAAAAAAATTCACGAAATTGGTATCCTTTTTATAGAAAATATTAATAAATATTTTGTTATATTGTAGGATAAATGTGTTATCGTCTAAAGGATATGACGATAGAGATAGGGATAAAGATAGATTAGAACTGAAATATCTTGTAGTTATCTACTTGTAACTCATCCATATATAAATGGCTTATGATTAATTAGAATGATAGATTTCCTTTCTCTTATATTGTTGTTCTATTTCGTTTTTCCTTTAACACGTTATCAACACGTACGTTCTACAAGATTATCAAATCCGACACCAAACATAAATCATTGTTTATGCTATGAGATAATCAAGCATACTGCTTCGTCAATTAAATCAGGTATGCTCACAATCCTTTTACATTTGGTATTCTAATGAACTTGATAAACCGATTAAGATTATATTATTGCACATCTATGGTTTCATGTTTAGAGTATATGCTTAATAAATATTGTGCATATATACTAATTCGTTAAAAAAAGTTTGTTTTTATGATTAAATGCCTCGTAAACAGATTGAAAGAAAAAAAAGAGAAATTTTTTATTTTCCTTGTTATTGACCACGGCTGGAAAGGAAAGCAAAAGTGTAAATGTTTTATGGTGATGGTCTTGACAAAGAAAACGATTATAATATTACGAAAAATCATGAATTTTTATTGCCATTATTATTTCCTTTGAAAGTCTTCTAAAATATACATGTCAATATGTAAAATCAATATTATTATATTTAGGTTAATCAAATTATTAATAGATTTGTTTATATATTCCTTCAATATACAATTTTATCATATTGGTAATTTGGTATTGTTTTATAACAAGCTAATTTAGGATACAATAATTTATTTAATTCAATGATAGGGGTTATTTAATGTTTTAATTGTTATTCTAAACCGACTATATATGGATATGTAAATGCATTCTTATCATTTATATAATATAATAATATATAAATATTTTATTAACGTTTAAGCATATATGAAGTCCCTTAAATTCTTAGTAGACATGTTTGCGATTAGGGATCATATAAATGTTAAAATGCTTTGTACTTTATTTATCTTGACATCGAATGTTTTATAACATTTAATATATAAATTTAAATGTTTATCTCAATTCATAATTGTTATAAATCAGATGTTTATCTTGATTATGAGTTCCTACTCATTAATTTCAATCTCATTAATAATTTTGGAAGTTACACTTCCAACCCCCATGTATTTCGTCTTTGACCAAAAGCTCCCAAAATACTATTAAGATGTTAAAATTTTGAATGACTTTATGTCAAAACTAATATTTATTTGTTTAATGGCAAAACCTTTTAAAACGATATTAATGTATTAAACATTGAAATTGGTTTCATATGTCAAACTCATATTCATTTTGGCCTCATGCCAAAAGCTCGGTAATTAACAATGTTATCTATTAATTAAATAATTGCAATATATCGATTGGATTTTGTCAAACGGGTGTATACAGCCCTAAGGTTGTAGGGATTTAAGAAATCCATGTGATTCCCCTACTACCTGGAAATCCTATAGATTGAGTGGTTTATATTCACAAATTGAAATATTGATGAAGTATTATCAACAAACGCATACAAAAATCCAAAATCGTTATGATAATGAAATTTTGTAATAGCCAAGTTCAAATTTAAAGGAGTGTAAGATGTATGGGAATAAAAGGGAAATTTTGTTACTTAAGGGACCAAAGTGTAAATTGTGGAAAGGGGTATAAAACCCTCAATCCTGGCACAAAACCCTAGGTCTAGTTATTTTTCCTCCAAGCGGCTGTGCAGGCGTGAAATCAGAGAGAAGAAACTAATATTGGCAATCTTGGAAGAGATCAAGGAAGGTACTGATTTGAGGAGCAAAGCTACACCAAATTCCTTAAGGTAAGCGACCGATTTCAATACTCTTAATGCTTTATGGAATGCATCCTCATAATCTGATAGGGGTTGGGAAGTTTTAGAGCTTTCTTTTGGGTCTTGATGGAAAGAAGTTTGTGGTAGTGTTAATCCAAGTTATAATATGATTATTTAATCATTTTTGGTCATTTGCAAAGACCTGAGCAAGTTGGGGAATAATTTATGTGTTCATTTGAGGATCTTGCGGGTATCGGTCGATAGACTCGGAGGTCACCAGGTCTGGAGATTTGCTTTCCGGACCGGTGATGTTCCGAAAGTTGGAGATCCGGAATTGGTGATTTCCGAATAAATTTTCCGGTAGTGGGAGTCCGGATCCGGAAGAGGAGTCCGGATCCGGAGAGGGAGTCCGGATGAGGTTTCCGGAAGTACTATCGGAATCCGGGAATTGTGGAGTCCGGATGTGAGCGATCCAGAACTCTTAGTCCGGAATTGAGCAGTCCTGAATCCGGAAATAGGAGAATCTGAAACTCTGGTTTTGGATTGGGAATTTTCGTTTAGAACTGGAATCATCTAGGGAGTGGTTCAGGAATAATCCTGAGTGTCAAACTTAAGACTTATCACTCTCGTTATCTTTGCAATCATAGGTGTCCCACCTAGAGACCTGAAGCCTGTGTGAGAAGTTTTGGAGCAAGCAAGATCAAGTGAGTTCTTTTAACTAAAATACGTGATTTAACATGATATTGAAAGTAAAGAATAATTGTGAAAAGGTTTATCTATGTTACTTGAAACGTGTTTGGAAAGTTAAATTAAATGTATGCATACATTGTTAATAGATGTGAATTGGCTAAGTCGGCGGTGTCGCCCACCAGTGCTCATGCTGGGGGGTGTGTCCCGTTTACGCCATGGGAGGAGTGACCCAGTAAGGCAGCGTGAGACTGACACGTTACACCATATTAACACATATAATCGTATATTAACTCAAATACGTTTTAATTTTAACAAGTTACACCATTATAATCGCTCTTCGATACCTTCGAAATGAGCCTAATATTGAATATTTTTGGATTTAATTAATTTATTATATATCATATATACTACATAAATATATTTTTAATATTTACAATTCATACCCTTATAGTTAATTATTTAATTTATGGTACATCCTTTACTGTTTCAATTTTTATTTTACACTCTTATCACATTAACATAATAATCATATATTAACTAAAATATGTTAAACAAATACTGTTGATCCAAACCCTCAGTGATTTGATAATGACCCTCTCTTATATACTTAGTGAAAATTGTAAGTAAACAATATGTATCAGAGTTTCACTATCGCTGATAAGTACTAAGATCTTACAGTACCGCTGATAGGAACTCTCGCTCTTTAAATTAAACATTCAGCGAAACTGTTCACCATTAATATTGAGTCTGTTCAGTCATTATGATGATCGCTGATAAGTTAGTTGTTTACTTATGATCCCTGAAGACAAGTTTCACGTCAACAAAGGTTCTACGCTGAAGTCGAAGATCAAGCTCAAGAACCAGCGACAAGTCTCCTAATGAACTGATGCGGATCAACGAAGACTCAGATTTGTCCACTCAACGTGAAGTATCAAGTACAAGACTTCAGCTATCGCTGAACTTTATCATTCGCTGAATAGAAAATGATAATCGCTGAATCAACGAAAGCTGATCACGAAGTCCTCCGTACAAAGTACTTTTGTCTTAACCTCCCTTGCACGACTCCGTACGAAATGTCAGAAAAGAACCTCCGACTGTCTGAAATCGTACAACCACTCTGATACTACACTGTTCATCCATGCGGCTACTAAGGTTGTCAACCAAGGTCAATGACATGCAACCAACCAGCTGATGACACGTGTAAAGTGTATACTGACTTGCATTAAATGCATGCAGTATATAAAGAGATGAACCCACTTCATTTAAAGTAACTTGCTAACTCTGGACAAGTTCAATCTCTTATCTCAAGATAGGTTATTATTAGTAATTTCCTTATCTCTCTTAGTGCAAGAAACCTTAGTGTTCCAACTTGCTTAGATTTAGGTTTATCCTTAATCTTTTTTCCGCCACAAGCTGTAAATTGTTAATGATTTATCAATAAACAATTTAGAAAAGTAAAATCTGTGTGTTTGTATTCAACCCCCCCCCCCCCCCCTTCTACAAACTTGTATAGGCCTTCGGGACCAACAAGTGGTATCAGAAAGGATTTGTTTAATCTCATAAACAAGATCTAATCTAAGATATTTCTCTTCCTTGCTATTATCTGAAAATGGCCACCAACACAAACACAAATTACATAGACAATGGTTCTCTTGCTAAACCCCCTAGATTTTCCAAAGATAACTTCAACTTATGGAAAAATAGGATGACACTCTTCTTAGAAGGTGTAGACCCTACTATGCCTTACTATCTAGAAAATGTCCATTCATCCCTGTAAGAATTGATGCTGCTGTTCCAGCCGCTGAGAATAGACCTGTTATTCTAGAAAAGCTGGTACCTAAGGAAATCTTTCAATGGACTGACGAAGATAAGAAGAAAGTGGCTATAGATACAAAAGCCAGATCCATACTATCCATGGCTCTTCCTGACGAAGTCTACCATTCCGTCATGAATCTGAAAACATCAAAAGCCATGTGGGACACAATATGTGTTCAGTATGAAGGAACGTCTGAAGTCCAGGATTCAAGAAAGATCAACCTGGTAAGACAATACGAAAGCTTCATTTCTGGTAAGAATGAATCTGTCTCTGAAGTTCACCAACGTTTTAATTGTTTAATTATAGATCTGAAAACTGTTGGTAAGGAATATTCTAACTTTGAAGTGCTGACAAAGTTTCTAGAATGTTTACCTGAAAGCTGGGACAATTATTCTATGTGTCTCAAGCTGTCAAAGGATCTAAAATCAATGACCCTTTCAACCTTATATGGCACATTGCTAAATCATGAGCAATCGAGCCATCTTAAGAAGATTCTTGTAAAAGATTCCAAAAGCACCCATGTTGCTTTAATCTCAGAGGAACCTTCTACTCAGCGACCCTCGGTAACTATCACTGAGTTAGAAAGTAACTCTGAAAGGTCATCAGATTCTGATTATTCAGATAATGATGAATCTTTGGCTCTCCTAACTAAGAAGTTCGGGAGATTTGCCAAAAAGAAAATGTTTAGAAAGAACAAACCTCTTTCCATAACTGACAAGCCTAGATCATCAGCTTTTGTTGATAAGGCTACTGCTACTTGTTTTAACAGCGAAAAGACAGGACATTTCGCTAACGAGTGCAGGTCTAAGAAAGTTTCTAGACCCTCAGCTTTTACAAAGAAACCCTTTGTTCCAAGGAATAAAGATGACAAATATTCAAAGCTGAAAGAAAAATATGCAAAGCTCAAAAGCTTTAAGAAGAAGAATAAAGGCCTGATGGCTGACTATGATTGGGATGCTTCTGATGAAGAAGCATCATCATCTGACTCTGAAGATGATGAAGCAAATCTATGTCTTATGGCCAAGATTGAAGAAGAGGAAGAAAGTTCAGACATTCCCTCCACTTCAACATCTGCTATTCAGGTATCACCTTCTTTCTTTACCAATATTGCAAATATTGATGAAGCTGATAGTCTCCGTAAGATCGATCTCTTGACTAGAAGTTTATACGAAGCCATGAACGGCAAAACTGTGGTTGAAAACCAAAATCTTGATCTCGCTGAAAAGCTTAAAAACTGCCACCTTCAAATAGAAAAGCTTTCTAAAATTGAAGAAGATTTTAAAGATCAAGTATATTTAAATCAGCTAGTCAAAATCGAACGAGCAGAAGCTATCGCTGCATTAAAGGATGAAAAAGCTACTGTTGAAGGATGGTGTAATTCTTCAACAAAAGATCACTGAGATAATAAAGTCTCAGATTCCCCTGAGTGATAAACGTGGTTTGGGTTACAAATATGAAACTCCAAAACCAACCACTGAGCGTTCAATGCTTAAATTTGGAACGTTCGTATCCTCAGTCGCTGATACTTCATCTTCTCAGCGCTCCTCGTCCATTACACCAATCCCTGAGGAAACTCCTACCTCCTCAAAAGGCAAGGAGAAAATGGTTTATTCAAAACCTACCTCTGTCTCTAAAGACAAAGGTAAAGGAATTGTTATTTACCAGAATCCTCAGAAGGGTACCTTAGTACCAAAGCTGAATGCTTCTAAAGCTTCAGTGGCTCATCCCTCTGGATCAAGGAAGCAGATATCTGGATCTATTCAACGATCTACTCCTAGACTCAGATTGGATGTCCTTGGTAAGAAATCTGAAGAACTGAATGTTCGTCCCATTTCTAAAGCCAATAGTTTACTTGGTGCTGGCACTTCTAATTCGAAATTAAAAGCTCAGCATTCAAATGGTCCTAGAACTACGTTCAGCTATAGGAAATGTTATCACTGTGGACTCACTGATCATATTGCTAGTAAGTGCCCCACAGCCACCAAAGCTGAAAAGATAGCTAAGGTGAAGATTGCCCCCAAGGCAAAGAAGACCAACCTTGGTGCAAATCAGGTCAAGGTGAATCCTACCACTGAAGTTAAGAAATTAACCAAAGTGAAGAAAGACAAAGCTGAATCTTCAAATGCTGCGAAGACTGCTGAATCTTCCATTCCAACTACTTCCACTGACAAATGTGTATACATGGTAAAGTGGGTACCCAAGAAAAACTAATCTTCCTTCGTATTGCAGGTTAAGAAGGGTATCTGGTATCTCGATAGCGGATGCTCTAGACACATGACTGGAAAGAAAAGCCTGCTCACTGAATACAAGGAAGAGAAGGGTCCCTCTGTGACTTTCGGTGGAAATGGAAAAGGACATACCCGAGGGTATGGTGTACTTTCAAATGGTACAACCTCCTTCAGAAGAGTCGCATATGTTGAAGGGCTGAAGCATAATCTTCTAAGCATCAGTCAGCTTTGCGACATGGATAACAAAGTAATCTTTACTAAGAAATCCTACTTTGTCACTGACAAAAAGGAGAAGATAGCTCTCAGCGGTTATCGTTTGGAAAATGTTTATGTAATAAACATGGACTCAACAACCACTGAGAACTCCTGTTTCTTCTCAAAGGCCTCATCTGATGTCAATTGGCTATGGCATAAGAGGCTATCTCATCTAAATTTCAAGACACTAAATACTCTTTCTTCAAAAGAGTTAGTCACTGGTCTACCTCAACACTCATACGCCAAAGAGTCTTTATGTTCAGCGTATGAAAAAGGGAAGCAGACCAAAGCAAGCTTTAAGTCAAAGCAAGTTTCCTCAGTGTCATCTCCTCTACAACTACTCCATATGGATTTGTTTGGCCCTGTTAACAAACAATCCATTGCTGGAAAGAAATATACGCTGGTCATAGTTGATGAATTCTCTCGTTATACATGGGTTATGTTTCTCCGTTCCAAGAGTGACACCCCTGAAGAACTCATCACCTTTGTTCGGAAGATGGAAACCCTGAACAATTTGACCGTTCGCTCAATAAGGAGTGATCATGGGACTGAATTCAAAAACAGTTCTCTTGATTCCTTCTTTGAGAGTAAGGGTATTTCTCACAACTTTTCTTCAGTGAGAACACCGCAACAAAATGGAGTCGCTGAAAGAAGAAATAGAACAATTATTGAAGCTGCACGTTCAATGCTCAGCGATTCTCACCTGCCTACTCAGTTTTGGGCAGAAGCTGTCAACACTGCTTGTTTTACGCAAAACAGGTCGCTGATAGTCAAAAGATTCAAAAAGACAGCCTATGAACTTTTTCATGGGAGAAAGCCTTCAATCAGCTTTCTTCACATCTTTGGATGTCAGTGTTTTATACTGAACAACAGAGATGCTCTTGGAAAGTTTGATCCTAAGGCTGATGATGGAATTTTCTTGGATACTCCTCAGTTTCCAAAGCCTTCAGAGTCTTCAATCGTAGAAGACAAACTGTAGAAGAAACTATTCACGTCACGTTTGATGAATCCCGTTCAGCGAACTCTAAACCGTCCGCTGATACTGAAGAACTGAATCAATGGATGTTTTCTCAACTTGGTAATTCAGAAGACATTCCCACACCTCATGCTCATCCAGTAGAAGATGATAGTCCCACCATCATTCCAAATTTGCAGAATAGTGAAGCTGAAACATCATGGGTCTCAGCTGTTCCTATAAACACTATACCTGCAGTTGATCCAAATGTCTCAGACATTCCATCTACTTCTCAGCAATCAGTGACGTCGCTGAAGCTTCATCTTCAGCTCCTCCAGTTCAAGTTGAGTCAGCGTCTCACGCTCCGGCTCAGCGATGGACTATAAATCACCCAATTGATCAAATTCTTGGTGATCCAAACGCTGGTATTCAGACTCGACGAAGTGCAGGTAATATTTGTTTATTTGTTAACTTTATTTCACTAACTGAACCAAAGAAAGTAGATGATGCCCTCAGAGATCCAAACTGGGTCAGCGCCATGCAAGAAGAGCTGACTGAATTCGGAAGAAACAAAGTTTGGAAACTTGTTCGCAGACCAACTGATAAAACAGTGATAGGCACTAAATGGGTCTATCGAAACAAGTTGGACGAACATGGTACTGTAACCCGCAACAAAGCTCGTCTTGTTGCTCAGGGATACAGACAAGAGGAAGGTATAGATTATGACGAAACATTTGCTCCAGTAGCAAGACTTGAATCTATTCGTATGTTCTTAGCATATGTTGTACACAAAAACTTTAAAGTACATTAGATGGATGTTAAGTCAGCGTTTCTAAATGGAAAGCTGAATGAAGAAGTGTATGTGGAACAACCTCCAGGATTCTCAGATTCTAAGCGTCCAGGTTATGTTTATAAACTAGATAAGGCACTTTATGGCTTGAAGCAAGCTCCACGTGCATGGTATGATACTCTTTCTACTTATCTCCATATTGAAAAATTTGAGCGAGGTAAGATTGACAAAACTCTATTTTTTAGAAAAGTGAAAGGTCATATCATTCTAGTTCAAATATATGTTGATGATATTATATTTGGGTCTACTAACCCTGAGCTTTGTACTCGTTTCGCTGATAGAATGAAAGATGAGTACAAAATGAGCATGATGGGTGAACTAACATATTTCCTTGGTCTTCAGATTAAGCAAACTGAGAAAGGAACTTTCATTAATCAGGGAAAATATGTTAAAGATATGCTGAAGAAATTCGACTTAACTGAAAGTTCCGCTATGAAAACCCCTATGGCACCACCGCTGACACTTGATAAGGACACTAAGGGTGTTCCTGTCAATGTCACGCTGTACCGTGGGATGATCGGCTCTCTATTGTATCTTACAGCTAGCTGACCCGATATTATGTTTGCAACATGCTTGTGTGCACGATATCAAGCTGAACCTAAGATATCTCATATGAAAGCTGTAAAGCGAATCTTTCGATATCTTAAGGGTACAGCGAATCTAGGTCTTTGGTATCCCAAAGATTCAGGATTCGATCTAACCGCCTATTCAGATAGTGATTTTGCAGGTTGCAAAATGGATAGGAAAAGCACCACAGGAGGATGTCAGCTCCTGGGTGGAAAGCTGGTAAGTTGGACAAGTAAAAAGCAAAATTCAGTGTCCACTTCCACAGCTGAAGCTGAATATGTAGCTGCTGGAAGCTGTTGTTCTCAAGTCTTGTGGATGAGAAATCAGCTACTAGACTATGATCTTCAGTTCTCCAAAATTCCAATCTATTGCGACAGCACAAGTGCCATCGCTATAGCAAACAATCCAGTACTACATTCAAAGACCAAACATATAGAAATCAGATATCATTTTATCAGAGATCATGTGATGAATGGTGATATAGAACTTCATTTTATCCCAACTGATTATCAGTTAGCTGACTTATTTACCAAACCTCTTGATGAGACAAGATTCAACTTTCTTATCAGCGAGCTTGGAATGCTGAACTTTGAAGGATAAAATCTTCAGCGGTTCACATTGATCAGCGATAGGATAAAATCAACTTGTATAACCCATTCTATCATCTTCTCTCTGAATAAACTTGATTCACTGATATCAAGGTATGTTTACTCTCTCTGACAATCGCATGAAAATGCAAGATTTCAAAACAAAATGCATCGCTGAATATCTCTTCCTTAACAGCGATATTTTGAAATTTCTTAAAACCTTCACTGAATATTTTCATTCAGTGCTTCATGTTTTCAAAAGTATCCCTGAGTTTTTTTTTAAAAACCTCAGAGACAACCAAGAATATGAAAGGACAGTTGTGACGTCATTACAACGGATAAAACCCCGGCACGTTTTCTCTTCCTGACACACGTTTGCACGTCTCGTTCAAACTTCCAATCAAATGCAAACACGTGTCCGTGTCATGATGAAAATCTTTTCCCGCTCAAGATTTTCTCTTTCTAAAATCTCTATATAAACAAATTCTTTGTTTATATTTTTCTTTTACGCGATCAATCTTCCTCCGCAAGAAAGAATTCACTGTTGCATTTGTGATTTCAAAAACTTCAAGAACTGTTCATCATCTTCTTCATCAAACATCAAGGTTAATATGTTCTTATTTATTACCGAATGCGTATAACTTGTTTCCGATCTTCTCATTGTTTTAACAAGATCAAACAAAAGAACTTCGTAAAATGAAATCATTTTCTTTCGTGGTTTTATGAACACAACCATTTCATGGTTGTTCTTCAAGTTTAAATGCAAAATCTTAAACTTGTTCTTCATTCGTTTCTAGAATCTATTTCTTCATAGAAAACTAGAAAACAAGAAAATGGGTTTTACATTTCGTTTCAAAAATCAAGAAAACCCCTAATCTTCATTAAGACATTTTGTCTGAATGAAATGGACAAAATTCGAACCATCTTAATGGAAAATCTTTCCACATTAAGATTATTCTTATTTGTTAATCTTTGGTTGAACTGATAATACAGGAAATGGCAACGTCTAACATTCCTACTACCGCTGAGAATATCTCTACTGACTTTGAGGAAATGGAAATCATCAAGGCTCCTTAGGTTAAGTTCACTCTGGATCAACTAGACTGTACTAAGATAAACAACCTTTCTGCGCTTCTCGAGTTTCCTCCTCGAAAGCAAGTCACACATCTGACAGATGCTGTGAATTTCCTGAAGAATTGCTGCATTTCAACAGCCCTGACCATTTCACCCCCTGCAAGTCAGCTGCTACTATCTCAGTTCTGGTACTCTGCCAGACACTCTCAGCTACCATCCGCCAAAGATCCCTCCAAAACAGTTGATTGTATCCTCTGCGATACTGAATATGGCACGATAAAGATCACACCTGCCATCATTCGCAAAGCTCTGAACTTTCCCATCACTACAAAGGAAAAATCTTTTGTTCCTTTCCCTGACCATAAGAAGCTCGCTGACAAAGAAGCTCTTATTGCATTTTTTGATGCAATGGGCTATGTATGGGAAATGGGCAGAGACAAGAAGCCTGAGAAGAAGCTAACACTGCTGAAGAAATCAAAAATGCCCAGCGAGATGAACTTCATCTTCGCTCACCTTATCAGTTGCATGACTGCCAAGACCGGCTCTTCTGATCAAGCCGCTCAACCTCAGCAAGCTATGGGATACGCTCTGCTGAAAGGTCTACACATTGACTGGGCATCTCTCATCTATGATGACTTGCTGCAAAGAGTAGACTCTGCCGCTGACAGGCCTGCATGGGTTCCTTACCACCGATTTATCAGCGCTATCTTTCAATATGGCCTGAAGGACAGCTACCCGCAAGAGGGCGATCTGAAACTCTCTCAGATTGGCCCTAAGGTACTCGACTTCAAACCTGTTGAAAATGAGGTACGTCTTTCTACCCTCTTAACTCTTCTCAACCCTTCTTCTTCTACTTCTGTGGCTCCTTCAGCGACAATACCCATCGCTGATACCCTGGCCACAAAATCCTCTCCTTCTAAGAAAAGGAAACATTCATCTACCCCACTTGATTCTAAAAGGATCCAGAAAACAAAGGAGCAACCCCAGCAATCTCATGCTGAAGACTCCTCAGCTCCTTCTGCAGAGCTAAAGGAACGTTCAGTGGTACGCTCTGCCACACCTGAACAAGCCATCCCTTTTATCCCGACTTCAGCGTCTCTAAACGCTGAGGTTACAAACTTGGAACCGACCCAACCTCCTTCAGTCTCCCAAAAGACTGATGAAGTGATTGTCAGCGAATCCAACGCTGAACTCATAACCCAAGCCCCATTTTTATCCTTCGCTCCTCCCTCCACTCATTTGGTCTCTACTCCAGCTCTAACTGGAGCTGCCATCATCTCCTCGGAACCTAAAGATGATTCTCCAGGAATGATGAAGACAGGACCTGCAAAAAAATCCATGGGCACTTTTGAAGATGACATGGAACTTTACTCAGGAACCCGTGATTTCGATGAATTCACCAATCCTCCTACAGGTAAACAACAACCCATAAACACTGTCACTAAACCCCAAACTTCTTAGCTTTCCTCTGTTCACAAGTTTTTATATGTTACAGGTCCTAATTTGGGAGATATCAACGCCTCTCTGAAGTCCGTGGAGACAAAGCTGACAGGTCTCACCACTACTCTCTCCAATAACTCTACAGCTGTAACAAACGCTGGAGAGAATCTGAACAAGCTGACAACGGTGGTGGAGAAGAATGCTTCCACAGATGACATGAAGTAGGTTGATAAAACTCTCAGCGACTTCGCCAAGGTGCTCGCTGATATCTACACAGACTACACCTCTCTCAAAAATTCAGTTTCATCCATGTCCAGCGAGGTAACAACGCTGAAGACATCGGTTGGAACACTAGAGGGAGATATGTCTGCTGTGAAGACAAATGTCATCACTCTGACGACTGACTTAAGCTCTGTAAAGACTGACGTTGGTTCGATGAAGACTATGATCGAACAGCTGCTGCACAAGGCGAATACTCCTGCTCCTGCCCCTGTCCCTGAATCTGAACATTTTACAGCGGCGGATCGCATTGAGCTCGGGAAGATCAATCCTTCTATTTCTGGCCTAGAAGACAGATTAGCAAAGATTGAAGTTTGTGTAGGTCTCTCTGGCCAAGAAGACATACAACCTACCAACGCTGCTGAATCTACCCATTCCTCCCCCAGTCATCATGAAAAAGAGGGGGAGAAGAGCGCTGAAGACCTCGCTAAGAGCGCTGAAGACCTTTCCCATGATTAATCTATCAGGGGAGAGAAGACGAATACTGAAGAAACCACCGCTGGACCTCAGGGAGATGAAAATCCTGAGGAAACCGAGAAGCTCGCCTCTGTATCTGAGGGGGAGCAACTCGAAGAAGAAGCTGAAGAAAAAGACAGAGAATACGCCATCCAGCTTTCTAAACGATCAATAAAAGACCCCAAGCTGAAAAGAGTTCCCATTGATGTTCAACGTCAGCTCTGGGAAAACGCCAAGAAGATAACTGAAGAAAAGAGAACTGTGTCTCAGTCAACTTTAGCCTGGTGCAAAGAAAAGGTCAACTACAGAGACTCTCCTGCCAAAATCAACAAGGTATTCATCTCTGGAAGAACAACCCTTGTTTCAATCGCTGAAATCGAGATATTCAGAGAAGATAAGAAGTACGAAAAATTCTATGCTGAAGCCATAACGAAGTACGGTCTCTCTGAATGGTTGGAGATCAGGTTAGCCATCCAGAAGTCCAAGTCGAAATACAAGGAACGTGTTGAAAAGCTGATCAACAAACAAATCGACTTAGTCTACTCCTGTGTGGATATTCCTCCTCCTCCTCCTCTCGAAAGTCAGAAAAGAAAGGCCTCAGCGAAGAAGAAGAAATCTATATCTTCAATTGATGGCCCTGTCATTCGAAATGTAACAGGTATTGGTTTTTCACGTGCTGAAGTCCTTGGTCCTGATCCTGATCTTTCCATGCTTGACACATCTCTTCCTCCTGGTGAGACTTTCATCCCTGGCAAAGTCATAAGCGAACCCTACGGGATATTTTTTCATGACTACGATGGTGGAAAGCTTTTTCAACGCATCTCTGAACTTCACATCACTTCCATCGAACAGCTGAGAGATCTCATCTACTGGTGTGACTTCAGGAATGACCCTCAGGCACGACATCTGAAACCCTTGATTTTTGAAGAAGTGCTGATAAAAAGAAAACAAGGTGTAACCGTTCCTGACTGGATGATTCCCACCACATCAATGACCCTTGATGAACTTCTCATTAAGGAAGAACCCTTTACAAGCTGATATGATCGCCTTTTTCTCTATTGTATCAGCTATTCTTCTATAATTGTAATTTATTTCACTCGTACTTGTAATCTTTCCATTTCTCTTTGTAACCTGATTCAAAGTTTTAAAGAAAGATTTCAGCGAATGTACTTTACTCCATCAGTACTGAAAAGATCCCAGAAAACAGTAAAAGGGACAAATATTTTATGAGTTCTTTTTATCCTTATGTTTTCATTAAATAGCAATTTTCTTTGTTGCTATGTCATAATCAAATAGGGGGAGATTGTTGATCCAAACCCTCAGTGATTTGATAATGACCCTCTCTTATATACTTAGTGAAAATTGTAAGTAAACAATATGTATCAGAGTTTCACTATCGCTGATAAGTACTAAGATCTTACAGTACCGCTGATAGGAACTCTCGCTCTTTAAATTAAACATTCAGCGAAACTGTTCACCATTAATACTGAGTCTGTTCAGTCATTATGATGATCGCTGATAAGTTAGTTGTTTACTTATGATCCCTGAAGACAAGTTTCACGTCAACAAAGGTTCTACGCTGAAGTCGAAGATCAAGCTCAAGAACCAGCGACAAGTCTCCTAATGAACTGATGCGGATCAGCGAAGACTCAGATTTGTCCACTCAACGTGAAGTATCAAGTACAAGACTTCAGCTATCGCTGAACTTTATCATTCGCTGAATAGAAAATGATAATCGCTGAATCAACGAAAGCTGATCATGAAGTCCTCCGTACAAAGTACTTTTGTCTTAACCTCCCTTGCACGACTCCGTACGAAATGTCAGAAAAGAACCTTCGACTGTCTGAAATCGTACAACCACTCTGATACTACAATGTTCATCCATGCGGCTACTAAGGTTGTCAACCAAGGTCAATGACATGCAACCAACCAGCTGATGACACGTGTAAAGTGTATACTGACTTGCATTAAATGCATGCAGTATATAAAGAGATGAACCCACTTCATTTGAAGTAACTTGCTAACTCTGGACAAGTTCAATCTCTTATCTCAAGATAGGTTATTATTAGTAATTTCCTTATCTCTCTTAGTGCAAGAAACCTTAGTGTTCCAACTTGTTTAGATTTAGGTTTATCCTTAATCTTGTTTCCGCAACAAGCTGTAAATTGTTAATGATTTATCAATAAACAATTTAGAAAAGTAAAATCTGTGTGTTTGTATTCAACCCCCCCCCCCCTTCTACAAACTTGTATAGGCCTTCGGGACCAACAAATACGTTTTAACATATCACATTAACATACATAATTACGTTAAGGAATTCGATATATATATATATATATATATATATATATATATATATATATATATATATATATATCGAACTTCATTCGTTTAATAATTTGATTGGAAATAGAGTAAAGTTATTGATTTGAAATAAAGTAAAAACAATTCGATATATATATCGAACGAACGATTCGTTCATATATATCAATTTCATTTCCTCTTCAATTCTCTCACTCTCACTCTCTCTCTCCCTCTATATATCTTTCATATATGTATATATATATATATATATATATATATATATATATATATATATATCAAAGTTGCAAATGACAAACATGGGAGAAGATTTGACACCAACATCAGAATTTATCACCAACAAGGTACAATATTATGATAACTAACATTTAGGTTTATTAATACTTACGAGTACAAGTGAAAGTTATAACAAAATATAATAATTTTAGGTGTTCAATTCTCGAGAAGAATTAACTGAATGGGTGGTTGGTTGTGTTGTTGTTACCAAAAGATTAAAGGCTAAGCCAAATGGGGGGTGCTTATAAAGTCGTGTTTATGTGTGAACATAGTGGGGTTTACAAAAGTGACAAAATTTCCAGTCGTCGTACTGGAACAAGAAAGTTTGACTGCCCATTTGAGTTGATAGCACTATATTCGGCTAAGCATAATTGGTGGACGTTGAGGGTTGTATGTGATACACATAATCATGCCCTTGCACAATATATGGAGGGTCATGCATATGCAATGCAGCTGAACGAACCTGAATTTCAACTAGTTGAAGATCTATCAGCCCAACATGTCAAGCCACGATACATTTTATCCGCGTTAAAGGGTAGATATGTGGAAAATGCATCTACGTCAAAAACAGTATACAATGAAGTTCAAAAGATTAAGACAAGAAACGATGCAGGAAGACCAAAAATGCAGGTTGTTGTGGATTTTTTTGTTGAAAAAAGTTATGATTTTGAGACTCGTGTAAATGACGAAACAAACGAGTTGGAAGATTTATTCTTCATTCATCCAAAATCATTGGAGCTTTGGCGTGCATTCCCACAAGTGTTGGTCATCATGAGATAGTTGGTGTAACATCAACCAACAAGACATTTTGCATAACATTTGTTTTCAATATTGGGCTCATTTCGAAGGTATCGACGAGACGATTATAATGGTGTAACTTGTTAAAATTTTAAAAAATATATTTTTAACGTATTTTAGTTAATATATGATTGTATGTGTTAATATAATGAAAGTGTAAAATGAAAAATAGAAAACTAAAAAGTATAAAGTAAATTAATTAAATAAGTATAAAGGGTGTGAAATGTAACTTTCAAATCAAAAAAGTTAAAATTGAGGAATGTGAGGGGATGGGTGTGGAAACTTGCGGGGGTATGGATAGAATTAGGGGTGAGCATAACCGGGTACCCGGCTAAATTTCATGGAACCGGAACTGACGGTTCCTAGAATAAAGGAACCGGAACCGGAACCGCTGACATCGGTTTCTATATTTTGGAACCGGTCCCAGAACCGGCGGTTCCGGTTCCGAGTACCCGCTATCATTTTTTTTTAATTTTTTTTAACATTTCATACAATAAAAATGCAATTTTAAGTTTATTGCAAACTACAAAGTACCAACTTAAAGAAATAAACACAACAACTGATGAAAAATAATCAGATAAAAACGACTTACATAACACATAGCATCTTTACGTCAAGACCTAACAAATAAAACGTTTTGATCAAAACGAATAAAACACATAATAAAACAAATAACACATCATTAAATATTTAAATATTATAAATATATAAATATTTTTTATTAAAAAATAGCGGGTACCCGTCGGTTCCGGTTCTGGTACCCGGTCCCGACGGGTAACGGTTCCAAAAAAATGAGAACCAGAACTGGAACCAGTGCTAATCACGAGGAAGGTGTGGAAACTTGCAAGAAGAGGGGGGGGGGGGGCTATGAATGAGAGCACATTCATCCAGCTCTGTCCGAACATATTGTAGGTGGTAGTTAGAGCATCTCCAAGAACTATGCTATAATTTTTCTAAAATAAAGTATAAAAAACTAGAATCTCTAAAAAAAATTACACCCAACTCCAACAGCTACTCTATTTTAGCAATTCTATCATTGAACTTATTATTAAAATATTCATTACATTTAATAATATATTATTTCTCTCTCCTAAACACATAACTTTAATGCCTCCTATTGTTGATAAATACGAGTAATAAAATATTATTCTCTCTCTTAAATATAGAGTTTTAGAGATTTCTTCAAATTTTGAGATTTTAACCTTCTCTCTCCTCTTTTCTATATTTTAGCATAAGGTATAGCATAGCTGTTGGAGCAAAAAAGTTGTTAAAACTTCACTTTTTTCTATTTTAGCATAGTTGTTGGAGATATTCTTATAAAGGCCCGTATCAGCGCTTTACACCCCCGTCAACTTGTGCCTTGTGGGGTCTCCCTCTTATTTATTTATCCCTATGAACCATTGTCATTTATAACAAATTTAATTCATAATACAAAAAATTATTTAATAAAACTTTTCTTTCTCCTTTTCGTCCCTTTTTATCCTTATAATTCTTTTATTTTAGATTTGTACATGACATTTGCAAACAAATTTATTGGATTTCTATTCTGATACCAATGATTCTTATACGATAAATAATCGTATCCTAGGAAAAAAAATATGAAATGATGTATCATAGTTATTTCTCAGTTTGATCCCAAAAGGCAACATCCTTTTTATGTTGTTTCTAAAATTTTAATTGTTTGTGTTAATTAGTTGGTGGTGTGTATCATGATGAATTTAATAACCGTCTCTTTACATTTACACATTATGATCGACATGTTATGCATATATTGTAATGTTCTAGGTTTGGCTTGGGTTGATTTTTCTAATTTGAGAAGACCATCATGTATGGGGTTGACTATCAAGTATCAACTTGTAAGTGTTACGCCCAGCGAAGACCATGTATTGGTCATTGTTTTTGTTTGGTTAATTGTCCTTTTATTATGTTGATACTACTTTGTTAACTGCGCTAGCCCTTGGGGTGTTCTGTTCTCCAATTTAGCCTATCCTTTCTACTCGAAATATTCAAATTTCGTTTGCCATTTTTGTTTAATTGGCGTCGTATGCAATTAATTACCCAATTAAGGGGGTGTTTGGGATTGCGTTTTGAGACTGCGTCTCCATTTCTCCTTATCTCGTTTCTCCAGCCCCAGAAAGCATCGCCGCATGTGCTTCTCAAAAATCTCCGTTTTTCATCTCTGGAACGCGATAAGCATCTCCGCATCTGCTTCTCCAAACACCCTTCTCCGGCGTGGAAACGCAATAAGGAGAAACGGTGTTTTACACCGCACTCCCAAACACCCTCTAAGCGTGCAACTTGGCTTTAGTTCATTGGGGCCTTTTACTAATACAAATTGGGTAAAAGTCACCACTGTTACTTACCTTATCGGGTTAATAAGATTTCCGATTATCAAAATGATATAAGCGTCTCTTTCATAATGGCTATACGTTTTTAATAAGAATGGCTAGTAGAAAATAAAAATAAGTAGTTCACCGAGCATGACTAATACAAAAATAAATATTTACTTTAGGGAAATTAATTAAAATGCCACAAGTTTGACCAAGTGTTACCGAAATGCCACAAATCTCTCTCAGTTTACCAAAATGCCACAAAAGCCCGCGATGGGCCCCGTGATCGCGGGCCCCAGGCCCACGTGGCACAAAGTTTAGGGCAAAAGCCCCGCGGTAGGCCCAAATTTACGTTTCTGGCCCTTTTTTTCTTTGTTTTGCAAACACAGGCCAGGGTAAAAAAATACAAGATGGTGAAGAAAAGAAATTTTAGAAAAAACGAGCTGCGTGAGCACGAGATTTTGGAGCTGCATTTGTGTCCGCAGGTCGCGCTCGCACACAAGTTCGACGATTTTAGCCTACAAAATCGTCAATCGACACCCCCCCTGCGCGCGGGTAGGTGTTAGAGTAAAACCATGCAAGGAGTTTGTCAACTCCTCACACTTCTTTCCTTATAAACCAAAGAAAGTTCACTCCTTCTTCCTATGTGGGACACCTTCCCACACCAAACTTGATTTTTGCTAATTTCATGGTTTTTACTCAACTTTGAGCATCGATATCTCATTCACACATACTCCGTTTTGGACGCATTATATATCGTTTCGAAGCTCTTATATAGGAGAACATAAACACACTAAGAGTTCATTATATATACCACATATATATATATATATTTAAATGTGTCCAAAGTTTCCTAAAAATCATATATATTATTTAGAACTATGAGTCAACAGGGGCAAATTAACAGAAATATTGATATGCATAATTGTATGATTAGAGGTTAATTATACAAAACAAATTTAATCCATCTAAATGATGAATTAAGACATGTTTTATTACTATTCAAAACACATGCATCGAACTGATGCAGCAGTTAAGAGACCAGTTTATATATGGATATATGGAAAGCCAAATCTTTAAAAAGATCCCACTTAAATCACTAAAATTTATATTAAGATTATCAATGGAATCACGAGTTTTCATTGTATAAGAAATTCAATTTTTTTCTGGAATCCAAAAGGTTCTGGTGATTTATTTGTTGATGAATCAGCTAACGTGGTTATTGATTCATCTAACAAACCCAAGAGAAAAATTCAATCTTTTTAGGGAACTTTGGACACATTTAAATATATATATATATATATATATATATATATATATATATATATATATATGTGTGTGTGGTATATATAATTAACTCTTAGTGGGTTTATGTTCTCCTATATGAGGGCTTCGAAACGATATATAATGCGTCCAAAACGAAGTATGTGTGAATGAGATATCGATGCTCAAAGTTGAGTAAAAACCATGAAATTAGCGAAAATCAAGTTTGGTGTGGGAATGTGTCCTACATAGGAAGAAGGAGTGAACTTTCTTTGGTTTATAAGGAAAGAAGTGTGAGGAGCTGACAAGCTCCTTGCATGGTTTTACTCTAACACCTACCCGCGCAGGGGTGGGTGCCGATTGACGATTTTGTAGGCTATAATCGTCGAACTTGTGTGCGAGCGTGACCTGCGGACACGAATGCAGCTCCAAAATCTCGTGCTCACGCAGCTCGGTTTTGCTAAAATTTCTTTTTTTCACCATCTTGTATTTTTTTTACCCTGGCCTGTGTTTGAAAAACAAAGAAAAAAAAGGGCCAGAAACGTAAATTTGGGCCTAACGCGGGCCGCGAGGGACCAAACTTGCCAACACGGGCAAACTTGGGGGGCTCCGCGGGGCTTTTGCCCTAAACTTTGTGCCACGTGGGCCTGGGGCCCACGATCGCGGGGCCCATCGCGGGCTTTTGTGGCATTTTGGTAAACTGGAAAAGATTTATGGCATTTTGGTAACTCGAAGTTGGACTTTTGGCATTTTAACTAATTTCCCTTTACTTTACCAAGCATGACTAATCCAAAGAGCCATGAGTGTGTTAGAGTAAGAAACAAGGCTCACTTTCACTCTTTTAGTACCCCTCTTTTTGTGTGTTTCCATTTATGTTTTCATCTTGTTCTTTTTTATTTATTTATTTAATTTTACTGAATGATTTATGGTGTATAAAAGTGAAAATTTTGTGTTACTCATTACCAAATAAGGCCTTATAAATTCAACGTTTTATATATAGGACCTTTGCATTTGTATTATAGCTCATGATATGACATATTTTTTATACTACCGCAAGTCTTTTACGATATTAATTTTGTCCTATAAAACTACCTCATAGGATACCTATATGTGTTTCTACTGATATGACATATTTTTTATACTACCGCAAGTCTTTTACGATATTAATTTTGTCCTATAAAACTACCTCATAGGATACCTATATGTGTTTCTTAATGTAGATGTAGTAGTAGGAAAACATATTTTATGACATCAAGTTGTCCTATTTTATACTCTATTATGATACTTTTAGGGCCTGTTTACTAGCTACTGATCGGGGCTGACTCGGTCAGCACATCTGACCCGGTCAGCAGTCAGAGCGTTTACCAAGTTCTGGATCTGACCGAGATCTGACCGAGAAGCTGACTGTGATCTTACCGAGCCAGCACCAAAATCATGCTTACCCGGGTCAGATTTCGTTTCTACACACTTTGCCCTTTTTGCGATTAGGGTTTTCTACAGCCGATCGTTTTTTTGCACAGCAAGGAGATAATATTATTAATAAGAGCTCACAATACAAACCAAAGCCACTCACCAAAACAAACAGTGGCCAATAAACCCACAAGAAAGCACCCAGTGGCTATAAATTGGGTAAAAAGATGATCTACAGCCGATCGTGTTCAAAATGGGTAAAAAGATGATCTTTTCGTTTCGAGATTTGAATATCGTATCCGAAATCCAAATCCAAATCGTTCTTTTGTTCATCACAGTAAAGACCATCGTCGAAAGCAGCAAATGTAGTAGGGTTTTGTTCCATCATCTTCTTGTGATTGATAAGTGGCTGTAAGAAACCCTATTCATTATCTTCAAGAAACAACAAGACCCTTTGTACCATTTTTATCTCTCTTTCTCTCTCTAGACTACACACCCTAAATAACAATCTCTGCAATTTCTAGAGAGAGAGAGATAGCCCCAAAATAAACAAGCAAAGCAAGGGGATTTTATTTGGGAACCCTTTCACGCCTGTCTTTCTTTCTATCTTTCTTTCTTCTATAATTTTTAATTGTTTAATGGAGATATTTTGAGAGCTTTTAATCCCTATAGTTTATTAAATATTATATAAAAATGAGTATATTTTTGTTAAAAAATTATTTAAAGTATGAAGTTTGCTTTTTTCTTCCCTTAAATGATTTGTAATAGAAATAATTACATTTAATTTAGAATATAATTATAAAAGAGTTAAAATGGTCATTTTTTGTCGGTAAGCACTTACCAAAAAAGACTTCGTAAACACTCTTACCCGGATAGCACTTACCGGGGACAGCACTTACCCGAGACAGCACTCTTACCCGGACATCACTTACCCAGAAAGAGTTGGTAAACGGCCCCTTAGTGTTACATAATACATTTTATAGGACCCTTAAATTTGTTTTATAATTATAGAACTTGTTATGATACATATTTTGGTACTAATATAACTTTTTTGCAATATTGGGTTGCGTCTTATAAAACTACTTCTTAGGACGCTCATAAGTGTCCTATTTTGTACTCTATTAGGAAACTTTTAGTTTTACATAAAACATTTTTATAGGACACCTGAATTTGTTTCAAAATATAGAACTTGTTAGGTCGGCTAATATTTTCATAAAACACTTTTCGTAACGCCATTAGTTAGGACATCCCTGTTTTTGGTCTTATAAAATAAATGATCTTATTAAATAGTTTTTAGGACGCCCTAATAGGTACCTTTTGTTGTAGTGGCAATACAAAATAAATATTTCATTAATCAACATTTTCTTCTCCAAATTGTTATCAAATATATTGAACCAAATCTGATTATAATCTATTATTCATTGACCTGTTATATTTTTATATGTGGTTTTGAAGATAGTTCTCATACTATAGAAAAAACTATCGAGAAATTTGAGACATAGATATATAATTTCACTAATAATTTTAGTATTGTTGTGAATAATTGACAGTGCTTTTTATACACCAATAGACATTTGCAAATTAAACCTCAAAGCAAGTATACAACGGGGTCTAATATCGTCATTCAAGTAATAAAGTGGTGAGAGCCACGTATCGTGCATAGGGATTGGAGTAAGAGTGCAATAAAAGTGTAAGAAAAAAATGATTTTAGATGACGAAATTGAATACTTTGTTTGTTCGGAGTTGTCACTTGGTGATTTAAACATATATTAAAGAGAGCAAGGGTGTGAGACTTTGGGGTGAAGCTTAAACACAAATTCCCGCAGACTAATGATGTGGCAATGCTACAACATTTGTCTAGCAACAACTAGTTTCACCATCTACTTTTCGGGAAATCCTTCTGGACATTCATCATCATACTATTGTTCTGACTTTCAATCAACACATTCCTGTCGTTGTATCATGTCCAGTGATATCAAATAAAGTCTTCCAAGTATATGGATAAACAAATTCCTTTGTTAAAGACCACTCTTCCGAGTTGATTCCCATATCATTTAAGTTGATGTGTTCTAAGTGGTTCATTCCTGACACCACTACACTTTAACACATTAAGTAGTGACCAACTTATTGGGAATAACCAAGTTGAAAAACAGAGATGACAAATTCCTTTGTCAGTAGATCTTCCAAGTCTACTTTCTTTGTCATTCGGATTGACGTGCATTTCAATGGCTCATTCCTGATGCCATGGCACTTTAACACTTTCAAAGTGATCAAAACGTCAAGGAGTGTTTTGGCTTTATAAAACTTAAAATGAATTGGTGGAACATCATTATTGAGAAACGATGTCCATCTTTCTTTGGTTTAAAACTACACCCTTTAATCTCACACCCAAGCTATGAAGATTAGCTACTCATGCTTGAAACTAAATTGCAAGAAGTGTAAATAACATAAGGTAAATGCATAATTTAAATGACTGAAATGTAAAGTACAGAAAGTAAATGATAAGAATGTAAGTGCAAGAAAATAAATGCAATAGAGTGAAGACAACAATGTTGTCAACAATGCTGCAGCACTCTACAGCTAAGAACAAGATGATGAATAACTTGAGAACTTAAAAGTAACTTGCATAAACTTGAAATGTAATCTAGAAAAAGAAATTCAGATCAGTTTAGGACTGATTGAATATATCAAAAACAAAAGCCAAACACCTCTATTTATACCACTAAGAGGTGGTAAAAGAGTAAATATCCAAAAACAAATCAAAAGTACACTTTGTGGTACAATATGTCATACAAAGCTTATCCTTAAACCAAAAGAGAAGTACATTTCCATTACTATCAAAAGAGCACCAGATCAGATTCTTTGACTAAACCGGTTGGATTTGAAGTCCTAGTTAGCTCCAAAAGTAAAGTTTTTTCTTCACCGATCCACTCCATCTTCTAAAATCCAATGTTGTAGTAATGTGAGCAACAACAGCATGCAACCAAGACCAAGTTAGCCATCCTAATTAGTAAAACACAGGTAAATCAAATACTTAGCTCCATGAATAAAAAATGTAATAAAAGGACTTAAAAATTGGGATAAAATAAAATAATCTATCTGCAATGGATTTTTTTTACTTTATGCATTGAATAACCAATGCATATCAATAATATATTAAATTTGTACTTTTATTATGTATGCATTACACATTTTATAATAATATTTTTAATTTTAAAATATTTGTTAAAATATTAATATTAAATTTATAACTTAATAAATAGAAAAGATTTAAATATTAATGAATGATCAAAGTATAGTGTATATATCTATAAAAAGTAGGGAAATTAATTAAAATGCCAAAAGTCAAACATCAACTTACCAAAATGCCACAAAATTTCGGCGGTTTACCAAAATGCCCTAATGGCCCGCGATGGAGCCCGCGATCGCGGGGTAGGGCTGACGTGGCACGACCTTTGGCCAAAAGTGTCTCGCGGAGCCCCTCAACTTTGGCCGCGGTGCACATTTGGCCCCTGCCCGCGATCGCAGCCCGCGATGGACCAAAATTTACAGTTTTGGTCCCTAAAAATTTACACTTTTGGTCCCTGAAAATTTACACCTTCAGCCCCTATACTTAGACGAATCTTGCATGCTTTTACTGTTTTTTTCCACAATTATTGTACTTTGAAGACCGATTTGTGGTTCAAAATCACTGACATGTTTGAGATTTCATCCATAAATATCAGTAATATGCAATTCACAATTCACACTTGTTCTTGCTTTCTTTCTTGATTTCTCTCTTGCTTTCTTTCTTTGAATTGCTTTCTCTCTTGCTTTCTCTTCTCTCATTTCATCCACAAATGGCATCGTCATCAAACCCTAAGTCTACTCCTGAAAAAAATGCCACCTCAAATCGAGGTCGCCATAGCAAAAAAGGAAAAGGAGATAGATGAACTAACAGAAGAGTGGAAAAAAATGATGGACAGGAAGGCAGTCCATTTGAGAAAGATCGAAGAGGAAGACAGGGAGATCAAAAGGATGAAACGGGATATAAAAGCTCGGGAGGCTCGTGTTCGTCGAGAACAAGAAGCAATTCACCATATTCTGCAAGACTTCGCAATTATTCAAGCGAAGGTAAACAAGAAGCAAGCTTGGATTGATGAAACTAAATCAATTTTTAAGTAGGTGGTGGTTGTTTTAGTTGTTTTGTATTTTTTTACTGTGTTGTTGTTTGTATTTTTTTGTTGTTTTTTTACATCATGTAAGGTCAAGTCAGAGGTTACCTCAACTCATTTGCTAAAGTGTGTCCGGGTTGTGGTACACAATGGCCATACGTGGTTGCAAAAGCAGAAGCCGTTGAAGAAGGGTCAGAAAGATTGAAGATGAAGAGCATGTTGGATGGAATACAAACTAGCTGTGTTATCAATGTTCATTTAAAAGCATATGTATGTGTGTATATATAATATGAATCTATATATATCATTTACAAACTAGCTGTATTATCAATGTTCATTTAAAAGCATATGTATGTGTGTATATATAATATGAATATATATATCATTTACAAACTAGTTGTGTTATCAATGTTCATTTAAAAGCATATGTATGTGTGTATATATAATATGAATATATATATCATTTACAAACTAGATGTGTTATCAATGTTCATTTAGAAGCATATGTATGTGTGTATATATATAATATGAATATATATATCATTTACAAACTAGCTGTGTTATCAATGTTCATTTAAAAGCATATGTATGTGTGTATATATAATATGAATATATATATCATTTACAAACTAGCTGTGTTATCAATATTCATTTAGAAGCATATGTATGTGTGTATATATATAATATGAATATATATCATTTACAAACTAGCTGTGTTATCAATGTTCATTTAGAAGCATATGTATGTGTGTATATATAATATGAATATATATATATATATATATCTTTTACAAATCAGCGTTTAGATCAACAGTATCATATGTGTTTGTTCCATATGGTTCAAGCTGTGACGGGCCCGGGGTGTGACTGACTGAATGTCTCCTTGGCACGGTTGAAGGGGCGGGATTTGGACACTCTCCACGAGTGTGTCCTACGCATTGGCACCGAGTACATCTTCGTTGTATCGAACTTTCACCACGTGATGGACGTCGGTCGTTCTTTCTCGGTCTCCCGGCTCTGTTTTTATCCATTAAAGGTGGATAGCATGGCGGAAGCGGGTCGGGTGGATACACACATGCTGCAGGGGGTCCAGCTGGGTTTATTACCTCCACGTATGTTCTCCGGTAATATTCGGACGTGAAGAAAGGTACAGCCAAGTCGCTGCAATCTCTACGACCCATATGTGTTGCCGCAGCGATGGCATGGCCGCACGGTAACCCAGATTTTTGCCATTCGCAACACGAACAAAGGTGGTCTTCCATATTCACAATCGCGTGAAGATAGTCATCATGCACCTCGTACTTCCCATACCCGATTGCTCTTACCGGCCATGTCGCCGCACGACGCGCCCTGTACTGAACGATCTTCTCCGCCGTTGGTGTGAGTGCATTTTGCATCTCAGCTCCTTTTAGGCGTCGAATTTGGTACCACTCTTGTTGAAATACCCGAAAGTAGTCCATAAGATTAACAATCGGACATCTACGCGCAAAACGGAAGAGTGCATTCACAGACTCTGCACTATTCGAGGTCAGAATGTCATACCGTTGTCCAGGAAAATGGGCCGCGGACCACCTCTCCGGTCCAGCTTCGTTAAAGACTTTGGCTGCTTCGTCGGCACTATATCGTAGCATATTCATGTACTTGTTAAACTCCCGATCCGTATATGCTCTGCATGCCGCCCAATAGACATGCTTGTTGGTCGTAATACGTTTGTCCTTGGATTTAGCGTTCTTCTCCAAATGTCGACAGCATATGGCGTGAGGGGCGTTTGGGTAGATGGCAGAGATTGCGGCGCTTATGGAAGGAGCCCTGTCAGACATAAACACCAACCCTTGCGGGTCTCCGATAGCTTGTCTCAACATGGACATAAACCAAGTCCACTCGTCCCCGGTTTCGGACTTGCTTACGCCGAAAGCTACTGGAACGATGGAGTTATCCTCGTCCATGGCAACCGCCAGGAACATCATACCCAAGTAACGACCCTTTAAATGGGTTGCGTCTATTATCAGGACACGACGTAGATTTGCCACAACCGTGCGGATCTGCAAAAACATAGGTGGTTTTCCTTTGTAAATGTTATAGTTTATAATGTGTAAACATATGACGTGTTAAAATACGTACCGCGGGTCCAAGGTCCACGAAGCACATCTCAAACCGTCGACGTGATCGGTCCGTAGCTGCGTGACAGTACCAGGGTTCTGCAGCTGCAAATTATATAAATATGTCGGGAGTCGTTCATACGACTCCTCGAACGTGTCTCTCACCATAAACAGTGCATGGCATCGCGCACGCCAAGCTTGGTGGTAATCAATCGTGACGCCAAACTGCTGGTGAATATCGTGGACGATGTCCTTTGGACGCAATGACCTACTAACATCAAGAAATTTGTTTTTCAGTATCGCACCCAAAGTCTTTTTGTCGGCTTGTTTGTGGTGGGGATTCAGTTGCGTCCTCGTACAAGTGTGTACGTCGTGCAACTTTCTAATCATGAACGCCCCTTCTTTGCCACCCGTGTCAATCGCGAACATCCTCCAGTCACAGTTTTTCTGGCACATTCAACTATGTATCTAGTTTTGTCAGATTTCGACGTGCGCCTTTCGAAACCCTCTTCCAAGAACTTATGTCCGACCTGACTTGCCAAGAGATCCTTCGACTCGAATATCTGACCTACATGTAACATTTCACTGCGAATATAAGGTGTAGGTTCATAGGTTTGTGTCTGGGTATGGGAGTCTGGAAGAATAGGGGGCATATCAAAAAAGTCATTTATCTGACTACATGATTTTCTACCAGGGTATATTCTTCGTGATCATCACTATCGGTGTCTGGTCTGTCTATTTCAGAATTACCCGTTCTGAAAACGTGAGTTTCGTCATCAGCAACTCCAGCAGTACGCCCTTCGTGTGGTTGTGGTGGTTGTTGTTGTGTCTCCGGAATACAGTCGTTAAGACCATATGAATGATCTAAATGAACCGTTGGGGCGTCGGACGCCTGAAATTGAGAATCAGACTGCTCTATTTGGAGGTCTTCGTCGTCACCGTCGTCGTCGTTTTCGTCGGGATACACAAAAAGTAATGGGGGCCTTTCTGAATCGACTGCAAAGTGCAGAAAAGTAGAGATATCCCCATCGTTGGATAAATCCACAAATGACCTATCGCCATTTTTAAACACTAACTTGCAAACAGCAGAAGGGTTGATTCCACATTTTTGCATGGCGTATGCAAGAAATTTCTGATAAGTATAGTTTACTGGCACTTTTACACCATGCTTAGATTTATAAGCAAAATTCCACTCATTGTTATCTTGCTCCCATTCACCATCAAAACAGAAATATAGCTTAACTTTTGCAACATATGAACTAATTTTTTCAGTAGTATCTCAAACACAAAATATTGCAGAAAGAAATCAAGAAAGAAGTATGAAATCGGTGTGTGGATTATGGTATTCCAAAAACACTGATTTAACATTGATGAAAACATGCAAATGAATTTGAACCACAAATCGGTCTTCAAAGTACAATAATTGTGGAAAAAAACAGTAAAAGCATGCAAGATTCGTCTAAGTACAGGGGCTGAAGGTGTAAATTTCCAGGGACCAAAACTGTAAATTTTAGTCCATCGCGGGCTGCGCGCGATCGCGGGCAGGGGCCAAATGTGCACCGCGACCAAAGTTGAGGGGCTCCGCGGGACACTTTTGGGCAAAGGTCGTGCCACGTCAGCCCTACCCCGCGATCGCGGGCTCCATCGCGGGCCATTAGGGCATTTTGGTAAACCGCCGAAATTTTGTGGCATTTTGGTAAGTGTTGGTCAAACTTTTGGCATTTTAATTAATTTCCCTAAAAAGTAATCCATTAAATAAATGATACATAAAATTTAGAAATATATTTAACACATCAAAAGAACATTATATAACATTAGTAAAAAACAATTTCTAAGAAATTGTCCTAGCAAATTTTATACAAATCTATGTCTATACCTTGTCAGTTAAAAAAAAGTTGATATGATTATGGTGGAATTGTAATCCAAAAAATAATTTGAAATTTAAGGAATTGGAATGAAATTATTATAGTTTGATAACAATTTGATTGGTACTATATGGACCGGAATCTCGGAAAATTATCTAAAATAACTATTTCAGATTCTTCAATTTACTTTTAATAGCCACTTTTCTACTCAATTGATCGAAATGACCAAAATCTTACAAGTAACACTTTAGCTACATGCAAAATCTACCTTTTATGAATCTATTATTAAATAAATGATACTTTTTCGTGTTGTTAGAGCATTCACATCCATCTTGCACAAGGCCTTGCAAAATGATATGACAATGTTATGTAGATAGCAAAGTCTTGCTAAATAGAAAGCTCTTTCTAATTTAGAAAGACCTTTCAAGATATCACATGTATAAAATAAATACTTTTTTATTTATTTTAATTTCTTTATTAATTTGTTTAAACATTAATTATTAATATTTTTATTAAACTTAATTCATTTATTAATTTATTTGAACATTATTTTTTTATTTTATTTTTTTAAAATTTCTATCCATGATTTATTTAAATAAATGATATATGCATATGTTTTATTTGTTTTATTCGTTAACTGAATTATATTTACACAAAATATAGTAAAATAAAATAAAAGGTAAAATTTTAGTTATCTATATTTTATAATCAATTTATTTTTTATATTATAATTATCTATATTATTTATATTATAATTAATCAATTTTTTATTTTATAAACAAATTATATTTAGTACTTTTGTGATATTAAATTATTAAATTAAGTATATAAAACATAAAGTAGTTGATGATTTGACAATATGGACAATTTTAGAAAGAAATTTGGTCTTGCATGGATGTGGAATATGTTATTGCAAAGTCGATGTGACACTTCCAAAAGAAGTTTGATCTTGCAGGGATACGGACGGTCTTAAAGTGCTACTTGTAAACTGCTGATGTGGAAGTCCCTCGTACATAATTTGTTAAACTGCTACTTACGCAACTTGCTAAAGAGATATTTGTCACGTCAGCATTTTGCAAGTAGCACTCTAACAACTTGCGAAAGTGTTATATTATGAATATTAAATTCATAAAAAGGAGATTTTACAAGTTGTTGAAGTGCTAATTCCAAAATCTTGGCTATTTCGATTAATTGAGTAAAAAACAACTATAAATGAACTAGGGGGTCCATAATGCCTTTGTGGACAATTTCCTCATGGAATCTCTCAAAGATATTGGAATTTGCATGTTAGATTGGTAAAGTGTGGTTTCGGAATTAAATTTAAATATAAAAATACCCAAAATTCACATTTATGATATTTTCATACTTTCTTGCTTTAATTATAAATAATATATAACTATAATTACTTCGCAGTAATGGTGGTAGCGGTGACGGCGATGATGGTGATGATGGTCATGTATATAATAGGGAGGGGTGTTTTGGGTTAATTGTCTTTTTGAAAAGAAAGGTTAAGAATGAAATTTAGGTTGTGTTTTGTTGGGGGTATTAAAAGCTTATCATTGATTATGTTTAAGGAATGAAAATGGAATGAAATATGATGTTTGGTTTCCAAATGTTAATCAATCATTATAATAGATTTGGTTAAAAAAATCACTCCTCCCCAATTTGCGAGGGATAGGAACACCTGTCATTGTCGCCGGTTACTGTCGCCGAGCCCTGCCTAGGTGCGTTTTCTTCCGGTTTCTTCGTCCCGAAAAACCACATTAGATGCGTAGATTCCAAGTTAAGATCTTGTAAACTCTAAAAACTTAACAATGTCTAAGTCACAAGGGTGGGGATGAAATTCCTTAATTTCCACGTACTTATGACTTTCCGGGTGTTGCAAAACAGAGGAGAAAACGAGTTGTAAGCGACCAAAGTCGCACGTAAGACGCATTAAACTTTGTTCAATTTTGTTGAAACGGTGTCTAGAGCGACTCCCATGCGGGTAAACCCGCTTCAAAGTCACATTTGCCTCTGATGTTGTTGAAGAAACAATGTCTAAAGCGAGTTCCATACGGATAAACCCGCGCCAAATCCGCTTTAGTCTCCGGGAATATTTTTTGACTATTATTTTCGGTTGAAATGAGAAGGTATAAATACGTTTCATTTTCCTCCATTTTCTGCAACAAATTTCCCTCTCCATTTCTCTTCATATTCACAAGGAAGTTCATGAAACGTATTATCAATTCGATGTTATTGGATTGACGTGCATCAATCCAATTAAATAGTTGTATCCTCAAGGCGACGATGTCTGTTACCAAACCACAATTAGGGGCGAAATTTCGTCTTATGACACTACACACGCAGGCCTCTATTTGACGATTTCTTGAAGAGGATTCGATGTCATCGTTAAGGTTCTATTTTTCTTACGTTCCTTGGTGCAATTTCCGTTACATTTCTAATTGTTATTATTGTATATCGATGGAATGTTTCTTTGAAGTCAATGATAGGAAATCTTCATGGCCTTCCACCAAACCTTTGTGGGAAAGACCAATCACAAAGAAGAGTCTCTAATATTGCATTCTTAGGCCTTTGATGTTTCATTGAATTCAATCAATGATAACGACAACAAAATTGGTTTGTTACAGCCTCGATAATCGTTTTAACAAAATATTTTATGATATTACAATAAGTTGTTGTAACAATAATAGATTCATCCCAACAACCTAAACGACTCAAGACGCAAACCGTACCATTAGAGGTCGTTTAGTTTGATGAAATGGTTTTGAGGGATTTTGATTTCTACACTTTTATTAATTGATTATTACAAAACAACTGTTTTTAACATATTTTATAAACATTATCACATATAAATTCTACGAAATCCAGTGAAATACCAACAACTCCGTGGGATTTCATTGAAATCCTAGAATTTCAAATCTTAGAATCCTTCAAACCGAATATGGGATTGGAATGGAATTAAGAATTCCAATCCTGTGCAAACCAAATGTGAGTTTAGTGTTTTTAATAAACATCTTTTGAATTATTGAGTTCGAGCCCATAAACGAGCATCAAGCTCGAGCTCAATAATTCAAAAGATATTCGAGCTCGAGCCTACTTTGAAAAGTCATTCGAGCTCGAGTTGAACTCGAGCATAGTATAATTTTTCAGAGCCGAGCGCAAATAACCTACTACTCGACTTGACTTGGCTCGTTATACACCCTTAGCCATGAATATATAATTGTTCATTGCAAATTCAAGGAGGAGGAGCTATGTAACCTGTTCCCTTTTTACCGTTTTTTGTTGAATAGATTTAAATTGACGTAAAGGAGGTTGTCTAGTATGATTCAATTTTGAACAAAACTACAAAAACCATGATTTTATACTCATTGGGAGGGGAGTACAGTAATTAATCATGTCTGGTTAGATTTGAACAAAACAAGTAAGCTTAATGGACTGTTTATTTACAGCTTAATAAGTAAGCTTAATGACGTCTTATTCGTTCAGCCAGCCATATATGAGTTTTTTTACAGCTAAATCGTGACAGATTTATCCCGACACACAACCTAACCTATAGAATACCTATAGAGTGTTTAGTGTTACATTAGAAGTTCTGATTATTTGGTTTTCCCTTGCAAACAAATCAAATTAATGATCATCAAAAAAGGGTCTAAGCATTTGCATAAATCAACTTCTTCACACAGATCATGATAACATAAATTAAAAATGCTTACTTACTTATGATGCAGTTGAAGATGGTGGCTGTCTAATACTTGCCAGTTGATCAATCCACCGATTCTCCGGAACCTGACCCGCCCAATCTGGAGCCAATCCTCCGAACGATATCCCACGCATCGCCTCCATCACTCTCGTCGCATTCTCCGGCGTCAACGGAGCCCTTCGACGGCTCTCATCTTCTCTAAATGCTCTCTGCATCTCCTCTCTCATCCTCTCATCTTCGTCCTCTTCCTCGTCGTCTTCGTCGCTCAGATCCAGAGAATCCATTCCATTCTGTACGCAACGACCATTACCGTTCGGAAGAAGGTGGAAGCTATGTTCGTGATCGTTATCGGAGTTCTGGTCGGAAGAATCCTCGTCGTCGATCGCACCAGAAGATATCGGCTCGTAGTATTCCGGTGAATCGTCGGAAATCGTGTCCGTGTCGCTTCCACCGGCGTTCTCTGCAATACGTCAAATTACTACATAATGATACGATTATAGATACATAAACAGGGATCCGATGGTAAACCATGGATTTATAATTACCTTCAGCGAAGCTGATCTGAGAATTCGACACTGCGTTCATATTCGTGAATCGAGGGTTTGTGGGAGGATTAGCGATGAACAGCGGACGGAGAAAAAGAAAAAAGGAGGTGAGTGATTGAGTGCTCCCTTTCACTATAAACGTCGGTCAAAATAACACCTTCAAGTATTAGAATAAAACACTCACAACCCTCCTGAAACCACACCTCTCGGCTCTCGCACTAATTATAGAGTAAATTATATGTTTGGTCCTTGTGGTTTATATATTTTAACAGTGTAGGTTCCTACATTAAAATATCTATGGATTGCATCCTCGTGGTTTGTATTTTATAACACATTGGTCCCTAAAACTAACTTCGTTAAAAAACTTTATGTTAAATAGGTTAAATAGAGGGGTGTTTTAGTCATTGTATTACCTTTTCTATTTTCTATTAAAACAATAAGGACTACGATTTTAATTTACTCTATCATATCATCTCCCTCACCCCCACGTGTTCATCTTGCACACCCCCATGCCACGACCGTCTGCAATGCCGACAACAGATCTACATCTCTAGCCTACTCTCCCTCCCCATTTGACGACTTCATCTTCCACGCCTCCTCCCTTCGAAGAATTCATCGTCCATGTCCCAGATCCCTCCCTTTGGCGACTGCATCTTCCATATCCCAGCCCCCTACCTTTGGCGACTTGTCTCTTCATCTTTCAAATATGAACCATACCTTCATCTTCTACGTCCCCTTGCCCATCGTAGCCTCCCCCCCACGACATGGCTCTTCGTCTTCATCCCTATCTCTTGGTTGACATCGTTGAAAAATTCGGTGGGTTTCAGATCCGAGTTTGGCTTGAAGACCTTGCTCTTGAAGATATGATTTTTAAAGAGATCCAGACCGACCAAATCCACGGTCCTCGCCCATCGTCGCCTCCTCCCAACAACCTGTCTCTTCGTCTTCATCCTCGTTTCTTTGTTGACATCGTTGAAAAATCGGTAGGTTTCAAATATGGATTTAAAGATCTGCTCCTTGAAAGATCGGTGGGTTTCAAATATTGATATTTGTTTTGAAGATCTACTCCTTGAAGATCTTTAAGGGTTTCAATTTTACTTCCCCTTTAAATTTGCTTCACTTGGGTTTCACTTATTTAGGGTTTAGATTTTTGGTTTAACAATGTTAATATTTTTTATATTTTAGTATGATGTGTTCTTGGTGTTCATGTAATGTTGATAATTTAATGTTATTGATATCTTCGTACAATGTTTTCATTGTGTTCATGGTAATTCCTGGTAATTTGGGTTGATGTTCATGTTTAGGTTGAAGAACATCATGAATAATTGGATATGAATGTTTGTGTTCATATGCTGAAAGTGTAAATTACATTCTAGGTCCCTGTAGTTTTGAATGACTAAAATATCCCTCTAAACTAATGGAGTTAACAATATTTTTAGGAAAAGTTAGTTTTAGGGACCATAGGAGTTATAAAATGCAAACCACGAGGATGCAATTCATAGATATTTCAAAGTAGAGACCAGGAGTGTTAAAACATATAAACCACATGGACCAATCATGTAATTTACTCTTAACTATATATTTTTAGATGGATGATAACGTAAGAAAAAAAGTTAAGATGAAAAGTGTAAGAAGAGATTTGGATCATTTTTGTCTCTAAACATTTATGAATTACGTTTTAGAATGAAATTGATTTGGTGTATCTTGGTGCATGTCATCATGTTGATTTTCAATTACAATTGATCCAATGGTGGAGATCATTTTTTACCCTTATTACCGCAACTTTCATCCTCACTAGAACACAACCTTTATTGTAAGGGTTAAGTATAATTTTGTTTGTAATAAACTATGTTTTTCGTAATTGTAGTTTGTTTAAAATTGTGAACTTCGTCTTTATACTTTTGAAACTATGGTTTTCGTTCATGGGGTTTCTAACTTTTTGTTGTTTCGTCTCTCATGCAACTTGTTATAATTAAGTATGAGAGACTAAAATACACAAGAATGAGAAAAACAATAAATTATAATTATAGGAATAACAAAACAACAATTTATATACCACAAAAACAAAAACAATAATTTTAAAAAGGTAAAGACAAAAAATACAATATACAACAAACTGTTGGAAAATTAATTAAGATATTAATTTTTAATTAAATGGAAATTAAGATGGAGTCTTTGACCTTCCATATGTTTCGATTATAATCGATGAAATTATGTTTTATTATGGTGACCTTTAATCTTCCGTTGGTTACAAATACGTTTCATATATAAAGAACATAAATTTGTGTTCTAAGAGGGGGGAAAAATAAGTTGCAAAAGGAACCATAACGGAATAGAGAGAACAAACGAAAATCGAGACATCACAAGAAGGAAAGAAGTTCTCAAGTTCAGGCATAAATGTAAAGTTCGACAGAACTCGTTTCTGTTATAGTCGTTGTATCGTGGGAAATCGACGCACCGGTAGGGGGCGAATCGGTTTTAAGGAAACCGTGTTCAACACGGGCCTCGACTCAACACTCGGGTTTGGTTCCACCTTTCTGATTTTTAATTACAATTCTGTTTTGGTGAAACCATTTTCCTACAATCTTAAAACCGACTTGTTCTTCTTTCACTAGAATCAGAATTCATAATTTGTTGCTTCTTCTGTCTTCATCATGAAACGGCAAAAACAATGATCTATTAAAATAGCATATGTTTTGGGTCCTAGAAGGTTAACTGGTTTTCACTGATCCAAACACTAATGGAATGGAAGTGGGTGTATTTTTAAATACTAAATACCCACCTTCTTAAAGTGAAGCTATAGTGTTTTGCTTGCAACAACAGTGACGAAAACAAAACAATCCATATATATATATATATATTAACATAAATAGCGCAAAATGATCTTCACCGTTGATTGATTTGATCTACGACATCTACAAGGGTTGCATAGTTTGCATTCTAAGATTGGTTTGCAAATATAGAGGTGGTTTTTATTTGCAAACCACTCTTAGAATGCAAACTATGCAACCCTTGTAGATGTCGTATATCAAATCAATCAACGGTGAAAATCATTTTGCGCTATTTATGTTAATATAGTAATTAGTTGAATATAAAAAATAAATAAATAATGGAACAAAAGGGTATATATGTCCTTTTAACTTCCAATTTGAAATATGGAAACATCAAGTCAAATCTCCAATCGAGATGAAAACAAGACGAAATCTTCATTTATTTTTGATGAAACTATGAACGGAGATGAATTGGAGATGAAACGGAAGTGAACGGAGATGAATGAAGATGAACGGAGATGAAACCGAAGATGAAACGGAAATGAATCCGAAGATGAACAGAGATGAAAACGGAGATGAACAGAGATGAAACTAGAGATAAACGGAGATGAATCTATTTGTTTTTGATGAAAACGGACGAAGATGAACCTGTTTCATGAAACCGGATATGATCTCCCTTTGATGTAGTTATCTTAGCCATTGCCGGTTCTCGAAAAAGCCATGTGTGACTTTGTCTCTAGGTTTATTATGATACACACAATGTCATCAATTGCATCTACAAACATGGAGAAGCGACGATGGAGTAGAGAAGACCAGAAAAAGCACCGGATTTAGCGTCGAAGTCATTGAAGACGGAGACATAGTCGAACGTTGACTGGTTTGAAGTGTTAGCTCCAATCTTTCTGTTAATAGAAGTATTGAAAAATAGGCTAAGTATAGAAGTCGTCGACAGAGGCTCTGCCGAGTAGCCGAGTAACCGAGAAGACAGAAGTCTCCGACAGAGGCTCTGCCGGGTTAGCCAAGAAGACCGAAGTGAAGAAGCAACAGAAGACTCTTCTAAGCGGACAAGGCCACAGAGCTTCTGTCATACTTGACAGAGCCTCTGTGGAAAAAAGAAGATCTACGCAAAAGATCTATACAAGGACAATCGTACTTCACACGATTTATGCCATTCGAAGGTTCTGAAGATCACTCGTACAAAGGAGTGACCTGACAACTCCACGTGTCAAACTCTGATAGGTTTCAGCCTAAAGCAGAATACGGAGCATTTAATGAACGTTGTATCTGCAACAGTTCCAGAATAGTGTTTTGTACCTTCCAGCAACTGTTCAAAGCAGTGTCTTAGTACCTACCATCCTTAGTATCTAGATCTCGTCCCCTTTAGAAGTAGTATAAATAGAAGGTTCATGTGAGCTCTTCTAAAAAAGCATTAAAAACAACACACACACCTTTAGAGCAGTTTCTTGTCAAACCTTTCGGTGTTCTTGGTGTTCTTATTATATCAAATACAGTGAATCATTGAGCTATTTATCTGTGTTATTTACACTTCATATATTTGATATTGTGTGTTATTCTACCTCATTATATCTGTTAGTTCGTTAAAACGCTTCCGCATTATATATTGTTTGAACTAATTAGATAGAATCATCATTGTTAAGCAAAACAGGAACCAACAATGGGTATCAGAGCCTGGCTTGATTTTATATATCAAGTGATCCACTCTTGCAATGATTTTTGGTAGAAACTTGGACTGATATTAACCTGTTCGTCATTCCTTCTGTTTTTCTGCCACTCTCGACCTGTTCGATTTTGGTATACTTACAGAACCTATTACTACGGTTAAATCTCCATTTTAGTAGACTGCTCAAAGCTTTTAAGCTTAAAAACACTATTCTTACCAACTTCATCTTCAGAAAGCTTACCCTATTTTCTGGAATTATCACTCTCTCAAAATGACAAATTCAAACAACTTCTTCACCGCTGGTTCCTTAACCAAGCCACCCACACTATCAGAGATGAGTACCCTCAGTGGAAGATACGAATGATTCACTTCTTCGAGGGTACTGACAAAGAACTCATGCACTTTATCAACAATCCTCCCTTCGTTCCCATGGTCACAGTACCACGTATTCCTGCCACAGGTGACACTCCTGAGGTTCCTGCGTACGAGAAACCAAAGACCAAGGATAAGTGGTCCGAACCTGATTGGGCAAGATATGAGGTTGCTCAGAAAACAAAGAGACTTCTGATAATGGCCATACCCAATGACCTTTTCCAATCCCTAGATGCGTGTGAGTCTGCATACGATCTGTGGAAGGAACTGGAAAAACAACTGGAGGGTGGGGCCAAAACTCAGAAGAACCGCAGAGCCCAATCCATAAATGAATACTATGCATTCAAAGATCTGTCGACCGAATCTCTGCAGACGACATATGATCGGTTTAACTCTCTAATCAACAAGTGCAAGAAGTTCGGGATTCACAGAACTTCTTAAGAGAACAACGTCATGTTCCTAAAGAGCCTAAATGAAGAATGGCTCCAGTTGTCCATGTCTCTGCAAACAAATCAGGACTTAGACTCATGGACTCTGTCAGATCTCTATGGAACATTGGCAGCCCAAGAGCCTCAAATCGCACAAGCAAAAGCACAAATCAGTGCACCTCTTGCACTGGTCGGTAAGACCACAGAAGCTAGAGAGAAGCCAAAGGAGAAAGCTGCAGAGGTAAAGAAGGAGAAGAAAAAGAAAATCTTGATCGTTGATAGTGAAATGAGGAGGCGGTGGAAGAAGAAGAGACATCAATGGCCTCTATTGCTAAATCATTAGCCCTTTTGACAAGGGAATTCAGCAGAGGTTACCAGAAGAAGTCTGATAATGAACGCTATGGAAGAGATGACCGAGGAAGAGAAGGGTCAAATGAAAGGAACGACAGAGGTAGCGACCAACAGAGGTCGACTGACAGAAGTGGTGACCGATAGAGGTCAGACGATAAAGTTGGCAACACTCCACAGAACCAAGTATGTTACAACTGTGGTAAGCCAGGCCACTACGCCAATGAATGTAAAACTGAAAGAGGTGGTGACCGACAGAGGTCGGACGACAGAGCTGGCAACGGTTCCCAGAACCAATGATGTTTTAACTGTGGCAAGTTAGGTCATTATGCCACTGACTGCAGGAGAAAATCCAACCGCCCACAGAGGGACTCTACTTACTACAAAAAGAAAGCGGAGTTTTATGCTCAGAAGTCACTAATGGTGAATCAGGAGAACTGGCTGTCAGACGAATCATCTAATGAAGGCGACAAAAACGCCTTGTTCTGTGGAATGGCAGAGGTCAGCTCATCCAACTCCGATAGTGAGGTATCTACTTCTGACTCTAACTCTAGTCAAGCAGAAGCTGATTTGCTCAAACTAAATTGTAACACCCGTAATTTCCAGATAGGTCCAATGTCGAATCAGTGTGGAACCGATCTTTAAGAAAAATATGAAAAATAAGTTTTGGGGTTAAATCCTAGATTTTATGGTCTAGTTGGATGGGGAATTCGAATACGAGTCCAACGGTTCTTTCCGGAGCAAAAACGGAGCTATAACGAAGAAGTTACGGACGAAACAGTATCCGACCGACCGACCCAACAGGGAGCCGCGCGGCTTTCCACGCGACTTCAAAGTCGCGGGACAAACCGCCGGAATGGTCTGGTGTATTAAGACGCGAATTTCAGCCTCATACTTCAAACCTTCATAACTTTTGCATCCCAACTCCGATTTTGATGATTCAAGTTGCTACGGTTTCGTTTTTGAGAGATTTTCAAAGATCTAGAAAGAGTTTTGAAGTATGATGAATGATCCAAGAGAATTTTGTGGTGGTTGAGGTAAACTTCTCACTTTTCTTCATCTAAGAAGTTAGGGTTTTGTTGTTTTGGTGATTTTTGGATGTTTTATGTTAGGGGAAACATATGTAAGTGTTTGGGGATGATTATTTATGGTTGGAAACTTGTGGATCTAGGTTTTTGGAAGTTTTGGGCTTGAGGATTTAAGTTCTTCAAGGGAGCTTACGTTTGGGAAAAAAATCTAGATTTAGCCTAAATCTAGCAAGGTGAGTTCAAGTTGCTTTGTGAAAACTTTGTACATGCCAAAATGTTTCTTATAAAGTATTAGTGTGCTTTATATGAAATTATCACTTGTTGAGTTAATTAGTGGGTTTTGATTTAATCAAAGTGTTGAACTTTACAAATCTTGTAAAAACACCCACATTTGGGGATTTTGAGTGATTGATGAATAAATCATGAGTGAAAGAGGTTTTGTTAATTTATTGTATAAGTGAAGGTTATTTGGTCAAAATACACTTTTAGTGTTTTGTGATTATGTGATAACTATGATGTGGCACATTTTAAAGTGTGAACGTGTAAGTTGGGGATTTTGGTCAATCCGACCATGTGAATGTTTTAAGAGTTGTAAACCTTTATTTTGGGGTCGATGGCCTATTGAGGAATTAAAAGATAAAGATTTTGGGTTTACGTAACCGTGTGAGTGACACGTATTTAACCAAACATTTATTTTGGCCTTAAAGGCTTGATTTATACTCAAATGAGTCTTTTGAGTGTTTGCCGGTTTTAGTGACTCGAGATGGAGTCTTGGATGTGTTATATGCTTAATTGCATTTTATTCGAATACGTGCCGGTTTAAGTGTTGGTCTTATGTGTGAAGACCGTTTGATGATTTATTCTTACTACCTTTGGGACTAATGAACCTTAGTGAGTTATATGCATTGTCAAGTAATAAAAGAGTTGCATATACGTGTACATATAGATGCATATATGATTTGACTTCATTGGGAAGGTGGCAATGAAGGGGTTGTGAGATTATCATGCCTCGGAGCGTGTGTTGCATGATGTGAGTTAGATGCATTTCATTTGCATGAATTGATATTGACAAATGATCATTAGATCTTTTGAGTAGAGGTCTCGGTTTTGGACTCGGTTGAGTCTCGAGGGCATTCGCCCAATTTTTTATAAGCTCGACGTGGGCTTGGGGTTTGAGTTGCATGAATTGCATCATATTTGGAGTTTACATGATTTGAATGCATTAGTTATTCTTTTGAGGTCATGTATGAATTTTTAAGTTAAGTAAGCTTGTTTTGGATGGTGGGTTTTCCAAGGTAAAGACCTAGTATGGTTGAACTTGAGGGCTTGGACTAAAGACCTAGTATGGTTGATGTCTAAGAGGGGCTAAAGACCTAGTATGGTTGATGCCAAAGACGGACTAAAGACCTAGTATGGTTGATGTCTGAGATGGACTAAAGACCTAGTATGGTTGATGTCTAAGATGGGCTAAAGATCTAGTATGATTGATGCCAAGGATTGACTAAAGACCTAGTATGGTTGATGTCATCCGTTTTCCACATCCAAGAAGCTTACCTACATTTATTTAATCGTGGTTTAATTTATGTGTTTGCCACACTCGATGAGAACGGGTCTCCCCCGTCACCGAAGGGTGTTGATTTCGGGTATTTTATCTATTCACATTGTTGAGGTTATATTACATGCATATGGATTGTTTTCCATGACTGATGGGCGGATTTATGTTACATTCTTATTGGATGTTTTAACTGCTGGAGTTTTATTTTATGCTATTTGGATTTTAATACATTTTACGTTTGCGTAAGTTTTGCTTCGTATTATGTTTCCAATGAAAGATTATATGTAAATGGATGGTTTCCATGTCTCACGGGTTGAGTATGTATTGTCAACCGTATTTGAAGGTTTTGCCTAAAACTAGATTTACGAACGTATTTGAGTGGGTTGGGATTCGTAACTCATTTTTGGAAAACGCTTTACACTTTTGGGGAGGATTCCCATGGATTTTGGGTGCGTTGGAAAATGAGTCATTTATGTCATATTTGGGAACTCTTTGGAAATGATAACCTTTGTCGCAAACTCTCATTAAAGATTTATTGAATCATGACTAAAGCTACTAATTTCCGATTTATGATTTTATATAGTCATGATAAAATGCTTGAACTCACTAGGCGTAAGCCTAACCCTTTTTATTTGTCGGCATGTGCAACAGGCTCAGGTTGGGGTAGCTCTAGCTACATTGTGAAGTGGCGAGTGCTAGTAGAGTGCACGAGAGGTGACTTGATTAGTGAAGTATTCCGCATTTGTTTGGACTAGCAACTTGTGTTGTGTTAAGTGACGCCCGTTTTAAGTTATTAACTGTAGAAATTATGATGTTTTAATTCCGAGGTATTTTGATGAAGGAATTGTAGAAAAGATTTATCTATTTTGGTTATTTTATTGAATTTTAAAGTTAGTTGCTCGTTCTAAATTTGAGGGTGTTACAAGTTGGTATCAGAGCATAAGTTTGAGAGATTTAGGTGTTGATTTTGGATACCTAGACTCAAACTAGCGTTTGTTTAAGTAAATGAGAGTGAAATTCACCTTTAGGCACTTTAAGATAGGATGTTTTGAAGTTGATGGAGCTTTTAGAAACGAGAATCATGTTGAGAGTTGCAAGGATAAGCATGTACGGTGCGTTCATAGTGACACCTGGCCAGTGTCATGGTGAACCTACTAGTACATATGCATACTTGAATTGCTTTCATGTGATGATCGTTGGGGTAGTGAAGGAGGTTCTAAGTTAGTAGTTGTTGGAATAGATGGACGATTCTAGTATTAGTCACTTGGAGTGATGATGAGCATGATATTTGCTTTAAGTAGACCGTTTCAGGTCAAGATTGATGGTTGGACTAGAACCATAGGCTTATTGAGCCGATTTTGATTCGAGGAAAACCGTAAGGTTAATTGATGTAATTCCCAACACACCTTAAGATGGTGAAAGCATCCGGATGACAATAGTGGACCGGAGAGATTTGGAAGAGTATGAGTTGAGACGTTGAATGCCGACTAAGCCATGCACAAAGTTATTTTGGAAATAAATTGCATCAACTATTTCTTGTGTTTCCAATCCTTATATGGATTGTGTTTTGAATTTTGAGAAAATGATTAGCACACACACAAGATTTCAAATCATGGTTTTGAACGTGCATAAAACCAATTTATTGCGAGAGTTGCAAACTCCGCCGGGATTTGTTTTGCTTTATTTCATTATTGTTCAACATTGGTTTCGGATATAATGATAATCATTTTTTTATGATGTTTAAGAGGTTGGACAATGACTACGGCTTGTGACTTTAACATTGGATCTCCTCCACATATGTTAGAGTTTGGGAGGAAAGCTATCTTCCATAATATCTATGTAAAGTTATTTTGAGAATTTGTTTAATGTGAGTTGTTAAACAACGTTGTTTATGGGGTATTACCCGAGAAGGGAATTTTTGGGATTTTGGCGTCTCATTTATGATTTTGCTTATAGCAATTTGGCTTTGGGAAGCATGATGTTTAGCGCCGTTTTATTGACTTGGAGTCGTTGAGTCCATTGAGGTTCATGGAGTTTTGTTTTACGGCATGTTGAGTCGTGTGAGTATAATTTTACTATGTGCATACTCTATTTGCTTATGTGAAAAGTTTACGAGTTATGTTAGGCATTTGGTCCCACTTGAGTTTTGTTGAGAAAAGTTAATTTTATGCCATAAGGCGACTAAGAAAAGATGAGTTTGGAATTCTAGTGTCGCATAACTTTTCTTTCAAGTGTTTGTGTTAGTAAGTATTTTATTGCAAATAGTTCAGTGTATGGATTGATTTATACGTGGCTTAAGTGATGCATGAAAGGACATTTTTGGTGACGATTCACAATAATTTGCTTGGTGCGCTTTTGGTCAGTTAAATGTTTTATTAGCATTTTTATGTAAAATGTGTTATATCGACTTAGGGGTATGCATAGCTTGGTAACCATTGTTTTCTCGACACTTTGCTAAACGAGACGTGCATGAAAATGTTTTATTAACTCCTTGTTTAAATGAGAGACCATTTGGTCAAAGCATGTTTTAGAGGTGTGAGGATCACAGATGGTTTATAATACGTGATATTTGAAAAACACAAATGTATGAGTCGTTGACATTGGTCAATTTTGATTTGCCGAATATTTTTTGGAAAATTGAAAACCTTTTGGTTTGGAGGAAATGTGTATTTTAAATATTTTGACAAATACATTTTAAGCAATGACGTTTCGACGTTTTATGTTCCAAGTACGGAATTTTGAGGAAAGTGCTTCATGATAAAGATTTTAGAAAACTTGTTTGTATAAAATTATGATGCGTGGAATTCTTATGTTTTGAACATTGATGCGCACCGTGGGTGCAATTTGAGATTTGAAAATAGGTTTGAACCCTTTTTGGTGTCAACAAATTATTAACACTTCTTTCCTCGTATGTTTTGGACAAACGCATTGTTGTGTGCAAGTTTTGCCGGAAAACGTTTTATTCAAATGTCATTATAGGACCGAATGAGGAATTTTGGGAAATTGATTTAAAGAGTTTCATCTCTTGAAATCTGGTCACGAACCATTTGATGCATGTTATTTCGTTTCAAGAAAATTTCTAATGGAAATGTTACAAGCTTGCATGCCTACCCCAATGTGAGGTTTTATGATGTTTTAGTCGATGTTTTCAAGTAATGGAAACGTATGAGTTTGTTTTAAATAGGGGAATTGCACAAGTCGTTTTGAGTTTTGACTGGGGTGTAAGTAGGAATTGTTTCCTTGTTTTTGTATAATAAACTGACGCGCGCAAAATGTGTTGGGGAAACCTGGTCCCATACGATTTTATGGTCAGAAAAGAATTTGGAGTCAAATGTCGTTTGGACTCTTTTGAAATACGTGCACACCTTGTGTTGCACCCCGTTTAAGGTCGAGCAGTCACTTTACATGCATGTCGTGAGTCAATCCATACTAGAACCGTGGCGTCCACTTTAAAGAAATTGTTTATTTTGCTTTTGCGTTTTGTGGGAAAACTGAACTGCAATGAAATAATTTTCGTCATGATTTTCATATGTGGGACGAGCGTGTCCATTTTGCGTAACTACGGATTTGATAGTAGTTTTCTATGCGTACGATTTATGTGACGTGAAAATCTTTGTGTTGAGATTTTTTTTGTGAAAGGCTTTGTTGAGTGGCATATTTATGGAATAACGCACTTGAAAACCTTGAACTCGTTAGGACCTTAGAAAGGGTAAGTAACCCGGTTAAGAGTAAATGCGTGTAGCACTTCGACGGTGGAAGCTTGAGTATTTCACGTGTGATAATACCGTAGACTGAATGGTATCGGTTAAGGGATGATGGCCTTTGTAATTAAGAGAATAAATGCGCGGTAACCTATTTGAGGTAGGTGATATATTTAGGTATCGACTTTTGGGCTTGAGGACAAGAACCTTTAGTGTAATCGGGGGATTGTAGCCGATTTTAAAAGAATGATGGTAATGGTAGTAGTAATCTTAAGATGCTCTTTTGTGATAAGAGGATTTAGGGAAATGACTTTTCTTGCGTGGTAAGAGAAACTGTCAACTTGATGTTTGATAATTGGACACATCCTTGGGATTGTGTAGCTGATGGGTCAGTGATGACCGTTGGTGTTAAAATTGGTGGGATCCGCTGAGAGTAAATACTAGTCCATTAGCGGGATTAGTTGAGGATTCTGAAGTTTTGGTTGATGTTGGTAGTGATTGAACGTCGGGTTGAATTGGAGAGAAAAGTTAAGAACGTGTAAATGTAGTATGATTGGGAAGTATGGAACATCTAAGGTTAGGAGACAACCGGAGTCGTCTAACTAGGAGTTATCCCAGTGGTTAGAATGTTGTTACGGTCAAGTAACGTGTACTTGAAGGAGTTTTGTTGGTAAGAAATTATTCGAGGATTCGTCCTTATAAGACTGTGTGGGGGGAATTTAGATTCCGGTTAGGAATTGATGATTAATGGTCGACAGTAAGTCGGTTGGCTTTGGATTGTAAAGGATGTAGATTTCGAGGACGAAATCATCCTAAGGTTGGGAGGATTGTAACACCCGTAACTTCCAGATAGATCCAATGTCGAATCAGTGTGGAACCGATCTTTAAGAAAAATATGAAAAATAAGTTTTAGGGTTAAATCCTAGATTTTATGGTCTTGTTGGATGGGGAATTCGAATACGAGTCTAACGGTTCTTTCCGGAGCGAAAACGGAGCTATAACGAAGAAGTTACGGACGAAACAATATCCGACCGACCGACCCAACAGAGAGCCGCGCAGCTTTCCACGCGACTTCAAAGTCGCGGGACAAACCGCGGGAATGGTCTGGTGTATTAAGATGCGAATTTCAGCCTCATACTTCAAACCTTCATAACTTTTGCATCCCAACTCCGATTTTGATGATTCAAGTTGCTACGGTTTCGCTTTTGAGAGCTCTTCAAGGATCTAGAAAGAGTTTTGAAGTATGATGAATGATCCAAGAGTATTTGGTGGTGGTTGAGGTAAACTTCTCACTTTTCTTCATCTAAGAAGTTAGGGTTTTGGTGTTTTGGTGATTTTTGGATGTTTTATGTTAGGGGAAACATATGTAAGTGTTTGGGGATGATTATTTATAGTTGGAAACTTGTGGATCTAGGTTTTTGGAAGTTTTGGGCTTGAGGATTCAAGTTCTTCAAGGGAGCTTACGTTTGGGAAAAAAAATCCAGATTTAGCCTAAATCTAGCAAGGTGAGTTCAAGTTGCTTTGTGAAAACTTTGTACATGCCAAAATGTTTCTTTTAAAGTATTTGTGTGCTTTATATGAAATTATCACTTGTTGAGTTAATTAGTGGGTTTTGATTTAATCAAAGTGTTGAACTTTACAAATCTTGTAAAAACACCCACATTTGGGGATTTTGAGTGATTGATGAATAAATCACGAGTGAAAGAGGTTTTGTTAAATTATTGTATAAGTGAAGGTTATTTGGTCAAAATACACTTTTAGTGTTTTGTGATTATGTGATAACTATGATGTGGCACATTTTAAAGTGTGAACGTGTGAGTTGGGGATTTTGGTCAATCCGACCATGTGAATGTTTTAAGAGTTGTAAACCTTTATTTTGGGGCCGATGGCCTATTGAGGAATTAAAAGATAAAGATTTTGGATAACGATGCATTTGGGTTTACGTAACCGTGTGAGTGACACGTATTTAACCAAACATTTATTTTGGCCTTAAAGGCTTGATTTATACTCAAATGAGTCTTTTGAGTGTTTGCCGGTTTTAGTGACTCGAGATGGAGTCTTGGATGTGTTATATGCTTAATTGCATTTTATTCGAATACGTGCCGGTTTAAGTGTTGGTCTTATGTGTGAAGACCGTTTGATGATTTATTCTTAGTACCTTTGGGACTAATGAACCTTAGTGAGTTATATGCATTGTCAAGTAGTAAAAGAGTTGCATATACGTGTACATATAGATGCATATACGATTTGACTTCATTGGGAAGGTGGCAATGAAGGGGTTGTGAGATTATCATGCCTCGGAGCGTGTGTTGCATGATGTGAGTTAGATGCATTTCATTTGCATGAATTGATATTGATAAATGATCATTAGATCTTTTGAGCAGAGGGCTCGGTTTTGGACTCGGTTGAGTCTCGAGGGCATTCGCCCGATTTTTTATAAGCTCGACGTGGGCTTGGGGTTTGAGTTGCATGAATTGCATCATATTTGGAGTTTACATGATTTGAATGCATTAGTTATTCTTTTGAGGTCATGTATGAATTTTTAAGTTAAGTATGCTTGTTTTGGATGGTGGGATTTCCAAGGTAAAGACCTAGTATGGTTGAACTTGAGGGCTTGGACTAAAGACCTAGTATGGTTGATGTCTAAGAGGGGCTAAAGACCTAGTATGGTTGATGCCAAAGACGGACTAAAGACCTAGTATGGTTGATGTCTGAGATGGACTAAAGACCTAGTATGGTTGATGTCTAATATGGGCTAAAGATCTAGTATGATTGATGCCAAGGATTGACTAAAGACCTAGTATGGTTGATGTCATCCGTTTTCCACATCCAAGAAGCTTACCTACATTTATTTAATCGTGGTTTAATTTATGTGTTTGCCACACTCGATGAGATCGGGTCTCCCCCGTCACCGAAGGGTGTTGATTTCGGGTATTTGATCTATTCACATTGTTGAGGTTATATTACATGCATATGGATTGTTTTCCATGACCGATGGGCGGATTTATGTTACATTCTTATTGGATGTTTTAACTGCTGGAGTTTTATTTTATGGTATTTGGATTTTAATACATTTTACGTTTGCGTAAGCTTTGCTTCGTATTATGTTTCCAATGAAAGATTATATGTAAATGGATGGTTTCCATGTCTCACGGGTTGAGTATGTATTGTTAAACGTATTTGAAGGTTTTGCCTAAAACTAGATTTACGAACGTATTTGAGTGGGTTGGGATTCGTAACTCATTTTTGGAAAACGCTTTACACTTTTGGGGAGGATTCCCATGGATTTTGGATGCGTTGGAAAATGAGTCATTTATGTCATATTTGGGAACTCTTTGGAAATGATAACCTTTATCGCAAACTCTCATTAAAGATTTATTGAATCATGACTAAAGCTACTAATTTCCGATTTATGATTTTATATAGTCATGATAAAATGTTTGAACTCACTAGGCGTAAGCCTAACCCTTTTTATTTGTCGGCATGTGCAACAGGCTCAGGTTGGGGTAGCTCTAGCTACATTGTGAAGTGGCGAGTGCTAGTAGAGTGCATAAGAGGTGACTTGATTAGTGAAGTATTCCGCATTTGTTTGGAATAGCAACTTGTGTTGTGTTAAGTGACGCCCGTTTTAAGTTATTAACTGTAGAAATTATGATGTTTTAATTCCGAGGTATTTTGATGAAGGAATTGTAGAAAAGATTTATCTATTTTGGTTATTTTATTGAATTTTAAAGTTAGTTGCTCGTTCCAAATTTGAGGGTGTTACATAAATATTGAATACACAGAATTTAAAAAGACCTGCGAAAGTATTCAAAAGAAGGTTACCTTCTTTGAGAGAGAAGCTAGACTTCTCACTCAAGAAAAGGCTAAAATCTTTCAAGAAAAGGAAGAAATTGAAACAAATTGGAACAAACACCTAAATCCTTTGAAAGAAAAGATTTCTGAACTTAACTCTGCATTAAAAAAAATCTAAAGAACTAGTGGACGTTGAGAACGACAGAATGAACATTCTAGCTCTTAAACATTATTTTCAAAAGGAAAGAGAAGTCCTCTGTCAAGATTTACTCAGAAGAGATCTTTTAATTAAGAAATACCAAGATGCACAGAAAGTGTACGAAAAAATTAACACACAAATAGGGAGACGGGGAATTGGCTTCTGTGTTATAGATCCATACACCGGAAACAAAAGAAACAAATCTCTGTCATCTCTATTTCTCACTGGAAGTACAAGAAAACCTGGTTTTCCAAATCTACTCTCTGTTAGCAAAAGGCGAAAAGTCTCTGGGGAACCTCACATAAGGAAACCTCTGAAGATGACAAATGTGTGGTTTGAAAACACAAATTTGTCACCTTCAATCTCTGTCAAAAGAGAATCCAAACCTAAGAAATATCTGAAAACTCAAGATCAGATAGGAATCTTCAAGTTTGGTAAACCTGAGACTCAAACACAGGTTGCCTTTGTCTGCATGATAAACTCTGAAAAGAAATTATCGGCAGAGGCTCCTGAGTTCAAGCCTAACGTTTCAGATGAAAAAGAGTTGATAGAAATCGGAAAAAAACAACTTTTTCGAAAACTTATGTACACCTTCTGTCGATCAAAATCTCTCTGAAGAAACCTTATCAGATACTTCTGTTGACTTAGAAGATAGTCCCTTAGAAAAGGAAGAAAGTGAGTATGGCACATGCTTTGAAAGTCCAGCCTCTGTCGAAAGAGAACTAAGTGACTCAACCTCTGTATATGAGGATGATTCATCCTCTGACGAATCTGAGACTAACTCTAAGTCAGAGATAGGACCTTGTGACACAGAGGATTTTAAACTACCCTCTGGAGTTCTTAACAGAACTATTCCTCCCAAGGAGAAAATCACAAGAGTTCCTATCTGTCCAGACTTTTTGGACATGTGTATACAAGCCAAAACCTCTATTGAGCTTGAGAAAATTAAACAACAAAAGGCTCTGTCCTCTCAAAATCCAACAAGTTCAAAGATTTTAAAACCCTTAAGGCCTATTAAAGAAAAACTAACATGGCAACAGAAGGGTAAATGGGCTAAAAATGACAAATATTTTTCTTCTGTGACAGTGAAACCTGCAGAAGTTCACCACAGAAGGATGCTCTCAACAAAGGATTTTGCAAACAACAATCTAGCCTACATAGGTCTTCTTGTAATAGGAAGTCAAATGTTAGGGTAGAATGTAATGCCTCTATGCCCCCATTTAATGTTTTCAATGAAAAGTTCAAACAAATCTTTTCGCACATTCATTATTGTCATTGCTTTGATCTCATGCATAAATTAAGCCACCACTTCTCAAGCCCACATTGTTTACTCTCTGTACCCAACAAAAATGCTAAATTCAAGAATGAGAAACAAAATGTTTCTTCACCAGAATCTAAAACAAAGACCAAGAATGCTAAGGCAAACTTGAAGACCCCTAACAAAGCTGGACCCATGTGGATATGGGTACCTAAAACTCTCTGATTGTCTTGCAGAAGCAGTATGTGCCGATATGGTATCTAGACTCCGGATGCTCGCGGCACATGACTGGCGACAGAGGTCTACTATCCACATACAAAGAAAAACACGATGGTGGATCTGTGACCTTTGGAGACAACAAAAAGGGGTACATTAAAGGCTACGGAGTCATCAAGAAGGAGAACATATCCGTATGCAAAGTTGCATATGTGGATGGCCTAAAACACAATCTTCTCTGTGTTAGCCAACTCTGCGATACGGGTTTCGACGTGATGTTCAAAAGAACATTCTGCTCTCTACAAGGTGAGGACACAGGAGTCGAACTTCTGCGAGCCGAACGAAGAGGTGATTTATACCTCATGAACTTCAGTGCCAAAAACAAGGAAGACAAGCTCTGCCTTGTTTCCTGTAAAAGCGAAGAAGCCTGGTTATGGCATAACAAGTTCTGTCATTTAAACTTTCATACTCTAGATAAGCTTGTTAAACTTGATTTAGTTAAAGGTCTGCCAAATGTCAAGTTTAATAAAGATCATTTGTGCTCTGCCTGCGAAATGGGAAAACTCAAAAGAGCTTCCCATAAAGGCAAAACTGATATATCTTGCACTAGGCCTCTGTACATGCTTCATGTCGACCTCTACGGTCCAATCGCTACACAGAGCCTAGGTGGCAAGAAATATATACTTGTTTTGATCGACGAATACTCAAGATTTACATGGGTTGAATTTGTCAGAAAGAAATCAGATGTTCCAAACGTTCTGATAAATTTAATGAAAAGAATCCAAGTTCTGTATGAGTGCAGGATTCAGAAACTAAGAAGCGACAATGGCACAGAATTCAAAAACTCTGTCATTAAAGTCTATCTTACAGAAGAAGGCATTTCACAGAACTTCTCTGCTGCACACACCCCACAACAGAACGGCGTGGTTGAGCGAAAGAACCGCACGCTTGTGGAGGCTGCAAGAACTATGCTGACAGCTTGTGGATTACCAATGTCTTTTTGGGCAGAAGCAGTATCAACCGCATGCTACACCCAAAATCGATCAACCATTGTAAAGAGGCACATCAAGACACCTTATCATTTAATCAACAAAAGGCGACCAAACATCAAATTCTTTCATGTATTTGGATGCAAGTGCTTTGTCTTAAATGATAGAGAAGCAAGAGGAAAGTTTGAGGTGAACGCAGATGAAGGAAAGTTCATAGGATACTCTGCCACTTCAAAAGCTTACAGAGTATACCTTCTGAAGTCTCGATCCATCGTAGAAAGCATCAATGTATCTTTTGACGATTCCTTTCAAAAGACTTCTGAACAAATCAGTTCAGAACTCGGTCTAAAGAAGGAATCCTCTGTCATCTCAAAGACAAGAGAAGAAGACTTAAATCTTCTATTTGAAGAGATGTTCCATGATGATACTGATCCCTCTGCTGGAGCCGTCAGAGCCTCTGGAGAAACATCTTCTACAAACCATACTGAGTCAGGTATATCTCTAACTGGTCCATTAAATACTTCATCCTCTTCTGTGAATCATACAGATGCACATGCTGAGGGGGAGCGAACAGAAGCTGAAGATAACACAGCCAAGGACTCAACCACAGAGGCTCCTGAAATACCTACTCCAGCGACTACAGAGGAATCAATACCAGAGGAAAACGAAGACTCAGTCTCTACTTCCTCAGAGGAACAAATTCCAACTCTCATTCCAATCCTCCCACAAGCTGAAGAACCAAGCATAAGCACAGAAGAACCATCAACAACAGAGGTTGCACCAGAACCGCAGTGTGCAACCACATAAGTTAATCTTGATGACTCAAATGACCATCTTCCAAGAACAACACAGTGGACGAAAAGCCATCCTCCAAGTCTTATAATTGGCGACCCTTCTGAAAAGGTCAAGACAAGATCAGCCACTGCTAATTTTTGTTTCTTTACAAATTTTATCAGTGTGATCGAGCCAAAAAGAATCTCTGAAGCCCTAGATGATCCAAACTGGGTAGATGCTATGCAAGAAGAGCTTCTACAGTTTGAGAGAAACAAGGTATGTGTAATACCCGGGTAAGTCCGTTAGTTAAATCCCCTTTCCGTTAAGATTAGTTAACTTTAAAGTTAGATGTTTAGGGTATGTTTGGGTAAATTATAAGTTTAAGGATGTGTATGTCATTGATGAATAGTTCAAGGTCTAAATTATAAAATGGGTTTGATATTACCTCTTTAGGAGTTCAGATATTTCACAACTTAGAAATATCTAGAAATTCAGTTTAGTGTGTGTATGTGTGTGTGTTGAGAGAAAGCAAGAAGAAGAAAGAAAGGTTGTGGCTAAGAGACTCAATTTGGAGTACTTGGAAGACGAATTAAGGTATGTTCCTTTGTATTTTGTGTTTGTAATTGCTTTTAGAAGGTTTCTATCGGATTAGAATAGTCGAATACACATCTGGGGTTGATTCAGTCGGTTTTCTGGGTAAAAAGGACCAAACCGACAGAGGTTTTCGGACACAGTATGAATGTGTCCGGGTAGATTCTTGGGTGGTGTTCGGTAGTTCCTTTTGTTAGTGTCCGAACGATTCATTTGATGGTTTCCGGATGATTTAGATACCAGATGGCATCCGGATTCCTTTGTTGTCCGGATTCCTCATGTTGTCCGGATTCTTTGTGTTGTCCGGAAAGTTGTCCGGATACTTTTGGGGTTTCCGGATATTTTGGTTGTTTGGTCATTCTTTGAGGATAAGAGTTATATAGATGTATCTAGAGTCCATAGCCTGCTAGTAAGTCTTATACATAAGTTGGTAAGGAGATATTTGTATGGTTTCAGATTCTGAGAATTTTGGATAAAGGATCGGATAGCTCGGAGAAAGGCTTGGAAGCGTAATTTTAAGCATTCAAGGTGAGTTTTACTTTTAAAACGTTTTCAACTGGGATACATATATATGAGATGGATATGTACGGATTAAGATTATGATACATGATGTGATTATGTGTTTATATTGAGACGTATATGTGGTTGGAATGTGGTAACGTTTTTATAAAAGAAAATGTGATATATATATATGGTTGGAATGTGATGAAAGGTTTTATAAATGACAATATGATATATTGAGATATATATTGTATTTATATGTGCATTACATTACACCAGAGCACTTGCCGAACTATGCCGGCGGATGTTTGCTGTAGTTGTTGTACAACGGTGCTGTAGTTGTTGTACAGCGGTGCTGTAGTTGTTGTACATCGGTGTTGTTGGCTCGCAACCAACTATTATGGCCATGGGGAATGAGGATGAGGAGTTGTGCACGATATACGAGTCTTATTTGGTATTTAATTATTTATGGTATTTGTGTATTTTATAAAAAGGATTTCTAAACTGACAGGGATTATCTCACTAGACCTTTAGGTCTAACCCTCACTTTCCTTTCAAAAATATGTATTCCAGGTCAAGGATCTTTTGTTAGCAAAGGGAAGAATAAAGCATAGGAAGTGGTTGATAGCTGACGAAGATTAGGATAGGTTTACATTTCTGTATTGTATAGTTTTGAGACTTTGGGACCGAATGTGAATTATCATGTATTTTGTTATGAAAGTAACGACGTTGTGTATGAAATGTTAATTGTTATATATTATGTATGTTTTGGGATACCGGGTCGTTACAGATGGTATCAGAGCCCTAGTTTAAGGGATTTAGGTATTAGTATATGTACCTAGACTTAAACTGCATGTGAAGTAGGATGTCCGTATTATTGTAGAACCTTGGGATGTAAAATATAAAAAGGTAGAAGGAACATCATGTAAGGTAATTTCGTTATTACACCTGGCCAGTGTAATTGTGATCTTATAGGTACATGTTTGAACTGGAATACCTTGTTATATGGGGTATGTGCTTATGTGTATATTAACCTTGTCTGAATCAACAGAATGGCAAGTGGTACAAGACAAACGAATCGGGAAGGAGGAGGAAATCCGAATAGAACAAACCCAACAGTCGGAGGAAGGGGAAGAGGGGTAGAAAGAGGTAGGGGCAGAACTGGAGGTAGAGTTCAGGGGAGAGGTACCGAATTTGTTACACGAAATGATTTGACGGTGGAAATAGGAAGACTTCAAGCCAATATACAAGCTATGTTCGATAGAACTCGTCACACAGAAACTGGAATACCAGATCCTAGTCTGGAAGACGAAATGCCCATTACACATACTGTCATACCGATGCCATGGAAGTGTGACTATAAAATGTTTTTAAATTGCAAACCCCCGACATATACAGGAGAAAGAGATCCAGTGAAGGCCATGAGGTGGCTGAAAGAGATAGAAGTTATCTTCAGGACCAGCAAGTGTGCAGAAGAAGATAAAGTGCTATATGGAACCATGATGTTGAAGGCAAATGCCCTATTTTGGTGGGAGGCTCATATTACCTCTAGAGGATCTGATGTATACTCAACTTTTACTTGGGACGAATTCACAACAGCTTTCAAAGGACAGTTCTGTCCTCAAGCAGCAGTTAGACAGCTGGAAGAGGAATTCATGAACCTACATCAGAGAAGTTTATCGGTTAGGGATTACACTGCTCGCTTTTTGGAGAAGTCTCGTTTTGCGGAGTACTATGTTGCCACGGAGGCTCTGAAGATGGAAAGGTTTATTTTCGGGTTAAATGCAGAAATTAGAAGGCTAGTGATTGCAAAAGGACCCGAAACCTTCTCAGCCGCAGTAGATGCCGCGGAAAATGTGGAACGGGATAATAGGAGAGACGTTGGTGATAATAGTGCTGGGAAAAGAAAACTGGAAGAAACGACGTACGATTCGGAAGAATACGAATCCCCGAGGTTTGATATGTTATTCACCTTTCAGGCCAGCTGAAAGAAGACCATGTTCAACATGTGACCGTATTCATCAAGGAAACTGCTATGGTGATTCCCGAAAGTGCTACAAATGTGGAAAGGTTGGTCATATCGCGAGAGATTGTCGGGTAACTCGATTTTGTTTCGTTTGCAACTCCCCTGAACATATTCAGGTTAATTGTCCACAGTGGAAAGCACAGCAAAGTAATATAACAGTGAGACCAACGGGTGGTAAGTCGGGAGGAGTACAAGGGTCTGAACTACCTGGAATCCAAGGTCGTGTTTTTCAGATGATGGAACAAGAGGTAGAAGAAAGTCCTGGTGCTGTTACAGGTATGATTCTAATAAACTCTATACGTGCTAAAGTGTTATATGACTTCGGTGTAAAACGATTATTAGTATTTCCGTTCTTTTGTTGCTTATCTGTGTTAGAGATATAGGTGGGTGTGGGGTGTTTATCCAGTTAGTTCCTATAATTTTGATTGAGTTCGAAGTAGTAGTGGTAAGTATTCATACCTTTTCGCTTAACCGAATTCCGGGACGGAATTCTTTTAAGGGGGAGATAATGTAATACCCCGGGTAAGTCCGTTAGTTAAATCCCCTTTCCGTTAAGATTAGTTAACTTTAAAGTTAGATGTTTAGGGTATGTTTGGGTAAATTATAAGTTTAAGGATGTGTAGGTCATTGATGAATAGTTCAAGGTCTAAATTGTAAAATGGGTTTGATATTACCTCTTTAGGAGTTCAGATATTTCACAACTTAGAAATATCCAGAAATTCAGTTTAGTGTGTGTATGTGTGTGTGTTGAGAGAAAGCAAGAAGAAGAAAGAAAGGTTGTGGCTAAGAGACTCAATTTGGAGTACTTGGAAGACGAATTAAGGTATGTTCCTTTGTATTTTGTGTTTGTAATTGTTTTTAGAAGGTTTCTATCGGATTAGAATAGTCGAATACACATCTGGGGTTGATTCAGTCGGTTTTCTGGGTAAAAAGGACCAAACCGACAGAGGTTTCCGGACACAGTATGAATGTATCCGGGTAGATTCTTGGGTGGTGTCCGGTAGTTCCTTTTGTTAGTGTTCGAATGATTCATTTGATGGTTTCCGGATGATTTAGATACCGGATGGCATCCGGATTCCTTTGTTGTCCGGATTCCTCATGTTGTCCGGATTCTTTGTGTTGTCCGGAAAGTTGTCCGGATACTTTTGGGGTTTCCGGATATTTTGGCTGTTTGGTCATTCTTTGAGGATAAGAGTTATATAGATGTATCTAGAGTCCATAGCCTGCTAGTAAGTCTTATACATAAGTTGGTAAGGAGATATTTGTATGGTTTCAGATTCTGAGAATTTTGGATAAAGGATCGGATAGCTCGGAGAAAGGCTTGGAAGCGTAATTTTAAGCATTCAAGGTGAGTTTTACTTTTAAAACGTTTCAACTGGGATACATATATATGTGATATATATATGAGATGGATATGTATGGATTAAGATTATGATACATGATGTGATTATGTGTTTATATTGAGACGTATATGTGGTTGGAATGTGGTAACGTTTTTATAAAAGAAAATGTGATATATATATATATATATATATATATATATATATATATATATATATATATATATATATGGTTGGAATGTGATGAAAGGTTTTATAAATGACAATATGATATATTGAGATATATATTGTATTTATATGTGCATTACATTACACGAGAGCACTTGCCGAATTATGCTGGCGGATGTTTGCTGTAGTTGTTGTACAGCGGTGCTGTAGTTTTTGTACAGCGGTGTTGTCGGCTCGCAACCAACTATTATGGCCATGGGGAATGAGGATGAGGAGTTGTGCACGATATACGAGTCTTTTTTGGTATTTAATTATTTGTGGTATTTGTGTATTTTATAAAAAGGATTTCTAAACTGACAGGGATTATCTCACTAGACCTTTAGGTCTAACCCTCATTTTCCTTTCAAAAATATGTATTCCAGGTCAAGGATCTTTTGTTAGCAAAGGGAAGAATAAAGCATAGGTGGCGGTTGATAGCTGACGAAGATTAGGATAGGTTTACATTTCTGTATTGTATAGTTTTGAGACTTTGGGACCGAATGTGAATTATCATGTATTTTGTTATGAAAGTAACGACATTGTGTATGAAATGTTAATTGTTATATATTATGTATGTTTTGGGATACCGGGTCGTTACAGTATGGACCATAGTACCTCTGCCACGAGGGAAACAAGCAATAGGGACAAGATGAGTCTTCAGAAACAAGAAAGACGAGGATGGGGTGGTCATTAGAAACAAAGCAAGATTGGTGGCCAAGGGATATCGTCAAGAAGAAGGGATCGATTATGATGAAACCTTTGCCCCTGTCGCACGGCTCGAGGCTATAAGAATATTTTTAGCCTTTGCAGCCCATAGAGGTTTCAAAGTATTTCAAATGGATGTAAAATCGGCCTTTCTGAATGGCGAAATCCAAGAAGAAGTATATGTCCAGCAGCCACCAGGGTTTGAAAGCTCCAAGTACCCAAAATACATGTATTACCTTGACAAAGCTCTGTATGGACTGAAACAGGCTCCAAGAGCATGGTACGAAAGACTTTCAACCTTTCTTCTCGATAACAATTACGAAAGAGGTACAATGGATACTACTTTGTTTTATAAAAGAAATGGTGAGGAGATTATGCTTGTACAGATCTATGTGGATGACATCATTTTCAGGTCTACAAATGCACAACAGTGCAAAGATTTCGAAAAACTCATGCAGAGTGAGTTTGAAATGAGTATGATGGCAGAATTAACTTTCTTCCTCGGACTCCAAGTAAAACAATCATCAGAGGGAATTTTTATAAATCAAGCAAAATATGTCTCTGGCATACTTTCAAAATACAGTCTCTCTGATGCCTCTGTAATGAAGACCCCAATGGCCACTGGAAATAAATTATTCTCAGATCCAAATGGCACATCTGTAGAGTGCAAACTCTACAGAGGTATGATTAGGTCCCTTTTATACTTAACCGCAAGTAGACATGACATAATGTATGCCACATGCCTCTGTGAAAGATATCAAGCTAACCCAAAAGAATCCCACTATATTGTTGTAAAGAGAATCTTCAGATACCTTAAAGGGACCAAAAATCTTGGACTATGGTATCCGAAGAACTCTGGTTTTGGTCTTAAGGCATACACAGATTCAGATTATGGAGGATGCAAGCTTGATCGAAAGAGCACCTCTGGGAGTTGTCAATTCCTGGGAGGTAATCTAGTCAGCTGGACTTCGAAGAAGCAGAACTGTGTATCTACATCTACAGCAGAAGCGGAATATGTTGTTGCTGCTAGCTGTTGCTCTCAAGTTCTGTGGATGAAAACTCAGCTCAAGGACTATGGGTACAACATATACAAGATTCCCATCTTCTGTGATTCCAAAAGTGCCATAGCAATCTCTGCCAATCCAGTACAACACTAAAAAACAAAGCATATCGATATTCGTTATCACTTTCTGAAGCATCATGTTGAACATGGCACAATCGAAATGCACTTTGGGTAAGTTGGGAATGATAAACATGAGTTGAACCCTCTGTAAGTAAGATTTGATCTTATTGTACATATGTATATATTTAAACTCTTCTGTATGTAAATTCTTAATCATCAAAAGTTCTGTAACCAACAGAGCTTCTGTGGGATTGCTCAGAGTATGACAATCTCCACAGAACCTCTGATAACTTTGACCTATGTTCTGTGCATAACTTGTCTCATTTGATCCAAGCATAGGTCAAGGGGGAGCAGAAGGAGACCTTGAACTGATCTACAGAGGTTGATCATTCAAGGGGGAGCCAAAGAAGAGATATGATCAACCATATCTACAGAAGTCAGGTATTTTTACCGAACAAAGAAGAACCAAAAGTGAGTAACTCGTACAAATCCTTTTTGAAAACAATTTTCTAGGACACAAATTTCAAAATACGTCCTATAAACACTGTTTAAGACATTCCAAACAAGAAATGATCAAAAAGATTTTCGAACCTTCCGTTATGGGAAATTTAAGGTCATAGAGCTTCTGCTGAGCTCAACAGAGCCTCTGTAAGCCGGATCCTCTAGAACTGCAAATTTCATACGGAAACTCTGTCGATCAACCTTAAATGTCTTCTTTAAGGATTTGTACGTAGAAATGCACACACAAGGGTACTGGAAGAAAGTCTTATGGGCAAAGAGCTCACTCAACCAAAGAGTCTCTGTCGCCCAAACTAGACACTCTAAGAGTATGTCTCGAACAAAATCCATTTCCAAAATAGTTTTCCAGGACACAAATTTCCAAATATGTCCTAAAAACAGTGTTTAACACAATGAAAACCTTGGATGATCAAAAAGTTCTCTAAACTTTTAGTTATGAGAAATTTTCACTCTCAGAGCCTCTGTTGGCCTCGACAGAGCCTCAAAGCCTCTGTGAATAAAAATTTTGTACTAAAGATCTATCGATCCTCTCCAATGATCTTTCAAACGTTTTTGGTAAAGGTACAAGCATCAGAGGAGACAAAAAGACAAGTTTCAGATCACAGAGCTCACTCCACCACAGAGCTTCTGTTGACTCTGACACTTGGCCTTTTATGGATATTCTGTAAAAGAACGGATTATCTACTGCGAGTGACAGTCTTCTGAAAGTAGAAAAGCTCACGCGCCAAGCATTAATGGGCCGCACACGCCATCTAATCGTGCTCTGACATTAATGACGTGGCATCTTTTGATTGGACGTATGTGGCACACGTTCTCTTGGAAAGTTGAACCAGCCGTATGTACTCAATTACGGATCCCAAATTTTATTCACTTTCACATATTTACCCATTCAGATTCTACCATCTCTTCAGTATAAAACCAAACTTACCACTACCTCTAAACGTTTACGAACTTACTCTCTTCATCTTCTCCGGTGAACCTTGCAAAAACCTGCAACTTCCATTTTCTACTCTCTTTCTTCAAGATTAATCCAATGGCTTCCACCTCCAACGCTCCAGTGAACTCTCCATCTCATTATGAGAACTCCCAAAACCAAGAAATCGCCAGAAACCTAGAACAAGACCACTCCGGCGATGAAGCAGATTTTGCTCTGACTACGCATCTTCTAAACTTCATTGCCCATGAACACTTTGAACGTGTTCTTCCTTTGAAACCAAACAACTACTACTTGGTTCCCTCAAAAACTGCTTTTGGGGAAGCACATGCCATCCTTCTTCACATTTTGGAAAACCATTACCTTTACCCCTCGTTATCCAAAACTGTCAACAAAATCCCCGCCAGATACCTAAATCAATTCTGGATGAGCAGCAGATTTGACCCCGCAGATAGACAAATCAAGGGCTACATTTCAAAACCAGACAAATCCGAGCACCTTGAACTCAAGTTCAACAGAACCATGTTCTCACTTGAGTTCAGTCTACCTACCAGAGGTCTTCTTGGCATAAAGCGGTACAAAGAGGAACCCATAGACGAAGAGCTCTGCCGGTTTGTTGAAATGTTGGGGTATAACACAACCCTAAGAAAAAGAAATGATTTCAGAAGAAATCGATTACCCCCTCTGTGGAATACTCTCTTCTCTATTCTTAACAGGTGCCTAACAGGGAAAGTGGGTAGTCCAGATCAGACCTCTCACCAAATTTTGGCTATCATGTATGGGGTATACTACAACCTACCTCTGGACTACGCCACCCTCATGATGCAGGAAATGGTCAACACCATTGACCGCAAAATCTCCTCCATGAAGGCGAAAGGACGAAAGCCCGAAACTCTACCTCCTCTGCAATATCAAAGAATGAGGGGTGTCCTGCTAGAGCCTCTGCTACGTCTATAAAAATGGCCAATGGAGGGACCAACGGCCAGAATGTACCCCCTGAACAAAAACACCCCAACAGAGCACGAAGATGAATACCCTTTCTGTAGACCTCTGTCAAAGAAACTTCTGGGATACGCTACAGACAAGACCCTTAAGTTAGATTACGTACGTGATCATAGGACTCCAGAACCGAGTCCTGTGACACCCCCGCGTCTAGGAGCCCCATTAGGAACTAGGGTTGTAGATAGGATGTCAGATGAGCAATGGGCTGCAGCTTTGGCCAAACATCAGCTTGTACAGACCAACTTTCAAGCTCAGAGAGAAGCAATTCTCTCCCCTGCTAAAAAGAGAAAATCCTCTGCCAAGAAGAAGAAGAAGAAGAAGAAGAAAACCCACAAGAAAACTACAGAGGGTACCTCTACCTCTGCTGCTCAACTATCCCCTCCTCATGTAACAGAATCAGGATCCTCTGCACCTCCCTCTCCTCTAAAAGACAAAAAGAAAAGAAAACATAAGTCTTCTGAGGAGGGTGCCCCCAAACCAAAGAAAAGGAGGAGCAAGAAGAAATCCAAGAAACCCCACACTCCTCTGCAATCCATCGCAGAGGAAGCAGATATGGTCGAAGAAACCCAAGACCAACCTCTGCAATCACCCTCACCCATCAATTCTACAGAAGATCAGGGTGATTTTTCTATCTTCCTACAACAACCTGGGATCGCACACTCTTTAGACCCTTCTGGATGGACTGCAGAAGCTCTATCTCATCATTCAACAGAAGCTCCAAACTTCAGAATCTCTTCTGACTTGGATGATGATGATCAAACCCCACAGAATAATCATTCTAAGACTCCGGAAGTTCTACAGAAACCCTTCACCCAACCTGGTTTTGATGTTCTACGAGCAAGTCCAGAGGATTTGGCTAAAACCACCACCAAAACCCCACCAGTAATAGTCTCAGAGGTGGACTCTGATGAAGAAGATGATCAGGCAGAAGAAGGACCTTTGCATCCCCACGTACGACAATTAATTGGCTCACATCCAATGTACGACTTTTTACGCACTGATGCAGAAGCCACTACAGAAGTTAGGGTAGAAGCACCGAGCCATAGGGTAGCAACAGAGGTTGAGACCATAGATGGAGAAGAAGTGGTTGGATGCTGCACAGAAGCAGAAGCAAGAAAAGATGCCTGGAATAGTAGAGGCACACAACCCCAACCAAATCCCAGTGCAACCCACATGTCTATTACCGCAGTCTAGTGGCAGAAGGTAATATTGAACAAGAGCAGAACGACTCGACCCCACCCCAAACCGACCGGGCAGAGGAAATTCCTTCCACCTCTGTGCCACTTATATCCGGGGAAACCATTCCAGGGGAGTCCTCTCAAAAGGACTTACCCTTAGTTCGTGGTCCATCGCCCCAGACCACAATCACCAACCTTATATAGGAATTTGTTTCCTCTACCACGCACACTACTATAGGTCCAAACAGCTCTTCCGAGGAGCTTAGAGTGCACAAAGACGGAGAGACTCTAGACAAGTCTCCGAGTCAACCTAAGGATAATCTTGTACCCACCTCTGGAGTGGATCAAGACAATGTCTTTACTAGAACTTCTGTAGAGTCTGAGGCACAAGATGCCTCTTCTCGAGGATCAGATGGAAATCCTTCCGCCCCCAGCGTACAAAAAAGGGCGAAAGAAGGTGTCCAAGGAACAAGGACTCACTCTGGGGACGAATGTGTTCCCCCAGAGGTTACACCAAGTCCACATGTATCAAGGGATGAGTTCCAAACCCTTGTCACCTCTGTGGACACCACATTGAAAGAGTTAAAAAGCTCTTTTGATTCTTTTACAGAAGTTACTTCGCGGGCCTTTACTGATATGAACACCAAAATGGACAACCTGTCCACAGAGGTGCAAAATGCCTTAGCCCAGATGAGAACAACTGCTGATACCTCTGCTGCATCTGCTGCCACTGAATTCGAGAAAGCCACCACCTCTGCATTCAAAACCTCTATCAAACTCTTCCTTGAAACGATGAATGCCAAAGCCTCCACCTCTAAGGCCCTACCCCTGAAGACCTAAAGAAGACATTAGAGGAAGTTCAAGAGCAAACTATGCAACAAACTCTGGCCATGAAGCCTTCTAACTATATGACCAGAGCTCAGCTGACAGAGCTTGGGCAAGGAATACTTGATCAAATGACAGAATTCATCCGAGCCTTCACTGCTGCCAACGCAAACTATGTCAAAGAATTCAAGACAAGTGTGGGCAAAATGCGCTTCAAGACAGAAGCAGAGGTCCAGACCCTTCTTGGCCTCTGTGACGATCTATGCGCCAAAATGATAGCCACAGGGGCGGTACCGCCTAAGAAACCCGAGGCTTCGTGCAGAGCAGAGGGTACTAAAGAAAAGGGTCAGGATGACTCTAATGATGACTCTGACGATTCATCAGATCATCCTGAGGGGGAATATCAAAGGAAAAAACCAAGGGAGAAAGCTGCAAGCAGAGGTCTACCAGAACCACCTGTATCCGCAGAACCCCTGAACCAAGTCCCCCCAACAACTCAAACCCAAGGAGGAAACCAGCAACAAACCACAAAGGCTACAACCACCTCTGTGGAAACCCCTCAAGAAACCCCAATCCAAACCCAAGTACCTGAAATCCCTGCAGATCAACAGAAGACCACAGAGGTAATACCCACCTCTGTGGAATCAACTTCTGTATTCGGAGCAGATGTCCCAACCCGTGAAGAATTCCAAATTCTAACATCCTCCGAAGAAGATCAACCATCCCAATCACCAAAACCAAAATCAATAGAAGAACTCCCCTCTCCAACACCAAAAACACAAGAAGCTGCAACAACAAAACCCCCATCTCCCACACCCAAAACCAGAACCAAAACCATTGCTCACAAAAGAAAACATCTGAGCAAAACCACAGAAGCCTCACCAACAAAACCCACGTCACCAACAAAGTCCTCAGAAACACAAGTGCCAAAACCTACAGAGGCACCCTCAGAAATCCAAAAGACAAATCCCACAGAGGCAACCCCATCTCTATAAGAAGATCTTCAGCCAAAGGCAAAAGACAAAGGCAAGGGGATAATGACAGAGGAACCCAAAAAGAAGAAGCCCAAGCATCAACTAGCAAAAAAATTGATGAAGAGCTCTTTCGATGCATATGTAACACCAAAGCCAGAACAAGAAGACTGGGCTTTCGGTGTTACCCCTCTGTCAAATATACCTGTTCTAGATCCGAAGGCAAAAGTCATAGAGGATCGAGAGGCCCAAATAAAGAAACAAATGGATGCTCTGCGCAGGCCCATGCCTCCACCCGGTGCACCTCTACAACAAATGGAAGAAGTGGTGTACAGATATCTGTACAACAGAAGTGCCAGAGATATTTTGCCCACAACCATTCAAGATCCCCACTTCCATGCTGACCTCGCGAACACCTTCACAAGAACAACACCCAAGCCAAAACATCAAGTCTTCTCAGAGTCCAAAATCGACAAAGTCATATACTGTAAGTTCTCTCAAACCAGAACCACACCTAAGGTTTCCTATAACATCTATAAGGTCAAAAGGGAGGACAAAAGCGTTACCCAATTCTCAGATGCTGATCTGAGAAATCTAAGTCGCTACGACCTACCCGACCTTCTGCACTGGACCAAAGAAAACTACATAACAGATGCAAATCGAAGGGCATACAGGGTGCTAAGGAAAGCCATGAGAGAGAAACTTCTGCTATACAGCCTAGTCGACTTTCAATTAGGACGAGATCTCGGAGTGAGAAACTTGAATCTTCGACCACCAGAAGACGACTGCCCATCCTCTGCCATACCAAACTCGATTATTACATCTCCAAGAGTTGGGCTAGTTTATCAAGATCCTGCTGGGAAGTTAAGATTGTTCGTAGAAATGGACTGTCAGAAGTATGCAACAACTACTTTGACAGAGTTCAGAGCAAGCCTTGTGGAGCATAAAGGAACAGAGCTCATGAATCAAGCTCTCGCAGATAGACTGATAGAGGTCATCGACCAAGTAATCAACTTCAGAAACCTCTGCATCAGTTTCTATAACGAGCTCAGAGAATTAGGATTCGACAACAGAAGTTTCAACGACTTCAAAGTTGCCAATGTCTGATATCCTCAAACAACCTCTGCAAATCTTTTCTTTCATAATGTACTCAAATGTAAGTGCCTCTGGCATATCTTATGTATGAAAGAAATGTAAAATCTTTTAAGGTATATTGTTTCACCTCTTGTTATGTACTTAGCCTAAAACTCTGCACTTTTCAATTTTTTATTTTTCAATACTTAGGGGGAGATTGTTAGCTCCAATCTTTCTGTTAATAGAAGTATTGAAAAATAGGCTAAGTATAGAAGTCGTCGACAGAGGCTCTGCCGAGTAACCGAGAAGACAGAAATCTCCGACAGAGGCTCTGCCGGGTTAGCCAAGAAGACCGAAGTGAAGAAGCAACAGAAGACTCTTCTAAGCGGACAAGGCCACAGAGCTTCTGTCATACTTGACAAAGCCTCTGTGGTAAAAAGAAGATCTACGCAAAAGATCTATACAAGGACAATCGTACTTCACACGATTTCTGCCATTCGAAGGTTCTGAAGATCACTCGTACAAAGGCGTGACCTGACAACTCCACGTGTCAAACTCTGATAGGTTTCAGCCTAAAGCAGAATACGGAGCATTTAATGAACGTTGTATTTGCAACAGTTCCAGAATAGTGTTTTGTACCTTCCAGCAACTGTTCAAAGTAGTGTCTTAGTACCTACCATCCTTAGTATCTAGATCTTGTCCCCTTTAGAAGTAGTATAAATAGAAGGTTCATGTGAGCTCTTCTAAAAAAGCTTTAAAAACAACACACACACCTTTAGAGCAGTTTCTTGTCAAACCTTTCGGTGTTCTTGGTGTTCTTATTATATCAAATACAGTGAATCATTGAGCTATTTATCTATGTTATTTACACTTCATATATTTGATATTGTGTGTTATTCTACCTCATTATATCTGTTAGTTCGTTAAAACGCTTCCGCATTATATATTGTTTGAACTAATTAGATACAATCATCATTGTTAAGCAAAACAGGAACCAACATGAAGCATTGACTGGATTAGAGGTCCAAGACCATATGCTGGCCATTGTTCTTCATCGCCATTTTCTGATGAAGGATGGTGGAGTTCTCTATTGATTATCCTGCCATATTTTGCTATCTTTCCATTGATTATCCTGCCATAATTTGCTATCTTTCCATAAATAGATTTTTCCTATAATATAATCCGAAGTTAATTTAAAATATATTTTCCTAATTTAAAACAGTTATATATAAAATGACCACAATGCCTTTTTGATTAAAAATAATTCAATAATGAAGGAAATTCAATGATTGGTCCATTGTCATAGGAAACTTTTTCCAGGACTTTGGTTGGAAAAGAAAAAAAAAGTAAAACTTTGTTTATACTTTGTGATTACACCGGATTGACAATGTTTCGGATATTTGTCGTGCATAAAGGACAATTTTTATTTTTAAATCAAGAAAGTTTCTTCTTCGTCTTAGAGTTTACTTTATTTATACTCTAACAAAGAAAGTTACTTGTTTGTTTTATATAATTATATGGTGTCGCTTTGATCACAACATGATTTTGGTGTGAAGATGACATACATGAATGTTAATTTGGGTTCGTGAAGTTGTGCACAAAAATTTATTTAATTATTCGCATGAAGTTTGAATTCCATGTGAATAGTTTAGACCATTCTTAACCATTTATTTCGCCCAACCATTATTTTAATGGGATATTCTTCATGGGTCCAGTTGGTTTATGGAAAGAAATAGTGTATGACAGAAATAAAAGAAAAATGTCATTTTGAAAGAAAGAAAAAAAGGTTTGAGAAACTATAAGGTTGGGTTGTGCAAGAACTTGTATTTCTTGGAAATCCTATAATGAAGAGTTTTGCTCCTTAGTTGAGTAAATAATTTACGTATAAATGTTGGGGTAAATTTCCAATGGACAAAAAATGACAAGACATCATATCATTCTTGAAAAGAAAGAAATCCCTCTTACGAATACCCTGAAACGTGGGGTGTCTTGCCAAATGAGAATGGGAATCGGTATGAAAATGGTAGTGTGTGCCTCTATTGGCTATGCAAACTATAGTAGTGCTATCGATTTCTTGCTCATGAATCAGGAGTAAAGAATTATTTATTCTTCGAAAATAAATGTTCTATGCAAATATGATAACATTGGATCAAGTTCAACAACGATCTTTAGATACTATTAATGAATAGAAAGATTCAATATGAGGTTGAAAATGTAAAAGAGCATAGAATGAGTAAAATAACACTAGCATTGAAAATACGTTTAATTTGTATGTTTGATGATATGCTTTAGGGGAAGTTGGAAGTTCTTCTCGAAGTTTTTTATAGAAAGAAGCCATAAGGAGTAAAATTGATTCCATTAAACGAAGATTTAAAATAAATCTCTGTGTTGCCCTATGACAAGGGGAAAAATGTTGCAAACTTGTTAAATGGCTTAAATCAAGCTCTAATACAAGGGCATAAAAAGTTTGACCAACTCTTGATGGAGTATGAATTAAAGATCAATGAGCATGGTTATATCATATTATAACTTCAGGTTATTGATATAATTAACGGGGAAGATGGCTAATGGAAAGTAACGTTGAACAACTAGGATCCTTGAAGTTGGATACCTAAAGTTGTCACTATTGAGAGTTAATGTAAGCGCACACATGCGACAAGGACCTATATGTATGGTGCTTTGACGATTACATCTGGCCAATGTCATTGTGAACCCACTTACACATGTATGTGTACTTGATCATATTGAAAAATAATGTTAAATGCATTGTGACATTTTGCAAGTGTTGCTCAAGCTGCTGATGTTGTGAGAAATATTGTTGATCCAAACCCTTCACTGAGTTGATGATGACCCTTAGAATCACTTAGTGAAAATTATAAGTAAACATTATGTATTAGTGTTTCACCATCATCGATAAGAAAACTGAGTATGTTCAGAATCGCCGATGGGAAACCATTGCTCTTTATTTTGTTTCTCAGTGATAAATGTACATCAGTGATAACTGAGTCTGTTCAGTTTCGTTGATGATCACTGATTGATTATTTGTAAATGTTTGCTTGTAATCCCTGAAGACAAGTTTCACGACAAAAGAGTTCAACACTGAATCGAAGTCAAAGCTGATGAACAAGTGACACGTCTACTACTAATCTGATGCGGATATCAGTGAAATCAAGACAAGTGCACAGCACGCGACGTTTCTAGTAGAAGACTTCAGTGAGAACTGACCTTAATTTAGGCCTCACTAAAGAAGATCAACTCAGCGATCGCTGATCATGAAGCCTGCTCTACAAGAAATGTAACACCTCGAAAATTCCGTAATTTTGTACGTTTATTTTGGAAGAAACGTTTAAAATTCGGAAAGTGTTATTTTATTGGTAAGTTATAATTTATTGTCGAAGGGCCAAGAGAGTAATTAACTAAAGTGTGTGTGAGCTAATTGTAAATAATGTGAACTTTGGGGTTAGTTGTGTCAAGTGATGTTAGTTTGATGTATTTAATTGAGAGGCGGTTAAAATTGAGACTTATCTCAATCTCCATTTCTTGAAGTCAGTTCCAAGCAGAGAAAATAGAAAACTTCATTCGATAAGAAACCCAATCGACTTCTGCAATTCGAATCATTAAGATATTGTAATCATAATTTAATTTGCTTATCAACTAGATATTGAATTGTTAGTAAAATAGGTTTGAAATTGGATTTATTGGTTGATTGGATTTGCAGACTCTGAGTTCGAGTACTCATTCAGGTGAGTTCATCTCTCTGCTAAATTTTTATGTGATATTATCAAATTAGTGAACGATTTAAGTTGATAAATAGTATTGGTAAACTATGGTTACTAGAAAAGGAAGATATCTCAATTGGTTTGTAGATTTGTGTTGAAAATTGATGTACAGGTCGAAGTTTCCTGGTAAGTGTATAGTATCCGGCAAACTCCTATTAGATGGTGTCCGGTAAAATGTTTGATACCGAAAGTATCTGGTAAGTATTTATTTCTGGTAGTATCCGGTAAGGTTTTAGTTCTCGGATAGTTATTTTACCGATGTTACCTGGATTACTTTGGTTTCTGGATGTTACTCGGATTAGTTGTGTTTCCGGTATGTTTTCCGAAAGTATCCGATAAGTTGTGTTTCCCGGATACAAGTCCCGAATAATGTTTTTTGGATACCAGATCCGGATTGTTCCCGGATTCCGGTAGTTTCCGGATATGTCTTTGTCCAAAAAGTTTTATCGGAAATGTCCGGTAAGTATTGATTTTTCCGGTAACCTTTTAAAGGGAACATTCTTGATCATTGGATTTCAGTTTTAGCAGTATGAATATACTTTTAATTCGACTTTAAGTATATGATACGATTTGAGGTGTAATTTGTTCTGGATATGCACGTATGCTAGTAAGTGTAATGGATCCATAGGCACTAGCATTATTTGATAAACGTGGAATAGGCGTGGCGCTTAATCGTAAATCCCATTGATTTGAAATGAGGAATAGGCCGGGCACTTAATGGTAATTCCCATTTCGTATTGTGATGTGAAATCGTGGAATAGGCAGGGCGCTTAATTGTAATTCCTGATTTCTATTGGAAGATAAGGGATAGGCATGGATCTTAATTGTAATCCCTACTTCCACACCAAGAAATATGCATGGCACTTAATTGTAATTTCTTGGAATGAGCTGTAATCTAGAATCCTCAGTGATTCTTAGTGGTGCTCTTAAACATGATATTATGACTTTTTTTGGTGTTTGTCATATTCATGGAATCGAGTATGATTCCCGTCATCGAAAGATGTTATGTGTACGGTAAGAAAGTTGCAATTAGGTTAATTTATATGCTTTATTTATAAATTTGGTTTTCAAAGCTCATAAAGGTTTTGATTTGAAAATTTGATGTTCTCACTAGACGCAAGCCTAATGTTTCCAAATTAAATTTTCTTACTAGGTACTAGCTCGGGAAGGGATACGAAGAGATGAGTGAAGAGGGGTATCAGAGTTATGCTTTTAGAGATATGATGGAGAAGTTAGTGTAAACGAAGATTTTTTGAGAGATTACCTAGACAACCCTTATAATCTGATCTTATTGTCATGGATTAGATTAGTAGGTTATTATGATAATTCAGTTGTAAATTCAAATCTTCGTTACTAATACCCATTTATGTATGAAAGTCTTGGAAGACATTGTAGTATATTTTGATAAATTGAAGGTTTAAATTTATTGTGTTTTTAGGGTGTTTCAGTTTGGTATCAGAGCTTTAGTTTAAGTGAACTAGGTATGATCGTGAGATACCTAGACTTAAACTGAGATGAATAAGTTATTGTAACGTCCCAAAATTTCAAGGAAATTTAAAATTTTAATTAAACGTTTTATATATAAAAACTCATTAAATAATCCCAACATATTAATTGCAAAATCATAAATGTCGTTCAAGTAGTCAGAAACCAGCGGAAACAATGTTCAATAAATAAAACCAATATCAGCCAGCTCATCCCGCGCGCCAGTGTGTACCCGTCACGCCTTAGAGCCACTCGTACCTGAAACCACAGTTTATTGGGAAAGGGTAAGCACGAAGCTTAATGAATTCAAACACATGCGCAGGTAGGAATTATATACACATCACCCCTACCCGCACATAAGCAACAACATCACAGATACATAAAACGAGTAAACATCTACAGATAATTATGTATCCAACCACCTCAGTACCATCGAGGCCTCGGTCCCACCGAATTGTAATGTAACCAACACCTCAGTACCATCGAGGCCTCGGTCCCACCGAATTATAATGTAACCAACACCTCAGTACCATCGAGGCCTCGGTCCCACCGAATTATAATGTAACCAACACCTCAGTACCATCGAGGCCTCGGTCCCACCGAATTATAATGTAACCAACACCTCAGTACCATCGAGGCCTCGGTCCCACCGAATTGTAATGTAACACATTTATACCAAGCATTCAAACCAATCAAATATTACACACCACAACAACTAGTTCACACCACAAAGACAGTAGTACATGTAGACTATTATGACATGCATACAACCCCTAACTACACAGTGAGAGAACTCACCTCAAATGCGCGCCTAGCTTAATCAACACGAATCAAGCTTCACAATTACGGTCACTTTCCAGCACCTAAACGCATGATAAAACGTGTCAATACGAGACCCGGACCCTATGACACGACACACGCTTAAACCGTCACTAAAACTAATTTCCGTTCACATAAAACAGGTCTGTTCGGGACCTGTTTCGACCCCCTTAAATCCAGAAAATTCCCAATATTATTTCATGGCTAGAAATTCCTCTGAGTTAGGGTTCCAAGGACATATTATACGCCTCCTAACGATTTTTCTACAATTTATTATGAATTAAATACGAACGGTTACCAAAACTGCCAGTTTCGGTCCAGCCTGCATAAACAGTCCACAACAGCCTAGCTACGGTTAAATCAGACTTTCGGCAAAACACGAAAAACCTTCCCAACTCGAATAGGGAACTATGGCCACCAAAATCACCTCAAAACGAGTTACGAGCAGAAAGTTACGGCTTTCGCAAAACCGAGACAGAGTCCAGGAAATTTTACATAAAATGACGAACCGCAGAACTTGCGACCACTTTTTCTCCCAACTCGAGGCCGAACCAGTTTTCCGCTAAAACCCAGAAAACGTGCCCGGTCCCAAGCTCGAAGCGTGGGCGCCAGTTTCGGCTCAATCGGAGTTACGACGGAAAAGTTATTGCCGTCACAAAACAGGGGCTGAACCATATTTTCGCATAAAAAGATAACTTTTAACAACAATTTGAACGATTCGACTTAATTGAATAAGTCACGGGTTAAGGGCTCTATAGAGACTAAGGTCTGGTCACGCCACGCGCCACCCACTGCCACCTCCGGCAGTGGCGGTCGCCGGTGGCGACCGGCGGCGGCCCGCGGCGGCCGGCGGTGGTTTTTCGATTACGATCGCACGAGACAACAACCCGACCATTCTCCCTCTCTCTCTCGACCAGCCTCACGCACACGCATCCACAACGGCAGCCACGTCCGTCCATCCACCACCGCCACGGCGGCGGCGACGGGAACAAGAAGGAAAGAAAGCGAAACATGAAAGGTGATTACCTTACGACGACGCCACGTTGTTGCGCCCGATTCTCACCCTCACGAACTCCGGCGAACAGCAGGCTCCGGCAACGGTTTCTTCTTGCCGCCGGTTCACTCTCTCTTCCTAATCTCCTCTATTTCTCTCTCAATCTTTCCCACGGCTGTTCTACCAAAACAAGGAAGGTATACTAGGGTTGAGGAAATTCATTTGGGTTGATTGGCTAACAAGGAAGAGATAAACGAGGGGTGGAGTCCGGCCATGGGCCGAGACCCATGCAAATTATCCCAAAAATTCACATTAGCCCCCCCCAACTACTCCTAACATACAAACATCACTAAAAACATGGATTCTAACATTTTTGGTCCTTTTTTGACGCCAAACCACTAACACAAACAATTAACGGTAAACACTTTAATTAATTAAATAAATAAACAAAAACGTACCGGGACACGGGCTTTACAACTCTCCCCCGCTTGGATTAGACTTCGTCCCCGAAGTCCACGCCCGCAAACATCTCCGGGTAATTCTCCCGCATCTCGGCTTCTGGTTCCCACGTCCATTCTGAACCTTTCCGGTGCTGCCACTGGACCTTCACCAATCCAATGACTTTGTTCCGCAGAGTCTTCGTCTTCCTCTCGACTATGGCTATTGGCTTTTCCACATAGTTGAGTCGCTCGTCAATCTGAATATCTTCGAGGGGAACTACCGCAGACTCATCCATCACACACTTCCGCAATTGAGAGACGTGGAAAGTGTTGTGGATTAGGCTCAGTTCCTCCGGTAGCTCCAATCGGTAAGCTACTTTCCCCACACGCGCGATAACCTTGTATGGTCCAATATATCGGGGACCTAACTTTCCCCGCTTGCGAAAACGGATTACCCCTTTCCAGGGTGACACTTTCAGAAGAACGTAATCCCCGACTTGGAACTCCAAGTCCGATCGTCTTTTATCGGCGTAACTCTTTTGTCGACTCTGCGCAGTGACTAACCGATCCCGCACCATATAAATCGTCTCCGTCGTCTTTAGCACAACATCGGTGCTCCCCAGCACCCTGTGACCAACCTCGCCCCAGCAAATGGGCGTCCGACACTTCCTGCCATACAACACTTCGTACGGCGCTCTACCGATGCTAGCGTGATAGCTGTTATTATAGGAGAACTCAGCTAGTGGAAGATACTGATCCCAACTACCACCAAAGTCAATCACACATGCTCGCAGCATGTCCTCAAGTGTCTGAATAGTACGCTCACTCTGCCCATCGGTCTGAGGATGAAATGCTGTACTGAAATGCAACCGCGTACCCATTTCATTCTGAAACTTCTCCCAAAACCGGGAGGTGAAACGAGTATCCCGATCCGAGACAATCGAGACTGGCACTCTGTGCCTAGTTACAATCTCTCGGATGAAAACCTCCGCGAGCTTATCCGCCGAGAAGCTCTCTTTAATCGCCAAGAAGTGAGCGCTCTTAGTCAGACGATCCACAATTACCCAGATGGTATCATTCCCTCGCTGAGTTTTGGGAAGCTTCGTGATGAAATCCATCGTAATCTGCTCCCACTTCCACACCGGAATCTCCAAAGGCTGCAATTTCCCGTGCGGTCGCTGGTGCTCCGCCTTGACCTTCCGACAGGTCAAACATACCTCCACACACTTGGCTACATCCCGCTTCATGTCGGGCCACCAATAGCCTTCCCGTAAGTCTTTGTACATTTTGGTAGCTCCCGGATGAATCGAAAACTTGGACTTATGCGCCTCGTCCAATAGTATCTGTCGGTTCCCACCGGTGAATGGGACCCAAACTCTACCATATCGGGTCAATAATCCTCGACTATCCCGTACTAATTTCGGAATCTCTCCTGAAACCCTCTCACGTTTTGCATTTTCCGCCAACACGGCCACCTCCTGAGCGACACCTATCGACTCCAAAAGAGGTGCAACCACTGTCAACCGCTGACACAGACCCTTCAGCGATCCCCCAACCGGATGCCGGCTAAGTGCGTCCGCGACTACATTCGCTTTACCCGGGTGGTAAAGTATCTCGCAGTCGTAATCCTTGACCACATCAAGCCATCTTCGCTGTCGCATATTAAGATTTTGCTGATCCATCAGGTATTTAAGGCTCTTATGATCAGTGTAGATAGTACACTTGACACCATAAAGATAGTGTCTCCAAATCTTCAGAGCAAACACCACTGCTCCCAACTCCAAGTCATGAGTCGGGTAGTTCGCTTCGTGAGGCTTCAACTGCCTCGAAGCGTAAGCTATGACCTTGCCGCGTTGCATAACCACGACGCCCAACCCCTGATATGAAGCATCACAATAGACCACCATGTCTTCCATACCCTCGGGCAAAGTTAACACAGGAGCCTCGCATAAACGTCTGCGTAGCTCCTCAAATGCCTTCTGCTGCTCTTCACCCCAACTGAAAGCTGCAGTTTTCTTCGTCAGTCGAGTCATAGGCAAGGCAATCTTGGAGAAATCTTGGATAAATCTCCGATAGTATCCTGCTAACCCGAGAAAACTCCGCACCTCGGTAGGAGTTTTCGGCACCTCCCACCGCATTACCGCTGAGATCTTGGCCGGATCGACCATGATACCGTTCTGATTCACGACATGTCCTAAGAATTGGACCTCTCGTAACCAGAATTCACACTTGGAGAACTTAGCATAAAGTTTCTCCCGTCTCAAAACATCCAAAACTTCCCGCAAATGCACCTCGTGCTCTTCTCTCGTCTTCGAATATACGAGAATATCGTCGATGAATACGATCACCGAGCGATCCAACATCGGGCTGTATACTCTGTTCATGAGGTCCATGAACGCTGCTGGTGCGTTGGTGAGCCCGAAAGGCATCACCACGAACTCGTAATGTCCATACCGCGTTCGGAAGGCCGTTTTCTCCGTATCCTCACCTCGTACCCGCATCTGATAATACCCGGATCTCAGGTCAATCTTAGAGAACCACGGGGCTCCCTGCAACTGATCAAACAAGTCGTCAATCCTTGGCAGAGGATAACGATTCTTTACCGTAAGCTTATTCAGCTCCCGGTAATCAATACACATTCGTTGAGATCCATCCTTCTTCTTCACGAACAAGATCGGAGCTCCCCACGGTGAACAACTCGGCTTAATGAACTCTTTCTCGAGAAGTTCCTGCAACTGATCATACAGTTCCTTCATTTCCGGTAGAGCCAGGCGATAGGGTGCCTTGGCCACCGGAGCAGCACCCGGAATCAGATCGATTCGAAACTCCACCTGTCGTTCGAGAGGTATCCCCGGTAACTCGTTGGGAAACACATCGGCAAACTCCCTCACGACTGGCACATCTTCGGCAGTTTTCTTCGCCTCGTCAATACGCGTATCAATCACATACGCCAAGTACCCCTGACCACTATGCTGAAGGTGTCTCCGAGCCCTCGCCGCAGAACATATTGCCGTAGTCCGCCTGGGCGAGTCTCCCTGAATCAACAACTCTCCCCCGCTTGGGGTTCGAACCCGCAATTGCTTGTGGCGACAAACAATTTCTGCATCAAACGCGTCCATCCAATCCATGCCCACAATCACACAAAGCTCTCGCATAGCTAGCGGAATCAAATCTATGGGAAACCTCACACCCGAGATTTCCAACGTGCATCCCCGATACACATCCGTAACCGTCAAGGTTCGATCATCGGCAACCTCGACTACCAAAGGACATCCTAACCGTCCCACCACTCGGCCCAACCTCTCGCTAAAGGTGCGAGACACAAATGAATGAGTAGCCCCGCTATCAAACATTACAACCGCAGGCACCGAGTTAACTAGAAACGTACCTAACATACAATTAACAACATATATAAAAAAAACAAGGCATGAAAAGGAAGGACGAAAAGAAAGAGGGTGATAAAACATACCTGTCACCACCTTAGGCGTCGCCTGCGCCTCTTCCACCTTCAGCTGGTGGACTCTACCTCGGGCTGCCTCTGTCCCCGGCTGACCCGTACGACCGTCAGTGATGCGTAGTGGGGCATTTGCAGGAGCCCTCTGTGCACCACCCCCATCAGTTGCCCTCGCATTCGGACAATTGGCCCTCACGTGGCCCGTCTGCTTGCAGCTAAAGCAGATCATCAATGGCGACTTGCAATCCCGGTTGTGATGACCGGACTGCCCACACTTGAAACACCCGCCAGTCTTCTTCCCACCAGAATCCCTGGGTTTAAACCCACCACTCCTCGAACTTCCGCGCGAATCAGAAAACTTCGACTTCTTTTGCACCGCAGAGATTGGCGTCACAGCCTGTGCTGCCTTTCTCTTTTTGGCTTGGGTCTCTAACTCCAGCTCCCTTCTCCGGGCTGCGTCCATCATTGCTGACAAAGAAGCGTACGGTACCGTGCTCACGAACTCTCTGATCTCGGTACGTAACATATCTTTATACCGGGCCATCTTCATTTCCTCCGAAGCGGCATATTGAGGACAAAACAGCGCCATCTCATTGAATTTCTTGTTCATCTCTTTAACAGTCTCCGAGGTCTGGGTTAGCTCCAAGAACTCCTTCGCTATCCGTTCCATCTCTACCGGTGGCACGTATTCAGCACGGAAACGAGTAACGAACTCCTCCCACGTAAGGGTAGTACGCTCGGCCAGAGTCAGCGCTGAGGCGCACCAATCCTTCGCCCCGTCGCGAAGCAAATTCACAGCAAAACGGACCTTCAGATTATCCGGGCAGCCGCAGGTCAAGAAGGCACACTCCATATCAGAAACCCAACGCATGCTAACAATTGGGTTCGAGTCTCCCTTGAACTTCGGGGGAGAACAGGCAGAGAGATCCCGGTACTGGAACTCTCGAGTACGGGGCTGTCCCCCAGCAGGCGGCGGAATCGCTGCAATGCGCTCCTCTAGCAGAACCGTCACCTGATCTTGTATGGCGGTGATAATCTCGGGGATTGCCTCCCCGACCGCATGCGCTACCTCCGCTGCAATCATCTCTCGGATCTGCTCCTCCGTGATTCCCGCCTCAGTTCGCGGCTCAGTCGCGTTGCTCCTCCTAGTGATGGCCATTCTATAAAGAAGAAACATACAACGAGTTATTAGCACCTAATAACTCACATCAACAACACTCACGCTCAGCTCCTTGGAATCCTCGCGACTTTCCCGACTCGAGCACTGATCCTGTGCTTCCGGTAGTAGGAGCTCTACTACTACCTTCCACGCCTATCATCGCTCGTTCCGAGTCCCATCCCGAGGGGTCCAAGTAGCTTCTCGCCGCAACTACACACATATGCCCGCACCGGCATATATACTCACTCTTCTAGCTCCCTAGGAATTTCCATCCCAATCACTACCCTTGCTACTAATGAATCCTCACTAATCATAAAAAGTGGCCTCGCGAATACCCGATTACATGCAGTGCAAAACAAATAGACAGTCGAATACAAGATTCTATCCTAGAACGGTTGGACTCAAACAAGAGTTGCGCAATAGAACTAAATCGAATATTCTAAGGCTATAAGTCTCTTACTGCATACAACCTAGAGGGCATTCACTTAGTAACCTATCATAATTAGCATAAACTCCTAATAGCAAGCAATTCAACATACCGCATAGTGTCAACAACAGGCAATCTAGCATGCATACTCTATGATCTAGAAAGCAATAAAACACTAAGCATTGTACCTTTCCCTTCGGCTCCGGCTGACTGTACACACTGCGCCCTCGATCACCGTTCCTCAAACGGGTTTTTACTTTTTCTTTTATTTCCAAAAAGATTTAATAAAGAATTTGAAAATTTCCCAGCCGCAACTTGAGACCAAACACACCGAGGTGCGTTTGATTCACTCAAGCTGTGCTCTGATACCAAGTTGTAACGTCCCAAAATTTCAAGGAAATTTAAAATTTTAATTAAACGTTTTATATATAAAAACTCATTAAATAATCCCAACATATTAATTGCAAAATCATAAATGTCGTTCAAGTAGTCAGAAACCAGCGGAAACAATGTTCAATAAATAAAACCAATATCAGCCAGCTCATCCCGCGCGCCAGTGTGTACCCGTCACGCCTTAGAGCCACTTGTACCTGAAACCACAGTTTATTGGGAAAGGGTAAGCACGAAGCTTAATGAATTCAAACACATGCGCAGGTAGGAATTATATACACATCACCCCTACCCGCACATAAGCAACAACATCACAGATACATAAAACGAGTAAACATCTACAGATAATTATGTATCCAACCACCTCAGTACCATCGAGGCCTCGGTCCCACCGAATTGTAATGTAACCAACACCTCAGTACCATCGAGGCCTCGGTCCCACCGAATTATAATGTAACCAACACCTCAGTACCATCGAGGCCTCGGTCCCACCGAATTATAATGTAACCAACACCTCAGTACCATCGAGGCCTCGGTCCCACCGAATTATAATGTAACCAACACCTCAGTACCATCGAGGCCTCGGTCCCACCGAATTGTAATGTAACACATTTATACCAAGCATTCAAACCAATCAAATATTACACACCACAACAACTAGTTCACACCACAAAGACAGTAGTACATGTAGACTATTATGACATGCATACAACCCCTAACTACACAGTGAGAGAACTCACCTCAAATGCGCGCCTAGCTTAATCAACACGAATCAAGCTTCACAATTACGGTCACTTTCCAGCACCTAAACGCATGATAAAACGTGTCAATACGAGACCCGGACCCTATGACACAACACACGCTTAAACCGTTACTAAAACTAATTTCCGTTCACATAAAACAGGTCTGTTCGGGACCTGTTTCGACCCCCTTAAATCCAGAAAAATCCCAATATTATTTCATGGCTAGAAAGTCCTCTGAGTTAGGGTTCCAAGGACATATTATACGCCTCCTAACGATTTTCTACAATTTATTATGAATTAAATACGAACGGTTACCAAAACTGCCAGTTTCGGTCCAGCCTGCATAAACAGTCCACAACAGCCTAGCTACGGTTTAAATCAGACTTTCGGCAAAACACGAAAAACCTTCCCAACTCGAATAGGGAACTATGGCCACCAAAATCACCTCAAAACGAGTTACGAGCAGAAAGTTACGGCTTTCGCAAAACCGAGACAGATTCCAGGAAATTTTACATTAAATGACGAACCGCAGAATTTGCGACCACTTTTTCTCCCAACTCGAGGCCGAACCAGTTTTCCGCTAAAACACAGAAAACGTGCCCGGTCCCAAGCTCGAAGCGTGGGCGCCAGTTTCGGCTCAATCGGAGTTACGACGGAAAAGTTATTTCCGTCACAAAACAGGGGCTGAACCATATTTTCGCATAAAAAGATAACTTTTAACAACAATTTGAACGATTCGACTTAATTGAATAAGTCACGGGTTAAGGGCTCTATAGAGACTAAGGTCTGGTCACGCCACGCGCCACCCACTGCCACCTCCGGCAGTGGCGGTCGCCGGTGGCGACCGGCGGCGGCCCGCGGCGGCCGGCGGTGGTTTTTCGATTACGATCGCACGAGACAACAACCCGACCATTCTCCCTCTATCTCTCGACCAGCCTCACGCACACGCATCCACAACGGCAGCCACGGCCGTCCATCCACCACCGCCACAGCGGCGGCGAACGGCGGCGGCGACGGGAACAAGAAGGAAAGAAAGCGAAACATGAAAGGTGATTACCTTACGACGACGCCACGTTGTTGCGCCCGATTCTCACCCTCACGAACTCCGGCGAACAGCAGGCTCCGGCAACAGCAGGCTCCGGCAGCAGCAGGCTCCGGCAACGGTTTCTTCTTGCCGCCGGTTCACTCTCTCTTCCTAATCTCCTCTATTTCTCTCTCGATCTTTCCCACGGCTGTTCTACCAAAACAAGGAAGGTATACTAGGGTTGAGGAAATTCATTTGGGTTGATTGGCTAACAAGGAAGAGATAAACGAGGGGTGGAGTCCGGCCATCGGCCGAGACCCATGCAAATTATCCCAAAAATTCACATTAGCCCCCCCCCCCCCCCCCCCCAACTACTCCTAACATACAAACATCACTAAAAACATGGATTCTAACATTTTTGGTCCTTTTTTGACGCCAAACCACTAACCACAACAATTAACGGTAAACACTTTAATTAATTAAATAAATAAACAAAAACGTACCGGGACACGGGCTTTACAGTTATGATTTGTGAGATTGGGTAGAAATACTAAGACGAGATAGTCTTAGAGTCGATGAAAATACGTGAATTACGAACTGTGATGATGGTAACGAAAATTCTTATATGTAGTATGTTCATAATTTCGATTTAGCTACTGTTATTATGAATATATTGTTACGTAAGCGTACTTGTTTATGACTGTTACGGCGATTAACAAACGTTAAAGTACATTTCCTTATATTATTCTTATGTGCTGCAGCAGAATACGATGGTTAATACACCAAACAGATCTTCTACTTCTTCAGAAGATAGACTGGCAAACGAACTTGCTGAAAATCAACCTGAAAGGGGTGGAGCTTTTAAGAGTCCACCAAGGCCATCTATCTTGGGAGAAGGAGGAAGTCAAACACATCGAACTAATGTCGGTACTTCCAATCCAGTGACGACGAAATCTACGATGGAGTCCCGTATGATGGAAAATATGATGCGGGTCATGAATACTGCACTGACTCAGCAACATGAGATGTTCATGAAAATGTTGAATGACAGAAGTGCCGAGTCACAAAGACCGGAGATGGGTACTGGTACCGTAAATCCACCTTTTAATCCGGTACTGAATGCAAATAGGAGGATAGAGAATATTTGTTCGTACAAGACGTTTTTTAGTTGCAAGCCACCAGAATTTGTTGGGTCAGATAATCCAATTGCGTGTATGAATTGGATTAGAGAGATGGAACAAGCATTTAGAGCCTGTGAATGTGACGAAGAATCAAAGTTCAGGTTCGGATCCCAAATGTTAAGAGGAAATGCTTTGAGCTGGTGAATATCATGACATCAACAATGACGACTCTAGTTTTGGCAGCCATAACCTGGGAGTCGTTTAAAAGGAAGATTTTAGAAGAATACTGCAACGAGAATGAAATGGATCGCATTGAAAAAGAGTTCCGAACGCTTAAGAAGGGTACTTCATCAGTAAGGGAGTACACACGCGTATTCCTGGAAAAACTGAATTTAGTGGGGCATGTGGCCCCAACTGAAAAAGAAAAGATCAAGGCGTATTTGAAAGGCTTACCAGCTGATATGATGTCCAGAGTCAAAATTTCCAAAGCTTTGACTCTGAGGGAAACAATTGAGGAAGCAAAGATTATAGAAGAAGTCTATGTAAGGGATAAAGCTGAGAAAGCTCAAATAGGAGAGAAGAGAAAATGGGAAGGTCGATCTGAATCTTCGCAAAGACCGAAGCCTTTTACAAAGAACACTCATTTTAAACCTCGTCGGGAACCAAATTGGTGCCAGAAGTGTAAAAGCAAACATTTTGGTCTATGTCGAGTGACTCCACTAGAATGTTTTAAGTGTGGTAAAAGTGGTCATACCATGGGGAACTGTCCCGTCCAAGGGCCGACATGTTTTGAATGTAAGTAGCCCGGTCATTACCGAAGGGATTGCCCAAAGCTGAAGAATAGCGGGAATGAAGAGAGCAAACCTAATACTCCAAAACGAACGGGCAGGGCGTTTCACATGACGGCGGAGGAAGCTAAGGAATCAAAGATCAAGAGTCTTACCCGATACGTGAGTAGGGATGAGATCGGGACTGGAGCGGTACCAAACTGGAACCGAACCGTTGGTACCGAATTTGTTTGGGACTAAAAAGTAGGAGAAAAAACGAATCGTATGTACTGGTTCGGTTTCGGTCTGGCAACGAGAAAATCGGTACTACGATCACTTAGGATCGAAAATATGAAAACGTATCAAATGAATATCAAAACCAATCGCAAACCAAAATAATTTTATAATGTTTCAAATGTGTATCAAAACCAATCAAAAGTCCAACAATTTTTGGTATTCTTTTAAGCGTTTTCTTTTCCATTTAGTTTGTTTAGAAGATGATAATATCTTTGTAGGTTATTATATGCCCACGACACGTGTCACACAGAAATGATACCAATGAGTATGTAAACCTAAAGGGTCGCACACAAAGAACACGTTTGCTTCCATTAGAAAGAAACCCGTTAAAATCATGTTTGACAGTTAAATAGTTATTCTTGAAAGAATAACTAAATAATATGTGTAAAATGTAATTATGATAATTACAGGGTTCTATCTGTAAATATGAATAATTATCTTTTAGATAATTATAAATATTATTTAGATAGTTATTGAGATAATTATCCAGATAATTATGGCTCGTAGGGAATTGTGGTCGGGCCTAAGAAAATTCAGAGTGATCATGGGGAATAAGCTGTGGGTGATTATGGGGGATTTCAATGCAATGCTATTCCCCCATAATGATTTCGGTGGATCTTCTCGGCGAAATATGGACATGGAGGATTTTTTTTCTTTGTGTGGAAGATATTGAAGTGTTTGATGTCCCTTATACGGGATTGCAATATACTTGGTGTCAAAAGCCGATGGGAGATGTGTAATACCCCGGGTAAGTTCGTTAGTTAAATGTTAGTTCCGTTAAATTTTGTTAACTTTAAAATGTGAAGTTAAAGGTAAGTTTGGATAGATTTATGAGTAAAGGGTGTAATTGGTCATTTATGATAACTTAAGGACTAAGGTGGTAAATTGGATTAGATATTACCCTTAATGGAATTAGATATTTTCATAAAATCAGTATTATCCAGAAATTCAAAGTGAGTGTGTGTGTGTGTGTTTTGGAGACTAAAAGAAGAAAAGAAGGGTAAGGCTTCAAATTTGATCCATTGGAAGTGTTTGAGGTATGTTTTCGTTACATATTATGTGTATAATTGATAGCTGAATGTTTCTATCGGAGTAGAATAGTTAGAATTACATCTGGTAATGAATCAGCGGATTTCTAGGTAGAAATAGGTCAAACCGACAGTAGTGTCCGGACACAGTAAGAAGGTGTCCGGGTAATTTTCTTGGTGGTATCTGGATGGTGTTCTAAAGGTGTCCGGACGGTTTCCTTATCCGGGTAAGTTTCCTTTTTCCGATGTTTTCCGGATAGAATTGGATACCAGATAGTATTCGGATTACTTTGGTGTCCGGATGACATCCGGATTGTATAGGTTGTCCGGAAAAGTCATGCTGTCCGGAAAAGTGGTGTTGTCTGGATAAACTGTGGTTTCCGGATACTTTAGCTGTTTGACCAATTTTGTGATTTCGGATACTTTTGAGTGTTCGGATATAGTTTCCAAGTGTATTTTGAGTTAAGTTGTTCCGAAAAATTTCTGGGGGCCGCCCCTTGACCCCATCCGCTAACCGGGTAGCGGAACCCCCGTGTTAAGTCGCCGTAGGGGAACATTTGAGGATAAGAGTTTGATAAGTTATTCGGGATTCTCAGCCTGTTTGTGTTCTATTTGGTAAAGTGGTATATGTATTTGCCTTTGTACAGATACTGTGAAATTGAAGTGAAGCTAAATTGTTTTGAGAAAAGCTTGGAGAACGTTTTGATAAGACAAACAGGTGAGTTTTACTTGAAAGTGTTTTTAAACTGGAATACATATATGTGTGTATAGAATATGTGATAAATGATGTGTTTGTATGCTTATGTTGGAAATATAATATGTGAAGATTGTATTATATTTGCATAAGTATTATACGAGGGTATATCGGCCGGGATTAGGACCGATGATGTTGGCCGTAGTAATTGTACGGTGGTGTTGGCCGTAGTAGTTGTACGGTGGTGTTGGCCGTAGAAGTTGTACGGTGGAGATAATTTATTAGTTGGCTTGCAACCAACTAATATGGCCATGGGAATGAGAAGGGAAAGTACATGAAGAGTGAGTTCAAATTGATAATTGTGATTGTGTTATGTGAATGTAATTTATGTAAATGGAGTTTATATAAATGATTTCAAATTGACAGGGATTTTCTCACTTAGACCACTAGGTCTAACCCTCATTTTGTTTTAAAATATGTATTCCAGGTCATGGAGCAAGTAAGGATCAATGATAAGATAACCTGTGATTAGCTTTTTGGGAAGACTTGTGTTATGAAGATCATGAAATGTTTTTGTACTTGTGACTTTGTTATTAGTCATAATGTAAATTATTTAGTCGAAAAAGTTTGTACTGAATTACTTATTATGTTTAGCAAGACTATGGGACCGAATATGAAATATGATGTATCTTTTGATGAAATTATGTTATGAAATGTATGTTATTTGTATATATGGAATATGGGTTGTTACAGATGGTATCAGAGCACTAGTTTAAGGGATTTAGGTATTAGTATCTGTACCTAGACTTAAACTGGATGCGAAGTAGGATGTCCCTAGTATTGTAGAACCTTGGGATGTTAAATATAAAAAGGTAGAAGGAACATCATGTAAGGTAATTTCAGATTACACCTGGCCAGTGTAATTGTGATTTTACAGGTACATGTTTAAACTGGAATACCTTATTATATGGGGTATGTGCCTATGTGTATAATAACATTGTTTGAATCTACAGAATGGCCAGTGGTACTAGACAAACAAATCGAGGAGGAAGAAGCAACTCTGATAGAACAAATCCCCCGGTCGGAACTAGGGGAAGAGGGGGAGAAAGAGGCAGGGGCAGGACTGGAGGCAGAGTACAGGGGCGAGGCACAGAGTTTGTTACAAGAGACGACTTGGCTGCTGAGATGGGAAGATTACAAGCCAATATTCAAGCCATGTTTAACCAGACGCATAATACTGAAACGGAAAGACAAGATTTCTAACTTGGAAGACGAGATGCCTATCACACCTACTGTCGTATCAGTACCAAGAAGGTGTGACTATAAAATGTTTTAAGCTGTAAACCACCAACTTATGGAGGGGATAGAGATCCAGTGAAGGCGATGCGGTGGCTGAAGGAGATTGAAGCTGTATTTAAAACCAGCAAATGTGCGGAAGAGCATAAAGTGTTATACGGAACTGCAATGTTGAAGGCAGATGCTTTATATTGGTGGGAGGCCCTTATTGACTCTAAGGGATCTGATGTATACTCAACCTTTACTTGGGGCGAATTCTCAAGGGCATTCAAAGAACAGTTTTGTCCTCAAGCAGCAGTCAGACAATTAGAGGAGGAATTCCTGAGCCTACAACAAGGGAATTTATCAGTCAGAGACTATACTGCCCGTTTCCTAGAGAAGTCGCGTTTTGGAGAGTATTATGTTGCCACGGAGAAAATGAAGATGGAAAGGTTCATATTTGGATTGAATTCGGAAATTCGAAAGTTAGCGACTGCAACGAGACCTGATACCTTCTCAGAAGCAGTAAATGCCGCGGAAAATGTGGAGCGGGATAATAAGAGGGATGTTGGTGATAAGAGTATGGGAAAGAGAAAATGGGAAGGACCTCAGTATGATCCGAAAAAGTCCAGGTTTTAAAGATTCGATAATCGCCCGCCTTTCCGACCAGCGGAAAGACCGTGTCGGAAGTGCCACCGTATCCATCAAGGAAGTTGCCAAGTTGATTTGCGGGTTTGTTATAGATGTGGAAAGACCGGACATGTTTCTAAAGATTGTCGAGTAACGCAATTTTGTTTTTTATGTAATTCTCCGGATCACCTACCATCGGATTGTCCGAGGGGAAGAATACAGCAGGGGGTACGTCAGGGAAACCAGCGGTTGGCAAATCAGTAGTACCGAGACTAGAGCCACCAAGAACGAGGGGTCGTACATTCCAGATGACAGCAAAAGAAGCGGAGGAAACTCCGGATGTGGTTACAGGTACATTTTTCATAAACTCTACACGTGCTAAAGTGTTATTTGACTCCGGTGCAAACCGATCTTTTGTATCTCCTGCATTTGCTGCTTATTTGCGTTTGAAGCCTAAAGTGTTAGAACATGCCTTACTGGTAGATACTGCAAATGATAACCAAGTGTCGGTTAAAGAAGTATTTGATAGTTGTGTAATAAATATAGAAGGGTGTGGAGTACCGATACAACTATTTCCTATAGCTTTGATCGAATTTGATGTGGTAGTGGGGATGGATTGGTTAGCCGAGAATCAGGCTAACATAGTATGTGATAAGAAAATAATTAATGTTGTATTACCTGAGAAGGGACCGGTAGTGATTTATGGTGATCGTAGCAATCATCAGTCTTGCATTATATCTATGATAAAAGCCCGTAAGTGTGTTAATAAAGGTTGCCAGAGTTACTTAGCTTACGTGATAGATATTAAACCAGAAAAGAATAAGTTGGAAGATATTCCTATTGTTAGTGAATTTCCTGAAGTGTTCCCTGAAGACTTGAATAGTCTTCCGCCTGTTAGGCAAGTAGAGTTTGGTATAGATCTGATTCCTGGAGCCGCTCCTGTAGCCCGTGCACCGTATCGATTGGCCCCTCCAGAGATGAAAGATATGATGGCACAACTACAAGACCTATCTGACAAAGGCTTCATCAGACCTAGTTCTTCGCCGTGGGGAGCGCCAGTTTTGTTTGTGAAAAAGAAGAATGGTTCGATGAGAATGTGTATCGACTACCGGGAACTGAATAAGCGCACGATCAAGAACAAGTATCCGCTTCCCAGAATTGATGACCTCTTCGATCAATTGGTTGGAGCCTACTATTTCTCTAAGATTGATCTAAGATCTGGTTATCATCAGTTGAAGGTTAAAGAAGAAGATGTTTTGAAGACTGCTTTTCGAACAAGGTATGGCCATTATGAATTCTTAGTAATGCCGTTCGGTTTGACGAATGCTCCAGCTGCCTTTATGGATTTAATGAATCGAGTATGTAAGCCGTATCTCGATAAATTTGTTATTGTATTTATAGATGATATACTTATCTATTCTCGGTCCAAAGAAGAGCACGCGCAACATCTTCGTTTGATTCTGGAGTTATTAAAGAAAGAAAAGTTGTATGCTAAATTTTCGAAATGTGAATTCTGGCTACGAGAAGTTCAGTTTATGGGGCATGTAGTTTCCGAAAAAGGTATACAAGTTGATCCGATGAAAGTGGAAGCAGTTGAAAAGTGGGAACCGCCGAAGACAGCAACGGAAGTACGAAGTTTTCTGGGTTTAGCCGGTTACTATCGAAAGTTTATAAAAGACTTCTCTCGTATTGCCACGCCTTTGACTAAGCTGACTCGAAAGAATCTGAAGTTTGAATGGAAAGCAGAACAGGATGGAGTATTCCGGGTACTGAAAGAGAAACTCTGTAGCGCGCCGATACTAGCATTACCTGAAGGTTCCGAGGACTTTGTGGTCTATAGTGATGCTTCTAAGTTGGGATTGGGTTGTGTATTAATGCAGCGTGGAAAGGTTATTGCTTATGCTTCTCGTCAATTAAAAGATCATGAGAGACAGTATCCTACGCACGACATGGAGCTTGCAGCGGTTGTCTTCGCGCTAAAGATTTGGAGGCATTATCTCTACGGTTCTAAATGTCAAATTTTTACTGATCATAAGAGTCTCCAACATCTTTTTGATCAGAAGGATCTAAATATGAGGCAAAGAAGATGGCTAGAACTGGTGAATGATTACGACTGTGAAATTCTTTATCATCCCGGAAAGGCGAATGTGGTAGCTGATGCACTGAGTCGTCAAGAAAGGAGTGGAACAATAAAAACTATTTCACTAAGGGCTGAACTCTTGCCTAACATCTTTGACGAACTGCTGAAGTGTCAAATAGAAGCCTATCAGGAAGAACATTTGAAATCAGAACGGTTAGTGGGGATATCAGCATTGCTTGTGAAAGATGACTGTGGGTTGTTGTGTCTGGGAAACAGAATTTGGGTGCCTCGTTTGGGTGGATTACGTGATCGTGTATTACAAGAAGCTCATCAATCTCGTTTCTCTATTCATCTAGGTACGAATAAGATGTATAGAGATCTGAAACAATTCTATTGGTGGCCGGGAATAAAAAGAAGCATTGCTCAGTATGTGGAAGGTTGTACTACTTGTAAGAAGGTAAAGATTGAATATCAAAAGCCGTTTGGTCAGTTACAACGATTAGAAATACCAATGTGGAAATGGGATCAGATTACTACAGATTTCATCACGAAGCTACCAAGGACTCCGAAGGGATTTGATGCCATTTGGGTGATCGTTGACAGATTGACGAAGTCTGCTCACTTCCTACCAATAAAAGAAACTGATTCGTTGGAACGATTAGCCAAGTTGTACATCAACGAAATAGTAACTCGACATGGGGTTCCAATCTCGATTATTTCCGATCGCGATAGTCGTTTCACTTCAAGATTCTGGAGGAGCTTTCAAAAAGAAATGGGTACCCAGATAAAGTTAAGTACAACGTATCATCCTCAAACTGACGGTCAGAGTGAACGCACGATTCAGACTTTGGAAGATATGTTACGGGCTTGCATTGTTGACTTTGGGGGATCTTGGGATAAGCACTTGCCACTGATAGAATTTGCCTACAACAACAGTTACCATTCCAGCATACAAGCGACAACAGTTACCATTCCTCTGTGTTGGAACGAAGTGGGAGAGAAACAGTTAGCAGGGCCAGATATAGTCCAGTTGACCGCGGATAAGATTACTCAGATTCGGGAACGCTTGAAAGTGGCTCAAGACAGACAGAAAAGCTACGCAGACTGACGCCGAAAGCCGTTAGAATTCCAAGTTGGAGATTTTGTGATGTTAAAAGTCTCGCCTTGGAAAGGAATCATCCGATTTGGGAAGCAAGGTAAACTTAGCCCGAGATACATTGGATCATTTGCAATCATAGAAAGGATTGGTGAAGTAGCCTACAGGTTATATCTTCCGCCAGAGTTAAGCAGAATCCACAATGCGTTTCATGTATCAAACTTCCGAAAGTGTTTGGTTATGCCAGATCAGGCAGTTTCTCTACCAGATATACAAATTGATGAAAAGCTGAATTATATGGAAGAACCAGAAGCAATAGTTGATCACAAGGTTAAAGAGTTGCGGAATAAAGTAATCAAACAAGTGAAAGTCCAGTGGAGACATCATAGGGGTCAGGATGCTACATGGGAATTAGAGTCGGAAATGAGAGCCAAATACCCTCACCTTTTTGCCTAACCGAATTCCGGGACGGAATTCTTTTAAGGGGAAGATGATGTAATACCCCGGGTAAGTTCGTTAGTTAAATGTTAGTTCCGTTAAATTTTGTTAACTTTAAAATGTGAAGTTAAAGGTAAGTTTGGATAGATTTATGAGTAAAGGGTGTAATTGGTCATTTATGATAACTTAAGGACTAAGGTGGTAAATTGGATTAGATATTACCCTTAATGGAATTAGATATTTTCATAAAATCAGTATTATCCAAAAATTCAAAGTGAGTGTCTGTGTGTGTGTTTTGGAGACTAAAAGAAGAAAAGAAGAAAAGAAGGGTAAGGCTTCAAATTTGATCCATTGGAAGTGTTTGAGGTATGTTTTATTTACATATTATGTGTATAATTGATAGCTGAATGTTTCTATCGGAGTAGAATAGTTAGAATTACATCTGGTAATGAATCAGCGGATTTCTGGGTAGAAATAGGGCAAACCGACAGTAGTGTCCGGACACAGTAAGAAGGTGTTCGGGTAATTTTCTTGGTGGTATCCGGATGGTGTTCTAAAGGTGTCCGGACGGTTTCCTTATCCGGGTAAGTTTCCTTTTTCCGATGTTTTCCGGATAGAATTGGATACCAGATAGTATTCGGATTACTTTGGTGTCCGGATGACATCCGGATTGTATAGGTTGTCCGGAAAAGTCATGATGTCCGGAAAAGTGGTGTTGTCCGGATAAACTGTGGTTTCCGGATACTTTAGCTGCTTGACCAATTTTGTGATTTCGGATACTTTTGAGTGTTCGGATATAGTTTCCAAATGTATTTTGAGTTAAGTTGTTCCGAAAAATTTCTGGGGGCCGCCCCTTGACCCCATCCGCTAACCGGGTAGCGGAACCCCCCGTGTTAAGTCGCCGTAGGGGAACATTTGAGGATAAGAGTTTGATAAGTTATTCGGGATTCTCAGCCTGTTTGTGTTCTATTTGGTAAAGTGGTATATGTATTTGACTTGTACAGATACTGTGAAATTGAAGTGAAGCTGAATTGTTTTGAGAAAAGCTTGGAGAACGTTTTGATAAGACAAACATGTGAGTTTTACTTGAAAGTGTTTTTAAACTGGAATACATATATGTGTGTACAGAATATGTGATAAATGATGTGTTTGTATGCTTATGTTGGAAATATAATATGTGAAGATTGTATTATATTTGCATAAGTATTATACGAGGGTATATCGGCCGGGATTAGGACCGATGATGTTGGCCGTAGTAATTGTACGGTGGTGTTGGCCGTAGTAGTTGTACGGTGGTGTTGGCCGTAGAAGTTGTACGGTGGAGATAATTTATTAGTTGGCTTGCAACCAACTAATATGGCCATGGGAATGAGAAGGGAAAGTACATGAAGAGTGAGTTCAAATTGATAATTGTGATTGTGTTATGTGAATGTAATTTATGTAAATGGAGTTTATATAAATGATTTCAAATTGACAGGGATTTTCTCACTTAGACCACTAGGTCTAACCCTCATTTTGTTTTAAAATATGTATTCCAGGTCATGGAGCAAGTAAGGATCAATGATAAGATAATCTGTGATTAGCTTTTTGGGAAGACTTGTGTTATGAACATCATGAAGTGTTTTTGTACTTGTGACTTTGTTATTAGTCATAATGTAAATTATTTAGTCGAAAAAGTTTGTACTGAATTACTTATTATGTTTAGCAAAACTATGGGACCGAATATGAAATATGATGTATCTTTTGATGAAATTATGTTATGAAATGTATGTTATTTGTATATATGGAATATGGGTTGTTACAAGATGGTGGAGTATTTCGAAAATTAGACCGCATTTTGTGTAACATAGAGTTCTCGTCTCGTTTCCAAGATGCGGATGTTTTGTTTGCTCCGCGTGGCATTTCCGACCATGCGCCAGGGATTATATCGTTCAAGGGAGGAAAGCGAAAAAGGGTATGGGGTTTCAAATTTGACAATTTTGTTGTTGACCATCCTCATTTTCTTCAAAAGGTAAGTAGTGTTTGGGCTACGCCTCGACTGGGCTCCTTTATGTTTAATTTAAAGGCTAGGCTTAAGAGTCTTAAAGTTCCTGTAGAATCCAGATCCGTGCAACAATACAGAAACCGAATATGATATGCAATAAGAGCAATGATTTCAACTGGCCATCCCTTTCATTAATCTTTCAGAGAGAATATTACAATACAGTGTTGAAAGTAAAAGAGATGATTAGCTTATTTTTCCAAGCTAATCAACATTAAATACAATGGGCCCGTGGTTAACAAGCCCACGGCCCGTTCACTAATAAGCTCTATTTTAATCAAATACAGTTTAACCCTTGAACTTTAAATCAACATTCAAACCTGCTCTAACAATCTCCCCCTTTGATTTGAAGTTCGAGTTGGCGCTCTAGATTTCTCCAGTTGAAGACATATCTTTTGCGGAGCGCGAAGTGTACCTCGAACAATCTGATGGCGCGGCGATAGTCGATGCGATCTTCGATCATTTCCAAGGCATTCTGAGCAGTTACTTCATTCGGATTCGGAACATAAGAATACCTTGGATTCTCAGTCTCGTGCTGAATAATCTTTCGAAGAGCATCTCTGACCTTTAGAAGCGTGCCGTCGCAGAATCTTTCCACCTGACTAAAGCGCATAAATTTCTTCTCTTTTTGCTCGTTGAGGTAAACAATCCCGAATTCTGGTTCCAGAAGCATAGCGTTCTCGGGATACATGTTTAACTCAGGTGCTTTCAGATTCGACTTGATCAGATTTACCTTTTTCACATTGTTCTCGATAGCCATTTGGAAGTCCGTTAGATAAGACATCATGATGGTGCGGACCAGGTATCGACGAACAGCTTCGAGTGCCTTTGTAATCTCTAGCGGTTGGATGGTTCTTGTACGTAAGTCTTTCAGTATAACCAGAAAGTCGAGTGGTCGGAGGTTCTTGAAATCAGCTTCTGAAAATTTCCATTCGTTCCCATCTTCACGTCGAACAATGAAAACTGGGTAGACGATCTTCATAATACGTCTTGAATAGATACTGATTACCTCTGTGATTCGAAGTTTGGTTCTGACCTGGTTGACTGGAAGACACCGCTGCATTGTGTTGATATATCGGCGTTGAAATTTTGGGTCAAGGTTGTAGATACCTAGACAGAAGGTCGGCTCGATCTGGCGAAGCTTGTAGACGAACAGCTTTTTCAAAGATTCCTCCAGATGAGGGATTAGTACCATGATCTTCTCCCAACGGATTTGTTGCTATTGAGGAGTAGGAGGAAGATCAGAAGCTGTCGTGGGAGGAGGAGTTGTCGGAAGATCGGAAGTAGTAGACTCGGGTCGTGTTGATGATGTTCCGGCGGGTTGAGCATAGTGAACGGGGAATGTTCCATATAAATTTTGAAGCAGGAACTGATCATAATCAATGTTGCCGTCCTCATCAGTGGGGAAGACCAAATTTACCTGGAGATTTACGGCACTGGCGGCTTTTTCGTACCATGCATCTTCGGTCTCCGGGTTGGCTTCGCAATCTGGATCTATCATGTCCAGAATCAGTATGTCTGATGAGTCAAAATCAACCAGTTCCTATGTTGAACCCCCAGGCTTTTCAACCGTCGGGTCTTCTTCATCTGAGATCTCCATGTCTATAACCATGTCTACTAAAGGCAACTTGGCTTCAGGTGCTTCTGTTGTAGCTGCCGCAGTTGGGGGTTCCTGATGAACCACAGTTGTAGCTTCAGACTGGATCAGGGAGGCGGTCTCGGTTTGGCGTTGTCGCTTCTCCCCCTTACGGTGATCAGGATCATCCTGGTCATCGTGCTTGCGTTTGAGACCGCCGGCTTGACTCTTACAAGTGTCTTCTAGTGAGCGGACCCTTTCAGACAGCGTGGCGAGCGCTTTGTTGTAGTCGTTGAGGGTCGAGTCAATGGCGTCAAGGCGTGATGTGATAGATGAAGATGGAGCAGTGACCTGGGATCGGAGAACTGAGAGCAGGTCTACTTCAGTCGAGGCGGTTGTATCGGATTCCAGGAGCAGTTGGGCCAATAGCATCGTCTTTAAGGTATCCACCGAATAGATAGGATGAGTAAATGTCGGTGGATGTGGTGGTGCGGTTTCGGCTTCAACGATCTTTGCTTTGCCTTTGATGGCTTTGGCGATCTCGTCGGTGACATGCTTTTCCAGTGTCTCGCGGACAGCCTTGAGGGTGCTGTCCAGGGACCCTTGCGACACAAAGCCGGGGTGAATAACTCCGGGACCACTTAGGTTACCCGTTGAGGCGTCTACCACAGGGGTAGAGCCACCTACGTTCACAGTTGGCGTGATGTTAGCTGTGGTAGGATTTCCCGCCGATCCTTGTGTTTCACCAAGAGGTGAAGACACTACGGTGGTTCCGGTCGAGTCACGGAGAGTCTCGACTTGGTGTTGCTCAGCTTCGAGTGTCCTAGCCAAAGATTGATCTATTACAAGTGGCTCTAGACTCGATGGTGCACGAAATGAAGGCGAGACTGGGGGCTGCTGGTCTCTTGTTTCAACACCAGCACTCTCCGAATGAGAGGCCGGTGGAAGTTGTGCTTGTTCCCCGTGTAATATTGAAACATCCGTCTGTTGTAAGACAGATGAGTGGATAAGGGGGTCGTGCAATTGCTCCGCTGGGTCCACGGAGTCTTCTTCAATACCCCGTCCCAACAGATGAGATGGTGTAGTAGATGTGCCTACCCGGATATCGCTCGTTTGGGGTCGCTCAGGAGCCTCGTTATCTTTACGGCTCAATCTTTCCTGGTTCAACTTTGAACGCAGTTCTCTCCGGCTCGCATGTCCTAACTCCTCTACTTGTTCTCCCTCAGATGTCCTAATAGGTTCGGTTCCAGTATATGGAGATGAGTCAAGTGGGATTCCAACGGTAAAATCAGGGTTGGGTCCGATACCGTGAGGTATTTGTCTCAGGCGTACGTTTCGGTCGGTATCGGAGTCCGTGGAGTCAGATTCCACGTCTTCAACATGTGTACTGGGAGAGGGGGTTTCGGTGATGTATGGCTCGGTTGAGTGATGTAGTCTCGGTCTAGAAGATGGACCGGCTTGGGCTGAGCTGGAACCGGGATGCGATTCCACTGCACCACCTACTCTCGTTCCCCTTCCTCTCACAACTAACGTTCCCCGCCCGACAGCCCCTGCTTGTCGGGCCCTTCCACCTCTTACTCTTGGACCCTCACGTCTCTCGGGTCTAACTCCCTGGGCAGGTCCCTCCGGCTCTGGTTGGACCATGGGATTACCTAACTCTCCGTTATATGCAACTACCCTTGGTGCAGTGGGATCGGCGATGGCCAGAAGGGCTTCAGGGATGGGCATGGCTACCGCATCAGATGGATTGCGGATAACCAAGAACTGTAAATGGTGATGGGGACATACTGGATGGTTCAGGCGGCGATGGATGGCAGGATTCGCGTCCATGTGTTGACGCACAGCAAGCGAAAGGAAACGTGGATATGGTAGAAATTTCTTCTGTTTGGAACCTCCGATGTGGAGAATAGCCGTGACGAGCTCCCTCCAGATGATCATCGCGAAGTCTATGTGGCGGCTGTAGCACACAGCATGAACTAGGTGAAGGAAGTCGTCGGTGCACTGATCAATGCCTTTCCATCTCGATGAAAGACAGCGGTTTAAGATCGTAAATAGGGTGTACCATATCGGAGCGAGGTACTTGCGATTGAATGCAGACGTCCGGTTGAGGTCATGGTTGTAACCAAGTGCGCGGATTTGGGCGCAAAGTGTGTCATCATTTACGGCAGGATCGTACCGTTCATGATTGTTGGCAATGGCCTCCGGAAGTGAAAGAAGTTGGCGGAGTGAGTCCGGTGTGAGCGTGAAAGGGTGGTTATCGATCTGAGCGGTGATCGTCTGCGAGTTACGGACTGTGACGACTCGGGCGTTGAGCCAGACCTGTAGAACGTACAGTACTGGGACGTCGGCTGTGCTGGTAAGGGCCTCACGGAGAGGGTGATTCATGAGAATATCCAGAAGCACTCGATGGAGGGGTTGGGGCCTGAATAGTGTCGGGTCCAGGTGGTGATTATTGGCCTCCAGTTCAGTGCCATGGTCAGGGTCAACCAAGGCAGCATCGGCTACGTCGTCAATAATATCCTCCTCTTGAGGAGGCGGCTGTGGTTCTCCTTATTGTTCGGGAAGATGTCGTTGTTGATCCGCCATAGATAATCTGTAAAATAAGTACACAGTTAGAAACTGGGACAGATGAACAAGTGTCGGCGCGTACCTTTGCTGTGAGTGGCTCAATCTGAGACAGATCGAGGACTGGTAGTAACAAAACAAGTACTGAAATTGCCAACAGGGGTGTCCGGACAAACATGGGAATGCCAAGTTTTCCGGACAGAAAGATGTATCCGGACAACACATGTGTCCGGATAACACAGGAAACCGGATGGTATGGGATTTCCCAGATAAAATTGGGACTCCGGACACGGGAGTCCGGGTGTCATAGGTTTCCGGGTAAAAAGAGAGTCCGGATAAACATAATTAATCCTGGACAGATGTTCCCGGATACACCATTGTTTTTCGGATAATATTAGAGTCCGGACACCAAACTACCCGGTAGTTGAACTTACCGAAAACCCTAAGGTTTCCGGACAACTAGGTCTCCGGGTGTTGGTAGTGTCCGGATGGATCATCATGGTGTTGAAGGTGTCCGGACACGACGAATGTGTCCGGACGAAGACTCAATCGTTCATGTTGGCAAACAGGAGATCCCAATCAAGTGTTAGGGTGCATAAAGGTTGTCCATGAGCGAATATCGGATTATTGGAGTGTTGACAACCCTTGAATCGCATCCAGTGGAGCTAAACCGATGAAAAACCCTCAAGGGTTTCGATCACTGTTGGATCGACCCAATCAGAGGTCGGTTTGCGGTGTGATGTGTGCAAAATTAGTCGAAATGTGATCGAGAGAGAGAAACGAGTAACATACCTGAAGATGGGGACTACAAACACCGTGAATCGAGAGATTGGGGAGAGTCCGAGCGAGAGAGAGAGAGTGCGAAGGGTTTAGGGTTTGTGACGATTTTCCGGATAAATGGAAATGGAGAACCCGGGTGCGTATATATATACCCGGGTGGAGTCCGGGTACTGAGCCGACCCGGATATCTACCCGGTCCGGAATCTGTCCGGATACTGGGAGTGTCCGGAAACGAGAGTTATCCGAATACTAGAGGTGTCCGGATAACTCTGAAGAGTCCTGTTCCGTGGAAATTTGTAGGAATTTGAACTGGAAGAGAACTGTCTATCGCTCCCCCTCAAACTTAGCATGGGATTCCCTTGCTCCCCCTCGGATAGTGCAGTAGAGTGCAGTGGAGGGGTCTGGCACACTAAGAAATTGGGAAGTCTTTTGTAAGGAAACTTGTGCCGCTCCCCCTCAGAGGATGACTATAACACACACATACGAGTGCCCACACACAAAAAAAACTTTTGACATTTAAGAAAAATTGTGTGTGACGCTCCCCCTTAACAGTTGAGAATCTTACCTGATACCGCATTGTGCTCCCCCTGAACACAAGAACATATGGTGATAGCACAAAGATAATGGAAAGAAATACAGACGACTGTATGAAAGAAGAGAAACACACGAAGAAAGAAAGAAAACTACATGAAATCTACCTAATAAATACAGAGACTAAGATCTAATTGTGTAACTAATATAAGTAGAATACATGTGCGAGAAAGTGTATGGCCAGCCATCAGGAGTGATAACACCGGATGATGAGTATACAGTTGCACGTAGATGTATGGAACTTGTCACGGGCACACAGTCGGATTAAGTCTTCAGATTTAGCATACGTAGCTTGAACACAAGAGTTTTAAAGCGTGTTTCGTCCAAGGCTTTGGTAAAAAGGTCTGCTAACTGATGTTCCGTATTTACGAAGTAGAGTTCGACTGTACCTCTTTCGACGTGATCCTTAATAAAATGATACCGAACGTTGATGTGCTTCGTCTTGGTGTGTTGGACCGGGTTGCTTGATATGGCAATTGCGCTCTTCGAGTCACAGTAGATCAGGACTTTGACATACGTAAAGTCGTAGTCTTTGAGTTGCGTCCTCATCCAGATTACTTGGGAACAGCAACTTGCGGCGGCTACATACCCCGCCTCAGCAGTTGATGTTGAAACACATTGTTGTTTCTTCGAAGCCCAACTTACCAGGCTATCTCCCAAGAACTGAATGTGTCCCGAGGTGCTCTTGCGGTCCAACATGCATCCCGCGTGATCCGCATCAGAGTAAGCGGAGAGGCCAAAACCTGTCTCTTTCGGGTACCAAAGGCCAAGATCAGCAGTACCACGTAAATAACGAAAAATTCGTTTAACAGCATTGTAATGAGACTCTTTAGGGTTTGACTGATAACGGGCGCAAAGAAATATCGAGAACATGATGTCCGGTCTACTGGCAGTGAGGTACATTAAAGAACCGATCATTCCCCGATACAATTTGGCGTTGACAGCCTTTCCGTTAGGATCGGCGTCAAGCTTTGTATTGGTTTCCATGGGAGTTTTCATTGGTGAGGACTGGTTTAAGAATATCTCGAATGTATTTGGACTGGTTTATGAAAATTCCCGTCGACAGTTGTTTAACTTGAAGACCAAGGAAAAAGTTTATCTCACAAAGCATACTCATTTTAAAAAAAATTCCCATAAGAGTGGCAAAGTTCTTTGCATATAAAGGACTAGTAGAACCGAAAATGATGTCATCGACATATACCTGGACTAGAATTATGTGGCCCTTTTCGTTCTTGATAAACAGTGTAGAATCAATTGTACCTCGAGTGAACTCGGCTTCTAACAAGAACTTTGATAGTGTGTTGTACCATGCTCGCGGTGCTTGCTTCAAGCCGTATAGTGCCTTGTCTAAGATGTAGACATGATCAGGCTTCGAGTCATCTACAAATCCGTCGGGTTGCGACACGTAAACTTCTTCTTGGAGGTCGCCGTAAAGAAAGGTTGTCTTCACATCCATTTGGAAGACTGTGAAGTTCTTGTGCGCGGCATAAGCGAGAAACATATGGATTGCCTCGATTCACGCTACCGGAGCATAGGTCTCATCATAGTCGATCCCCTCTTGTTGTCGGTACCCTTTGGCCACAAGACGCGCCTTGTTGCGAACAACGATACCATCTTCGTCCTTTTTATTCTTGAAGATCCATTTGGTCCCGATTACCGTCTTGTGCTTAGGACGTGGAACCAGTCGCCATACCTTTAGAGCCTCGAATTGATTTAGCTCTTCTTGCATGTCGATGATCCAGTCTGGATCTTCGAGCGCTTCGTGGACGCTCGTCGGCTCAATTGTGCTCAAGAAGCCGGAGAATAGGCAGAAGTTGGCAGAAGCGCCTCGTGTACGAACAGGAGTCGAGGGATCACCGATGATCTGATGTAGGGGATGGGCCTTCGTCCATTTGGTGGAGTGCGGAAGCGGCTGCTGGGTAGAGTGAGAGGTGTCCGGATCCACGTATGCACCGGATGGAAGGTCTTGAACTTGTTCAAGAGTCGCAGTCGTGTTTCTTGGAGGAAGTGGGGGAGGATTCGTCGATGGTTGAACAACCTCTGGTTCCGAGGAGTTCAGAGGCTGAGCATCGGTTGTAGCAGAAGACGAATCTACAGGAGCGATTTCAGAGATTATTGGTTCCTCCGGGGGGATTACAGTACCAGGTGCAGTCGTATCAGATGATGACGGTTGAGTTGTCTCTTTAGATGTTGACGGCGTACTCGAAGACGGGGGCGGACCAGATAAAGCGGCCGATTCCGTATTGCGAGCAGCTTCAAGTCGCGGTTGCGCTGAGACAGATGTGGAAGAATTAATAGTGTCATCATAAAAATATTGAAATAGTAAATCTAAATCAGAAGAGTCAACATTCGATGAAGATGCATGATTCGGATTTACTGTGGCTTGTGCAGATCCCGAACTCGATGGTTCAGAAGCTAGTACTCCAGTTAAACCGGGTTCTGAACTGAGTTGTTCAGAAGCCAAATCTGCGGCTTCGTCGAATGTCACGTTTATGCTTTCAACAACGGATTTGGTCCGTTTGTTGTAAACGCGATACGCCTTAGCTTGCATGGACTATCCGATGAAGACTCCTTCGTCCGCCTTGGGGCTGAATTTCCCAAGATCATCCTTGTTGTTTAGCACATAGCAAGTGCATCCAAATGCATGGAAGTAGCCGACGGTTGGAACGTGATTATTCATGATCTCGTACGGTGTCTTGTTGAACCGCTTGAGAAGGATAGAGTGGTTTTGTGTGTAGCATGCCGTAGACACCGCCTCAGCCCAGAGATACAGCGGTAGATTTGCTTGGGATAGCATCGTTCGAGCAACTTCAACGAGGGTACGGTTCCGTCTTTCCACCACTCCGTTTTGTTGTGGAGTGCGTGCTGTAGAGAAAGTGTGTGTGATGCCCATCGTTCTCAGATAGTCATCCACTTTTTGATTCTTGAACTCCGTCCCGTTGTCAGTTCTGATGGACTGAACGTGTTGAAGCTTGTTCTGCTGGACAGTCTTTAGGTGATCAATAATGAGCTCCGGAGTTTCGTCCTTCGAGCGTAAGAACCTCACCCAAGTGTAGCGCGAGTAGTCGTCCACCATCACGAGCACGTATTTGCGTTTATTGATGCTCGGAACACGCATTGGACCACACAAATCCATATGAATGAGTTCGAGAGTCCGGGTCGTGCTCGTAGTTGCCTTCGGCGGATGTGATGCGCGCGTCATCTTTCCCTTTTCGCATGCTCCACAGAGACGATCCTTCACGAACGGAAGTTGGGGCACGCCTCTGACGTGTTTGCCTAGCACCAGTTGATTTATACTTCTGAAGTTGAGGTGAGAAAGTGTAACAACCCAATTCCCATATACACAACAATTCACATAATGTAACATAACATTCATATAACAAAAGAAACATCATATTACAAGTTCGGTCCTGCAGTCTTTTACAAATAAAAGAAACCATTGTACTACAAACTTTGTACTATTTACATACATAACATTTAATATTATGATACAATTGCTAAACAAGCCAAAATCTTCATCTTATAATCCTTCACAAAAGCCATCCCTTGGTTACTTTAATTACTTGCTCTTACCTGATCCACCACCTGGAATACATATTTTAAAACAAAAATGAGGGTTAGACCTTGTGGTCTAAGTGAGAAAAATCCCTGTTAGTTTACAAACCATTTATATAAACTTCATTCATATAAATCACGCGACACAATCATATATATCTAATCAAGCTCACATATCATGTACCTTCCCTTCTCATTCCTCCTGGCCATATTAGTTGGTAGCAAGCCAACTAATAATATACAACGCTGTACAACATCTACAGCCAAACAACGCTATACGAATTCTATAGCCAAACACACCGGTCCTAAACCCGGCCAACGTATTATAACACCTTATAATACTCATGTAAATATAATACCTCAATATATTATAATTCACATATAAACACATAGTCATCAACTATTACATTCCCAATCCACACATATACGTATTCCAGTTAAAAACGTTTTTAAAGTAAAACTCACCTGATTGTTTATTAACACTTTTCCAAGCCTTCTAAACCGGTTCAGCCCTTTATTCAGAATTCACAAGATCTGTAATACATAGATACATACATTCCTTTACCACATAGAACATATAAGTCTTACTAAGGCTAACAACTCTAAAGAACTCAAACCCTCAAATGTTGCTCCCAAACCCGTACTCAAGTCAAGACCACAGGATAGTCAGTCCTCATTCACTCCCTATCTAATGGTTAACAAAATACAGGTTACTGGATACTCGACAGCATCTAAACTCTCAATATTGGCCAAACAGCAAAAGTATCCGGACACTACAGAATTATCTGGACAACACAACTTTTCCGGACAATCAGGACTTTTCCGGACAATCAAGACTTTTCCGGACAATCAATACAATCCGGACGTCATCCGGATACCAAAGTAATCCGGATACCATCCGGTATCCAATTCTATCCGGAAAACATAGGAAAAAGGAACTTACCCGGATAAAAGACTTGTCCGGACACCGACGAAGAACTACCCGGATACCATCAAAGAACTACCCGGACACCTTCAACAAAACTATCCGGACACCTTCATACTGTGTCCGGACACCTCTGTCGGTTTCATCACTTTCGACCCAGAATCAACAGAAATCACTACTGGACGTGTAATCGGTTATTCTACTCCGATAGAAACTACCTATTGGTAATTACATACATAAAACATACAAGAAACATACCTTAATTTTACTTCCAATTGCACCAATTTGGATCCCTAGCTTTTTAACTTTCTTCCTTCTTCTTTTCTCTCAAAACACACACTAACACACACTGCAAATCTGATCTTTTATGAAATATCTGAATTGCCTTAAGATATTATCTACTAAATTTTACCCTTTTAACCCTCATTCTATTCTTTAATGACCATAACCCCTTTTAACTTATAAATTTACTTAACTTACCTAAAATAGAAACTTTTAGGTTAAATAAATTTAACGGAACTAGGATTTTAACTAACAAACTTACCCGGGGTATTACATCATCTCCCCCTTAAAAGAATTCCGTCCCAGAATTCAGTTATGTAAAAAGATGAGGGTATTTGGCTCTTATTTCCGACTCTGATTCCCACGTAGCATCCTGACCTCTATGATGCCTCCACTGAACTTTCACTTGTCTGGCCTCCTTATTCCGCAGCACTTTAACTTTATGATCAACTATAGCTTCTGGCTCTTCCACATAATTCAGTCTTTCATCGACTTGTATCTCTCGTAGGGAGACTGCCTGATCTTGAGTAACCAGACACTTTCGGAAGTTTGATACGTGAAATGCATTATGAATCCTGCTCAATTCTGGTGGAAGATCTAATCGGTAAGCCACTTCACCGATCCTTTCTGTTATTGCAAACGGTCCGATATACCTTGGGCTAAGTTTACCTTGTCTTCCAAATCGGATGACTCCTTTCCACGACGAAACCTTTAACATTACGTAATCCCCAATTTGAAATTCCAATGGCTTTCGACGGCGGTCAGCGTAGCTCTTCTGTCTATCTTGAGCCACTTTCAATCTTTCTCGAATCTGAGTAACCTTATCGGCGGTTAGCTGAACTATTTCCGGACCCGCTAACTGTTTCTCTCCCACTTCGTTCCAACACAAAGGCGTTCGGCATTTCCTACCATACAGTACTTCGAACGGTGCCGCTTGTATGCTGGAATGATAACTGTTGTTGTAAGCGAATTCGATTAACGGTAAATGCTTATCCCAAGATCCCCCAAAATCAACAATGCAAGCCTGAAGCATATCTTCTAAAGTTTGTATCGTTCGTTCACTCTGACCATCTGTTTGGGGATGATACGTTGTACTTAACTTTATCTGTGTTCCCATCTCTTTTTGAAAACTTCTCCAAAATCTTGAAGTAAAACGACTATCACGATCAGAAATGATCGAGATTGGAACTCCATGTCGAGTTACTATTTCATCAATGTACAACTTAGCTAATCGCTCCATCGAATCGGTTTCCTTTATCGGTAGAAAGCGTGCAGACTTTGTCAATCTTTCGACGATCACCCAAATAGAATCAAATCCCTTCGATGTTCTTGGTAGCTTTGTGATGAAATCCGTAGTAATCTGTTCCCACTTCCACATGGGTATTTCTAGTCGTTGTGGTTGCCCAAACGTATTTTGGTGTTCGATCTTTACTTTCTTACAAGTATCACATCTTTCCACATACTGAGCAATCCCTCTTTTTATCCCCGGCCACCAATAGAATTGCTTTAGGTCTTTATACATCTTGTTTGTACCTGGGTGAATAGAGAAACGGGATTGATGAGCTTCTTGTAAAACACGATCACGTAACCCACCCAAACGAGGTACCCACACTCTGTTTCCCAGACACAATAACCCACGGTCATCTCTTACTAGCAATGTTGACATCCCCGCTAACCGTTCTGATTTCAGATGTTCATCCTGATAAGCCTCCACTTGACACTTCTGCAATTCGTCAAATATGTTGGGTAGGAGTTCAGTTCGTAACGAAATAACTTTTATTGTTCCACTCCTTTCTTGACGACTCAATGCATCAGCTACCACATTTGCCTTTCCCGGATGATAAAGGATTTCACAGTCGTAATCATTCAGCAATTCTAACCATCTTCTTTGTCTCATGTTTAGTTCTTTCTGATCAAAGAGGTGTTGGAGACTCTTATGATCAGTATAAATCTGACATTTGGAACCATACAGATAATGTCTCCAAATCTTTAATGCGAAAACGACTGCAGCAAGCTCCATATCGTGCGTAGGATACTGCCGTTCATGATCCTTCAGTTGGCGAGAAGCATAAGCTATAACTTTTCCGCGCTGCATAAGCACACAACCCAATCCCAGTTTGGACGCATCACTGTAAACGACAAAGTCTTCATAACCGTCGGGTAGTGATAAAATCGGCGCGCTACACAGTTTTTCTTTCAATATTCTGAATGCCTCGTCCTGTTCTGCCGTCCATTCAAACTTCAGATTCTTCCGGGTCAGCTTAGTCAAAGGCGTCGCGATACGAGAGAAGTCTTTTATAAATTTCCGATAGTAGCCGGCTAAACCCAGAAAACTACGTACTTCGGTTGCTGTCTTCGGCGGTTCCCACTTTTCAACTGCTTCCACTTTCATCGGATCAACTTGTATACCTTTCTCAGAAACCACGTGCCCCAGAAATTGAACTTTCCGTAGCCAGAATTCACATTTAGAAAATTTTGCATACAACCTTTCCTTCTTCAATAGCTCCAGAATCAAACGAAGATGTTGCGCGTGCTCTTCCTTGGATCGGGAATAGATAAGGATATCATCGATAAATACAATAACAAATTTATCGAGATACGGCTTACATACCCGATTCATTAAATCCATAAAAGCAGTTGGAGCGTTCGTCAGTCCGAACGGCATTACTAAGAATTCGTGATGTCCATACCTTGTTCGAAAGGCAGTCTTTAGAACGTCTTCTTCTTTAACTTTCAACTGGTGATAACCGGATCTTAGATCAATCTTGGAGAAATAGCAAGCTCCAACTAACTGATCAAAGAGGTCATCAATTCGGGGTAACGGATACTTGTTCTTTATCGTGCGCTTATTCAGTTCTTGGTAGTCGATACACATTCTCATCGAACCATCCTTCTTTTTCACAAATAACACTGGTGCTCCCCACGGTGAAGAACTAGGTCTGATGAAGCCTTTATCGGATAGATCTTGTAGTTGTGCCATCATCTCTTTCATCTCTGGAGGTGCCAGACGATAAGGTGCACGGGCTACAGGAGTGGCTCCAGGAATCAGGTCTATACCGAACTCTATTTGTCTAACAGGCGGAAGACTATTCAAGTCTTCGGGGAATACTTCAGGGAATTCACTAACAATAGGAATATCTTCCATCCTATTCTTTTCTGGCTTAATATCTATCACGTAAGCCAAGTAACTCTGACAACCCTTATTCATACACTTACGGGCTTTTATCATAGATATAAGGCTAGACTGATGATTCCTACGATCACCATAAATCACTACTGGTCTTTTATCAGGTAATACAACATTTATTAACTTCTTATCACAATTTATGATAGCCTGATTCTCAGCTAACCAGTCCATTCCCACTACGACGTCAAACTCTATCAAAGTTATAGGAAACAATTGTATCGGCACTCTACATTCCTCTATATTTATCACACGGTCATCAAACACTTCTTTAACTGACACTTGATTATCATTTGCCGTATCTACTGATAGAGCATGTTCTAGCACTTTAGGTTTCAAACACAGGCAAGCAGCAAATGCAGGAGACACAAACGATCGGTTTGCACCGGAATCAAATAACACCTTAGCACGTGTAGAGTTTATTAAAAATATACCTGTGACCACATCCGGAGTTCCTCCGCTTCTTTCTCAGTCATTTGGAATGCGCGACCCCTGGTTACTGGCGGTTCCAGTCTTGGTATTACTGGTTTAACAATCGCTGGTCTGCCCGACGACCCACCTTGCTGTATCCTCCCCCGCGGACAGTCCGACTGAAGGTGATCCGGAGAATTGCATAAGAAACATAAACGCGTTACCTTACAATCTTTAAGGACGTGCCCGGTCTTCCCACACTTATAACACGCTCGTAAATCACCTTGGCAATTTCCTTGATGAACACGGTTGCACTTCCGACATGGTCTTTCCGCTGGTCGAAACGGAGGACGGCTATCATACCTCTGAAATCGGGACTTCTTCGAATCGTATTGTGGGCCTTCCCACTTTCTCTTCCCGATACTTTTATCGCTGGCATCTCTTCTAATATCTCGTTCAACATTCTCTGCGGCATTAACTGCAGCCGAGAAGGTATCGGGTCCTTTTGCAGTCACCAGCCTTCTAACTTCTGAGTTCAGCCCAAAGATAAACCTTTTCGTCTTCATTGCCTCCGTAGCAACGTAGTATTCTGCGAACCGAGACTTTTCCAGGAAGCTAGCGGTGTAGTCTCGAACGGATAAGTTTCCTTGTTGTAAGTTCATAAATTCCCCTTCCAGTTGTTTGACGGCTGCTTGGGGACAAAATGCGTTCCTGTAGGCTATCACAAATTCTTCCCAAGAGAGGGTAGAATAAACATCAGATCCATTAGAATGAATAAAGGATTCCCACCAATACAAAGCATCCCCCTTTAACATTGCTGTTCCGTACAATACTCTATCTTCGTCAGCGCACTTACTCGTTTTGAAAATAGCTTCTATTTCCTTCATCCATCTCATTGCTTTCACTGGATCCCTGTCTCCCGAGTAGGTAGGAGGTCTACAGCTTAAAAACATTTTGTAGTCGCACCTCCTTTGTACTGGTACAACAGTCGATGTGATTGGCATTTCATCTTCCGGTCCGGGATTCGGTATTCCAGTTTCATTATGACGGTTCTGATCAAACATGGTTTGTATGCTAGCATGCAATCTTCCCATTTCTGCCATTAGATCATCCCTGGTAACAAACTCTGTACCCTGTGGCTGGACTCTGCCTCCGGTTCGACCTCCAGCTCTACCCCCGGTCCTACCCCCGACTCTGCCCCCAGTTCTGCCTCCCCTGTCCCCCGTTCCTATCGGCGGATTCGTACTATTCGAATTTCTTCCTCCTCCTCGATTCGAATTCCGTGTACCGCTTGCCATTCTGTAGATTTAAACAAGGTTAATATACACATAAGCACATACCCCATATAACAAGGTATTCCAGTTCAAACATGTACCTGTAAGATCACAATTACACTGGCCAGGTGTAATATGAAATTACCTTACATGATGTTCCTTCTACCTTTTATACTTCATCATCCCAAGGTTCTATAATGATAGGGACATCCTACTTCACATGCAGTTTAAGTCTAGGTACAGATACAAATACCTAAATCCCTTAAACTAAGGCTCTGATACCATTTGTAACAACCCAATTCCCATATACACAACAATTCACATAATGCAACATAACATTCATATAACAAAAGAAACATCATATTACAAGTTCGGTCCTGCAGTCTTTTACAAATAAAAGAAACCATTGTACTACAAACTTTGTACTATTTACATACATAACATTTAATATTATGATACAACTGCTAAACAAGCCAAAATCTTCATCTTATAATCCTTCACAAAAGCCATCCCTTGGTTACTCTAATTACTTGCTCTTACGTGATCCACCACCTGGAATACATATTTTAAAACAAAAATGAGGGTTAGACCTTGTGGTCTAAGTGAGAAAAATCCCTGTTAGTTTACAAACCATTTATATAAACTGCATTCATATAAATCACGCGACACAATCATATATATCTAATCAAGCTCACATATCATGTACCTTCCCTTCTCATTCCTCCTGGCCATATTAGTTGGTAGCAAGCCAACTAATAATATACAACGCTGTACAACTATAGCCAAACAACGCTATACGAATTCTATAGCCAAACACACCGGTCCTAAACCCGGCCAACGTATTATAACACCTTATAATACTCATGTAAATATAATACCTCAATATATTATAATTCACATATAAACACATAGTCATCAACTATTACATTCCCCATCCACACATATACGTATTCCAGTTAAAAACTTTTTTAAAGTAAAACTCACCTGATTGTTTATTAACACTTTTCCAAGCCTTCTAAACCGGTTCAGCCCTTTATTCAGAATTCACAAGATCTGTAATACATAGATACAGACATTCCATTACCACATAGAACATATAAGTCTTACTAAGGCTAACAACTCTAAAGAACTCAAACCCTCAAATGTTGCTCCCAAACCCGTACTCAAGTCAAGACCACAGGATAGTCAGTCCTCATTCACTCCCTATCTAATGGTTAACAAAATACAGGTTACTGGATACTCGACAGCATCTAAACTCTCAATATTGGCCAAACAGCAAAAGTATCCGGACACTACAGAATTATCCGGACAACACAAATTTTCCGGACAATCAGGACTTTTCCGGACAATCAAGACTTTTCCGGACAATCAATACAATCCGGACGTCATCTGGATACCAAAGTAATCCGGATACCATCCGGTATCCAATTCTATCCGGAAAACATAGGAAAAAGGAACTTACCCGGATAAAAGACTTGTCCGGACACCGACGAAGAACTACCCGGATACCATCAAAGAACTACCCGGACACCTTCAACAAAACTATCCGGACACCTTCATACTGTGTCCGGATACCTCTGTCGGTTTCATCACTTTCGACCCAGAATCAACAGAAATCACTACTGGACGTGTAATCGGTTATTCTACTCCGATAGAAACTACCTATTGGTAATTACAGACATAAAACATACAAGAAACATACCCTAATTTTACTTTCAATTGCACCAATTTGGATCCCTAGCTTTTTAACTTTCTTCCTTCTTATTTTCTCTCAAAACACACACTGCAAATCTGATCTTTTATGAAATATCTGAATTGCCTTAAGATATTATCTACTAAATTTTACCCTTTTAACCCTCATTCTATTCTTTAATGACCATAACCCCTTTTAACTTATAAATTTACTTAACTTACCTAAAATAGAAACTTTTAGGTTAAATAAATTTAACGGAACTAGGATTTTAACTAACAAACTTACCCGGGGTATTACAGAAAGACGTCTATGCCAGAGCCAAACTTGGTCGAGTCGGCTTTTGACAAGAGACATACTGGTTTGTCTGTCTTGAGAGCGGCGAGGTCAATGGTGTAGAGATTGGTCTTGCGAGTTCCAACCAGAAGTTCCTCGCCGTCGTTGTTGAGGATTCTACACCTTGTGGCTTTAAAGCTGACCTCGAGATCCTTGTCACAGAATTGACCGATGCTGAATAGATTGTGTCCTAATCCTGCAACGTGGGATACCTTCTTGATTGTTATCTTGTCTTGTACGATGTCGTCGTAGCCCACGATCGGCGACTTCTCGTTATTCCCAAATCTCACGTCTCCGCAGTATTCTTCCTTGTAATTCGTGAGAAGCTCCCTTCTTCCGGTCATGTGTTTGGAGCATCCAGAATCTAAGTACCACACATGACCGTTCTGCAAAACAAGATTAGTGACGTTTAGGTACCCAAATTTGTTTGGGTCCTGGGGGGTTAGATTTGGCACTGCCTGGGGAAATCTGCTTTGACTCGGCTTTCCATTTAGGTGTAGATTTTACACCGTTGGAGGGAACTGGTTTTGGCACTTGTTGCCTCTTGGGTGCAGAATTTACACCTTTTGGAGGAACAGATTTTGGGGCAGATTTCCACCTGGGTGCCGGTTTAACCTCAGTAGGAGCAGCACATGTAGGAATGGGTCGGGTCTCCCGCTGTGGTTTAACTGTTTGATTGAAACCCCTTTTTAAATGATGTTGTTGCTTGTTATTATGGGGTTTGCGCTTATGAAATAGGTTACCAACAAAGTAAGGCGCATACCAATCATTATTGTGAATATCATCAAAATCATTCCAACCACAATTAGAACAACATAAACAATCATGCGATAACTGAATCAATTGATTAAGTGATTTAACTTTAACAGGAAAAGAAACATCAAAATGGTTCCAATGATTCCAAGCATAATTGTCTTTGTCTATTTTAGAATTGAAAACAGGTGGGGATGACTTTGACGCATCCTTCTCGACAGATTCCCTCTTTAGCCACTTTGGTGTTTCTTTATTAGCGCGACCATTTTTATCTGAAACAGCAGGGATAGTATGATCAGTGACTTTTGAGGAAACAGGAGTCTTAGTGGTCGGTCGTTCGGTCTTTTGTTTCGGTTGTGACTGTTTTTGAGAGCTGGAAACATTTTTAAGAATCTTGATCACAGTCGGAGTCTTGGGTTGAGAACAGTCGCCCTTTAGAAAATTGACCGGACGATTAACCACTTGAGACAAAAAATCAGGTTGACTTGGAGAAATAGTAGTGTTGGCAGTCAATGGTCCGGTAACTTGCCTTGGCTGTGATTGCCTTTTGGAAACAGGTTTCGAGGTTGGTTTTGACTGGGAAATCTTGATCACAGCTGAGGCCTTTGTTTGAGAACAACTTTCTTTTAAAGAATTAACCGGATGATTGACCACGGGGGATAAAAAATCAGTGTGACTTGGAAGAGGTTTGTCGAAGGGAAACGAATCAAACTCTTCATCACAGGTACCTTCGGAGTTCATGTACTCTGAAAAATCTATCTTGGGAAGTACTGGACTAGGGTCAGGTGAGAAAGGCGAGGAATACTTTGTGTTTGTGTGCTTAGGCGAACTTGGTGCGGAAGCGTTTGAAAAATCAGAGTTTAAATTCCTTTGAGCACATTCGTCTTGAGAGACGTTACTTTCTTGAGAAGAGATATTTCCAATGAAGGGTTTACACGAGGATGTGTCGGATGAGTTAGAAGAATGTTCAGGTGAAAATTGCTTCGCAGTTTGGAGCAAGTCAAGCTGCACTCGGAGTTGACTATTTACCATATGCTCTTTCATCGTTTCTCTTGTCATTTCAGACAGTTTTGATGAGAGCGTATTGATTTCCCACTGAAATTTTTCCTTTTCCTCACTTGACACACCGTCGGTTTTCTCAGATTTGAGTTTCTCAATCTCAGAGATGAGCACTTTCTTTTCGTTTTGAAAGGTGGACCTTTCTTTCTCAATCGACTCCTCCAACTCGACAATTTTTGCTTCCAAGATGAGAGGAGGAACATAGATTTTAAACTCATCCGTCTCAGTCTTGGTTGCAGGTGCTACATCCTCATCCTTCTTGGAGGAATCCTTGGGTGTAGCTACCTTGTAGGGGTCGAAGTAGTCATTGGAAAGATACTTTTTGTCCTTTTGATACGAGTAGTTTAAAGGTTCATAACAAAATGGAAGTTGAATTCCTCGTTTGTGTGTGCGTTTATGTTCCTCGGTTTCCTCCTCCTTTTCTGGTTCAAGAGGACCAGTCCATTGAATTGCGTACTCTGGATACTTTTTATCTAATCCATAGCAAGCAAAATCATACAGAGTAGGGACTTGATATCTTCCCTTTTTCAGATAATGTGGGTTGTCATATCCGATTCCCCATTCTTTGTTAAAGTACGTGAACTCTTTAGGTTTGTTCAAAAAAATGGTTTGATCAGTTTGACCCCTTTTGTGGAGTTTGGTTTCAAGATCTAAAATTTTGGCTACATACTCCTTGTGTTGAATTTGAAGAGAAGAACATTGATAAGTAATGTCTTCTTTCTCATTCAAGCACTGATCAAACTGACGTTGGAGATCAGATAATCTGGCCCTTAAGTCTTTAGGTGCTAATGAAAGGATTTTGCATATGTCTTTTAAATCAGCATTTTCAGACTTATACTTCTCAGTTAATTTCATTTGAACATTAAGCTTCTCAGTTATTGAAATAATTTCAAGCTTTTGTTCTTCATTTGTGGCCTTGAGGGAGTTTGCCTTTTCTGTGATGGTTTGCAGTTGAAGTATGAAGTTTTGTAAGCAAGAGTCACATACCTGATTTGCTGTTGCCTTGTCTTCATCCGTAGACGATTGATATCCCATGAAAGCATCAGCACCTTCATAATCTTCCTCATCATCAGATCTGCCTAGCCAGTACTCATTTTCAGCGAACATTACCTCCCCAGCCTCCTTCTGTCTGGCCAGTGCAAGCTTAGCCTCGTAATAGTGAGAGTTCTTCACTATAGGTTGACGACAGTCTTTAGCGAAGTGACCGAGTTTCCCGCAGTTGTAGCATTTCATAGGTTCATCTCGCTTCTTCCGGTCACCTTTCTCTGTCTTCTCCTTCTTTTCGGATCTATCTTGCTCTTCTACCTTCTTCTTTCCTTCATACCGGTCCTTATAGTCGTGACGCTTATTGGAGGAGGTGGAGTAGCGTTGACTATTGGAAGAAGGCTTCTTGTAAAACTTTTGTTGTTGAAAGGATTTAGTCAGAAGGGCAATAGCTTTCATTAAGTCTGATGCTTCATCATCATCATCATCTTTCTCGTCTCCAGGTTCTGACTCGGAGGAGCTTTGTTGTGGACCGCGTCTGGATTGACTGCTTGAAGATTTCCCTTGTTTGGAAGTGATGAGGACAATTGGATCAGCTGATGGTTTTGGCTCATTCTTCTTCTCTCCCAGAAGCTCATTCACTTCATCTTCGTCTTGGAGAAGTGTCTCATACAGTTCATTGATGCTGATGTTCTCTATCAAGTTGTTGTGCTTGACATGAGAAGTATACACTTTCCATTCAGGTAGCAAGTTGTTGAGGAACTTTAGTGCATTTTCAGTATTGGAACGAACAATTTTATTCTTGTTCAGTTCATTGAGGAGTAGACAAAAACGTTCATAGGTCTGGGTAAGGGATTCACCGTTGCACTGCTTGAACCCATCGAACTTGGTTATCGCGCTATTTATCTACAGCTGATTTCCTACAACGCTCCCTCGCATCATTTTGGCTACTTGGTCCCACATGCCTTTATCCGTGTCTTTGTAACTGTCTATGGCAGTGTAGATAGAATTAGGAAGGGCTTGAATCAGATATCTCTTTGCATGCTTTTCACCTTCAGTCATGCCTCTTTCAAATTATGTCATCTCAGCAAGAGTCTTCTTCTCACGTCGAGCTATTGCAGTTGCAGTTGCAGCCATGTCCTTCATTGGCTCGGCAATTGGGCCATGATCCAGAGCTCTCTTGATGTACTAATAGTTGTCCTTGGACCATATGAAGATCATGAACCTATCTCGCCATTGGCTGTACTCGTTCGGATAGAGACACGGTGGCTTGGTGTCAGTGCCAATTGCGAGAGCATCACGAGAAGTAGACATCTTCGGTTGCAACGAAGTGATCGTCAGACGTGTAGATTGATTCAAAGAGTAAACCTAACGCAAGGCACTAAAAGTGAAATCCTAACGCAGGGTCTACGAGTGATTTGACTAACCTGAACTTACTGGATAGGAATCCAAATAAGTTATCTGATCTGAAATTGTTCGGATCAGATTTGATGCAAATGGATCCAAAAAACCAAAAACAGAAGTATCCGGATAAGATGCGGATACCGGATAATAGAATTGTCCGGATATCTGTAAGAGTCCGGATATCAGAAAGAATCCGGACAGAGTAAGCTTTCCGGATAGCAGATACCACACACTTTCCGGATAACTGAGGTTACCGGATGTGAACTGATTCCGGATGTGAAGTTTCCGGGTACAATGGAGTTTCCGGATACTGTGTAGTTTTCGGATACCACGAAGTTTCCGGATAAAAAATGGATTTCCGGATAAAATTGATTTCCGGATACTTTGAGTTATCCGGAACAATATTACCCGGATAGGTTTGAGATTATAAGATACTTACCCGGATGGATGACTTACCCGGAAGAAACTGGTTGTCCGGAAAAATTGGAAGAATCCGGATGGAACCACAAACGTCCGGACAAAATGAACTTGTCCGGAAACTGCGGCTGGGTTTGTCCGGACACTGCGGCTGTTTACTCAGTTCGATCGATTTCTCAACTAGGGTTACTCAAAATTGTTCCTGAAAGATTAGAAACAATACCAAACACAAAACTAACACTAACCCAATCGATTTCTAAGCAAAAAGAACACGTTTTGATGGTAAAAATTCGATTTTTGTTGAAGAACACTACCAAAAACTTTGATCTTAAATTGCTAAATTAACCAATCAAACGAATGAATTAGGATGTGAAAGTTTGCAGAAACACTTATAACGATAATGCTAACACAACCCAATAAGCAAAAACAACCAATTTCGACTGAATCAAATATTCAAGAATTCAATAATGGTCAGACGGGTAAAAGTCAAACTAACCAGAAATTGATGAATGAAGCTTTGAATCGAATCCGTTTGTCTGCTCTGATACCAATTGTAGAATCCAGATCCGTGCAACAATACAGAAATCGAATATGATATGCAATAAGAGCAATGATTTCAACTGGTCATCCCTTTCATTAATCTTTCAGAGAGAATATTACAATACAGTGTTGAAAGTAAAAGAGATGATTAGCTTCTTTTTCCAAGCTAATCAACATTAAATACAATGGGCCCGTGGTTAACAAGCCCACGGCCCGTTCACTAATAAGCTCTATTTTAATCAAATACAGTTTAACCCTTGAACTTTAAATCAACATTCAAACCTGCTCTAACAGTTCCCCTTCGGAAACTGCGCTCAACTTATGGTGATCTTGCGGCTAGATCCTCATTTCTTAAGGAGGAGTTGGAGCGTGTGCAAATTGCTTGTGATTTGGATCCATCCAATATTTTTTTAAGGGAAGACTTGGCTCATTATTTGTTCGCCTATCGGCAAGCAAATTTTAATGATGGGGTGGCGGCAAAGCAACGAGCGAAAGTTAAATGGCTGAATGAAGGAGATGGGAACACAAAGTATTTCCATCTCGTGGTGAAGGAGAAAAGGCATGCTCGATACATTCACTCGGTCTCGGATTTGAATGGTTCGGTGGTATATGGCGATGATGTAGCTCCGGTGTTCATTGAATATTTTAAAGGTATGCTTGGCACTTAAGATGATTTGGTTATTCCGTTTATGCCATTGGATTTATTTTCCCGTCGGTTATCTTTGCATGAGGCGTTGCATAAGATTCGTCCTTTCACGGCCTTAGAAATTAGAAATGTTATGTTTTCTATTGGTAACGACAAAGCGCCTGGTTCAGATGGTTTCACGTCTAAGTTTTTTAAAACTGCTTGGCCTTTAGTGGGACGTGATGTTGAAATTGCGTTAATGAATTTTTTCTATTCATATCGGCTAGATAAATAGTTGAACCACACTCTCCTTTGTCTGCTCCCGAAAGTGTCGAATGCTTCTAAGGTAACAGATTTTCGTCCGATTGCTTGTTGTAATGTCTTATATAAATGCCTTAGCAAGTTGATTTCTGATCGCATAAAGGATAGCTTAAATGGGCTAATTAGTCTAAACCAATCGGCATTTATCCCGGGGCGTCGTATCTCAGATAATATTCTTATGGCCCATGAGTTGGTGGCTAGTTACCAACGGGGCTCAGGTCCACCACGCTGTGCATTCAAGATTGATATCCGAAAGGCGTATGATACTGTTAGTTGGGACTTCTTGCTCAATATGCTTCGGGGTTTTGGTTTTCATCCAGCTTTGGTCCGGTGGATAAAGGAACTCATTTCTTCGGTTTCATTCTCGATAGCTCTTAATGGCGATACTGCGGGTTTCTTTGTGGGTAAAAGAGGGATTCGACAAGGGGACCCTCTGTCTTCTTATCTGTTCACGATAGTCATGGAGGGCTTCTCCATGCTTCTGAAGCAGTGCATTGATGAGGCCCAGGGTTTCAGTTTTCATAAAGGTTGTGGCGAGATTGAATTGACTCATTTGTGTTTTGCTGATGACCTTTTCGTGTTTACTAGAGGTGATGTGCGCTCGGTTGAGGTGCTTAAGAAGGCTTTGGATCTTTTTAAAGTGCGATCCGTACTTGCTCCTAGCATTGAAAAATCAGAAATTTTCTTTGGTAATGTCCCCCATGATGAGAAAGTGGCGATTTTGAATTGCCTTCCTTTTAGAGAGGGTTCTTTTCCCATTCGTTATTTAGAGGTGCCGTTATCCCCGGTTCGTCTTAAGGTATCTGATTATGGGACGTTGGTTGCCAAAGTTCGGGCGAAAATTCATAATTGGAAGTCAAAATTTCTTTCGTTTGGAGGAAGGAGGCAATTGATCCTTTCGGTTCTTCAGTCAATGCAACTTTATTAGATGTCGGTCTTCCAATTCCCTCCCGGTGTAATTCATCAACTTGAAGGTTTGTTTCGTGACTTCTTATGGTCTCAAGGTGATAGTTCGAGGGGTAGATGTCGTGTGGCTTGGGACGATATTTGTATGCCTTTGGATTGTGGAGGTCTTGGTATACGGAAGCTTTCAATTTGGAACCGTACACTTTTGACAAAGCATATATGGGACATTACTCGGAAGCGTGAGTCGTTTTGGATTAGGTGGGTGTATCTCCATTATATTCATGCTAATCCATTCTGGCGTGTTCCGAGTAAGCCATCTTGGTCTTGGGTGTTTCGCAAAATCATGGATTTAAGACCGTTTGTTCGTCGGTTTTTTAGAGTGAAAATTGGTGATGGGTCTCGGACCAATGCATGGGAAGATGGTTGGTTACCGGTTGGTCATCTTGCGCGGTTTCTCACGTATCGATCCATTCATGCTCTCGATTTTCATACAAATTCCACGGTTAGGGACGTTATCTTGCATTGCAATGGGGTGTGGCCGAATGACTGGCTTCTAAGGGTGGATAACCTTTCGAATGTTGATGTGCCGCAACTTCTGGAAGGGGAAACGGATTCCTTGTGCTGGGTGGGAAATAGGCAGAATTTGATCCCGTTTTCGATTAAAGAGGCGTGGAAATCTATGGTGGGTACTTTCCCATTGATGCATTGGAGTAAAGGGGTGTGGTTTAGTGCGTTTACCCCTAAGCATTCCTTTTGCTTATGGTTGGCTTGTAGGAGGCGCTTACCGACTCAAGACAGGATTGCGTCTTGGAAACATGATCCTCTGGATCCTCTTTGTATTTTCTGTTCGGTTTGCATGGATTCTCACGCCCACCTGTTTTTTGAGTGTCGTTTTGCGAAAGAGGTTTGGCATGGTGTTAAGCCTGAGTTTTGCATGGTTCTGCCCAATGCTTGGGATACGATTGTTACCATTTTGGGTAATCCACGGAAGACAATTCATCGATTGGCTATTGCGGCTTCGGTTTACTTGGTGTGGCAAGAAAGGAATCGAAGACTATTTACGGATCAAAGGCGTACGGCTATTCAGATCATTAAATAGATTAGAGATATAGTGCTTATGAGAATGGCTTGGAAGATCAATTTGAAGGTGGCGGTGGCTTCGCATGAAGATGGGTGATACCTCGGTTGTTTGTCCCTTGTATGTGTCCTCTCGGTTGGGATGGGGTTTTATTTGGTTTTGTATGCGCTTCCTGTCTTTTTCTCTTTGCTTTTTTTTGGGTGTTAGTGTTGTGGTGGTTGTTTAAAGCCGTTTGTGGCTTTTTTGTCTTTTTTGATGTTTTGCCTTAAACTATTTGTATTTTTTCTGTTTTTTTATGAAGTGCCTGGAATTTTCCTCCAAAAAAAAAATTATTCAGATAATTATTCGAATTCAAATAATTATAGATGGACATAAATCCTATTTACTGTCAATATAAATAGGATGTCAGGTCATTTGTTTTCTGACGATCAATTCGATTCTCTGAATCCGAATACACACATACGCATATTTAGACTTAAGGGGTTCTTTTGGGCTAGCACTCGGTGAAATTCACGGGAATCGTGTGTGGATACCGTTAGAGGAAATCTGCGTTGATTTCTTAGTGCCCCAATCGTTCAACCACAACAGATCCCAAAATGTACAATTCTAAACACACCATGGTGTGTGATTATTTAGTTAAATGCTTCATTGGATCCGATTGGGTTTTGATTTAGAAATGTTTTTCTATAATTTTGTAACCAATTTTTTTTTAACTTCCGCTGCGTTTATCGGTTACGAATTGCATCAAAACTTAACAATCTTGATTAGAGAAAGATAAGGTTAGTTTATTTAAGAGAGGATATGCATACTTAATAATTTTAAAAAACATTGATTATTACGATTCGGTTTCGGAATTTTTCGGAAAAATCCCGGTATCGAATACCGAATCTGATTTTGTCGAATACTTGGAACCGAAACCGATTACATGGTACTCGATGCTCATCCCTACGTGAGAGTGATAACTCTTACCCATTAATTACTTACCGAGTTATAAACTCTTTAATATTAATCTTTATGGACAAATATGTTATCTTATAAGGTAAGCGTTGAGTGAACATAACAAGGACCGAGTTATAAACGCTTACAAATAAATCCATTTTGGTGACTCTTACCGGTAAGTGCTTACTGCACCTACCTGGTAAGCGTTTGGTAAAGTAAGCGACCCGATAAGCGAAAGATTGATAAGAAATGATACAAAATAGGTAGCAAGATTGAGAATTTGAGCATTTGATTTCAGAATCGAATTGTGTCCCGCTGCATCGCACGGGTACAATGACCAGTATATTATCATGTTATATGGTGCTTCTAATCACATTTCTAAACTCTCCCCTCCCCCCCCCCCCCCCCCCCCCCCCATGGATGGACCTTTATAAGGGCACACAGTGGCACGTGCCACCGTATCATTTCTCAGGCGAAGGGTAAAAAAATTTGGTTTCGTAAAAGGTGCAACCGTATCGTTTTTGGAGGTGCTACCGTATTCTTTTGAAAGTGCAACCGTATCTCGTAATCAATCAAAAAACCAAAAAACCCTTGAAATCAACAAAAAAAAACGAAAAAAACTCCTGAAATCAACCAAAAATACCGAAAAAGTCTCAAAATCGTTAAAAAAAACTTGAAATCAAGCCAAAAACTTTAAAAATCTCTCGAAACACCGAAACTTGGCTAAAAACATATCGGTCGATATTGAACGTTAGTAAAAAAGATACACATGTGAATCAAAACCTTTTAAAAAAAGTTAGGGCCACCGTATGAAAAAGTTTCTATGTCCGTCCCTGCCCCTCCCCCTCCCCCACCCCAGATATCTTCAAACTTTCACGACCAAAACCCAAATAAATTTTCAAATATGTTTTTCACAACTAAACTCCGAATCGCCCCTACCTTTTTCACATTTCGATGTCAACCGCAAACTAAGATGACAACATTTTGGTAGATCCGATCATACCAGAGAACGAACGAGATCTTAAAGCTTCAGAGGCAAAGAAAATGTCACACCCCTTTATTATACCAAGATTTTATTCATGTTTTTGCAAAAGATGGTGGTAGGAAGAAGAAGAAGGTCCAGAAGAGGAATATCTAAACTATTTTAAAAAGAAAAACAATTTTGAGTCACAAGACTTGTATAACACTCGTCAATTTAATAATTTATTATAATCTTCTAGAAATCATGAAAAAATATTTCATTTCATTCCATTCCATGATTTGGAGTAGAGAATATTTAATATTTTTTCTAATTTTACAAAAAAAATGTAAAAATACAAGATTTATATAAACCCCTAAATTTTCCATATCGTTTCTTTAAGAGAAATAATTTAAAAAAAAAATCCCAACACTAAATATGGATTATATATATATATATATATCCTAATAATATTTAATTATAAAAATAATGGCCAAAAATGATTAATCATAGTTTAGCATCCCAACAAGAATGACACCTGATCAAACCATACTTATTGCACGTCATACAACTCCTAAAGCCACCTTTCTCCTTGTAGCACTTGCGACTTCCATTGCAATCATGGCAGATGATAAATCTGAAATCACCACAAACCTCACAAACACCACGAGATACTGCCGGCAACCCTTCTACGATTTTCTTCAATTCCCCTGTCTCGTTCATCGTGCGGAGATCCTCTGCGTCACCGACGTAACGTCCACCAATAAAAACCCTAGGAATGGTTACTTTGCCATTCTGAAACACCTCCCCTCCTTGGGACATGATCGTTTGTAACTCGTCTTTGAATGAAGAATCCATCGACAGGTCACGTTCGTCCACCGGCACACGGAAGCCCTGTAAGATAGAACGAACGGTGCGACAAGCCTCAAAGGTTGGTCGCACCGCACGGAGGCTAGTCATGTACACCACTATCAGCTTCTCGGCACCCGGGATCCTAATCGATGGCGTAGGTGTCTCTGATTTCTGTGGTGGCACAGCGTTGTTTGGTAATTTCTCATGCGTAGTTTTGGGTCGCCCTGCCGCCAATGAGCGACTGAATTGGTTAGCGACACGGACACGGTGGAACACAGAATGCCTTCTAGTTGTGGCACGTGGGGAGGAAGTCGGAGATGAACAAGAAGGTTGTTGATGTTTCTGTTGTTGTTGATCTTTGTTCAAATCATTGGCGGTAGCAACATTTTTATCCTCATCCCCAATGAGATCCCCGATGTTCTTGAAGGAATGTCGATTAAAACTTGGGGGTGTTCTACATCTTGGGCTACCTTGGTTAATATTGCTTGATTTTTTCCGGGATAGCCACATTTCATGTTAGATTTCTTTGAATCGGAAGAAAAACCAGGTGGTTGTTTATGGGGAATTAGGGTTGATAGAGTTGAAATGGCGGTGGCATAAGGGGCGATAAGGTCTATTCTCGGTGAAGAGAGAGAGAGAGAGAGAGGTCGTTTTTGGTGGAAACGTTTGTTGAGAAAATGGATTAGTTATGTGTTGGAATAGATTAATGAGAGGTTGTTTTCCAACACGTTTTTTAGCGGTCAACATCATTTTTTGTGTTGTCACAAAGAATATAACGATTGATTACATTTTTGGTCCATGTGGTTACCACAATTTAGGTCTCCTCCACATTTTTAAATAATTAAATTTTTAGCCATTCGTAGTTGTCACTTTGTTTCGATTTTGGTCTATCTGATTAACTAACTCCCATTAAAACAAATATGTTAACTCAGGGGTATATTGGTATTCTCATTTTTATTTATTTTCCTTTAAAATATAAATTAAATAAATAGGTATATATAGGGTGAGGTTCAGGAAAAAACTAAAATAAAGAAAGAAAAACTGAGGAATACTCTAATAACCATTTGTTTGTACAGTACCCATGTGCATCCCCAACCCCTCTCAAGAGGGAGTGTTTATGTATACAAGTAATACACATGTGCATAACATGCACACATGCCTAGAAACTAGAAAATATTTTCAATTCCTTCTACGTACAGGTGCATTTCGTATAAATGAATAATTATTTAAAGTGTTGTTCATATTTTCATTTTTTTCAGGGGGGTTCCCTTAAACATATCTCTCTCTCTCTCTCTATATATATATATATATGTACATGCATACACTCAAATATAACACCCATACCCACTCATTACACATGTCTTCTTCTGTAAAATGCCTTTTTCTTTTTAACCTCCAACCTGCTCCAATTTTCTTCACAATTAACTTGACAGATTATGGTGATGGGTTACGTATAAAAAACCGTCAACCCACGAACCCGACCAACCCAACCCGCTAACAACCCAATTAAACCCAACCCGCCGAACCGTCGAACCGCCAAACCGCTAATTATAAGGGTTGAAATTGGGTTAGGAAAACTCAACCCAACCCAACCCAAATATATATACACACACGATACTTGAAGGTGCAACCCAAATAATTTTTTTTAATAATTGTTAACTAGTATAAATCATGAGGCCCAAATTACTTTATAATAACAATCCAAAATACTTACCATTGAACAAGGGTTGCATCTTAGGATCATAATTGTTATATAGTAAAAGAATTGGTACAAGTTTTTGTGGAATCACTTAATAATCCAATGTAAGAAGTATTTGGATAGTGTGTCCGATAAGAAACAAAAATTGCTTAGCTTTCGATGTCGTTTAATAAAGAGAGATACCGAAAAGTCGTGGCTAGCTTTGTGGTTAAGGACGAACAACTTACGCTTTGAATTGGATGCTACAATTTACGCTTTTGAACTTTAAGACTAAAGAATTTTAATATCTATTTGGATGCTTGTAATAACTAATAACTTTGTTGTGTATATTTTTAGTTTAATTTGTCGTATTTCAATCGTAAACTTTATGTATACTATCAAACCGCTCAACCCGTCCAACCCGCCTCAACCCGCAAGGGTTGGGTTGGGTTGGGTTATACTTTTGAATGGGTTGGGTTGAGATTTTCCAAACCGCCATAATTGGGTTGAGTTGTAAAAATGGCAAAAACCGCCCAACCCAACCCACATACACCCCTAGTTACCTTTCTTTACCCATAAATGTTGGCAAGTTTAGACTCTTGATATGTAACGTTTATGAGAGAAGTTTTATCGTAATTCGTTTGTGTTGGGTTTTAAGTTGGAACATGGGACAAGATCGAAACATACATCGTTTCTCATGGACATTTGTTCTAGTAGGGTGAAAAGTCGAGTGAACTAACATATGGTTCGTGACTAGTTTAGTTGCAGGTTCAGGTGCCTTGAGGGAGAGGGGTGAAGATGAACATTGCCACAAGTACATAGAAGATCCATCGAAGAACACCATCTCTCTCTCTCTCTCTCTCTCTCTCTCTCTCTCTGCATGGACAAATCCATCGACTAGCACCTCAAATTTTATTTTTTTTATTTTAAGGTTTAGATTTATATTTTGATCTAATCTTTTTCTTTTATATTTGGGTTTGTTTTGGAATCTAAGTTTGTTTTAGAATCATGGTTTTTTGGGGGGCTTTTTTATAAGTTTTGAATTAGACTTTAGATTTGGGTAGATAGACAAAGTTAAAACAAAATTGAAACTAGAAGGACCTTGTCTGAAAAAAATTGGCAACCACAATGATAAAAAATAAATGAAATTATTTCAAAATAGGTTGAGACTTATTAATAGTTTAATTTTGGTCCTTTTGCTTTTTCGATCTTCTTGGTTTTGATTCTTAGGATTCATTTAATATAAATTTGTCATCGTAGTTTCAGTTTTGTCTTGGTTTTGGTCCCTCTCTTTAACACTGTTAGAAACACTTTAGTTAGCACGTGGGATTTTTTTGTCTATTTTCGGTTTTCTCTCATTCTTTTTAGAAAATTGTAAATTAAATAAAATCTCAAATAATTAGAAAAACACTTTGTCCAAGCTATTTCGACTCCCCCCCCCCCCGACTACACCACTACCCCCCCCACCCCCCCACCCCGTGAAGTTAAGTTTATATATTTTATAGATATAATAATAATTATAAAATGTTATTTAGAACAAGATCATGAATGTTTAAAAAATTCATATTATGCACGCAAGCATTACTTTGCTAATTCGGCTCCTTTGTTGTCTTGAATGCAATCTCTTTAGACAATGTTGGGGGCAGCGGTGCCACATGTGGGTGACTGAGAGGAAGTCTTTGTGTCGGGGCATAACATACAACGAGATTAGGCCATGAGTACCGGTACCCAATAAACCCAGTTGTCACCTCAACGCCACATCAGCTTTTCTCTTTCCTACCCTCCTTACTCAATCCTTATCCAAAAGTGGAGTACCGCCTACCCACCGAACCCAATACTACCCAATACACACAAACCCTTACCCGCTACCTATCCCCACACCCACCCTCCTCTCACACACCCCCTCGGGTTCACCGGGTTCACAAACCCGCTCCCTTACCCCCCCCCCCCCCCCCCGTATGGCTACCCGATCCAACCCCTCCTTACCCGTTGTGCCACCTCACCTTACCCGCTCCCGTACCCGCTACCGGTACTCATGGCCTTAGGCGAGGTGGCACAACGGGTAAGGAGGGGTTGGATCGGGTAGCCATACGGGAGCGGGTGAGGGAGCGGGTTTGTGAACCCGGTGAACCCGAGGGGGGTGTGTGAGAGGAGGGTGGGTGTGGGGATAGGTAGCGGGTAAGGGTTTGTGTGTATTGGGTAGTATTGGGTTCGGTGGGTAGGCGGTACTCCACTTTTGGGTAAGGATTGAGTAAGGAGGGTAGGAAAGAGAAAAGCTGATGTGGCGTTGAGGTGGCAACTGGGTTCATTGGGTTCATTGGGTACCGGTACTCATGGCCTTAGAGATGGTTAGATATGGATGGAATCGACATCTAATTCTAGATCATGGAGCTTCAACTACACAACAAGGCAATGGAAACCTAGTAAAGCATTGGCATCCTCAATGTAAAAATTGAACAAAGTGATACTTGAGGTTATCATTGAGAAATTTTTATTTAATAAGAAATATATTACTTATACCAAGGTTTAAATAAGAAATTTTTGTTGAGTTGTATATCTAGTTGATGTAATTACTTATACCAACTACCAAGATTTAAATAAGAAATTTTATTTAATTTTAAGAATTGTATTCACCTCCATCTACTATACTTGAGTTATATTTGTGACATTGGTGAACTTTCGGGGCCTAAATGGTGCGTTTGGTATACTGGACAGAACATGACATAACATGGATCACTGTTCCATGTTTGGCAGAACTTTTATGTGGAACAGGAACAAAGTGGAACAAAAGTGGAACAAGTCTGTTCCACCCCTACCCATGGAACAAGATGGAACAGACTTATGTTTTTCCAATATAACCTCAAAATAAAATCAAATTCTTTTCTAAAACATCAAATACGTCTTCTTTTTATATTTTAGTCATTATTTAAATTTTATTTATTGTGTTTTACTTTTTTAAAATTTCACCTTAACGTTCTCAAAATATTATTTTTATATGGTTTATATATTTTTGATTAATTTATGTAAATTATCAATATTAATATAGAAAATAATATAGAAAATGTTAGAAAATAAAAATCGAAAACTCCATTCACTTTTTATTTTGGGGCCACTTTAATCATCTTGAAAATTACTTTCTAATAATATATTTTTATTATAAAAATATTTATTTCATTACAATTTAATAAATTACATAATTAATCAAAATATATAAACAAATTATTAGGGGTAATGTTATTTGCTCTGTTCTGTCCAATTCTGTCTTATCAAAAGTTGAACAGTTGTTCTGTCTCGTCCTGTCTTATTCTGTCCTATCTGCGTACCAAACGCACCCAAATTGTTATTTGAGTGGTTAAACAAGTTGTTTTTTTAGATATGCATTGTCTAATCCCAATAAATCTTTTAGCACTTGTGACAACTTAACGGTTCTAATAACAAAACTCTTCCCTCACAGAAGACAACTATTCATTTTGAAAAAAGATAACGATTATCAATTTAAAAGAAGTAGACATGCATGTTCTTGGTTTGAAACCATTCAAAATCGTGGATTTGTTCCCATGCTTGTCAAAGTATCTTCCATCTAACCTAACACTCCTAAATGACCTCAAGTGAAATATAAGCTTAGATGGATTAATGAGGATTATAAAATGGTTGGCATAGAAAAAAAAAAAATATATATATATATATATGGTTGAGTTCATTTGTTAACCTCTTATTTTATGTTAACTTTATTAACTTCATCCAACCAATAGGAATCAAGTATAGTTTGTGGTTTCAAATTATATAATAACCATTAAATAGGGGCATGGATGGAATTTCATGTTTTTGTTTTATTGCAAAGATTTATTAAGGGGGTTACAAAATCTCAAATATTCTAGCTACAAAAATATAAATCCCTTGATTCTAGCTATATTTTTTATATCTCAAATATTTGAAGTCTTTTAAATCAAATTGGTGTTTGAATTCTTATTGTTGCATCATGAACATGAGTGATCAAAGTGTGTTCAACGATGTTGAAGAGAGAGTAGACGTGGATGTTCATTTGATTGATGAAACACATCACAATCAAGGGGAAGATTGTTCAAACCAGATTACCGAAGCGGATAAAGGTAGAGATGAAAACATGGAATGCAAACAAAACGATTGTATGAGTAAGTTTTTCTATGTTGTATTACGATTTATACAAAGGCGTGGTCATTGATGATAAACACTTATTCTACTAATTTATTATTCAATGTAAGCATCGTTAAATGAACATGGGTGTTGATCTGATAAAGTATTCTTTGTTCAAATTTATTATTCAATGTATTCATCATCAAATGAACATGTGTGTTGGTTTTTGGAACTCAAGCATCTTATACATAAAAACAAATATTTACTGTACTCGTAAAAGCAGGTGTGTCAATGAACATATGTGTTCATTTCCTAATCAATAATTTTATGTTGTTAGTTGTCAATGAACATGTGTGTATGGTTTTCCAATTGAACCGATGTGAACAAAAAATGGAACAAGTATGAACATGTAATTGAACAATTAGGAACAGTGGACTTAACATATGAACATAAATGATCAACTTTGGGCACAGTATGGGTTTTGCATATTTTTGAACAATTATGAACATAGCATTGAACAAATATGAACATATGATGGAACCATTATGAACATATGATTGAACAATTAGGAACATTGGAGTGAACATAGGTTCAACGATAGGAACATTATGTTTTTTGCATATAAATGAACAAATACGAGAATACGAGTTCTTTACAACCAATAACCGCCGATATGAACATGTACGACCCACAAACACGCCGATATGAACAAATACGAGTATACGTGTTCTTTACAACCAATAACCGCCGATATGAACATGTACGACCCACAAACATGCGGGTGACTACCTTTATGGTTGTCTTCATGAATAGCCTCATTAATCGGCATGTCTTTACCCTTGCCTGTGAAAAACTCCAATTAATTAGAAGGAAACATATTAAAATGCTTCAATATCACACACGATATTGGATTACTAAAACCTTGTTAAGCAATAAATCAAGAACCTGCAATATTAGCGTGCATGCTTGGAGCTTCTTGCCTAGATCCCGGTATCAGTCCCACTTTCCCTGCCACTTACACAATTTGGTAATTAATAATGTTGGATTTTCAAATTTTTCTATGTTCATGTCAAACTTCATGGTGTATCAGAGCGATAGAAACGATACACATAAATGACTATGTACTAATTTATCAATTCTCATTGTTCAGTAATGACCAATTCAATTATTAATCTCGTTGTTTGAGAGCTTATGGTTAGTTACGAGGTCGTATGTGTAAGAATATGAACGAATCTCGTATACCTTTCAACTCTCGGTTTGATGCTCTCATATCACCTTCATTGTGTGCTTTGTCTACACCCAATCCTGCATGGAATAAATTCAACGTTCGTGAAACGTTGCCAAATATGAACCCGTACACTAATCGAACAAAATCTAGCCTTGGCATTCGAGCAATTGTTTTTTCAACGATAGATGCTAAAAAGCATCAACTTTGTTAAATAAAAAAATGTAGCCATGGTGTTTAATTATGTGTTAGATGTCGTTGCCGATCGTACATACTCGTTACACATTTATCATCATTTCTTTTGCTGTTTGTTAGCTAATAATCATATGAATGTTGGACAGCCTAGCATATATAGAATATTTCATACCTTCTTTTACAGGACCTTCACGTCTACCAGCAACGATTATGTTTGCAAATCAACGAATTACAAGATGAGTTTCAACATCAATTAACCCAACGCCATACATGTTCATAAAGGGTTATGTTAGTATGTATGAACAAGGATGAAAACAGTAGGTTGGAAGTCTAAAAAAAGTTGTTGAAAAGGCTTTTACAAGATGGATAAAAACTACTTGGTTTTACCAGATTCCAAACACAACCAGAATATAAAATCTACCAGGTAAGATTTCATGCAACTCCTAAATTTCGAATGCAACAAATATCAATTAAATTCCAAGCAAACGAAAAGGTTTTTAAGCCACAAAAATAACCATGTTTTAAGCAATGCTAAATGTCGAAACTGAAGGACATTGTTAAATTTACCAGAATACACTTGGTTTTATATAAATTACACCTTGTCCAAACACAACCAGAATACCAAATTTTTACCAGGTAAGATATTTTACCAGTGGTATTTCGTGAAGGGCCGATATCCAATATATCACCGATAATAACAGCACAGGACAAGAGTGAAGTGTGCTATCATTATAATGGAAAATGCAATATGACCAATAAATAGACAACATACACATTCCATGATTGTAGCATCAACAGACATGTTGAGGTCGTATGTGCACACACACAGTCGTTGATAGGAAAAAGTAAAATGAGGATATTGAGAAAAGGTTAAAATATTGTTGAACTATGAAAGATATGCATATGCAACAATTTTTTGGGATGACTTCATCATCTGATCTCTAGTCTCTGACAATAAAATCCATGAAATTGCCCTTCTTGAGCAAAGCTCAAAGCATTCCAGACAAACCAACTACTTTTTAACTCCAAAGTGCACACAAAATTTTCGCATTCCAAACAACCTTCAATAATTACAACCTACGTATGTAACAAATAAGAAAAAATTTGTGCTGATAATTATAGAACATGTCCATATCAAACCAGGTTTTGATAAGTAGCAGCCTTAATCCCAAAACCAAAAGTGAATCCTAATCTTGGAGCCATCACAAAAACAAAGTGCGACAGTTTGACTTCAGAATATTATTTTGCATGTCTCTCTACCTTTATTTTCGTAAGAAATTAAACTTCAGATTTCATACTTGTATCATATGAGAAGTACTAGATTTTACTCTGAAAAACTATAGACATATTCTAATTTCTCATCCATTCCCTATAATTTAAATATCAATTAAATTCCAAGCAGACGAAAAGGTTTTTAAGCCACAAAAGGAACCATGTTTTAACGAATGCTAAATGTCGAAATTGAAGGCCAAGAGATTGAACATGTGTGAAATCAGAATATACCTCTGTTTCCTGGCATCTTAACCTTCACCTTCAACTTCAACTTATCCTGCTTTTTTTGTTCATCCGCTGTCATGCCTGTGTCCGCATCAATAGGGTTGTCCGCATTGTTTTTGAAATTCGAGAATGAGGTTTTCATGGCAATCCTCTCACTTATTCTTCTGACTGAAAGAAGAATACAAGAAAAGTTTAAGAAATAATATTGATCGAACAAAACCCTAGGATTTATAAATCGAAACCCAAACCTAGAATATATGTACCTCTCATTCTAGGGTTAACACCACCTCCACCTGCAAAATCAGCCATCGATCCTAACGGTTAATTTCACCGGATTTCACTAGCCTAAATCGCACTCACATAGCTTGCTGATTGACGCTGATTTCTTCAAATCCTGCTGAGATGTTGGTTTCCAATCCCGGTATGGCATATCGAATGCAATAAAGGGTTGATTTCACCGAATTTCACTACCCACAAAATCGCAATCGAAGAAATATGTCGATGATTGAAGAATCCAGAAGTGTATTGAGATGTCGGTTTCAAATCAGGGTTTGGAATATACTATGCGTAAATTAAGTTGTAGATATTTGTTTGAAGTAAATGAAAAAAAGTAGGTCGTGTAAAATTCCCAAAGTACCCTCTTCATTTGTGTTCAATAGGAAAATTAATTACAACATTTAATTCTTAATTAATTACTAAATGGTTTTAATCTCAACCATTGATAATAAAATGAAGGGCTAAGATGAGGTTAACAAAGTTAATACAAAATGAGAGGTTAACAAATGAACCTCCCTCTATATATATATCTTAGTGTCTTGTTTAAATGCAAAGATGATATAACAACAAAAAACTTGAGAAGAGTGTTTAAGATAAAACGTTTCCTAAAACACCAAATATAATAAGACTTTCTTCTATAAAACTACCCTTGTATACCAAAAAATAGTAAAATAGGGTCTAAAGTCAACAAACTCATAATCTAATTCCTTATGAAAATTATATTAGAACCAGATATTACTAAAACCTACACCTAAACTTTCTATCTCTAAAAGATATATATAGAAAACATCCTAAGAAGGTAAGTCCTCCACCTCCTCTAACTAGCACTCAACTTTTTTCTAGTGCCACTTGTACTACCCCCACATAGACATGATACACATGTCAACAAGAAAAAAAGTTTTAGACTTAATGTCTAGTGAGTTGAATATATTACACTCTTAATATAAAAACAATAAAAATGTGTTTCATTAGAAAGATAAAAAAGGACCACTAGGTTGAATATTTTGTTGTGGCCATTCTAACATCAAATATTGTTGTTGGATTTTTTTTAAGTCCATGCCATTATTCCCCCAAAGTTTCATTTATAGCATCTAAGGCCTCCTTGCTTATGAAGTGAGTCATAGGAGTAACCCATAGGCATTCCCCAATGTAAAAAAAAACACTCATACAAATTTTTTGATTAAAGATAACCAAAAGGTCATGAGGTCTTACCATCAGTTTTTGATTAATTTCTTTCACATGATCAATTCCTACTTCTTTATCAACAGTGTTCTTGGTGGAACCACTTCCAATCTCAATCTTATTTTCTTATTCTTAATTTATTTATCTTGGGGGATTATCTTTAATCATAATGAAAGGTTCTTTGGTTGCTGTCATGACGAGAATGGTGGAAGGGGACAGTGTATCTGTTGAAGTTGTACAAGTTGGTGATATTTGCTAAGTGTTTATCTTTGGATAGAGTATCCAGAGATCTGAAAGTCAATCTTTAGAGTTCTGTTGATATGCAATATTGGTTAAATACTGAAGTCTGGATGGGTACAAAGATCTGAGAAGGAGCATTTAGAGTGCGGCCATACCAAGTATAAGATATTCCATATATCTGAAGATCTACTCTAATGGCAACAACGATTACTCCTTTGAATACATGAAGACTATATGATAATAGAACACGTGTGAATGATGTATTAGTCTTTCATGTACATGCCATGTAACTTTAGCATTGCCTTGTCAGTATAAATATTGTTTGTAATAGTTGGCTGAGCATACTTTTCAGTTGTGCACACACTTACGGTTTGTATAATTCTCTCTATATATTTTCTAATCATTCCACTTTGAAGATGAATACATATGACATTCTTTATCCAATTATTTGTTCTTTAATTGCATTCTACTTTGTAATTGTGATTTGATCAGTATATGGGACTCACATTTGGTATCAGAGCACACAACATCAATTTGAAGATGTTTTATGAGCCAAATTCAAGAAATCGATCGATAAGTATTTTTCTCTGTTTCTTGAATTATTTCTATTTCAAAGATTGATCAATTATGTTTAATTCATTGCTATTTTGTTTGTACTCTGCTCTTGATCATTTTCATTGCTATTGATTTTGTCAAAAGATCTCTTCAATTTTTACTGATCAACAAGTCTAAAGAATATGTTAGCATTGGACCTGAAACCAAGCCACCTACTCTATTCATTGGAGAATATCATCAATGGAGAATTCGAAGGACTCAATTTGATGACAATATTGATGAAGGTCTCATTTAATCCATCATTAATGGTCCCACTGAGGTATACATTGAGATTCTTGGAGTGCCTACTACTTCAACCATGTTGATACTTCCGAAATCCTTTCTAGCAGAATTAAAAAAGATCCCTAGTTCTTTAATGGAGAAAAGAAGAAAAGATACAATCTTGGCCGTAGAGCCCGAAATTTGCTTACCATGGCCTTACCGAATAATATATTCAACCATGTTCATAGCAAGAATACCGCAAAAGCAATTTTGGATAAATTGGAAGCTCAAATGCAAGGCGGTGAGAAATTCATGTAGAACAAATTAAACCAATGTATTAGGGCATATGAAGGATTTCATGCAAAGGATACTGAAACTTTGACCGAATCTTACAATAAATTCAATAATATCTTGAATGATCTGAGAAGGAATGGGGTTCAGAAGACTACTTCTGAGATAAACGACAAGTTTCTGAAGATCTTAAGACTAGAATGGGACACAATTTCTATGAATTTTAAGATGAATAAGAATCCGTGTGAAGTGAATATTCACGACATTTGTAGGAACCCGCATTCTCTTTGTGTTGGATATTTGTGTAGAAAATGGGCAGAAGCAATAGACAAATAATCACTGAATAGACTATAAACAGTAAACTATAATAGAGAATATATCACCGGATATAGACGCCATTGTGGTCATATGTATTTATTAGAATTCTAGAGATTACAGCGTAAAAACACTAAAACACACGTAGTGTGCGTATAAAACTCTCTCTAGAATTCTTTCTCTAAGTTGTTGCAAATATATAAAACGTATGTGAAAGGATACATGAGGTAACAAACAGATATCTTATGAATAGCTTAAATTAGGAAAATTAGTACACTATCCAATGTAGAAGTTCCACGTGTAAAGGTTGTTGATCCAAACCCTCAATGATTTGATAATGACTCTGAGAAACACTTAGTGAAAATTGTAAGTAGACAATATGTATTAGAGTTTCACTATAGCTGATAAGTACTATGTCTGTTTCAGTACCGCTGAGGAACTCTCGTTCTTTAATTTATACTTTCAGCGAGCACTGTTCATCAGTGAGCCCCGAGTCTGTTCAGCCTCACTGATGATCGCTGATAAAATATGTTGTTTACTTATGATCCCTGAAGACAAGTTTCACGTCAACCATGTTCTATGCTGAAGTCGAAGATCAAGCCAAAGAACCAGTGACAAGTCTACTAATGAACTCATGCGGATATCAGCGAAGCCAAGACCTATCCACTCAACGTGAAGATTCAAGTAGAAGACTTCAGCGAACGCTGAACTTTATCATTCGCTGATAAAGAATCATTCAGCGATCGCTGATCATGAAGCCTCCTCTACAAGTAACTTTTGTCTTACCTCCCTTGCATGCCTCCGTATGATAATGTCAGAACGGACATCCCTTTTGTCCAGAATCGTACAACCAACTCTGATTCTACACTGTTCATCATGCGGCTACTAGGTTGTCTACCAAGATCAAAACATTCAACCAACCAGAAGCTGCCACGTGTAAAGTTATGTTGACATGCATTAAATGCATGCAGTATATAAAGGAAACCCTACTTCAGAAATGAAGTGCTCGGCCATTTCCTTCTCCTGGCTAATCTGTGTGTTAGAATATTATTCGTAGTATTCTTATTTTCTCTCTATCTTAATTCTGGTGCAAGAAATCTTAGTGATTCTCATATCTTGTTTAGATTAGGTTTATTCCTTAATCTTGTTCCGCAACAAGTTGTAAATTGTTTGATACCTATCAATAAACAATTTAGAAAAGTAAAAATCGTGTGTTTGTATTCAACCCCCCCCCCCCCCCCTTCTACAAACTTGTATAACCCCTTTGGGACCAACAAGTGGTATCAGAGCAGATTGTTTAATCTCATAAACAAGATCTTGCTTATACTCTAATCTCTTCTCTTCCTTGCTATTTTCTAAAATGGTAACAACACAAACACAAACTATATTGATAATGGTTCTCTTGCTAAACCCCCTAGATTTTCCAGAGATAACTTTAATCTATGGAAAAATAGGATGGTGCTATTCTTGGAAGGTGTAGATCCTACTATGCCTTACTACATCGAGAATGGTCCATATGTTCCTGTGATGATTGACCTTGCTGTTCCAGCCACTACTACTTGAGCTGCAATCCCTGAAAGAGAAATTCCCAGGACACCTAACACATGGACTGATGAAGACAAGAAGAAGGTGGCCATCGACACTAAGGCCAGATCCATCCTCTCTATGGCTCTTCCTGACGAAGTCTACCATTCCGTCATGAACTTGAAAACCTCCAAAGCCATGTGGGACACAATCTGTGTTCAATATGAAGGTACATCTGAAGTCCAGGACTCAAGAAAAATTAACCTGGTAAGACAGTACGAAAGCTTCATTTGTGGTAAGAATGAATCTCTCTCTGAAGTTCACCAGCGGTTTAACTGTTTAATCATTGACTTGAAAACCGTTGGTAAGGAATATTCTAACTTTGAGATCCTGAAAAAGTTTCTAGAATGTCTTCCTGAAAGCTGGGACAGTTATTCAATGTGTCTCAAGCTCTCAAAGGATCTAAAATCTATGACCCTTTCTACCTTATATGGCACTATGCTCAATCATGAGCAGTCGTGTCATCTTAAGAAGAATCTCGAAAAAGATTCGAAAAGCACACCTGTTGCTTACTCTCTTCAGAGTTGGTGCCTACTCAGCGATCCACTGTTACTATCACTGAGTTGGAATCTAACTCTGATGACTCATCTGAAGCTGATCCTTCATAAATGGATGAGTCTCTAGCCCTCCTGACTAATTCTTTCAGGAGATTCACCAGAAAGAGTAACTTCAGAAGAAACAAACCTCTCGCACTCACTGATAAGCCAAAATCGTCAACCTCTGTTGATAAGGCTACTGCTACCTGCTTTAACTGTGAAAAAGTAGGACACTTTGCTAGTGAATGTAGGTCTAAGAAAGTCTTCAAACCCTCATCTTCTTCCTACAAAAAATCCTCTAACCCCAGGGCTAGAGATGACAAGTACAAGAAGCTGAAAGAAAAGTATACGAAGCTAAAAAGTTTTAAGAAGAAAGGCAAAGCCATGATCGCTGAAGATCATGACTGGGCTCTTTCTGATGAAGAATCATCTGACTCTGAAGATGATGATAAGGCCAATCTCTGCCTCATGGCCAAAATAGAAGAAGAGGAAGAACAAACTGAAATTCCCTCTACTTCTGCATCTACCTCTCAGGTATCAAACTCTCTCACTGATACTCAAACTTCAGCCCTTAGTGATATCGAAAGACGTCGGACCGTCGATCTTTTGACTGTTGATTTATATGATGCCATGAATGGCAAGATCAAAGCTGAAAAACTAAATATTGATTGTTGGTTCCCGTTTTGTTTAGACAAGATTAACAGATCTATTAGTTCGAGTTTATGTTTGATGCGGAAGCGTATTTAAAGAACTAACAGATATGTTTGATAGATTTAGAACACACAATATAAAGAAACAGTATTTTAAGAACAAAATGATATCTTGAAGATTACTGTCGTTCGATATATAATAAGAACACCAAGAACAGATTAAGAATTGTTTGGTGTGTGTGAGAGAGTGTAATGCTTAACAGGTTTGACGATATAAAGCATAAGCATGAAACTCAGATTCTTCGTTTTTTCTTAAGATTGTTAAGGAAGATCTCAACAAGAGACTTCCTTTTATACTACTCTAGGGGACCATAAAGCATGAACTACTGTTGATCGGACGACATGAATAGTTGTACGTGTTGTATTGTATTTAATGCCGCAGACGTCTATATTGTACTAAGCCCTATTGAGTCCATTCAGAGCTTGACGCGTGTTGAGGTTTGACAGGGCACGCTACCATGCAAGTTGATTAACGGATCCAGTAACAGTAGCAAGATATAAATATCTTCCAAGTCTTTATCGTAAACCGCAGAGGCTCTGTAAAGGGTTACAGAGGTTCTGAGGTCTGGTCTTCTGAAGAGCAGTCTTCACCGGGTTCCGAGTCTTTGGTCTTCTTTATGCGTAAGACAGAGGTTCTGTAGGACACCTCTGTAGCTTCTGTAGCTTCTTGACCTTGATCTTTCGGAAGTGACAGAGCCTCTTAAGAGGCTTTCTTCACTTAGCCTATTTTTCACTACTTCTAAATACTTCTACGATTAGGAAGATTGAAGCTAACAATCTCCCCCTAAGTAGTGAAAAATAAAAATTTGACATTGAAGTACTTTAGGCTAAGTTAGATAAGACAGAGGTTAAACAATACCTCGAAAGTTCTTTCATTCAGAAATATGCCAGAGGCATTTTACATTTGAGTATTATGAAAGATAAACTGAAAATGGTTTGCAGAGATTTTGTTTGGGAATCAGATGTTGGCGTCTTTGAAATCGTTGTAGCTTCTGTTGTCTCTTCCGACTTCTCTGATCTCGTTGTACAAACTGACACAGAGTTCTCTTAAGCGGATTGTAGCATCAATCTCTCTGATGAAAGCATCTGCAGCGTCTCTATCTATTTGCTCGGTATCTCTGTATTTTACAAGGTTTGCTCTGAACATGTTCAGAGTACTGGTTGCGTACTTCTGACAGTCCATGGCCACAGAAAATTTAACTTCGCCTTGTGGGTTTTGAAATACTAACCCGAACCTTGGTTCTGTAATGATTGAGTTGGGCACAGCGTCAGGTGGGCAGCGATCCTCTGGTGGTCGAAGGTTCAGATGTTTGAGACCAAGATCCTTTCCTAGCTGAAAGTCTGTTAAACTGTAGATCAGAAGCCTTTCCCTCATTGCTTTTCTCAACACTTCATAGGCTCTGGTGTTTGGCTCTGTGTTGTAGTTGTCCTTCGTCCATTGCAGAAGGTCAGGTAGATCATAGGGATTCAGATTCCTTAGGTCAGCATCAGCGAAGGTGGTTTCTGAATTGTTTACCCTTCTGACTCTGTAAAGATTGTACCTGACCCTTGGATAGGTTCTTGTAAAGGAGTACCTACAGAAGATTACCTTTTTGATTTTGTGGATTGAGAAGACGTCTGCTCTGGTTCTTGGCTTTGTTCTGGTGAATATGTTCTCAAATTCTTCTCTGATCTCTGGATTTGAGACATGATCTGTTGGATGATTGGTCTGAAAGGGTTGTTTGTAGAGGTATTTGTATACCACTTCTTCCATTTCTTCGTATGTTGGACCAGGTGGTGGTACTTGTCTTCTGAGACTCTCCATCTGTCGAACAACTTCTGCAGCTCTACCTGTTAGTGGAATGTCTGACAGAGGCTTCAATCCATATGCCCAGTCCTCTTCTTCAGGCTTTGGAGTTTGGAAGGCATCAAAGGCGCTCTTCATCAATTTCTCTGTAGGCTTGGGCAATGATTTTTTTTTCTTGGGCTCTTCTGTCAGTTTCGCCTTTCCCTTGTCTTTGGCCTTTGGAGGTTCAGAACCTGTTGCCTCTGTAGGTTTGGGTGTTGGAGCTTCTGTTGGAATGATGGGTGTTGCCTCTGTAGGTTTTGACACTTGTGTTTGAGAGGACTTTTGTGGCGTTGGTTCTGTTGGCTTGATTGGCTCTGTAACCTCTGTTGGAGGTTCTTTGGTGACTTCTTCTGTGAGCTCGGTTTCTGTGGGTTGAGGAATGTCGAATCTTCTTGCCATTCGGAAAGATGATGTAAACCTCTGTCTTTCTTCTGCTCTTTGCGCCATTCGTTCAGTCATTGTGTTGTGCATATTTCTTAGAACAGAAGAAGCAGAGGTCTTTGCTCTTTTTGGTTTGTGGGCAATAGACTTTCTTCTTGGGATGGTTTGGGGTTCTTCTGTTGGTTTTGTAGTTGGGGAGGGAAGATCTTCTTCTGAAGAGGATGACAGATGTTGAGCATTTACTCCAAACATTGTAGGGAATTCCACAGAGGTGGGTGTTTCCTCTGTGGTCTTTTGAGCTTCTGTTCCTCCGGGTTGTTGGTTTGTTGAAGGACTTTCTTCCAAGATGATTACCACAGGGGTGGTTGTTGCCTCTGTGGTCTTTTGAGCAGTTTCTGGTACATGGGTTTCTTCAGCAGTTGATTCTACAGAGATGGGTGTTGTCTCTGTGGTCTGTTGAGTTTGTTGTTGTTGGGTTTGTTTTGGAGGGGCTTGGTTGATGGGTTCTGCGGCTATTGGTGGAGCTGGAATTCCTCTGCTCGTAGCTTTCTCCCTTGTATTCTCCCCCTCAGGAAGATCTGATGGACCAGGGTGGTCATCATCAGAATCATCTTGACCCTTATCAGAAGTACCCTCTGCTCTGCAAGAAGCTTTGGGTTTCTTTGGTAGTTCTGCTCCTGCGGCCATCAACTTTGTGCATACATCATCACAGAGGCCGAATAGAGTTGCAAGCTCTGCTTCTGTGTTGAAGCGCATTCTGCCGACACTTGCTCTGGACTCTTTAACGTAGTTGGCATTTGCAGTAGTGAAGGAGACGATGACTTCTGTGACCTAGTTTATCACATTCTGCCCGAGCTCTGTTAACTGTGCTCTGGTCATGTAGTCTTTAGGCTGCATCAGCACAGTGTTGCGCATTGCTTCTTCTTGTACGTGTTTCAGGGCCTTCTGTAGATCTGCAGGTGTAATGCCCTTTGGTTTGTTGGATTGCTTGTTCAGTTGTTCAAGGAAATGTTTGACTGATTCCTTGAACGCAGAAGTTGCGGCTATCCCGAATTCTTTGGCGGCAGAAGTGGTAGTTGTTTCAGAAGAAGACTTCATCTGGATAATGGCGGATTTCACCTCTGTGGACAGATTGTCCATTTTGGTGTTCAGATTTAGTAAGGCCGTCGATGTTGTCTCTGCAAAAGATTTGAAAGAGCTTTGCAACTCTTTCATGGTTTGGTTCACAGAGGTGACAAGGGTTTGGAACTCATCCCTTGATACTTGTGTTCCTGTGGTAACCTCTGGAGGAACACATTCGTTTCCAGAGTGAGTCCCTGCTCCTGGGACACCTTCGTTCACCCTTGTTTGTACGTTGGGGGTGGAAGGATTTCCATCTGATCTTCGAGAAGAAATTTGAGTTTCAATCTCTACAGAAGTTCTGCGAAGAACAGTGTCCAAATCCACTCCAGAGGTGGGTATTGGAATGTTCTTCTTTTGACTTGGAGACTTGTCTAGAGTCTCTTCGTCTTTGTGCTCACTACTTCTCTCTGAAAGAAGTTTTGGCCCTAAATTGTGCGTGGCAGAGGAAACGAATTCCTCTGTAGGGTGTTCTAGTGTGATCTGGGGCGATGGATCATGAACTATAGGTGAGTCTCTCTGAGGAGACTCCCTAGGAATGGATTCCCCGGTTTCTGTGGGCGCAGAGGTTGAAAGAATAACCTCTTGCTGGATGCGTTGGGTTTGGATCGAGCTGTGCTGCTCTTGTTCAATAACACCTTCTGCAGCTAGACCTACAGTGTTAGAAGTGTGGGTTGCACTGGGAGGGGTTTGAGGATGTGTGCCTTCTACTTCTACGGCATCTTTTTCTATATCTTTTTCTTTTCCTCCCATTCTATCTAAAGCCTCTTTAACCTCATCTCTATTCCACTCAGCTTCTGCTTGTAGCCTAATCCTTTCCCTAGTGGCATCATCTGACATATCGATTTCTTCTATACCTTCTTCTGAAGCTGGGCTTGGACTCCTTTTGTGGACGTTCAATCCCTGTTGGATGAAGGGGTTCTGTAGAATGTTTGGAGTTTCAGCCGGTTGATCTCTGGGGGTTTGGTCATCATCTTGCAGATTTGTGTCAACGCCAGAGATAGAGAAGTCTTGTTCTTCTGTGGTGTGGTGGTCAAGTGGTGGTGCATTCCACCCAGCTGTATTTAGGGTGTTAGCAATGTCAGGGTGTTGAAGGAAATCGTTTAAGCTACCTTGATGAGCGAATCGATCTGGGGATTGATAAGGTGATTGATATCCCTCTTCTGTAACTTCTTTTTCTGCAGTCTCTTCCTCTGCAGTTTCTTCGACCCGGGTCTCTGCGACCTCTTCTTCAACAACTTCTTCAGCTGCCTCTTTTGCGATGGTAACCATTTGATCAAGTGGTTTCCCATGCTTCTTTTTGGTCTTCCTCCTCTTGGGTTTTGGTGCCCCTTCTTCTGTGGGTTTTGATTTCCTTTTCTTCTTTTGTTTTGGAGAAGAGGGAGGAGCAGAGGAGCCAACTTCTGTGGCATGAGGAGGTGAAGGTTGAGTTTCTGTAATGCTTGTAGAGGTGCCTTCTGCAGTTTTCCTCTTCTTTGTTTTTGGGGTAGAGGCAGAGGCTTTAGAAGAAGACTTCTTTCCCATGAGCTCGGCTCGTTTGGCTATAAAACTAAGTTGGATTGCCATGTGTTTTGCCAGTTTCTGCTCCTTCGCTTCTGTAGAGAGGGGTTCTGCAACTATTGTTCCTAGGGGGACACCTAAACGCGGGGGTGTCACAAGGCTCGGTTTTGGAGTCCTATGATCGCGTATATATACTCTAACTTAAGGGTTTTGTTCTTGGCATAGCTCAGAAGCTTCTTTGACAGAGGTCTGCAGTGGGTGTAGCCATCTATATGATCGGTGGGGATGTTTTTGTTCATTGGGAACTGTTTGGGAGTTGGCCCTTCCATTGGCCAGTTCTGCATCATCAACAGAGGTTCGAACAGGACACCCAACATCCTTTGGAATTGCAGAGGCGGTAGATACTTAGGATCGTTCTCTCTTGCCTTTTTGGTGTTGTTCTTTCTGTCGATCGTATTGATGATCTCCTTCAACATGATGGTCGTGTAATCGAGTGGGAGATCGTAGTAGACCCCGTACATCATGGTTAAGATCTGGTGCGAGCTCTGGTCGATGCTGCCTATCTTCCCTGTAAGGCATCTGTTGAGGATCGAAAACAAGGTGTTCCACAGAGGTGGTAGTCTGCCTCTGCGGAAGTCATTTCTCTTCCTTAGGTGGGTGTTGTACCCAAGCATTTCTACAAAACGATAGAGCTCGTCGTCTGTTGGTTGTTCTGCATATGTTTTCAGTCCAAGAAGACCCCTTGTTGGTAGATTGAACCCAAGAGAAAACATTGTTCTATTGAACTTGAGTTCCAAATGGTCAGATTTGTCTGGCTTTGAGATGTACCCTTTGATAAGAGAATCATCTTTATCATATCGGCAACTTTGCCAAAATTGGTTCAAATACCTAACAGGTATTTTCTTTGGGGTTCTTGAGAGTAAAGGAAAGAGAATATGGTTTTCCATGATGTTTAGAAGAAGGGCATGGGCTTCGCCGAAAGCAGTGAGTGAGGGGACCAAATAGCAGTTATTGGATTTGATGGGTAGTATCTTTTCAAAGTGCTCCTTTGCGATAAAGTTTTGGAGATGGGTGGTTGGAGCAAAGTCTGCTGAGTCGCCGGAATCTTCTTGTTCGGCATTTTTGGCGAGGTGGGGGTTTTCTGAATGTTCAGAATGAGCAGGGGAGTGTTCCGGTGAGTTCGCCGGAGAGTGTGCAGGGGAGGTAGCTTGAGAAGATGAAGCCATTGGTAATGAGAATAAGATACTTGCATGTTTTTGCAGGGTTTCGCCGGAGAAGAATGAGGGTTCGTAAAGATTTTATGAGAGGGTAAGCTTGGGTTTTATAGGTGGGTAAAACGGTAGAATTCGAAAGGGTAAAAATATTTGGCAATGGATAAATATTTGGAATCCGTACTTGAGTTAGAACGGTGGGTTCAACTTTCCACAAAAAAAATGTGCCATGTACGCCCAATGAAAATGAGACACGTAGGCCATGTCAGAGGATGACAGGACGTCGTGCGCGACCCATTAATGCTAGGCGCGTGGGGTTGTTCTTAGCCACATGATTTTCACTCTCAGTAAAAGTAACCGTTACTGTTTACAGACATGCCCAAATACCAAATTCACAGAAGCTCTGTGGTTTACAGAAGATCTGTGATTTTGAAAATCTTGGATTTTCACCCTTTTCTCATATATCTCATTGTTATCATGACTCTGTAGGTTCTATTTTGACCAAAACATTTGTAAAAGCATTGGAGAGGATTAATAGGATTTTAGTGAAGAAATTTCGTTCACAGAGGTTTTGAGGCTCTGTAGGAACTTGCAGAAGCTCTGTCAGGGCCAGCAGAAGCTCTATGAGTGAAAATTTCTCATACCTAAAAATCTATTAACAATTTTGATCATCCATAATTTGATTTGCATTAAGAAATGTTTTTCGGACATATTTGAAAGTTGGTGTCCGAGAAAACTGTTTTGGAAAAAGTTTTGTGCGAGAAGGTCATGGTTTGTGTATTTGTGCGTATTCGGTTTCCGAGTTAAATTTGCGATTACAGAGCAGTGTTCTGGCAGAACTTCTGTTGAGCTCAGCAGAAGCTCTATGACCTCAAATTTCTCATAACTCAAAAAATATTAAAAGTTTTAATAATTTTATTTTTGAAATGTTATTTCTAGTATTTTTAGGACGTATATGACATTTTTTGTCCCAGAAAACTGTTTTCAAAAACCTTTTGTACGAGACATACCTTTTGGTTCTTCTTTTCTCGGCAGTGATGTCCGACTTCTGACGATATCGACACTCTTCTTTGGCTCCCCCTTGAAAGATTAACCTCTGTAGATTATTTCAAGGTTTCTTTTGCTCCCCCTTGATCTAACCATCTCTGTAGATCAAGTAATTTCCTTCTACTCCCCCTTGACCTATGCTTGGATCAAAATAGGATAAGTTTTGCATAGTACATAGGTCATGTTTACCAGAGGTTCTGTAGGGGTCGTCAGAGGTTCTGAGCAGACCCACAGAAGCTCTGTGATTTCAAAAACTTTTTAAGATTGAGAATTTACATACAGAAAGAAATCAATCAAAGCAATAAATAAAGCAATATATTTATACACATATTTACAGAAGATAAGCTATACTTACAGAGGATTTTCACGTCATATTGATCATTCCTAACTTACCCACCAAGAAATTGAATCTTTTCTCGTCTAAAGCTTTGGTGAATAAGTCCGCGAGTTGGTATTCTGTGGGCATGAAATGCATCTCGATTGTACCGTATTCAACATGATGTTTCAAGAAGTGGTACCTTATATCGATATGCTTGGTTTTTTATTGTTGCACAGGATTGGCAGAGATGGCAATGGCACTTTTGGAATCACAGAAGATGGGTATCTTGAGTAGGATGTGGCCGTAGTCTTTTAGCTGAGTCTTCATCCACAGAACCTGAGAACAACAGCTAGCAGCAGCAACGTATTCAGCTTCTGTCGTAGATGTTGACACACAGTTCTGCTTCTTGGAGGTCCAACTGACTAGCTTACCACCTAGGAATTGACAACTCCCAGAGGTACTCTTTATGTCGAGCATGCATCCTCCATAGTCTGAATCTGTATAAGCTTTAAGACAAAAGCCAGAGTTCTGTGGATACCATAGACCAAGATTTTTGGTCCCCTTTAGGTATCTAAAGATTCTCTTAACAACATCATAATGTGATTTCTTAGGATTAGCTTGATAACGTGCACAAAGACATGTGGCATGCATAATGTCAGGTCTGCTAGCAGTTAAGTATAACAGAGATCCAATCATACCTCTGTAGAGAGTGCATTCTACAGAGATGCCATCTGGATCTAAGAATAACTTATTTCCAGTGGCCATTGGAGTTTTCATGGCAGAGGTACCAGAGAGGCTATACTTGGAAAGAATGTCATAGACATATTTGGCCTGATTTAAGGTAGTATCTGTTGTACCTCTGTCGTAGCCATTGACTAGAAGAAAGGTAGAAAGTCATTCGTACCATGCTCTTGGAGCCTGTTTCAGTCCGTACAGAGCCTTTTCAAGGTAGTACACATGCCTTGGGAACTTTGAGCTTTCAAACCCTGGTGGCTGATTTACGTAAACCTCTTCTTGGATTTCACCGTTGAGAAAAGCTGATTTCACGTCCATCTGATAGACTTTGAAACCTCTGTGGGCTGCAAAGGCTAAGAATATTCTTATTGCTTCGAGCCGTGCGACAGGGGCAAAAGTCTCATCGTAGTCTATGCCTTCTTCTAGTCTATATCCCTTGGCCACTAATCGTGCTTTGTTTCTGATGACCACTCCATCTTCATCCTTCTTATTTCTGTAGACCCACTTAGTCCCAATGGCCTGTTTCCCCCGTGGCAGAGGTACTAGAGTCCAGACTTTGTTGCGCTCAAACTGCAGAAGCTCATCTTGCATGGCGTCTACCCAGTTTGGGTCGTCAAGGGCTTCAGAAATCTTCTTTGGCTCTATCACACTAATAAAGTTCGTAAAGAAACAAAAATTAGCAGTGGCAGACCTTGTTTTTACCGTGTCAGAGGGTTCACCAATTATTTGGCTTGGAGGATGGCTTTTTGTCCACTGAGTTGTGCGTGGATGATGGTCACCAATGTCATCGAATTGTTCTTCAGAGGCTTCTTGTTGTTGTTGTTCTTCTTCTTCTGGTGTGGCCTCTATCGTAGTGCGTGCCTTTGTAGTTGATCCTACAGTTTGTGGAATGATTTGTATGAGTGGTGGTGGAGTTTGTTCCTCTGAAGGCGTATAGACTTGGTCCTCTATATCCTCTGTTATTGGTTCCTCTGTGGATTGTGGAGTTTGTTCTTCAGCAGCTTCTGTGGTCGTTTTCCTTTGTGTTTCATCTTCTGTAGTCTCTTCCTCAGCATTTGCATCTGTAGCATTTACAGAAGAAGATGAAGCATTATTTGGACCAGTTAGAGTCATACCTGTAGGATTTTGACCGACAGAAGATTGTTCTGCAGAAGCTCTGATTGTTCCAACAGAGGGATCAATGTCGTCGTGGAACATCTCTAAAATTAGAAGATTTAAGTCTTCTTTTGTTTGTGAGATGCCAGAGGATTCCCCTTTAAGTCCGAGTTCTGAACTGATTTGCTCAGAAGTCTTTTGGAATGAATCATCAAAAGAAACATTGATGCTTTCTACGATCTTGCGAGACTTTGTAAGGTATACTTTGTAGGCTTTGGAAGTGGCAGAGTATCCAATGAATTTTCCTTCGTCGGCTTTTACCTCAAACTTTCCTCTGGAATCTCTGTCGTTTAAAACAAAGCATTTACATCCAAACACATGGAAAAACTTGATGTTTGGCCGCCTTTTGTTGATCAGTTCGTAAGGAGTCTTGATGTGTCTTTTCACAATGGTTGAACGATTCTGTGTATAACAAGCGGTAGAAATCGCTTCTGCCCAAAAGTTCATCGGTAATCCGCATGCTGATAGCATAGTTCTTGCGGCCTCCACGGGCGTTCGATTCTTTCTTTCGACTACGCCGTTCTGCTGTGGAGTGCGTGCGGCAGAGAAGTTCTGTGATATTCCTTCTGTAGAAAGATAGGCTTCAATGACAGAGTTTTTAAATTCTGTACCATTGTCACTTCTTAACTTCTGTATTCTGCATTCATAAAGAACTTGGATTCTTTTCATTAGATTAATCAAGATGATTGGAACATCTGATTTTTTTCGGCCAAATTCAACCCATGTGAATCGCGAATACTCATCAATTAAGACAAGTATGTATTTCTTGCCACCTAGGCTCTGTATGGCAATGGGACCGCAGAGGTCGACATGAAGCATGTACAGAGGCCTAGTGCAAGACACATCTGTTTTGCCTCTGTGGGAAGCTCTTCTGAGTTTTCCCATTTCACAGGCAGAACACAAATGATCCTTATTAAATTTAACATTAGGCAAACCTTTAACTAGATCAAGTTTGACCAGTTTATCCAAGGTGTGAAAGTTCAAGTGACAGAACCTGTTATGCCATAACCAGGCTTCCTCACTTTTGCAGGCTACAAGGCAAACTTTGTCCTTGTTCTTGGAACTGAAATTCAACAGATATAGATCACCTCTTCTTTCGGCTCGCAGAAGTTCCATTCCTGTGTCTTCACTTTTCAGAGAGCAGAAAGTTCTTTTGAATAACACATCGAATACTGTATCACAAAGTTGGCTTACACTGAGTAGGTTGTGTTTAAGGCCATCCACATATGCAACTTTGTATACATAAACGTTTTCCTTCTTTATGACTCTATAGCCTTTGATGTGTCCCTTTTTGTCGTCTCCAAAAGTTACAGATCCACCATCGAGTGTTTCTTTGTATGTGGATAGTAAACTTCTGTCGCCAGTCATGTGCCTTGAGCATCCGGAGTCTAGATACCAGATTGGCACATACCGCTTCTGCAAGACAATCACAGAGACTTAGGTACCCATATCCACATGGGTCCAATATTGTTAGAATTTTTCAAGTTTGCCTTAGCATTCTTGAAATACATTTTATCTTTTGTAGAAGAATCAGATTGTTTCTTTGTAGGTTTTGACTTTTGAATTTGAGTAGAGAGTAAATAATCTTGACTTGAGAAGTGATTATTTAGTTTGAACATAAGATCAAAGCAATGACAATATTTAATATGAGACGTGATTTGCTTGAACTTTTCATTGAATTCATTGAACTGAGCCACATAGGCATTACATTCTTTCTTAACACTAGATTTCCTATTACAAGAAGATCTATGAATACTATAATGTTGTTTGAAAAAGCTTTGTTTAGTTCCTGCCTTCTGTGAGTCTCTTCTGTGGTGAACATATTTCTTCACTGTCACAGAGGAAAAAGATTTGTTAACTTTAGGCCATTTTCCCTTTTGTTGCCAAGTGGGATTTTCGTTAATTTTCCTTAAAGGTTTTGAAAATTTTGAACTTTTAGGATCTACAGAGGTCTTCTTTTTAAGATTTAACATATCAAGCTCAGCAGAGGTTTTGACTTGTAAATACAAGTTTAGAAAATCTGGGCATATAGGTATCTCTGTGATTTTCTCTTTTGGAGAAATAGTTCTGTTAAGAACTTCAGAGGAGAATTTAACATCCTCTGTGTCATAGTGAACTATCACTGATGTAACATCTGTCTCTGAGTCGTCAGAAGATGAATCGTCCTCATATACAGAGGTTGAGTCATCTCTTTCGACAGAGGCTGGATTTTCCGAACATGTATCGTACGAGCTTTCTTCCTCTGTAGAATAACTTTCATAGATGGCAGAGGTTTCTGATAAGATCTCTTCAACGAGAATTTTATCTACAGAAGATGTGCAGAAGTTTTCTAAAACGTTTGTTTTCCATACTTCCAAATTTTCCTTTTCAATTGTTTCTTTAAGTTTTTCTTCTGAAAATGTGGGTTTAAACTCAGGAGCTTCTGCCGATAATTCTTTTCGACATTTATCATACAGACAAAAGCAACATGCGTTTGAGTCTCTGGTTTACCAAACTTAAAGATACCAATCTGATCTTGTGTTTTCAGATATTTCTTTGGTTTGATTCCTCTATTGATAGAGGTTGAAGATGATGAATCTGTGTTTTCAAACCACACATTGATCATCTTTGTATGTTTCCTTAAGTGAGGTTCCATAGAGATTTTAGCCCTTTTACTTACAGAGAGTAAGTTTTGAAAATCTGGTTTGTTCGTTTTTCCTAACACAAACAGAGAAGACAGAGGTTTAATTCTTTTGCCTTCAACACCTAGGGTAATATCATCGTACCCTATACCCAGTCTTCCTATTTGTGAGTTTACTTTCTCATACACCTTCTGTGCATCTTTATAGTTTTTAAGTAAAACATCTCTTCTGAGTAGATCTTGCCAAAGTGTCTCTCTCTCTCTTTGAAAGTATTCTTTGAGAGCTCTTATGTCTGTTGTTTCACTTCTAGAAACTGAAAGTTCTTTTGTTTTGACTTTTAGAGCAGAGGTTAATTCAGAAATTTGCCTTTTTAAAGGATCTAGATTTTTGTTCCAATTCTTTTCTACTCTTTCCTTTTCTTCAAAAATTTTGGCTTTTTCTTGAGTGAGAAGCCTTACTTCTCTCTCATTAAAGGTGAGTCTTTTCTGAATGCTTTCATTTATCTCTTTTAGTTCAATCAGTTCAATGTTAAGTTTAAGAAAATTATCATCTACAGAAGTAGTACAAGAGGTAGAGTTTGAAGTGGATACCTCAGTGTCAGTGTCGGAGTCGACTTCTGCCATGCCACAGAATAGGGCATTGGTGGTGTATTCATCGTCAGAGGTAGAGTCTGACTCGAAGTCCTCCTTGTTCGCCTCAGAATGCCCTTTGTTCGCCATTAGGGATTTTTGCGCATAATACTCATCCTTCTTTTTGTAAAAAGCTGAGTCCTTCTGTGGGCGATTTGGTCTACTTCTGCATTCATTTGCGAAATGGCTTGGCTTCCCGCAGTTGAAACAACCTTGGGAAGTGTTTCCAGCACGATCGTCGGACTTCTGTCGGTCTCTGTTAGCTTCAATCTTCCTAATCATAGAAGTATTTAGAAGTAGTGAAAAATAGGCTAAGTGAAGAAAGCCTCTTACAGAGGCTCTGCCGACATTACCGAGAAATCAAGGTCAAGAAGCTACAGAAGCAGCAGAGGCTTCCTACAGAACCTCTGTTGTACTTAAAGAAGACCCAAGACTCGGAAACAAAGGTGGACTGCTCCACAGAGGACCAGACCACAGAACCTCTGTAACTCATTACAGAGCCTCTGTGGTCCTCACTGAAAGACTTGAAGATATTTATAATATCTTGCTACTGTTACAGGACCCGTTCATCAACTTGCATGGTAGCATGCCCTGTCCAACGTCGACGTGTCAAACTCTGATTGGACTCAGTAGGGCTTAGTACATATTAGACGTCTGCTGCATTAAATGCAATACAGCACGTCTGACTATTCATGCCATCCCTCCAACTGTTCACGACATCCGTTCTACTATTCATCAGTACCGTTCTGAATAGTAACCTACTTTATGGTCCCCTTTAGATTAGTATATAAGGAAGACTCATGTTGAGTTCTTCCTTATCACTGATAATCACTCATAAAAAGAACATCAAAAAGAACACAAAAAGCTTATTCACCTTAAAAGTCATATCTGTTTTAAAGCTTTACTTACTCTTTGTTCTTAATCTGTTCTTGATATATATATATTCAGTAAACCTTGAAGTAATTATATTCTGTTCACTGTTTATTTATATTCCGTTCTAAATCTATCAAACATATCTGTTAGTTCTTCAAATACGCTTCCGCATCAAACCTTAAACTTGAACTAATAGATATGATAATCTTGTTTAAGCAAAACGGGAACCAACAGTCTCCACCTTTCTCCGTTCGGCATTCGTTTGCGTAATGACCAGGCTTGCCACACTTGTAGCATTCTTGTTGTGTGTGGCTCACCTTGTCATCTGACCTCTGTCGGTCATTACCTCTGTAGTTTCTGTCGCTTGACCTCTGTCGGTCATTTCTATCATCTGACCTCTGTCGGTCACTCGATTCTTCTCTTCTTCCATCATCTCTTCTATCACCTCGGTTGTCTCTGCCATATCGATCAATTCCTGAACCCCTCTGGTTTCCTCTGAACTCTCTTGTCAACAGAGCTAAGGATTTAGCTAATGACGCAAGAGTTATCTCTTCTTCTACCAGCTCGTCTTCTTCGCTATCAACCATCACTATCTTCTTCTTCTCCTTCTTCTTCTCCTCTGTTGCTCTCTCATTTCTCGGTCTCTCTGCAGCCTCTGTAGATTTACTAACCAATGCGTATGGTGCAATGGTTAGTGTTTTAGCCTGTGCTATTTGAGGCTCCTGTGTGGCTAGTGTTCCATAGAGATCAGAGAGTGTCCAGGAGTCTAGATCTTGGTTTGTTTGTAAAGACATAGACAACTGGATCCACTCATCATTCAGGCTCTTTAGAAACATGACGTTATTTTCTTCCGAGGTTCTGTGAATGCCAGACTTTCTACATTTGTTTATGAGAGAGTTGAACCTGTCGTACGTCGTTTGCAGAGATTCTGTTGCAGAGGCTCTGAAGGCATGATATTCATTTATGTATTGTGCCCTTCGGTTCTTCTGCGTTTTAGCACCCCCTTCCAACTGTCTTTCTAATTCTTTCCAAAGATCGTGCGCTGTTTCGCATGCATCTAAGGATTGAAAAAGTTCATTGGGGATATCCATGATCAATATTCTTTTTGTTTTCTGTGCAACTTCATCTTCTGCCTTATCTTCATCTGACCATTCTCCTTTTGGCTTAGGTCTTTGACGTTCAGGGATTTCAAGAGATTCAGCAATAGCTGGTACTCGTGGTACTATTATCATGGGAACTTGAGGAGGGTTGTAAAGATATTGTACGAGAGTTTTTTCAGTACCCTCAAAGAAATGGATCATTCTTATCTTCCATTGAGGATTCTCATCTCGAAGGAGAGTAGGAGGCTTGGTTAATGAACCAGCAGTGAAAAAGTTATTCGTATTTGTCATTTTAAGAGTTTCGAAGGTTCTGAAAAGATAATATGACGAGAGAGTATGAGTCTGATGATCTGGAAGGTTTTCTGGGTTTTAACGGTTCCCAGAGTGCACTTTAATGGAGTTTTAACCTGAAAAAATAGTTTCTTTTAAGAATACCACTTTCGAATAAATCGAAAAATGATAGGAAAACAGAAACTTTTCAACGAAATGAAGAACAGGTTAAAACAGAATGATGTCTATCACAAATCTTGTAACAAAGAGGATCACTTGATATTAAAAATCAAGGATGGCTCTGATACCAATTGTTGGTTCCCGTTTTGTTTAGACAAGATTAACAGATCTATTAGTTCGAGTTTATGTTTGATGCGGAAGCGTATTTAAAGAACTAACAGATATGTTTGATAGATTTAGAACACACAATATAAAGAAACAGTATTTTAAGAACAAAATGATATCTTGAAGATTACTGTCGTTCGATATATAATAAGAACACCAAGAACAGATTGAGAACTGTTTGGTGTGTGTGAGAGAGTGTAATGCTTAACAGGTTTGACGATATAAAGCATAAGCATGAAACTCAGATTCTTCGTTTTTTCTTAAGATTGTTAAGGAAGATCTCAACAAGAGACTTCCTTTTATACTACTCTAGGGGACCATAAAGCATGAGCTACTGTTGATCGGACGGCATGAATAGTTGTACGTGTTGTATTGTATTTAATGCCGCAGACGTCTATATTGTACTAAGCCCTATTGAGTCCATTCAGAGCTTGACGCGTGTTGAGGTTTGACAGGGCACGCTACCATGCAAGTTGATTAATGTATCCAGTAACAGTAGCAAGATATAAAATGTCTTCCAAGTCTTTATCGTAAACCACAGAGGCTCTGTAAAGGCTTACATAGGTTCTGAGGTCTGGTCTTCTGAAGAGCAGTCTTCACCGGGTTCCGAGTCTTTGGTCTTCTTTGTGCGTGAGACAGAGGTTCTGTAGGACACCTCTGTAGCTTCTGTAGCTTCTTGACCTTGATCTTTCGGAAGTGGCAGAGCCTCTGTAAGAGGCTTTCTTCACTTAGCCTATTTTTCACTACTTCTAAATACTTCTACGATTAGGAAGATTGAAGCTAACAATATATTGATCTTGATGAACAACTTAAGAATTTTCATTTAGAAATTCAAAAGCTTTCTAAAATAGAAGAAAATCTAAAAGATCAGGTCTGTATAAATCAACTCATCTGTATCGAACGAGAAGATGTTGTCGAGGCACTCAAGGATGAAAAGGCTATTGTTGAAGGATGGTGTAAATCCTCAACAACGATCACTGAGATATTGAAAGCTCAGATTCCCCTGAGTGATAAAAGTGGGCTTGGTTATAAAGCTGATACTCTAGAACCAACCACTGATCGTTCCATGCTTAAGTTTGGAATGTTCGTATCCTCTATCCCTGACACTTATTCATCTCAGTGTTCCTCTTCTAAAACTCCCACTCCTGAGGAAACCTCTACCTCAAGTTCTAAACTGAAAGGTAAATGTAAAGAAAAAGTTTTTAATCAAAAACCTCAGAAGGGTACTTTTGTATCTAAGCTGAATGTTTCTAAAACATCAGTGATTCATCCCTCTACTTCTAAGAACAAGATCCCTGGATTTGTTCAGCGATCTACTCCTAGAATCAGAGTAGATGTAATTGGTAAGAAATCCTATGAAACTTGCTCATTTAAAATTATCGGCTAAGCATGCAAATATAAAATGTTAAAATGTCGACTCTTAAAATTTACCCATTAAAATACTCAAATTACACATTTTCTCCAAAACCAAAAGGTTTACAATTTTCTTTCCAAAATGTTCATCAAGTCAAATTTGACCAAAGTTCAACGACTCACCCATTCGTGTTTCCAAAACGTACCGTATTGTAAACCATGCATGATCCCCATAACACTAAGACATGCTTTGACCAAAAGACTTTCACTTATGCAATGAATTAATAACAGTTTCATTCACGATTCATTTATCAAATTTCCGAGGATCAGTGACTACCAAGTTATGCATACCCTTAGATCAATACCATGCATTTGCGTGAAATGATAATAAAATAATCATTTAATCAAAAGCGTACAAAGCAAATCGTTAAGAAATACACTCAGTATGTTCTTTCATACACTACTCACGCCACGTATAAATCAATCCGTACAATTGAATAAATCGCAACAGAATGTGCTAACACAAATCATTGAAAGAGAAATTACTCAACACCAAAGTTCCAAAACATTCCATTTGGTCGCCTTACGGCTCAAATAGCACTTCTCAACAAAACCCGAATGAGTCAAAATGCCCAATATAATCCAAAATTAACACACTCAATAACTAAAGTATGCACCTTACAAAATTGCACTCACACGACACAAAACGTCGTAAAACAAAACTCTGTAAAACTCCATGGGCTCAATTGCCTCCACCCAACCAGATGATGCCAAACCTTTCGCTTCCAAAAATCAAATTGCATAAAGCAAGATCATGACTAAAATGTCAAAATTCCAAAAATTCTCTCTCTTTGTTGTAACACACTATGAACAACACTTCTCAATAAGTCATGCATTAAATAAAGCTTTTTCAATAAATTCGACATAGATATGATGGAAGATAATTTTCCGTCCAAACCTTAACATATGTGGAGGAGATCCAATGTTAAACTCATAAGCCGTAGTTACTTGCCCAACATCTTAAACATCATGAAAATATGGATGTCACTGTATCCGAAAGTAACGTTGGACAACGACAAAATAAAGCAAGTCCCGACGGAGTTTGCAACTCCCGCAATAAAATAAATTCATGCACGTTTCAAACCATGATTTAAAATCATGTGTGTGTTAAACGGTTTTTTTTCGAGATTTCATAACACACCTCATATGATGATTTGAAATACAAGAAATAATTGAGGCAATTTAGCTTTAAAAATAAATTTCGTGCATAAACTTAGTTGGCACTCAACGTCTCAAACCATACTCCTCCAATCCCTCCGGCTACACTACTGTCATTCGGATACTCAAAAATCTTAAGGCAAGGTTGGGAACTACATCGATTCACTTTACGATTCCTCCTAGAATTAAGGTCGATTCAATAAATCTATGGTTCTAATCCAACCATCAACTTCGACCCGAAACGGTCCACTTAAAACAATTATCATGCTTATTGTCACCCTAAGTGACTATTACTAAACTCGTCAATCTTTTCCGACGACTATCCTCTTAGAAACTTCTTCACTACTGTTGACTAATTTGGGTGATCCTTTATATATATATATATATATATATATATATATATATATATATATATGTCAAAAGCCTATGAAATATTAAATCACTCCCTTTAAAACTGATAAGAAATAAACTTTGACGCAAGTATACATCTTAGTCCATTATCGTCTCAAAACAAGTAATAGTGGTACAAAAGTACCGGATATCGAACCCACGGGGAAGCGTGGAAAAGTTTCTCTTTAAAAGTTCAGTTTGTAAAAGCGAGTTTCAGATGGCGAATTCGAAAACAGTATTTTGGAGGTTTGATTAGCAACTAATGACAGAAATCAGCTATAAAAAGAAGCACAAGGTATAAAGATCTGTTGGGATGATAGTAATAATTAAATATAGCGATGAGACCGCATTCATTGGTTATCTCAAACGTCGACTATTTTATGATACAACGAACCGGGTGTCAATTGGTCAATTGTTGATACACCACAAAATATAACATTGATTTAAATAACCTCGAACAATCATGCAGTTCGCGACACCTTTCAATTTAATTATCAGTCTCGATCCCAACTTCACTTTATACCCCGAACTAGGACGTTTAGCCCATCATTGTTTGGTTTCTAATTATAAAAGATGTGTAAACTTGGAAAGCAAATAATGGAGATGGACAAAGCATGAAAAAGACGTAACTTGTTATGCAAGTAATGACGAGTTTACCTAATGAGAAGTTAACGACAGCTTGGAATTTAAGTGGAAAGTCTTGTTTTAAATGTAAAACTTAAATTAAAAAGACTATTAAGTGAACCACCACCGGTTACGTTTGGAACAAACTCCCAACGTTAAGCTATGGATTTGGTTACTTAAAAAGCCCGGAAAATAACTAACTAAAATGAGATTAACGACGAGAGTTTAAAATGATTAACTAAACAAAGCCTTGAATTGTAACTTCCACTTAGCAATAAGTAACGAACTAAACAGTAAGTTTTAAGGGAAGAGAAAAGCGATGGTAATAAGCAATTAAAACCGTGAGTAGTAAAATGAAGTGAGATTAACGACAAGTTAGCAAACTACAAACGAAAGCAAGTAAACGACATTAAACGTAACGAGATTATAAATGCCATAAGTAACAAGATTAACAAGATTAAGAATAAACTAAACAAAACCGTAAGCAATGGAAATGGTTAGCACCGAGATTAAGAGCTGCAGAAAATAACCGTTAGTAAGCAAGTAAAAATCGAATGTAATGGAAACCGTAAGCAAAGAGATTTAGAAACAAGATTAAATCAACAAAGAGAGATTAGTAGATGATGAAATGAGTAACAAACGAGTGACAACGAGAGAGTCTTCAATACATTAACCGAACCGAACCAATGGTTGAACCAAGAGGTTCGAACCGTGAGCAAGAGCCTCGGTTTATAACCGGCTCTAAGCTCACTTGCTAAGCTAATTAACCAAACTATCTAATGATGTTTACAAACCATAGTATCAAGTATCAAAATGGTGTTCCAGGTGTGTTTTGTTCACTGCATAGCATACACATATATAGTAACAAGTATTCTTGGAGAAGAGGACAACCATGGGTCATACCTATGGATCATGAGATCCATGGGCCGAATGGTGAAAAAGGGCCGGTTTGAAGAAGCCCAAACTTGATCCAAGCCCAAAAGTTATGTAGTATGCATGCTATGTCTTCGGCCCAAGTATTTGTATACGGTCGGCTCAAAAAGTCTTCAAAAGTCGATCCAAAATGCGAGTATCCACAAAACTAAAGCCCAGTCTTCAAAAATTGGAGTTGTCAGTTTCGTTCCAAAGCTGCTACTATCTGCTATCTTCTTGATTTATGACTCCAAAAGACCGTCTTTATGCAACCTGAAAAACACAGAATTTGAAATGAGCGCTTTTGGACGTTTTTCTTGTGTTTTTATCTGTTTTTGGCCAACTTTACACCTAAAGATACTGTTAGGACAATGAAGTTGTCCTTTATAATAGAAAGTTTTGTAAAGCAATAGCTGTGTTAAAGGGCTTATGCTTAATTGTTGTAGCAAGGGATGAAGACTATAAATAGGTCTTTACTTGTAGTTTGAAAGGGGGAGATTGTTAGAGCATTGTTGTATTCAAGATTTACTGTAAAGTCAATGTACTGTATTTGTTGCTAGTGCCTTTATACCTTGTATGTTATGGGTATAAATAGGCATGACTAGTTCTTAGTTAGAAGAGAATCTAGATCTCTTGTAACCTCTTGATCATTTGTCATTTACTTTAGAGTTCAATATATGGATGACAAGTTCTCTCTAGATTCTCTCTCTACATCATTCTTGATTTCTTGCTAGATTTGGGATTTCACATTTGGTATCAGAGCTAAACAGAAGATTCAAGCAGATCAAAGGGCAAATTGAAGATTTTTTACACTGTTCTTGAAGATTTCGGATCCTTCATTCATCACTGTTCATGACGATTTCTTACCCTTCATCATTTACTGTTCATCTAGAATCATCATCTTTTTCATTTTTTGATCTTTTGGATTGATTCTTGACATCATTGCACTCGATTTTCATCCCTGAACATCTTTAATTCAAGGATCTATACCAAAATCTGCACATAATTTGCAGATCTGATCATTTTATATATGTTTTTGTTCGAAAACATTTTCTTACTATTTTGGATCATAATTCGATTAAATTGATCGAATTAGGATTTGTGATTAACTAAGAAAGTGTGTGGAATCAAATTTCGAACAAATCTGTGCAAATTTCATAACAATTGATCAAGAATTGAAAAAGTTATGGCTGATTTAGTGTTTTTTAAGTTCGAAGTGCAGAATTCGGATCATTCTTGGTGAATTCGGATCATTCTTGGTGAATTCGGATCATTCATACACAATTCGGATCATTCAAAGGGAATTTGGAGTGTTCTTGGCATCACAAGTATAGAATTCGACTCAAGAAGCATTCGAATTGAGTTGAATTCGAACCCTTATGGATTCAAATTGAGTTGAATTCGAACCCTTATGGATTCAAATTGAGTTGAATTCGAACCCTTATAGATTCGAATTGAGTTGAATTCGAACCCTGTTAGATTCGAATTGAGAAGTTGAGGATTCATCTGAGTTGGTTTAATTTTTCAAGTAAAGAATTCGAACCAAGTTAAGTCCGAATTGAGTGAATTCGAACCCAGTTAAGTCCGAATTGGGTGAATTCGAATCCTTCTTCATCCGAATTCATTGAATTCGAATCCTTCAGCATCCGAATTCATTCAATTCGAACCCTTCAGCATCCGAATTCATTGAATTCGAACCCTTATTCATTCGAATTCATTGATTTCGAATCCTTATTCATCCGAATTCTTGTGAATTAAAAAAAAAGAGTTTTTTGAGAAAAAATTTTATTCCAAAATTTTTTCTATAGTGTATTTCATACACTTTAAGAGCTTTTCAAGAAAATTTTTATATAAAATTTTTTCTGCTTGATCTTCTGAACGATCAATTATTCTAGCTATTTGAAAAGATGTCTGACATACAGGATTTAAATGGGAGAATATGGTATCAGTTAGGAAAAGAGAGAAAATGGACTCTTTCTGAAGCTAAAGATGAGATCAAGCGTCTTGAAGGTTTTATTGATAGATACATAACACATACTAATGAAGATGCAAGAAAAATTACAAAGCTCAAGTCTGAGAAAGCTTTATTAGAAGACAAAGTCTCTTTTCTTGAGTCCGAACTGAAAGATTTGAATGACAAGATTGTAGTGCTTGAAGTTACTCAAGAGAAAAATAAGACATTTGAGATTTCAACTCATCAAGATAACATGAAGGAGCTTCAAGGGAGTATAAAGACAATGGAGGAAGAATATGCTGATTTGAAGAGACATATTTTAGACATTTCTTCTTCAAATGAAAATTTTATTTTTAAAGAACAAAATGTTTTACTTACTAAAAGAATTACTGATCTTGAAGTATATATTGCAGGTCTTGAAACAAAGAAAGACAAAGACAACTCAAGTCTGCACGATCAAATCGAGAAACTTCAAGAGAAAGTAACAACTCTTCAAAGAGAAAATGCTGATATGAAGAGTGAGAAAGACAAGAGTGAATTCATTAATACAAGATGTAGATCTCTAATCACTTTGTGTTCTCTCTAGGTTAGATTTCCTTTTCAATAATGTTCTTCATCATCTTGTTACACAATACTTGGATTGTATGAAGATCATGGACCTAACAGATACCGATTGTTTATTTTACGCTAAAGCTACTATAATTAACTAAAATTGACTAAATGGGATGACAAAATGGCTCAAAAATTGGAATTATATAGCTACAATAGGGTTAAATAAATAACCCTATCACAACCGCAAATTCGAACTGTTGCTTGTCCTCAAGCAACTTCATTAAAAACACAATTTTTAAGCGAGACAGTGTTGTGTCAATATGGAAAGTGACGATTTAGCTAAATTCTCAAGAATCCCACAAGCATGCATTTGTTTTCAACACAACGAAACAATTACTAACTTTTGCTTAGTTCATAAAAATAGCCCTTTACAATTCAATGTTCCTCAATTCATTCTTTAAAACACATCAACCATAAGCTAGCCGAACAACTCAATGTCTAATTGAAAAAAAATTGCACATGTCTTGAATGGTTTGGCAATTGCCTTTGTACCACTTTCAACATACGGCAATATTTGCCATCTTCTCATTTTGAGGAATTGCATTCGGACACATTGGTCCTTTAAGTGTCTTTGACACTTGACAAGTATGCACGAAAAACATATGTAGAGCTTTGCTCTTTTTGAGGGGTGTTATACTGGTCGTAGCCACAACCTTGCTCCGACGAGTATACTGGATCGGTGGTTTTGGTTCGACAGTGGGTAAGGGGAGTGGTGGTGCGACAGAGATGGGGTTTGGTGAAGAGGTGGGTTCAGTGAGGTTGGTTGTGTGTGATGGTGGCAAAGCGAGTGTGGGGGAAGTGATCGAGAGTGTGGGAATATTACTCCGGTGGTCAATCGGGACTGCCGTATGTGCTATTGGTGGATATTCGAGGTTAAGTCTTGGGTGTCGACGCACCGGGCGAAATGCTGATGGTCGTGTCAAAATAGGCTCGCCATGGGAATCCAAAACTATCGCAGATGCGAAAGTGGAGGGTGGGGGTGAACGAGGTTGAGTGCTCGAATAACTGTACCTAGCGAATGGAAATCCCGGTGGTGGCGTCGCGGCGGCGCATTGTGCATCTAAAAGATACCTTTGAACCTCCGGCGGAGCTCGATGGAACTGAGCAGGCGCACTCCCAAGACCTAGAAAATCTCGAGTAACAACATTAGACTGAGGTAATGGTGGTTGTGGCGGTCGCGATGTGTTAGGGAGCAACCCGAAAGGATAATAGATGTTAGGGTTTTGGTTTTCCATCTAGGGTTCAGTTAAGGGGGTTTTCGATCGGGTTTAGAATGATCGGGTAAAAGACGATGATGATGATGGGTTTTGGTAACCATGATGGTATAGAAAATCGAGGGTGAAATGTGAATCGATCGGCGATGATCGGAGTAGTGGCCGGAAATCGCAGATGGGTTTGAGGTTTCATTTTCCGGCGATGGGTTGTTCTTATAAGGGAGAAGACAAAGAAAGGCGAAGGGGGTGATCTTGGGAACAGAAAAGAAGTTGGCAGGTCTGATGGTGACAGGGACAGTGGTCAGGCGCCGACGATGACGTGTTCGGCGTGAGTGGTCGAGAGAGACGAGTGCAGTGAGATAGAGAGAGTTTGTTTGTTCAGTGCGATGAAGTACTATTACTTTCTATGCACTGTTCCTATCACAGAAAAAATATCTACAGTGTACTTGATAAAATCCACCAACCAAATCCAAGTTTAGATAAAATCAAACTAGATTAGTTTACCTAACCAGATCCATAATTCAGATTTGAGAAAAATTCATATGGGTCGAAAATTTGAGATGAGTTTGCTATTAGGCTTGGGCCGAGAATTATGAGATTTTGAAATTGGGCCGAAACTAATATCAAACAAATCAAATTTGTGGGCCACAGTAAAATGAATCGTAAATTGTGTTTCCAATCGAACGTTTTAATCTCGAGAGATCATTTTACCGTTTATGTCTGAATTATCTTTTCTGTCTAAAACCCAAAAGAACGTTTTAATCTCGTTGTTCCTTCTTTCTAATCATCTCATCTTATTTTTGTTCTTTTCCTTTTGCCTTTTTAAAAAAAATAACAAACTAGACATGAATTAAAAACAAAATTAAAATTCTTTTTCTTTCTTAAAAAAAATATTTACAATCTCTTGGATTATGAGAAATCCAAGAGCATTCGGGTAGCTTCTTAATTCCGGAGGTGAACAACCTCAAGAGGTTGTTGTATCAGTGCAGTAGGCTCGATGAAGGGTTTTACCCTTTCACCGTTTACCTTGAAAGTGTCTTCGTTTTCTGGATTAATTAATTCAATAACACCATAGGGATAGACTTTTGCAATCTGATACGGTCCAGTCCATCTGGAATTCAGTTTCCCAGGAAATAACTTGAGTCGAGAATTGAACAATAAGACTTGCTGACCCTTAAAGAACTCTTTTGGAACTATTTTCTTGTCATGCCATTTTTTGGTATTTTCTTTGTAAACCTTGGCGTTTTGGTAAGAAAAATTTATGTGTTCTTCCAGTTCACAAAGTTGTAGAGTTCTCTTTTTTCCAGCTTCATATAGACTCATGTTAAGTTCCTTAATAGCCCAGTAGGCTTTGTGCTCTAGTTCAACAGGTAGGTGACAGGCCTTTCCAAAAACCAATTTATAGGGGGACATTCCAATAGGTGTCTTATAAGCAGTCCGGTAGGCCCACATGGAATCATCCAACTTGGAGGCCCAGTTTTTTCTGTGTGGCTTAACTACCTTTGCTAAGATACCCTTGATTTCCCTGTTGGACAATTCAGCTAAACCATTGGTTTGTGGGTGATAAGCAGTTGCCACCCTGTGATGAATGTTATATTTGTCCAGGACTTCCTCTAATAAATTGTTAATGAAATGAGTGCCTTCATCACTGATTAAGGCACGAGGTGTACCAAATCTAGTGAATATGTGCTTATGAAGAACTTTGACAACTGTCTTAGCATCATTGGCATGGCAGGCCATAGCCTCCACCCATCTGGACGCGTAGTCTACAGCTACCAAGATGTAGGCACAATTATTGGACAGTGGAAAAGGTCCCATGAAGTCAATGCCCCAAACATCAAATAATTCTACTTCTAAAATTCCATTTAAGGGCATTTCATTCCGGTGAGAGATGTTTCCACTTCTCTGACACTCACCACAACTTTTTGCAAAATTGTGAGCATCATTGTTCAAGGTGGGCCAATAAAATCCTGATTGTAGGACTTTTGCAGCTGTCCTTTGTCCACTAAAATGACCACCACATGGTCCTGTGTGGCAGTGATGTAAGATGGATGTTGCTTCTTCCTTTGGAATGCACCTTCGTATCACCTGATCTGCACAAATTTTAAACAAATACGGATCATCCCACAGGAACTGTCTAGAATCAGAAATAAGTTTCTTTCTTTGATGTTTGTTGAGTTCCTTGGGAATGATCCCACAAGCTAAATAGTTAACAATATCTGCAAACCAAGGTAATGCAACATGTTGGACAGCTAAAATTCTCTCATCTGGAAAAACCTCACAGATATCATTAGTATGTTCTTTTGTGTCCTGTTTTTTCAGTCTTGACAAGTGGTCAGCCACTTGGTTATTTATACCCTTCCTATCAACAATCTCCAAATCAAATTCTTGTAACAACAAGACCCACCTGATTAACCGGGGTTTTGCATCATTTTTGGAAATAAGATACTTGATGGCAGCATTGTCAGTGTGCACAGTTACTTTGGCACCCATCAAGTATGATCTAAATTTTTCAAAAGCAAAAACCACAGCTAATAACTCTTTTTCAGTGGTGGTGTAATTGATTTGAGCTTCGTTGAGGGTTTTACTAGCATAATATATGGAGTGAAAAACTTTATTCTTCTTTTGTCCTAAAATGGCTCCAACAGCCCAGTCACTAGCGTCACTCATGATTTCAAACGGTAAGGACCAGTCAGGTGCCACTATTACAGGAGCAGTGACCACTGCTTTCTTTAAGATTTTAAAAGCGTTTTTACAATCTTTGTCAAAGTTGAAAGCATGGTCATGCTGTAATAAAGAGCATAGAGGTTTGGATATTTTAGAAAAATCTTTTATGAACCTCCGGTAGAATCCTGCATGTCCTAAAAAACTTCTGATCCCTTTCACAGTGGTTGGTTCAGGCAAATTTGCAATTACTTCCAACTTTGCCTTATCAACCTCAATACCTCTATTAGAAATGAGATGTCCTAACACAATGCCCTCTTTAACCATAAAGTGGCATTTTTCCCAGTTTAAAACCAAATCTGTTTCTTCACATCTTTTCAGACTTTTTCAAGGTTTTCTAAACATAGATCATATGATGTGCTATACACGGAGAAATCATCCATGAAAACTTCCATGGACTGTTCAAGCATATCTGAAAAAATAGACATCATACATCTTTGGAAAGTGGCAGGAGCATTACAAAGTCCAAAAGGCATTCTTCTAAAAGCAAAAGTGCCATAAGGGCAGGTAAAAGTGGTTTTCTCTTGGTCTTCTGGTGCAATGGCAATCTGGTTATAACCTGAGTACCCATCTAAGAAACAATAGAACTCCTTACCTGCTAGTCTGTCTAACATTTGGTCTATGAAGGGTAATGGAAAATGGTCTTTTTGGGTTGCTTGGTTAAGCTTCCTGTAGGCCATACATATCCTCCAACCTGACACAACTCTAGTGGGTATAAGTTCATTTTTCTCATTTGTTATTACAGTTACTCCACCCTATTTGGGTACACATTGCACTGGACTGACACATGTACTACTAGCAATAGGATAGATTACGCCAGCATCAAGCCATTTCAAAATCTCTTTTTTCACAACCTCTTTCATCATTGGATTGAGTCTTCTTTGAGGCTCAACAGAGGTAAAATCTTTGTTTTCCAAAATGATTTTATGTTGACAAATGGTAGGGCTTATGCCCTTCAAATCAGCTATGGTCCATCCTATGGATTTGGTGTGTAGTTTTAGCATACTAACCAACTTTTCCTCTTGATCAGACTCTAAAGATGATGAAATAATGACTGGTAACTTCCCTGATTCTCCTAAAAAGGCATATTTCAAATGTGAGGGAAGCTGTTTCAACTCTAACTCTGGAGCACTTTCTAAAGAAGGAATAAGGGTCTTCCTATCCTTATTTTCTAATACTTCAATAGCAGATGTGACATGTATGTCTTCTAAGTCATCAAACTCTGCTATATCATCTTCACTATCAGATTTTCCAATTCCCATAGCCTCCCCAAAACTTTGGTCTTGACACCAAGATTCAATCAAACCTAAGGTAGAACATTCCTCTCTTTCTTCAGGGTATTTAAGGGAGTCTAACACATTAAAAGTTACATGTTGGTCTTGCACTCTCATGGTTAGCTCACCTTTTTGGACATCTATCAGAGTTCTACCTGTAGCTAAGAAAGGTCTTCCTAAGATAATAAGTATGTCTTTGTCAGCTTCAAAATCTAGGATGATAAAATCTGCAGGGAAAATAAACTTATCAACCTGAACAAGGACATCTTCAATCTTACCCTTAGGCCAAGCTATGGACTTATCTGCTAATAAAAGAGAAACAGTTGTGGGTCTAGCTTCACCTATGCCTAAAGTGTTAAAAATTGATAAGGGCATAAGGTTTACACTGGCTCCTAAGTCACACAAAGCTTGTCCTACTTCTTTTCCTCCTATGGAACATGGTATTGTAAAACTACCCGGATCTTTCATCTTTGGAGGGATTTTGTTGGACAACATAGCACTACAACCTTCAGTCAGAGCTACAGTCTCATACTCATTCAACTTTTTCTTTTTGCTCAAAATGTCTTTCAAAAACTTTGCATAGGTTGGCATTTGTTCTATAGCTTCAACCAAAGGTATGTTTATATGCAGCTGTTTAAAAACATCTAAAAACTTTTTGAATTGCAATTGCTCTTTCTCATTTCTCATTCTTTGAGGATAAGGAATGTAAAGAGGAACTGTAGTAGGAGGTGTAGTCTTTTGAAGAGTAGGTGCTGGTGTTGATGGTAAGGTGTTGTCTTTCCTAATATCACTAGGAACTTTGGGACTGTCACCAGCTTGTGACACATCCACAACAGGTTTTTCTTTGGTTTGTGAATCTTCCTTGGGTTGATCAGGGATTAACAATGGGAAAATAGGGATGGCAGTGGAATCATTGGACACATTGATGTTACTTGTTCCAATATTTCCACTAGACTGAATAGAGCTTGGGACTGTGTTTTTCTTTTTTGGCTCTGCTTTGTCTGGATTTTTACAATCTTTTTGTACATTTTCTAGTAAATCCTTACCACTCCTCAAAGTTACAGCTTTAACATGCTCTTTTCCGATTCTTGGGGGTGTTTCAGTATCACTAGGTAATGAACCGGGAGGACGTTTCCTCATTTCCAAAGCCATTTGACCCATCTGGGTCTCCAGATTCTTAATGGATGCCTGAGTTTGGGACATGAATCCCTTCATCATAGCTTCCAAAGAAGTAGATGACTCAGCATGATGGTTGGACTTTTGAAAAGCATGTTGATTATTTTGAGGTCTGTACTGAAACTGATGGTTTTGATCTTGCAATTTTGGTGGTGGTGGATTCAAAGATGGACTGTGCCATGAAAAATTAGGATGGTTCCTCCACTCAGGGTTGTAAGTTTGAGAAAAGGGACCTCCTTTGTTGTTGTTATTGTTATTGTTATGACTATTATGAGCAACATAGTTGACATACTCAGGATTTCCAGGACAATGATCAAAATTATGGCCATCTCCACAGTAGGTGCACTGTATAGACTGAACAGTAGGAGGTGGCGCAACAGGGTTGAGTGTCACAGCATTAAGATTTTTAATCAAAGATGCCATGTCACTTAACTGTGAAGATATTACTGCATAAGCATCAAGATCTTGCACTCCCGCTGTCCTTCTAGCTGGTAATCCACGTGGATCAGCCTACTGACCATTGTTGTTAGAAATTCTTTCAAGGATGTCATATCCTTCATTGTAGGTACAAGATGTGAAATCCGTTTGCAGTTGCGTCGAGCATTTGTTTTGCAGTAATATTTAAACCACTGTAAAACGTCTCTAACTGTATGCAGTACGGAATGCCATGGTGAGGGCATTTTCTCAAAAGCTCCTTGTACCTATCCCATGCATCAGGAACTGCTTCATCATCCATTTGTCTAAAAGTGCAAATTGCATTTCTGGACTTAGCATTCCTCGTGGGTGGAAAATATTTTTTTAAAAATTTCTCAGCCATTTGGGCCCATGTAATTATAGAGTCTGGTTTCAAGGAGTTGTACCAAGATCTTGCACTGTCTCTTAAAGAATATGGAAAAAGTTTCAATTTTAGTGCATCATCTTCAACTCCAGGAATCTTAAAAGAATCTGTAATTTCCATGAAGGACCGTAAGTGAGAATGAGGATCTTCTGTTGCCATACCAGCGTATTGACCGTTGGTTTGTAACATATGAAACATTATTGGTTTTAACTCAAAGTGGTGGGTTTGCAAAGTTGGTTTCAAAATTCCTGAGTGTAACTGAGTTAAAACAGGAATGGCGTAAGACATAATACCACCATCTTTAGAGTTAGCTAACCGAAAGATGTTTTGTTCCTCATCATCAATATTATTAATTGGACGGTTTTCTGGTATTTCCCCATTATTATTAGGACGCCCATTAGGACCAAACTGGTGATTTTCCTCCTCATCATCTGACGCAGAAGAATAATGATCAGACATTTCAGGAGAATTTAAGACTGTGTTAGCTCTTTGGATTCTTCTTCGGTGTTTAAACGTTTTTTCAATGTCAGGATCAAATTCGAAAAGTTCACCGTGAGGCAACCTTGGCATACACTATTTTTTGGTTTTTCTAAAAGATGGTAGAAAAACTTGCTTTTTAAAAACTTTACTTTGAACAAAAGAAAAACTTCTAGCGTGCGTCCCCGGCAACGGCGCCAAAAACTTGTTGACTAATTTAGGTGATCCTTTTTAAAAGAATATATATATATATATATATATATATATATATATATATATATATATATATATATATATATATATATATATATATATGCCAAAAGCCTATGAAATATTAAATCACACCCTTTAAAACTGATAAGAAATAAACCTTGACGCAAATATACATCTTAGTCTATTATCGTCTCAAAACAAGTAATAGTGGTACAAAAGTACCGGATATCGAACCCACAGGGAAGCGTGGAAAAGTTTCTCTTTAAAAGTTCAGTTTGTAAAAGCGAGTTTCAGATGTCGAATTCGAAAACAATATTTTGGAGGTTTGATTAGCAACTAATGACAGAAATCAGCTATAAAAAGAAGCACAGGGTATAAAGATCTATTGGGATGATAGTAATAATTAAATATAGCGATGAGACTGCATTCCTTGGTTATCTCAGACGTCGACTATTTTATGATACAACGAACCGGGTATCAATTGGTCAATTGTTGATACACTACAAAATATAATATTGATTTAAATAACCTCGGACAATCATGCAGTACGCGACACCTTTCAATTTAATTATCAGTCTCGATCCCAACTTCACTTTATACCCCGAACTAGGACGTTTAGCCCATCATTGTTCGGTTTCTAATTATAAAAGATGTGTAAACTTGGAAAGCAAATAATGGAGATGGACAAAGCATGAAAAAGACGTAACTTGTTATGCAAGTAATGACGAGTTTACCTAATGAGAAGTTAACGACAGCTTGGAATTTAAGTGGAAAGTCTTGTTTTAAATGTAAAACTTAAATTGAAAAGACTATTAAGTGAACCACCACCGGTTACGTTTGGAACAAATTCCCAACGTTAAGCTATGGATTTGGTTACTTAAAAAGCCCGGAAAATAACTAACTAAAATGAGATTAACGACGAGAGTTTAAAATGATTAACTAAACAAAGCCTTTGAATTGTAACTTCCACTTAGCAATAAGTAACGAACTAAACCGTGAGTTTTAAGGGAAGAGAAAAGCGATGGTAATAAGCAATTAAAACCGTGAGTAGTAAAATGAAGCGAGATTAACGACAAGTTAGCAAACTACAAACGAAAGCAAGTAAACGACATTAAACGTAACGAGATTATAAATGCCATAAGTAACGAGATTAACAAGATTCAGAATAAACTAAACAAAACCGTAAGCAATGGAAATGGTTAGCACCGAGATTAAGAGCTGCAGAAAATAACCGTTAGTAAGCAAGTAAAAATCGAATGTAATGGAAACCGTAAGCAAAGAGATTTAGAAACAAGATTAAAGCAACAAAGAGAGATTAGTAGATGATGAAATGAGTAACAAACGAGTGACAACGAGAGAGTCTTCAATACATTAACCGAACCGAACCAATGGTTGAACCAAGAGGTTCGAACCGTGAGCAAGAGCCTCGGTTTATAACCGGCTCTAAGCTCACTTGCTAAGCTAATTAACCAAACTATCTAATGATGTTTACAAACCATAGTATCAAGTATCAAAATGGTGTTCCAGGTGTGTTTTGTTCACTGCATAGCATACACATATATAGTAACAAGTATTCTTGGAGAAGAGGACAACCATGGGTCATACCCATGGATCATGAGATCCATGGGCCGAATGGTGAAAAGGGGCCAGTTTGAAGAAGCCCAAACTTGATCCAAGCCCAAAAGTTATGTAGTATGCATGCTATGTCTTCGGCCCAAGTATTTGTATACGGTCACCCCAAAAAGTCTTCAAAAGTCGATCCAAAATGCGAGTATCCACAAAACTAAAGCCCGGTCTTAAAAAATTGGAGTTGTCGGTTTCGTTCCAAAGTTGCTACTATCTGCTATCTTCTTGATTTATGACGCCAAAAGACCGTCTTTATGCAACCTGAAAAACACATAATTTGAAATGAGCGCTTTTGGACGTTTTTCTTGTGTTTTTATCTGTTTTTGGCCAACTTTACACCTAAAGGTACCGATTGTTTATTTTACGCTAAAGCTACTATAATTAACTAAAATTGACTAAATGGGATGACAAAATGGCTCAAAAATTGGAATTATATAGCTACAATAGGGTTAAATAAATAACCCTATCAACTACCCCAACGATCATCACATTAAAGTAGTTCAAGTATGCACATGTAACTAGCAGGTTCACCATGACACTGGCCATGTGTCATTATGAACGCACCGTACATGATTATACTTGCTACTCTTGACGTGATTCTCGTTTCTAGCAACTCCATCGACCTCAAAAACATCCTATCTTAAGGTGCCTAGTGGTGAACTTCACTTTCATTTACTTAAAAGAACGCTAGTTTGAGTCTAGGTATTCAAAATCAACACCTAATTCTCTCAAACTTATGCTCTGATACCAACTTGTAACACCCTCAAAATTGGAACGAGCAACTAACTTTAATTTCAACAAAACAACCAAAAGAGGAATACATCATTTCTACAGGTCATCCCTGAAAATACCTCGGTATTTAAACATCATAGTCTCCACAATAAATAACTTAAGATGGGCGCTACTTAACACAACACAAGTTGCTAATCCCAAATAAATGCGGAAGACTTCACTAATCAAAATCACCTCTCGTGCACTCTACTAGCACTCGCCACTTCACAGTGTAGCTAAAGCTACTCCCAACCTGAGCCTGTTGCACATGCCGACAAATAAAAAGGGTTAGGCTAACGCCTAGTGAGTTCAAGAGTTTCATCATGACCATATAAATTCATAAATCGTGAGAGAAGCAATTTAAGTCATGAGTTCAAAAGAATTTACTTTAGATGCAAATCACCCATTTTCCAACTCACACAAATCCCGTGCTGAAAACTTTAATATAAAATGATTTCTCAAGATGGACTCGTCCCCAAAACCAACGTGAAAGGTGAAATAGCATTTGATTTCCAAAACGATTAAGTTCATAAGTAAATCGTTATTATTCCAAACATCCCAAACATGGATAAAGCATAACCCATAATTCACATAACGTGGAAAATAGTTCATATAAATATGATGCGTCACCGAAAACATGGATAAACACAAATACCCAAAACAACACCTTTCGGTGACGGGGGAGGCCCGTTTACATTGCACGTGATGAAACACAAAAGTGGGTCACCTACTATACAATAAAACAATACGTGGATTACTCTCGTAAACTGAGCTCAATCACTCCAGATCTATTGCCCGCAAGACTAGAGAGCCCTCAGCTTCAACCACTCCAGGTCTATACATTGTGTCACTCTAAATCCACAACAACACGTTTGGGATTACACCTTACTGCCCATGAGATGACGCCCGACCATATAGGTCCATGCCTTACTTATCATGGAACCCGATGCCTATCCCGTGCTAGAAAAGAGAAACTAACGTCTCGTAAACTGAGCTCAATCAATCACGATCTCTTGCCCGCGAGACTTGGGAAACTCAAATGCCTATGGATCCATATCTAACAAGGTCTAAAACATTACACGACCCCAAATGAATAAACAAGTGCATTCAAAACATGCAATTCCCCAATAACGTAAATCATGATCAAAACTCGACTTTGAGCTAATAAAACTAGACAATTGTCCTCAAGACTTAACAAAATCCAATACCGAGCCATAAGCTCAACTGACTCAAAAGATAGTTCATAAAAAGTCAAAAAATGAAATGAATCGTAGCAACACACACCTTTGCCAATAAATACTTTGAATCCATGAAAACCCGAAATAAAACCTTGGGTTGGGAAACCCTCTTTTCCAAAGGACTCACACCGTTACATTTTCAAATCATCTCATGATGTACTAAATGCATATTTCCAAGATATACACAAAAATGCATTTTCATAACAAATAGACTCCATTTATAAAATAAATCATCAACACATTTCCATTAATGATTTATCTACCAAATTTTCCCAAAATTCCATTTGTAGATATTTTACATTATTCACAACAATAAATATTTCAAAAGGTTAAACCCATCAAATAATTCATCCATTGATAATTTTCATGTAAAACATATAAGTACTTGGAAAATAACATTTTGGCATATACAAAGGTTTCGTAAAGCAACTTGAACTCACCTTACTAGATTAGTTAAATCTAGATTTTTCCCAACGTAAGCTCCTTTGAAGAAATACGAATCTTCAAGTCCAAATCTTCCAAAACCTAGATCCATAAGTTTCTAACCATGAATATTCATATTCAACCACTTTAAACCATTCCCCAAACATCTTATATAAAAATCTCCATTTTGACCAAAACCCCAATATTAACCTAACTTCCCCAAAATCATCCAAACCAAGATTTGATAAGCATACAAACTAGGAAGCCATCAATGAAGCATTCATAACTCATATGAAAGTTGTAACGTCCCAAAAATTACAAAAATTTTGAACTTTTAAAAATAATCATTTAATTGCATAAGACACCATTAATAATCCAAATAACCGTTTCGTTTGCAAATTTAAATAATAAACGTTCTCATTAAAACTAAACAGCGGAATTAAATTGTTTTTAAGTATAAATTAAATCTCATGACTGCAAAGAGCCCTTCGTACGCGCCAGTGTGTACCGTCACACCTTGGAGCCACTAGTACCTGAAACCATAGTTTATAGGGAAAGGGTAAGCACGAAGCTTAGTGAATTCAACACCACATACAACACAATTATATAACACTACCCCTAAAACAGGTAGATACACATAACCAAGCATGCAAGTCTAAGAACGCATCCTAAACAAGCATACTCACACCAACCCACCTAAACAGGCATTCATCGGTCTCCCCGATGACACACGATAACCGTGCACGTATCCCTCGGTCCCACCGAGTTCCTACGCCACTCGTTGTAACACCCCGCTTACCACGACACAATATTGTCCGCTTTGCCCCACTGGCTCACGGCTTTGTTCTTGGCGACCTGGCAAGGACTTCGCAAGGACTTCCCAGGAGGTCACCCATCCTGGTACTACTCCCACCCAAGCACGCTTAACCACAGAGTTCCCAAGGAACCCGCATGCTTGTGGCCCCAAAACGCGTTGTGTCTGGTAAGGCCAAGGTTTACTAATATACCCAGAATCTCTCCTGTCCACGGCCGATGTGGGATATGCCTAAGGTGTTACACTCGTGTACACAATCCTCGGTCCCACCAAGTTTACACGACACCCAAGGTCCATACTAGACACAACACTATCTAGTACCACACAACAAGTAATACCACTTAGCACACGCGAGCTACAGTAATGTAAATATAACCACAGTTCTACGTAGTGAGTGAACTCACCTCAAAAGTGATGTAGAAATCTCGAACGATCACACGAGCTAGCCAACTCCAAAATCACTTCTCAACACCTAAATAAGTACTATAAAGTGTCAACTCGAAGCCTGGGATCCTTAATTATAAACATAAGATTAAACGGGTGATATTTTGCCTTTTCGGCCTAAACTGCAGGTCTGTTCGGGACCTGCTTAGCCCCTTCTAGACCCACAATTCTAGAGATCACTTTTTACAAACAGATAGGTCTAGGTCTTAGCTTTCCAGGGACATATTATACGCGTTCTAACGATTTTCCTACGATTTTATATGATTTTTCTAAAACTGAAACGTCATTCCGGCAGATTCGGACCTGCTGTAAAAATGGCTATTTTGCACTTAGCTAGAGGCCGAACCAGGCTTTCGCCGAAACACGAAAAATGTGCCCGACACAGAATGTGAACCGTGGGCACCAGATTCGTCTCAAACCGAGTTACGACGGAAAAGTTATGAGCGAAATAAAAACTGGGCAGAACCATATAGTTTACATAAAATCATAACGATGGTTTCCGGTTTGCCGCTAGTGGGTTAGGGTTTAGACCTAGCGGTTTTTGGGTTCCGCCAGAGGATGGTACTAGGGTTTTGCTGCGGCCTCCACCCACTGCCACCTCCGGCAGTGGGTCACGGCGGCGATGGCGCTCCGGCAATGGCTGCAACCGCGCACCACCCTACGTACACCTCACCATCCCTAACGCACACACACACCTACCTCCTACCGACCAGAGTAACCACCACACGAGGGGGACCACGGCGGCCACCGCCGGCAGCGGCGGTGGTGGTGACCGGAAAACTCCGGCGACGGAAAAAAGGAAAACAACGAGAGGAGAGGACTTACCTTAACTCTACTTTCTCCCTTTCTTTGACTGAACACAACAACGGCAGCGGCGGGGAGGGACTCTTCCGGTGGCGACGGCGGCAAAAGAAAAGGGGCAAGATGGTGATCGACGGCAAAGGGGAGAAAGAAGGGATTAGGGTTGAGAGTATTATGTGTGTCGCAAGGCAATGAGGAAGAAAGAAAAGAGGAGGGTTCGGCCCTCCCCCTTGCATGGGCCGAATCATGCTAAAATTTTGCCAAAAATCCACATTTAGCCCCTCGACAACCCTACTATAACAATTAACACCCAAATCCTAAAAACTCTAACGCTAGACTAATGGTGTTACCTTACGTTAAAAGCAATTAAAAGGAGGAAAGCAAATAATTAAATAAATAAAATAGGAATAAAACCATACCGGAACACGGGCTTTACAACTCTCCCCCGCTTGGCTCAGACTTCGTCCTCGAAGTCTTGGTCGGCGAAAAACTCGGGGTAGTTCTCGCGCATCTCGGCTTCGGGCTCCCACGTCCATTCTGAACCCTTCCGGTGATGCTACTGGACTTTCACCAATCCAATGACTTTGTTCCGCAGAGTCTTCTCCTTCCTCCCGACAATGGCTATTGGTTTCTCTACGTAGTTGAGCCGCTCGTCAATCTGAATATCTTCGAGGGAAATCACTGCCGACTCATCCACCACACACTTCCTCAGCTGGGAGACATGGAAGGTGTTGTGAATCAAGCTCAACTCATCCGGTAATTCTAAACGATAAGCTACCTTCCCCACGCGCGCAATGACCTTGTAAGGTCCAATGTAACGGGGTCCTAGCTTTCCCCTCTTGCGGAACCGAATCACCCCTTTCCAGGGTGACACCTTCAGAAGAACATAATCCCCGACCTGAAATTCTAAATCTGATCGCCTCTTGTCAGCGTAGCTCTTCTGACGGCTCTGCGCAGTCACCAACCGATCCCGTACCATCTGGATCATTTCAGTCATCTTCAACACTACATCAGTGCTCCCCAACAATCGGTGACCAACCTCGCCCCAGCAAATGGGCGTCCGGCACTTCCTGCCATATAACACCTCGTAAGGTGGCCTGCCGATGCTGGAATGATAGCTGTTATTGTAGGAGAACTCAGCTAACGGAAGATACTGATCCCAACTACCCCCAAAGTCAATAACACAAGCCCGCAACATGTCCTCGAGTGTCTGAATGGTACGCTCACTCTGCATGTCAGTTTGAGGATGAAAAGCTGTGCTGAAATGCAATCGTGTACCCATCTCACTCTGAAACTTCTCCCAAAACCGGGAGGTAAAACGAGTATCCCGATCCAAGACAATCGAGACTGGCACCCCGTGCCTAGTCACAATCTCCCGAATGAAAATCTCCGCGAGCTTCTCCGCTGAGGAACTCTCTCTGATAGCCAAGAAGTGAGCGCTCTTAGTCAGACGGTCCACAATTACCCAGACAGCATCATTCCCTCGTGAAGTCCTGGGGAGTTTAGTGATGAAATCCATCGTAATCTGCTCCCATTTCCACACCGGAATCTCCAAAGGCTGTAACTTCCCATGCGGTCGTTGATGTTCCGCCTTGACCTTCCGACAGGTCATGCATACCTCTACACATTTGGCGACATCCCGCTTCATGCCGGGCCACCAATAATCCTCCCGCAAGTCTCGGTACATCTTGGTAGCTCCCGGATGAATCGAAAACTTGGACTTGTGCGCCTCGTCCAACAGTATCTGTCGGTTCCCACCAGTGAATGGAACCCAGACCCTACCGTACCGAGTCAACAACCCCCGACTATCACGGACAAAATTTGGGATTTCTCCCGTAACCCTCTCACGTTTGGCATTTTCCTCCCAAACCGCCACCTCCTGAGCACTACCTATCGACTCGAGAAGAGGTGCAACCACTGTCAATCGTTGACACAAACCTCTCAGTGGTTCACTAACTGGATGTCGACTAAGTGCGTCCGCGACCACATTCGCTTTACCCGGGTGGTAAAGTATCTCGCAATCATAATCTTTGACCACATCGAGCCATCTTCTCTGACGCATATTGAGATTCTGCTAATCCATCAGGTACTTGAGGCTCTTATGGTCAGTGTAGATCGTACACTTGACGCCATATAGATAATGTCTCCAGATTTTGAGGGCATACACCACTGCTCCCAACTCTAGGTCATGAGTCGGGTAGTTCGCCTCATGAGGCTTCAGTTGCCTTGAAGCGTAAGCTATAACCTTGCCGCGTTGCATAAGCACGGCACCCAAACCCTGGTGTGAAGCGTCACAGTACACAACCAAGTCCTCCATGCCCTCGGGCAAGGTTAACACCGGAGCCTCGCATAACCGTCTGCGTAGCTCCTCGAAGGCCCTCTGCTGCTCCTCACCCCAGCTGAAAGCCGCAGATTTCTTTGTCAATCGGGTCATAGGCAACGCGATCTTGGAGAAATCTTGGATAAATATCCGATAGTACCCCGCCAACCCTAGAAAACTCCGTACCTCGGTGGGAGTTTTCGGCACTTCCCACCGCATCACCGCTGAAACCTTGGCCGGATCGACCATAATACCACTCTGATTCACGACATGTCCTAGGAATTGGACCTCTCGTAACCAGAATTCGCACTTGGAGAACTTAGCATAAAGCTTCTCCCGCCTCAAAACATCTAAAACCTCTCGCAAATGCATCTCGTGCTCTTCCTTTGTCTTCGAATATACGAGAATATCGTCAATGAACACAATCACCGACCGGTCCAACATCGTGCTACATACCCGGTTCATGAGGTCCATGAACGCTGCTGGTGCATTGGTGAGCCCAAAAGGCATCACCACAAACTCATAATGGCCATAACGTGTGCGAAAGGCCGTCTTCCCTGTATCCTCACTCCTTACCCGCATCTGATGATATCCCGACCTCAAATCAATCTTAGAGAACCACAAGGCTCCCTGAAGCTAGTCGAACAGATCGTCAATCCTTGGCAGAGGATAGCGATTCTTCACCGTAAGCTTATTCAGCTCGCGGTAATCTATAGACATCCGTTGAGACCCGTCCTTCTTCTTCACAAACAAAATAGGGGCTCCCCACGGTGAACAGCTCGGCTTAATGAACTCCTTTTCGAGAAGTTCCTGCAACTGAGCGTACAACTCTTTCATTTCCGGTGGAGCCAGGCGGTAAGGTGCCTTGGCCACCGGAGCAGCACCCGGAATCAGATCAATCCGAAACTCTACCTGTCGCTCGGGAGGTATCCCCGACAAATCATCGGGAAACACATCGGTAAACTCCCGTACGACTGGCACGTCTTCCGCAGTCTCCTTCCCTTCGTCAACTCGCGCGTCTATCACATATGCCAAGTATCCTTGCCCACTATGCTGTAAATACCTCCGAGCCCTCGCAGCTGAACATATCGCTGAATTCCGTCTAGGCGAGTCTCCCTGAACCAACAGTTCTCCCCCGCTTGGGGTTCGAACTCGCACTTGTTTGTGACGACAAACAATCTCCGCATCAAACGTATCCATCCAATCCATGCCCACAATCACACATAGCTCACGCATAGCAATCGGAATCAGGTCGATGGGAAACCTCACCCCTGAGATTTCCAATGTGCATCCCCGATACACATCCGTAACCGTCAAGGTCTTGTCATCAGCAACCTCGACTACCAGAGGACACCCTAACCGTCCTACAACTCGGCCCAAACTCTCGCTAAAAGTGCGAGACACAAACGAATGAGTAGCCCCGCTATCAAACATCACTACCACAGGCACCGGGTTAACTAGGAACGTACCTAACATGCAATTTAACAACATATAAATACATACCGCAGAGATAGGAAAGACAAAGAGGAAAAAGCAATGAAATGTACCTGTCACCACCTTAGGCGTCGCCTGCGCCTCGTCCACCTTCAGCTGGTGGACTCTACCTCGGGTTGCCTCCGTCCCCGGCTGACCCGCTCGACCGTCGGTAATATGCAGTGGGGCATTCGCATGAGCCCTCTGTGCCCCACTCCCATCAGCTACCCTCGCGTTCGGACAGTTGTCCTTCACGTGACCCGTCTGCTTGCAGTTAAAGCAGACCATCAACGGCACTTTACAATCTCGACTGAAATGACCGGCCTGCCCACACTTGAAGCATCCGTCAGTTCTCTTCCCACTAGCATCCCTGGGCTTAAACCCACCGCTCCTTGGACTCGAACGTGAGTCCGTGAACCTTGACTTCTTCGGTACAGCAGAGATTGGCGTCACCGCCTGTGCCGCCTTTCTCTTCTTCGCTTGAGTCTCTAACTCGAGTTCCCGTCTCCGGGCAGCCTCCATCATCGCAGTAAGTGAAGCATACTGCGCAGTGCTCACGAACTCCCTAATCTCGGTACGTAACATGTCCTTGTACCGAGACATCTTCATGTCCTCCGAAGCAGCATACTGAGGACAGAACAGCGCCATCTATGTGAACTTCCGGTTCATCTCCTTCACAATCTCTGTCGTCTGAGTGAGCTCTAGAAACTCCTTTGCGATCCTCTCCATCTCCACCGGGGGCACATACTCTGCACGGAACCGGGTGACAAACTCCTCCCAGGTCAAAGTAGTACGCTCAGCCAGCGTCAACGCCGTAGCACACCAATCCTTCGCTCCGTCACGTAGTAAGTTCACCGCGAAGCGAACCTTCAAGTTGTCGGGGCAACTACTGGTCAAAAATGCGCACTCCATGTCCGATATCCATCGCATGCTGATGATCGGATTCGGGTCTCCCTTGAACTCAGGCGGAGCACAAGCAGGGAGGTCCCGGTACTGAAATTCTCTAGCACGCGGTTGTCCACCCGCCGGTGGTGGAATCGCCGCAATGCGTTCCTCCATCAGAACTACCACCTCGTCGCGGATGACAGTGATAATCTCGGGGATCGCCTCCCCGATCGCATGTGCCACCTCGGCAGCAATCATCTCCCGGATCTGTTCCGTAGTGATCCCGGCGCCAGTCTCTGGCTCAGCAGTGTTGTTCCTCCTAGTGATGGCCATTTCTGGGGTAGAAATTACAACGAGTTATTAGTACATAATAACTCACACTACAACGCTCACACTCAACTCCTTGGATTCCTCGTAACTTTTCCCGACTCGAGCATTGATCCTGTGCTTCCGGTAGTAGGAGCTCTACTACTACCATCCACACCTATCATTGCCCGTTCCGAGTCCCATCCCGAAGTGTCCAAGTAGTTTCTCGCCGAAAACTATACACATATGCCCGCACCGGTATATGTACACACTCTTCCTAGCTCCCTAGGAATTCCATCCCAAAACACTACCCTTGCTACCACTGAAACCCTACTAACCATAGCGAGTTGTCTCGCGAATACCCAGTCGCATGCCGCGCGAAACAAATAGACATTCGAATACATGATTCTATCCTAGAACGGTTGGACTCAAACAAGAGCTGCGCAATAGAACTAAATCAATATTCTAAGGCTATGTGATTCTTACTGCATACAACCTATAGGGCATTCACTTAACAACCTAATATGATTAGCAATAATTCCTATTAGCAAGCAATAACCATACAGTACAGTGTAAACAACACAAGCAATCTAGCATGCATACCCTATGATCTAGAAAGCAGTAAATACACTAAGTACTGTACCCTTCCCTTGGCTCCGGCTGACTGTACACACTGCGCCCTCGATCACCGTTTCTCAAACGGGTTTTCCTTTGTTTTATTCTCCAAAAATTTTAAAAAAAGGAAAATTTTCATAGCCGCAACTTGAGATCAAACACACCGAGATGTGTTTGATTCACTCAAGCTGTGCTCTGATACCAACTTGTAACGTCCCAAAAATTACAAAAATTTTGAACTTTTAAAAATAATCATTTAATTGCATAAGACACCATTAATAATCCAAATAACCGTTTCATTTGCAAATTTAAATAATAAACGTTCTCATTAAAACTAAACAGCGGAATTAAATTGTTTTTAAGTATAAATTAAATCTCATGACTGCAAAGAGCCCTTCGTACGCGCCAGTGTGTACCGTCACGCCTTGGAGCCACTAGTACCTGAAACCACAGTTTATAGGGAAAAGGTAAGCACGAAGCTTAGTGAATTCAACACCACATACAACACAATTATATAACACTACCCCTAAAACAGGTAGATACACATAACCAAACATGCAAGTCTAAGAACGCATCCTAAACAAGCATACTCACACCAACCCACCTAAACAGGCATTCATCGGTCTCCCCGATGACACACGATAACCGTGCACGTATCCCTCGGTCCCACCGAGTTCCTACGCCACTCGTGTACACAATCCTCGGTCCCACCGATTTTACACGACACCCAAGGTCCATACTAGACACAACACTATCTAGTACCACACAACAAGTAATACCACTTAGCACACGCGAGCTACAGTAATGTAAATATAACCATAGTTCTACGTAGTGAGTGAACTCACCTCAAAAGCGATGTAGAAATCTCGAACGATCACACGAGCTAGCCAACTCCAAAATCACTTCTCAACACCTAAATAAGTACTATAAAGTGTCAACTCGAAGCCCGGGATCCTTAATTAAAAACATAATATTAAACGGGTGATATTTTGCCTTTTCGGCCTAAACTGCAGGTCTGTTCGGGACCTGCTTAGCCCCTTCTAGACCCACAATTCTAGAGATCACTTTTTACAAACAGATAGGTCTAGGTCTTAGCTTTCCAGGGACATATTATACGCGTTCTAACGATTTTCCTACGATTTTATATGATTTTTCTAAAACTGAAACGTCATTCCGGCAGATTCGGACCTGCTGTAAAAATGGCTATTTTTCACTTAGCTAGATGCCGAACCAGGCTTTCGCCGAAACACGAAAAATGTGCCCGACACAGAATGTGAACCGTGGGCACCAGATTCGTCTCAAACCGAGTTACGACGGAAAAGTTATGAGCGAAATAAAAACTGGGCAGAACCATATAGTTTACATAAAATCATAACGATGGTTTCCGGTTTGCCGCTAGCGGGTTAGGGTTTAGACCTAGCGGTTTTTGGGTTCCGCCAGAGGATGGTACTAGGGTTTTGCCGCAGCCTCCACCCACTGCCACCTCCGGCAGTGGGTCACGGCGGCGGCGGCGACGGCGCTCCGGCAATGGCTGCAACCGCGCACCACCCTATGTACACCTCACCATCCCTAACGCACACACACCTACCTCCTACCGACCAGAGTAACCACCACACGAGGGGGACCACGGCGGCCACCGCCGGCAGCGGCCAAGGCCGCCTGCGGCGGCGGCGGTGGTGACTGGAAAACTCCGGCGACGGCAAAAAGGAAAGCAACGAGAGGAGAGGACTTACCTTAACTCGACTTTCTCCCTTTCTTTGACTGAACACAACAACGGCAGCGGCGGGGAGGGACTCTTCCGGTGGCGACGGCGGCAAAACAAAAGGGACAAGATGGTGATCGACGGGAAAGGGGAGAAAGAAGGGATTAGGGTTGAGAGTATTATGTGTGTCGCAAGGCAATGAGGAAGAAAGAAAAGAGGAGGGTTCGGCCCTCCCCCTTGCATGGGCCGAATCATGCTAAAATTTTGCCAAAAATCCACATTTAGCCCCTTGACAACCCTACTATAACAATTAACACCCAAATCCTAAAAACTCTAACGCTAGACTAATGGTGTTACCTTACGTTAAAAGCAATTAAAAGGAGGAAAGAAAATAATTAAATAAATAAAATAGGAATAAAACCATACCGGAACACGGATTTACAAAAGTATAGAAGCTAGGAGGATGAACTCACCACTTAGGTTTTGATAAAAACCTAGAAAACCCCAAAAATCTCTAGTGTTGTGGATGAAACTTGCTCTTGCATCAATAAATGAAACCACTTGCATAAAATGGAGAAGGAACACATTAATCTCCAAGAAAAGCCCAAAATCAGTTAGGGTTTGTGAGGGTAGAAGAGGAAATGATTTGGGAGAGAAGAGATGGAGTTTAGGAGTGAGAAATGAGAAGCTTACCACCACCAAATGCTCTTGAATCTTCCAATAAACTTCCAAACTCTTTCTAGATCCTTGAAGATCTCTCAAAAACAGAACCATAGCAACTTGAATCACCAAAATCGGAGTTGAAATGAGAGAGATATGAAGAAATGAAGTTTAAGGGGTGAAATTTGTGTTTTATGCTCATCAGACGCGATGCGGACGTCCGCGTGGAGTATGAGGACGTCCACGAGCACCCACCCAACTTTCTGCTGCTTCCGCGGAAGCATACGCGGACTTCCACACCATATGGACGTCCACGAGCACCATGCAGACGTCCGCGATACCCTTTTTTCCGATTTATTCCCCGATCACTGTTTTGGTCATAACTTCTTCGTTTTAGCTCCGTTTTCGCTCCGGAAAGGCTCGTTGAATTCGTATTTGAATTCCCCATCCAACAAGACCATAAAACCTAGGATTCAATCCAAAATCCTATTTTTCTTATTTATCATGAAAGACCGATATCTTCCAAAAATCGGGGTGTTACACATAATACCACTGTTGCAGTGACATTCGGAAAAAATCAATCAGCATTGCGATCGGAATGCGTCGTGCATACCTTGTCATGGCATTTACTGACTCCGTACTGTTGGAAGTCATGACATTATAACACATTCCAGGGAAATACGCTCTTGACCATTTCCCTTTGTTCGCATTGTCAAGTGTTTTTCTTGCACTAGCTGGTAGAGCTTGGCGAAGATCAGTCAAGTGTTGATCAAACTCTTCCACCGTATACGCTTTGCAAGTCTTCCAAAATAAATCCTCAAACACTCTTTATGTTTTCCTTTTAAATCGTAAATTCATCTCTATATGCCGCCAATAGATACCATGTTGAGCGGTAGGGAAGACCGCTCTAATGGCCATGTTAATGGAATCAGTCCGATCAGATATGATGCGCAAATTTTTTGGCTCACCGATGCATTCTTTTAACCTTGATAAAAATCATAACCAAGACTCCCCACTTTCTGTTTTGCCCACCTCGTAAGCAATTGGCAAATTTTGGTTGTTTGCATCTATAACACCTAAATTTTTGGGGTAAGTATAACTTCAAGTTTTATAGATAAGTTCACCTTACATTAGTCTTTTTGAAGTATTAGGAGTGTTGGTTGGGTTGGATATCGCTTTTGGAAAAGAATCAAATTTTGGTCGGAAAAATGAACTGCTCACGCCCACACAGCCATTTGCTCGCGCCCGCGAGATTTGCCTAAAAGATGGCAGCAACTATGCTCGCCCCAGCGTAGCTAAATACTCGCGCCCGCGAGATGTGTGCTGCCCCTTTTAAATCTGATTTTTCCTCCTCTTTCTTCATTTGTTTGTTCACCAACCTTTCTCCCCTCTCTTCCAAATCGGTCCAAACCTATCTATTTCACCAAATAAAAATCTTCAAGTGCATTTAGAAGATTGAGAGCTAGATATTCAAGCTTTGTGGGTGGAAGCTCGACATCTTCATCTTCTTCACCATCTCCTCACCATTGTTGACCAAATTTTGGGGTTTTCTTATAAACCCCACTTGTAACTTCATCATCCCTCTTTCTAAACTTTCATATGAGTTAAGAATGCTCCATTGATGACTTCCTAGTGTTTATATTTATCAAATTTCGATTTGGATGATTTTGAGAAAAGTTAGGTCAAATTGGGGTTTTGGGTCAAAATGGAGATTTTGATGTAATATATTTGGGTGAACGATTCTAAGTGGTTGGATATGAATATTTATAGTTGGAAACTTGTAGATCTAGGTTTTTGAAAGTTTTGGCTTGAAGATCCAAGTTTCTTCAAAGGAGCTCAAGTTAGGGAAAATCTAAATTTAGCCTAAATCTAGGAAGGTGAATTCAAGTTGCTTTGTGAAAACGTTGTACATGCCAAAAATGTCCATTTTCAAGTGTTTATGTTTATTTCATGAAAATTATCTATGGTTGAGTCATTTGGTGAGTTTTGACTATTTGAAGTGTTTAACCTTGAAAATATTATAAAACACCCACAATGGGATTTTTGAGTAATTTGATAATTATATCTCAAGAAAAAGTGTTGACAATGTTTTTTTATAAATGGGGGTCTTTGGTGAAAAGACACTTTACTGTTGTTGAAAAAATGCATATTTATTGTTATGGGTCATTTGTATACATATATGGTTGTGACGTGTGTGGAAAATGATTCAACCGAATATATGATAGGATTGTGGATTTATCATAATTTGGAGGTATGTGTCTGCATTTATGACATTTAAATGCATTTTATCTAATTGGTGGTCTTTATTGTTGGTCAATTGTGTTGTTGAGTCTTTGGCTCGTATTTGACTCAAGTGAGTTTTGAGGACCTTGGTCCAATGTAAATTATTCTATGTTGAGTTTGAGATTATATGCGCTTGAGTCATAATTATTATTTTATTACACGTGTTAAAGATGTAGGACATTCTTTTGTGAGTCATGTAATTGTTAGACTATAATGCATTGAATGCATAGGCATATGAGTCGGCCTTGTTTATGGGGTCGCATGGGTATTACGGGGTTGGACTCCGGGACTCATGTTTATGACCTTAAACTTTCCAAGGGGACACTAGGAGGGTTGAGTCTGGAAGTGCTTCCTTGGAGGTGAGTACTAGGACCTTCGCCACTGAGGTAATGCCTTGGGGTAGTTCTGCAGTGTGCCGAGCCTTGTGGTGGAAGTCCTGGGGATGGACACTAAGGTCAACTGTCTTTTGAGGTGAAACTTGTCGAGGAATCGTAGGAACACTTGGACATATAGTCAAGAAGTGTTATACGATTAACATTGTACGTGTGGTATACTTACGTGTTCCCTCCACCTTCAATGGATACGGGTCTCCCCCGTTGTTGTCAAATATTATATTTAATATTGTGATGCATATTTAATTACCGTTTGAGCCTTGTGCGAGTAATTGTAAGTATCAACTTTAATATTGGAACAACTCCACATATATTAAGGTTTGCTTGAATGATTACTCCCAGGGTATTTGGACTTTATTTCTATTTACGCTTTGCGTGGGTTGTTGAGTAAGTCACATGCTTTCGGAGACGTATTATATTTATATGGATTGTTTTCCATGGTTTAAGGGTGGCGTATTATGCCCCCTCCTTGTTGGTGTGTTTCGAATAATAGAGTTTTACTCAAGTACACTTTATTTGGAAATTTAATATTAATTCATGTTTAAGTGAGTTTTGGATTTGAGTCCCTTATTGAGAAATGCTTTATATTGGAGTTTTTGGCACGAGATTTGTGTGCGTTAGAAAATGGGTCGTTTGCATATATAAATATAATCCTTTTTGGAAAATCACGATTTTAGTTGTACTCTTTTCGTTTAACGAACTATTTTAATCATGATGAATACTCTTGAACTCACTAGGCGTTAGCCTAACCTTTTTATTTGTCGGCATGTGCAATAGGTTCCTGTTTGGAAATAGTTCTAGTAACACTTTGAAGAGTGGAGAGCTAGTTGTGTGCTCAAGAAGTAAGCGACTTGGTAAAGTGTTCCGCATTTTGGGATTAGCAACTTTGTATTGGGTTGAGTAACACCCGACCATTTGTAGTCTTGACGTATGACTTAGGTTAAATGAATGTTGAAGTTATTACGTTTTTAATAATGAGGTATTTCAAGGATGGTTTGTAGAAGGGATTTTATCTTTACTTGTTTATTTTATAGAAGTTTTTATTTAGTTGCTCTTTCCAATTTTGAGGGTGTTACAACATCTATACTAACCGCTAAAAACATGGTACCCAACTACGGACCCTTCAGATGAGCGCCGTTTATAACAATCAACGGTCGTAATTGATTCACGAACAATCGAATCTACAAAGAAAAGAGTTTTCACACACATACACACACACACACATATATATATATATATATATGTACATTACGTCGACAAAAGCAATATAATTTTTCTTACCACACAACCAATGGCAACAAAGAACCGTTCAAAACGTGCCATTTCTCTCGATCTTCGTTACGGTCCCTGGATTGGCTTTCTCCAAATTGTAACAGTACAATGGGAGTAGAGAAAACGATTCCTCTAGGTTACCCCTTAGAAGGAGAAGGGCATAACACTTTGCACGCCAATCTTGCATATAGTTAACTGAGATTTTGTAATCGTTCGTCATATCAATGATGATGCCATGGCTATTGTATACCCTACCAGTGTCATTCATTGCATCTTTCAATATATGATCTAACACATTCTTGTTCGCTTGGCGGTGATTAGGATACACGTGTGTTCGTGAACATGTGTGTATATCCTTAAATATTCTAACTTGGAACAACTTTGTATCTTTAATTACCGTTGCTCTTATTCGTCATTCATGCCTCTTACATAAACATACTGCTTCAAACCTTTTTCACGCGGATCGACCGATTCTCATCTATTAACAGTCTTCAAGACATTTCAATCCTAGGGCTAGTTTCAAGTCGTCTTTACACTTGAATATGTTGTCCAACTTTCATAGGTCTAGAACGTTGATAATTGACAACTGGTTCTTTAGACTTCACAATAGGGACAAACATTGATAACGGGGGAGGCATGCCCCAAAACAAATTACCCGTCATATACACCTACTTTTGGAAGTTCCTCACCTGACTCTTCGTTATCTTCTTCCTCAGACCCTTCTTTATCTTCCTCCTCCGGGTCGCTATCACTACCATATGATTCTATCCCCAAATATTCATCTATATTGGGATGATACAAACAATCCCCATAATAAGGATCTATATCGACCTTATATTTCTGAGATGCATTTTCGTTGTGATCTAAATCGGCGTCAAATTCTTCGGAAGGGACTTCGGAAATACAAATGCTATAACCAGATGGTAGATCTTCGTATTGGTACGAGTTGCGATTTTCGTATGACTTAAAAGATGTTTGGTACGACTGATATAGAGTTTCATACGACTGATACTGAGTTTCGTACGTCCCCTAGTTTTGAAAGGAGCGATACTAAGATTGGTACGCTTCATACAGATTTTGAAACGGTTGATACTAAGTTTGGCATGGCTGATATGGAGTGCTCGTTGTTGCACAATCACTATGGAACGACCAGTGTAGAGCAATTGGAAGTATGTATTGCCTGTGACCCGGGTCATAGACTGACTGGAACTGTATCTTGGCGGGGGGTTAGGCTCATAAGGAACGAATGGAAGAATATGTTGGGGGTTCGGTTGATTGCTTCCATCACCACGATCACAAACATACAATCTTAGGGCTTGGGTTGAAATTTCCACACCAATAGCTAGAAAATTTCTCACATCCTCCGTGTTTAATAACTCGACAATCGAGCCAGAAGATAGAGATTTATACGTTAATCTGAAAGGATTTTGTAAATTGGGTAAATTTATTTTTCAGGTTAGATAATTAATCAACCCTGGAAAAGATAATTGTATCGGCAACACGACAACCACCTTTTTAATTTTTGGGATATAATTCATCATCCCATTAACGAACTGTCACGAACCATCACCAAAAACACGTACCCGTACTTTCTCAATGTTTGTCGCCCATTGATATTTGAAGTGGTTTTTGCTTGAAATGGATAGGAGAGAAGAGGTGTTTGGAAAGAGTGACGTGGGTTGGAAAGACGATCAACGAAGGTCAATGGCGGTCAACGACGGTCAATGGCGGAAAATATATGTAGGTGGTTGTGAAATGGTTGGAGTGAAGTGAATGATAGTGTGTGGGTTTGTATTTATAGTAAAAATAAGTTAGGTGGTTGGTAAACACCGGCAGGGTTGACCTCGTGCCAACCGACGCTGGACTGGCGCGAAATGCTATTCCCAGTGCAAGATTCCTTTGTTTTTTTTGCACATTTGATTTTTATGTTAGGTCTAATCGATGTTTATCAGGAATTTTTAAGAGAAGGATCATGTCAACTTGTATTTTCAGGAATCTAGTTGTACCTGGGTGAGTCATGTCTCCTCAATCAAAATTAAAGGAAAGATGAATGGTTAGTTAGGTAAATTTTGTAAAAAAAATATTTTTATAGTTTTATTTTATAAATGGGTTAAAAAAGATAGAGCATCCACAATGGTTAACCTATTAAAGGACTTTTTAATCTTGTCACATAAATTTTCAATAACTTATTATTTTTCAAAAACATTCTTCAATGCAAAACCTTTATCAAAAACTTTTTCATCAACCTTTTTACTAAAAAGCTAATGCAAAAAACAGTTTCACCAAAAAGCTTTTCAGTCCGATGCCAAACAAATCTTTTAAAAATCTTTTTGTAATAGTAAAATTGTATTAAAGACTTTTGAAGAACCCCGTGTTAAAATTTTAAACATACCAAAATTTGTACGGATACCAATTACAGTTGTACATCGTCGTCGTAACGACTGCTTTGAGCTCAGGGTTCAAATGGCGACGGACGGCGCCACCGGTGATCATAGTGATCCCGCAAACAATGTAAAAATTAGCGTGAAATTCAACGGACGGTCTATACCGGTGAATCTTTCTATTGATTCCACCGTCAAAGATCTAAAATCTGTGCTTCAACCACTCACTGATGTTCTTCCCCGTGGTCAGAAACTAATCTCTAAAGGTATCCATCGCTAAAATCTGTACACCCGCTACATTCAACACACAATAGAAAACCTAACCTTTGAAGATGATGTATTGCAGGAAAAATTCTTGATGATGAAGAGAAATTTAGCTCGTTGGGGACATACAATGGAGTCTATAAGATACAGCTCATTGCTTCCCAAGGTCTACATCAAGGGGTAATTTGATGATCCATATAAAGCGATAGAAAGCTGTTTTGAAATTTGCTATCTGCCACTTGAATGTGATTTTGTTATAGAAATTGGGCATTTCTGGTTTTGATTGAGAAATACAATTTGATTCTTTTAGAGTGGTCCCATCAAGAAGGAAACTCAGGTGGTGTCGAGTTTAAGGAGAACGTCGGAGACCAGTAGAAAGGAGAAACAAGTGACTGTTGTGAAGAGTCAACTTGAAAGATGGAAGCTTACTGGGGTTATAGCCCTGTCTAATAGTGACTTAAAGGTAATTCATGGAGCTGTATTTGTTGTTTTTCATGAATGGGTCTTGTTAATTGTCCTCATTGAGATCTTGGTTATATATTCAAAATTGTGGGCTATTGAGCAAACTTTGTCAATTTGCTTATTAGTATATGATTTGGTTTAGAGGTGCTTGCTATATTGTTCGATTGTCAGGTCTATGTTTATGTTGGTATTTTTATAGTTTTGATACTTAATTTGATGGCATAGCTAGTTTGTATCTACCGGCAAAAGTTTTATGTTACATGTTTTCGAAAGGTCTGAATGGGAAACAAACATCTCACGATGCAATGCTAGGAAACAAAAGATTAAAAAGAAGGGGATGTCTTGTTTGTCTTTAATCATGCAGGTATCCTTAGAAAAACCCAGCTACATATGCATGAAAACAAAACAATTGCCGATAACCATATTAGATTCATGCAGAATATGGCCGTTACAGATCTAAAATATCTGTAATCTACTTCTTATCATGCTTAAGATGATAGAACCCCGCATAGCATTCGACCTTTATCATGGGTCTCCTGTTTTTTTTATCTCAATTCGATTGAAGAGAAATTGATATATACCCAATCAAAACAGTAAAATCAATGGTAAAATTGAGTAGAATTGCTCAGAATCGAATGGTTAACAAAGGGGTTTTCTGGCTTTCAAGTGGCCAGATGCTCTCCACAGGAGACGCTCAAATGTCTACCAAAAAAGAATGGCCCTCCTAAACCCTCACACCTCTTATTTATACCATCCAACTGCATTACCTATTTGTACTAACCTACTAAGTTTTACCAATGCTAAACAGAGTATAACATATGCCTATAACCCCAAATATTTGTTCTCATTCTATATAATTTGGTGATGGGTATCTTCTGCTTTTTGTCTGCCCCAGTTAGTTTGGGATAACAATATTTTTTTTTCTTGTGAAGGGATACGCATCTATGCATATTAATGTATAGTTTTTTAGTAGAACTAAGATCCATTTAACATGAACGTTTGGTACTAATATGATATATTTGAACCGAAAAAGGTCATACCGCAAGAAGTATGGAATTGTGGATCTTCTGTAAGATTTCTTGATCTTAACTGCAACTCAATACAAGATGTACCAGAAGCTATTGGTGGTTTGAGCTCGTTGCAGGTGAGAGAATCTTTTGTCTCTACTTATTTTAAATGTTTTTATTGGAAAATATAGTAATATGTTAATCTTCTGTTTATTTGTTAGAAACTTCTCTTGAATGCAAATTGCATAAAAGATGAATTTCTAAGCTGGAATGGAATGTCATCACTGAAATCTCTCTCTTTCCTCTCTTTGAGCCAGAATCTGTAAGCATCTCACTGCCACATGACATTGAACTTTATCCCAGTCTCTGTTGTAATTGGCTGCATATTATTTGCAGTTTGACAACTTTACCCTCTGATTTGGCCGCCTTAACTACCCTGAAGGAGCTTCATGTTGCAAAAAACCAGTTAACATGTCTTCCAGATGAAATAGGATTGCTAGTTCATCTTGAAGTTTTAGAAGCAAATGACAATAGGTAAACAATTCTCTAATTTTGCTCATTTTTTCAGGGTAATGCTTATAATCCTTCTTTGAAATTAAGTTAGATTGCAAGTGTATTTGGTTCTTGCCAACATCATTTACTACATTCGTCCCATAGACATAACGTTGTAGAGAAAAGTTTTGGCTATCAATCACATGTCTATTTACTACTGTGTGTTTATGATTGTGAATACTAACAAGCAATTTTAGATTAAAAACTTGCCAAAAAGAAAGAAATGTTTCAGTTTTTTTAGACATCGAAGAAGGAAAATGTTGGTAGATTTCATGGGAGGATAAAGTAAATTGAATTTTGTTTTCATTTTTATGTTTATTCTTTTAAGAAGATTATTAATTGAAATAGGGACATGGATTTGCTGTGAAAACTACTTCAACCATTAAATGATGTTTTAGTTTTCTAATGATAATTGCGTATCTTTTTTGAAGGATTAGCACCATCCCTTCATGCATAGGGAGCTGCTCTGCTCTTGTTGAAGTAAGATCTCTTATGTCTTTTTTTTGGCAACAAGATCTGGCTTTCTTTGCAACATGGATTGAATCTACGATGTTTTGCAGGTTGATTTTTCATCAAATCTTCTTGAAAAGCTGCCAGAAACCTTGAGCAATTTGAGGAATCTTAAGGTGTTTATCTCTTCCTCTACTTGGATTCAACTTTTTTTTGAAGTATATAATATTATATCCAGCAAATACTCACGCACACTCATCCTTGATGAGGTTTGAACCCTTGACCTCCAAGACGTAACCGGGATACCAGTGGACCAATGACCCTTTGGTGCTTGGATTCAACTTTCTAGTAATGAATATATATATATATATATATATATATATATATATATATATATATATACACACACACACACACACTGTAGGGGGCTGTTTGTTTACCTCTTAATAGTTCCATTAAGAGGCAACATCTGAATCGCTAGGAGGTGAATCTTGTTTGGCAAAAAAAGTCTGCCTCTTAATGGTTCTAAAACCCTCTTAATGATTTTTTATCTTGGGCCTCCCCTAACCATTCAGCGCCCTAATTTCGTTTTGAGCACCAAACAACCATATTTCATTTTGCACTATATCATAAAAGCACTTACTCATTCTGACCACTTACTCATTCTGCACCAATCCATTCTGCAACTGCCAAACAACCACTATTGAATTTTAAGAAGTATAATTTTTAATGCTTAATGTACAAATTTAAAGTCGCACAAACATCCATGAAACTTCCCACCATCCCAAGATAATATTAAACATCAAAAATTAGAAATCACACTTTATATCTTTATAATTAGTTATTTAATTGGGAATTTAATTAAAATACCCAAAGTTTGACTTTGACTTGCCAAAATACCCAAAAATCCCGCGGTGGGTCCCGCGATCGCGGGACGTGGCACCACCTGGCACCGTCTTTGGCCAATTGTCCCGCTATGGCCCCTCAAGAAACCCCGCAGCTGCAACATTTCCCCCTCAAGTATGCTTGCGGGACCACTTTTGGCCCCTGTCCCGCGATCTCATCCCGCGGTAGTCCCACGATTTTTGGATATTTACAGTTTTGGCCCCTCTAGTTTGGGGCAAATTTAAAAAAACATAAATGGTCCCTATAGTTTTTAGGTTATCATTTTATGTAGTTGAGGTTTTTAATGTATTGTTTCCTTTCCATTTTAATGTATTTAATATAGAAATTAATTAAAGAAAATGTTTTCCCCATTTTAAGTTATTTAATAAGGAAATTAATTAAAAGATCAGTTATTGCCAATCATCTTTCCAACCGAAATGGATACAATGCAGGTAAACAAAGAAATCTATTACTAGAACGCGTCCTGGATTCCGGTGATGAAGTTAACCTTTTCCTTGATCACGTCATCCATTCCTGTGTAGTCCTCTTCGATTTCTTTTAGTTCCTCTTCTACTTCCTTAATCTGTCGTTGCACCTTCCGAACGTGAGCCCTAGTCATGGCCAGTTCTCGTTTCTTCTCCGCTAGATACTCCATTTTCCCCTGCTGAATCCCCCTGTTATGGTTCCACATACCTTTTACCTTTTCGATACCGGCGTTCGCCTCATCAATGGATTTTTGCACTAAGGGAGTAATTCGTTGACTTTGTGGAAGACCCGTTGGCTGGGTACAATGATACATTGGTGGGTTTTTTCCGTCATTATCGAAGTGGTAATTCTCGCATGTCATCTCCCAGTCTTCTTCCTCCTCAGCCGTGAATGGATAATCGGCCGCAGTTCGCCCATAGTTTCTCCACTCCTCGTCTGTTTCCGGTACCTTCCAGGTACTCCGGCGAGCTCCATCGTTCAGTGGTTGGTAGGCTGCCGAACGTGAAGTTCCAGCCCCATTCGCCGACCTGTTCCCCCTTGATCTTGAACCTCCAGCCATAGTGTTAAGAAAAGCGAGAGAATGTTTGTGCACGGTGTAGAGGGTATAAAAGATAGATAGCAAGTTGTGAATTACTACTTCATCATGCCATCTACTTATAGCCGTGAAAATGTATGTTCTTCATCAGGGATGTGGATATGGTCAAAGATTTCGTCTGAAAAGTTGCCTGCATGATTCGTCTGAATAGTTCACTGCAAGATTCGTCTGAAAAGAGCCTGTAAGATTCGACTGAAAAAGTAACTGCAAGATTCGTCTGCAAAAGGAAGTCTGAAAAGTAACAAGATTCGTCTGAAAAGTAACAAGATTCGCCTGAAAAGTAGAAGGATTTTGTTGAGCCATTTGGTGCTTGTGCTTATAAATACCCTTGTTCATCCAATAATCTCTGTATTAGGATTACCGCAAGTTTCATAAACCTACTTACTAGGTACTAGAAAGATCAAATTATGGTAGCATGGTATTTAGTAATAGTGAGCATGGCGAAACATGGGAGGACATATTCACCATTGCCAAAGATGTTGCAGGTTCATGATCATGGTAAAACCTCGGCAAAGTTGTAGGTTCATGATCATTTCTTTTATTTTCTTTTCTACACCCTTTATCTTTTTAAGTGTTTTCTTGATATATATATATATATATATATATATATATGGGAAATTAATCAAAAAATTATATTTTTGGTCCCTCTAGTTTTTAGGTTATCATTTTATGTAGTTGAGATTTTTAAAGTGTTGTTGCATGTTTTTACTGTTTTTGTCACACTTTTTAGGCTTCAAGTATTCATATGTGCAATACTTTAACAAAATAATAAACAAAATTATAACTTCAAGTTAAATACTTTAACAAAATAAGTTAACACTAAAAATAACAATTATTTAATGTTACATAAACAACCTAATCATCTTGCCGTGGAACACAATGCGCATAAATGGTCTCCGCCATATGTATGCGAAAGTCCATGGCCTCTCGTTCGGTGCGGGAAGGGGCTAAATCTACCACATCGCCCTCAATCAAGCTGCTGACATTACGGCATACCCAGAAACCGCAATCCGCATTCATCCCTTGCTGGCATGGTGTATTCCTGTCGAACCTGTGACGGAGTGCTCTGACATGTCGCGACGGTCCACGTCCCCGAGCAGTCTAAAGAACTTCGACAACTCATCTTTAAATGTGTCAAGACGCTGATGCAAAGCCTCTGTGTACATACTGGCAGGGTCGCTGTCATATATGGTCATCAACATACGACGAAGGTCAAACACTCCGAGCACCCAATGTTTGGGATGAATGCAAATAGGGATGTACACCTGAAATATTACAATATTAGACAACTTAGTTACCAACCAAACTTAAATAAAATAAGAGTAAACGATTTACATACAGTATCGACGTCCCGCCAAGAAACCCCTTCCACACCATTGCATGAGTTAACCACGGAGTCGGGACCTTGATGTGGAAGGACCATGAACGGAAAGAAAGTAGTGTGCATGATGGTCCACCTCGTGTCTGGTTGACGGAAATGTAGGAGCATGGCGACCCAACAATCGATATGCTATACACAAAAAATAGATGGTTAGACATGTAATATAAATATATTTCCGAGCACCGTAAGTCCTCTCCCGACCCCATCGACTGAAAATTAACTTATTAGATGTTTTAAGTACAATTTCATCATGTTCACAATTAAACCAAAACTACCAAAATAACTTACAGTCATAGTATGTGGTGGTGGTGTGACGTACGACGGCCCCGACATGTCTGACCTGTAATAGTCTGTCTACGGTATCCCAAGGAGGTCCGTGAATGATGGGCCGCCATAACCCTGTTGCTCAGTCATCCCAATCTGCACGACATTATAACAGTTACAAACTTAAGAACGAAAATATAACGATAACGAGGGTCGATGTATGTGACTTACACTGTGCGGGAATGATGTGGTGCCGAACGTCGACGTTGGGTGTGTATAACCCCTTGCCTCCATCATCCCAATCTGCATGAAAATTTTCATTATATGAGTTACAAAGTTAGGAACGAAAATATAACTATATTGATCATTCAGTGTGACTTACACTCTGTGGGAATGTCGCATAGGATGTGGGGGCCTCTGTCGTCATATGGTGTGTATAAGCCCCCGCCGTCGTCATCCCAGTCTGCATGACATATTTCATTTTAACAGTTACAAACCTAGGAACGAATATATAACTACATTGGTTATTCAGTGTGACTTACACTCTCCGGTAATGACGGATAGGATGTGGTGGCAAACATCGGTGCCTCCTGTCCGAACGGAGCGGAGATCGGCGTCGTACTCGACAGCTAAAACAAATATGGAACGTAATATTAATATACAAACTAAAAGATCGTGGCCGACAAATTAAGTTAAACACTAACCTGAACAAAGCGAAACTGTCTGACGAAGTCCTCCCGATCTTGAATACGTGTGTCTAGAGGCCCGTAGACGTAGTCCCATAGCTGGTGTAAACTGCCACGAGATGGCTCGGTGGAAGTCGGATCTTGATGGGAGGAGAAAGGGGGCGGCTCATATCGATCGGAAGGGGGCGGCTCATATCGATCGGAAGTGGGCGGCCTCGCGTCGTCTTCCTCATCTTCGTCAGATGAGGAACTAGACCCAGATGTGGAAGGGGACGGCTCACACCGATGGCGTGCCTCCTCTCTATCGATAAAGGTCACACTGTTTGTGTACCAAGGCGTGTCCCTCTCGGTATCCATAGGCAGAAGGTTTTCGAGAGGCGCATGCGCCGGCTAAATATATGGTAAAACACAAAAAACTTAATAACCGGGACAAACGTAGGCAACATTGTAAACATAGTGAAAGAACTTACGGTGCTTGAAAGGCGGAAGAACGAATGACAATTCTTCCTATCTAGGGAAACAACCCTCTCCCAACGGGTTCCCCTAATTAACCTGTCGATGCGCATGGTGAAATTTTGACGGGAGATGGGAAACATCTCCAAGATCCATATCTGGAATTACACAAGAAGAGCAAGTACGTAAAAAGGAAAGCCAAACAGTCTGTATGTATTATTATTTATGTTATATACTACTTATCCAACCTTGAAGGCGTATGTAAATCAACAAACAGCCATCTTCGCATGTATGTCGGCGCGTCTGGCGATGACTCGGTGCATCTGTCTGTATGTATATGTTCAGATGTGGCTACCCGACGGATACCTGCTAAACAAATGCAAATCCTTGGCGGCCCTAAGGACCGTCTCGGAAGCATACTGGCTCCACTCACGGCCCATGAAGCCCATCTCCACCATCACCATCAAGCATACACGGACAATATCCTCGTCGCTTAGGGCAGAAAGACCGTCTTTCATCGTCTCCACGACTGTCCTCAGCCTCAAACGAGAGGGTGACACGCCAGGCCAAACCCTACTAACGAAAGTAATGCCTGATAAGAAAGGAAGGGGGTTCGTCTCCAAAAAGTAGTCCTGTAATTAGACAGAACTCATGACGGCCAAACCGTATTTGATGCCCGAAGACATCAAAATACATCTCCTCCAGATCACCATTGGAGACCTCGACCTCCAGCTGTAGAAACATGTGGACTAGCATGGGGTCGCCACCGCTCATGGTAAGATCCAGCCATGGACCGAAAGGTGTCCCTCTGAAGATCTCATCAACCCTAGCTCCTCGATCTCCTAAATCCATGAAGCGCTGTCTCATCTCTACGATGTAGCCAACGCGGCACCGTAACGTACAGTCGATCTGAATAAGATCGCCCTACATAGAAAATTCACGGATGTTATAGTGCTTGTTTGGTTTATTGGGTTGATAATTATTTGTGTATTTTAGTTTTAGAAAATAACCCACTCAATCTGTTGGACTTCCAGGTAGCAGGGGAATCGCAAGGATTGCTTAACTCCCCACATACCTTAGGGCTATTTACACCCGTTTGACAAAATCCAAATAGATATGTTGCGGGTTTTTTTTATTTCAATATAACATTGTTATATATAGATGCTTTTGGCAAGAGGCCAAAATGAATTTGAGCTTGACATATATAGGGACCTAAGTTGTCATTCACCAAAGTTTAGGGACCTAAGTTGTCATTCACCAAAGTTTAGGGACCTAAGTTGTCATTCACGAAAGTTTAGGGACCTAAGTTGTCATTCACGAAAGTTTAGGGACCTAAGTTGTCATTCACCAAAGTTTAGGGACCTAAGTTGTCATTCATCAAAGTTTAGGGACCTAAGTTGTAAATTAGTAAATTTAAGAGATCTAACCTAAATTTTTATAAAAAACACTCAAATTTATAAAAAAACACTCATTTTTTATAACAAAAAAAGACTAACTTATTTTTTTTTATAAAAAAACTCTAATTTTATAAAAAAAACACTCGTAAAAAGCACTAACTTTTTTTTATAAAAACACTCTAATTTTATAAAAAACACTCATAAAAAGCACTAACTTTTTTTTTTATAAAAACACTCTAATTTTATAAAAAACACTCATCTTTTTATAACAAAAAAACACTAACCTAAATTTTTATAAAAAACACTCTAATTTTATAAAAAACACCAATCTTTTTATAACAAAAAAAACACTAACCTAAATTTTTATAAAAACACTCTAATTTTATAAAAAACACTCATCTTTTTATAACAACAAAACACTAACTTATTTTTTTTATAAAAAACACTCTAATTTTATAAAAAAAACACTCATCTTTTTATAACAAAAAAACACTAACTTATTTTTTTTTATAAAAAACACTTTAACAACAAAGTTTACATATCATATATTTCAAAAATTTAAGATAACAACAAAGTTTAAACAACAACATTCAAACATAAAAGTTTAAACAACAACATTTAAACAACAAAGTTTACATATTATATATTTCAAAAATTAAAGATAACAACAACATTCAAACAACAAAGTTTAAACAACAAAGTTTGCATATCATATATTTTGAAAATTTAAGATAACAACAAGAAACTACAAAAAGTTAAGAAAAGTGACTTACCACATTCCTAACACGTGACATCTTCGAACCGAGCGCGTAATCGACACGAGAATGTTGAGAGAGTTGGGAGAGAATTTTAAAATGGGTATGGTAGCTGGATTATGGTCCCCCCACCTCTCCTCTTATAGCCAACATTGGAGGGTGGGGGTTGGAAACATTTATTAAAAATTTGGGTTTCAACCCCAGCCCTACACGTGTCCAGTAGATCCCGCGATCGCGGGATGAAATCGCGGGATAGGGGCTATTTTTGTAACCGCGGGCATACTTGGGGGGGGGGGGGGATCGCGGGACCATTGCGGGATTTTTGGGTATTTTGGCAATTTCGGCGAGAAAATGGGTATTTTGGCAAGTCAAAATCAAACTTTGGGTATTTTAATTAAATTCCCTATTTAATTTACTTTATATCCCTTACTTTTTCAATTTTCATTTAACACCTTATATTAATATAAATAATCGTATATTAACTAAAATAAATTAAAAAAATTACGTTTCTTCTTTTACAATGAACCCAATATTGAATATTTTTTGATTTAATCATATTATTAAGTGTCATGAATACGTAGTGACTTGTTTTTAAAACTTTAATTTTATACCTTATAGTTATTTATTTTATATCCCTTACTTTTCATTTTTCATTTTCCATTTTCCATTTTACACCTTATCATATTAAAATACATAATCATATATTATCTAAAATACATTAGAAATATGTTTTTTTACAAATTATATCACTATGATTGTCTCGACAACACCTTCAAAATGAGCTCAATATTGAATATTTTTTTTATTTAATAATATTATAAAATATCAAAATTTGGTTCTTTTTTTGAGTTTGAAATAACTTTGCCTTTGTAAATGCAATTGTATTTTAATTATAAATTTTAGAGTTTATAGTGAGCATAAACTTTGTACCCTAGATTTAAAAAAAGGTTGACATCCCCGCACATTGCACGGGTACCTAAACTAGTATATATATATTTGATTTTCTGGTAATGAATAAGGAAGGGTTCACTTTAAAAAGTGAGAGTTTACATTCCAATTTTACCCTTAATTATGAGATGAAAAAATTCATTACTTTCTCTATTATTAAAGGGTAAATTATCATTTATGATGATAAATGTGTGCGCTTATTAAATTTATACAATTCTAGAACTATGTGCGTTTTTCATTATGAAGATTTATTTTGCGACGAAAAGAGTAAAGAATATCACAGACAGAAAAAATGTTCCATTTTAATTGGCATAGTAACTATCATAATGCCATCTTAAGTTGGAGCTAGCATATTCTTGTGTGTACTGTGTATAGTCCATACCTATAGAATACTTTTTATAAGCCGGGAGTCTTTATGGAAATAGCCCATTTACATAGTTTTTTAAGTATATAAATACGCTTACGCACTATGGCCTTGGTGATCCTAGGTTTGCATACATCTTACCCTCTAGACTCCACATAACTGAGATCGTTTGGTTTGGTTTGGTTTGGTTTGGTTTGGTTTAGTTTAGCTTTACCCATAAAACACTTCCAGTTCTCTTGCATTTTCATGCTCCAACTATTATTCATGGCAGGCTTTGCATCTTCACAACAACGGGCTCAAATCACTTCCATCGACACTGTTGAAAAACTGCACACATCTCTCCACCTTGGACCTCCATGGCACCGAAATAACAATGGACATGCTCAGAGAGGTATATAATTTTCAATTTTTTTTTTGTTAATCGTGGGTGTTCATGTCAGCTTTTAAGCACATCAACTAATCCCATGGCCCCAAAGATAGCAGGAGTGGCCCCCAAGGCCTGGCCTATATTTTCCGCTTGAGCTAGCCCTCAAGGTCATGTAATCTCGTTTGATTTTGTGTACATTGAGATTCTGAAAAACGAATGTGGTTGCAGTTTGAAGGATGGGAAAGCTTCGATGAGCGGCGTGTGCTAAAACATTCGAAACAATTCGCTTTTCGAGTCAAGGGAGCCTCTTATTTTGACGAAGGTGCTGATAAAAGCTAGCAATTGCAAATAGTGAAGTTGGAACATTTGTGTTTAATGTGAAGTTTTGGGTTTAAATGTTCAAATCTGATGATAATATAGATTTATTTCTATGAATAAAAATATCTTAATAAACATGATTTATATGACTAAGGGCCGTTTACCCAAACGCTTACCCGATAAACGTTTAACATTAAGAATCAATACTCTAACTTACTTCATCGGGTAAATTTGTAGTCCATTAAAATGGTATTGTATGCAACAATTTATCCAATAAACGCTTACCGCGTAAAAGTCGTCACTTCACTTACCGGTTAAGACTCTTCATCCTTATCATTGTTGTTACCCGGTAAGATTTCTCGGTCCTTGTCATGTTATCGTATAAGGTAAATGACTCAATAAGCGTTTACCGGGTAAGAATTTAGTAAATGACTCTTAAATTGATTTTCCTCTTAATCGTTGATGTTCGGATCGATAAGTGACGATAACAAAACAAAACCCTGCTCCCGCTCCCAACCAAAAGGATAAAAAGGAGATGATTGCTTGATCCGACTTAGTTTTCTTGTCGTGTCGTGTCAACCCGTTTACTTAAACGGGTTGAAATGTATTACCCAAACCTGTTTATTTCGTGTCGGGTTAGCGTGTCGTGTCAGGTCTATCCGAGTGCGGACTGGATCCAACCATTGCTATCAACCCCACTTGAAAAAAAGGAGTGATTTACTTAGCATTGCTTAATCTTGTCTTATCATCATAAATAAATAGTTATATGAGTAAAAACGTTTTACATTTTAGCACCTTTAATCTTTATCTTTATAAGATAGCCAAGAATTGCAAGTCAACCTTGCAAATCACTTTTTCTTGGTTTTGGCTTGCTTTTTGTCCGTCAAAACATGCCGATGCCGTTGTGGTGTCTAAACTTATTTGTACGGCGGGGCTACTTTTCAGGGAAATTGACACAAATAGCCATTCCAACAAACCAACTTGAGAAAATAGCCAAAACCTCTCCCAGATGACGAAAATGGCCATGGGTCCGCACTCGGATCCAGTGCGGACCGCACCTCCCCCCAATACGATGTCGTTTCAGCCATTCAGGGGATTTTTTTTAATTGGGTGCGGCACCGCACTTGCGGACCAGGCACCGCACTTGTGGAGAAGTGACAAATTGTGAATTGAATTTCTAATTTACACTTTTAATTCTTATACTTATTTACTTACTTTACTTTATACCTTTTAGTTTCATAATTTAATTTTACATTTAACACATATAATCGTTTATTAATTAAAATACGTTAAAAAAATACGTTTTAATTTTAACAAGTTACACCATTATAATCGTCTCTTCAATACGTTCGAAATGAGCCCAATAATGAATTTTTTTATTTATATATTTTAATATATATCATATACACTACATAAAAAATATTTTTTATATTTAAAATTCATTTTTAACGTATTTTCAATTTTGTTTTACACTCCTATCGCATTAACATAATAATCATATATGATATATATTAAAATATTTTTTATTAAAATTATTTGTTAAAAATTATTTTTTAAAACTTATTTTTTATGTAGTGTATATGATATATTAAAATATATAAATCAAAAAAATTCAATATTGGGCTCATTTCGAACGTATCGAATAGACGATTATAATAGTGTAACTTGTTAAAATTAAAACGTATTTTTTTAACGTATTTTAGTTAATAAACGATTATATGTGTTAAATGTAAAATTAAATTATGAAACTAAAAGGTATAAAGTAAAGTAAGTAAATAAGTATAATGGTTAAAAGTGTAAATTAGAAATTCAATTCACAATTTAGCACTTCTCCGCAGGTTGCCTGTTCCGCAAGTGCGGTGCCCCACCCAATTAAAAAAAAATCCCCTGAATGGCTGAAACAACATCGTATTGGGGGGAGTGCGGTCCACACTGGATCCGAGTGTGGACCCATGGCCATTTTCGTCATCAGGAAGATGTTTTGGCTATTTTCTCAAGTTGGTTTGTTGGGATGTACTTTTCATCTGGGTGCACTAGAAAATGTAGTAACCGTACAAAAAAGTGTCACGTTGAGTTACAATTTCATGTCTATTTTGTGAAAAAAAATTGGTGATAGCCTTTCTTTTTTACAATACGGTTATTTGTGATACTAATCCCTTACGCTTTCTTTTAAAAAAATTAAAATTTTCAAACAAAAAGGATTTTGGTCATTTACCAATATTTCATTCAAATTCTAAACTACGTTATATGAACCAAACATATAGATTCCAATTTTCTTAACATGTTCCTTTTCAACGTATAGCACCCGCAATTTCGAGAAGAAAAAAAGGTTAACCTTAATGATTTTAGTAGTCCCAAGTTATTAAGGCTAATATATAAGAAATGTTATTTCTTCTTTTTAGACGAGTCGTGAGAGTTCGGTTGAGAAACGTCAAGTTTGGGCTTCGGTACAGCTTGGGCGATAGTGACAGGGTGACTATCACCGTGTCATAATCGCCAAAAGCCAGGACCTCTCAGTACAGTTTAGGCGAGAATGCATCACGATTGTGACATGGCCACTTTCGTCTGGCATAATCGCAGGGAGCCTATGGTTCACGGTACACTCTCACCTAGAGTGCCTCGTGAAACAATGTCACTCTCGCTTGGCATAATCCCCTGCAGGGATCTGAGGGTTTAAAGGTCTGATTTTTAACTCTATTCATTTATTTCTTTCATCTACCTTTTCCCAAACTCTCCCTAGAATCGAACCCTCACCATAAATTCCATATTTGAGAATTTAAGGCACCAAATCCTTGAGTTCTAAGGCAATCTTTCTTCTTCAAGCTGGGAGTTGGAAGCTACCACTAAGGATTCTTCATCTCATCATCTCCTTATTCAAGGAAATTTTTAGGGTTTTTAGGTTTTCATCAAAAACCCAAGTTGTAAGGTCATTCTTACTTTTAAAACTTTATATCAAAATTCTATATTTTGAACTTCTAAACATTGTTTACATTTTCTTATTTAAAAGATTTTGATCTAACTTGATATTTTAGAGATTTTAGGCTTTTTACCATTTTGAGATATGATGAAGAGTTCTATGATTTGTGATATATAATGTGATTAAATTTACATATTTGTTGTTAAATACTTGAATGAACACATTTTAGTCACATTTTATGACTTTTCACTATATTGTGAGATTTACTTTGTGAAATGAATATTTGGAGAAAGAAATATATGGATTGCTGTTTGTATTAAGTTATTAACAATGATCTTTTTACAGTTGTATAACATTTTTGGAAATCTATTTTATGAACGATTTTTATGGGAAATGAAAATGGTCATGGTTGGATCTTTATATCGATTTGGTTCCATATGGTATTGATTATAAAAACAAGTGCATTTTATGGAATTATGAATTGAGAAACTATATGTGTGGATATAGTTTGGTCACAAATTTAATGGTGACAAACCTTAGACTATTATTAATGGGTCCATAGGTATAGAAGTCGGTTTATTTTTGAATGTTTTTCGTTTGTAACTAGTTGAGACACTGGGTTCTCGGAGGCAACTTGGTACGATTATATGAGACCCTATACTAACCATGGGCCATAAATGTAATCCTACTGAATGAGTATGATTAGGATCATCGGGTGCCCTCCCCCACATCTAAAGTACGAGTCGACGATCTCGTGGCCATTGATCCTATTATGAGCTCACTAACTCGAAAAGTAGCTTACTTTTGTGTTCCGCGCAATCATTGGAAACTTTGGTCTCCCCCATCATCGTAAGATGAGTTTTGGACCGTATGGTTCCTATGTTGTTTATATGGAAACAAACTTATTTCATACTTTTGGAAAAATACTAATGTTGTTTTATGCTTCATTTAAATATTTAATTTTTTTGTTCTCACTAGGCGTAAAAACTAACATTTTTCCTTAAATGACATGTATATCAGGTTCCGTTAGCGACGGGGCTCCCAATGTTTGAGGGACGAGCGATTGGCCGATAAAGGCAACTTTTGGAGATAGTCGTTTTTGGGAATTTGGCGTACAAAACTGAATAGATACCTTTTGGGGGATTGTGTTGACAACTGTTTTAATCTAGACGTAAATGGTTTAGATTAGTGAGTTGTCATTCATAATTTTCGTTCATAGAATTGTAAACGCTATTACTATTTCCTCTTTTTGGGGTGATTACTTTTATATAGAATGTCATTGTTACGTTATTTTTAAGGGTTAAACTTACGTCTATTTTTAGGGGTGATACATAATGTATTATCAAACCAGACAGTATTTCATTCCAATTCATTCAAAGTCAAGTTTTTTTGACAAATTCCATTACATGCAAAAACATTATGCGAATCAAACGTCATAGTTTGTAGTACTAGGAGGGTTTCGCAAAATAAACCCCCTTTACATATATTAAAACTAATTTTTGAGTGATCTATATTATTTTTACTATTAAGATGAATATTGTGCAATGTTGGAAATTTGTTAATTGTAGTATAATATTATGTTTATGTTTTATTGTTATTCAAATATATAAAAAAGTAAAAATTAATAAATTATACATGAGTTTTGTTTTAATAATCTATAAAACTACTATAAATAAAGTTATACTTTATAAAAAATGAAAAAATTATAAAATATGAGGTCTATCATGTTCAAAACAAGTTTAATAGAGTTACAAGAGCATCATAATCTATAATAGTGGAACCTTTAAGAACCTTATTTACCATATTTTGTCATGTTACATTATTGTCACCTTAATAAATTAACATACATGTTTTATTAGATTTATTAAAAAAATGATTAAGAATTAATAAAAATAATTACGAATTAATAAAAATAATAAGTAGAATAATAATAGAAAAGAAAAGTGTTACAAGAACTCGAGTTTTTTGTTCAAACACTTGGGTTCTAATATGAACGTATGACTTGACCAAGAACCTCTATTCCACGAGGAATGTTTTTATAAAAATCCCGAAAAAAATCTCAATGAGAACCTCGATTATGGATGCTAAAGGTTTATTTTCTTGGATATTTTTGAACCCTTGAAATCATAGTGATTTGTTTAGAAGAAAAAAAGAGTAAATCTCTTAACTCGTGGTTTGTTAATAATTTTAATTTTTGTTTCTATAGCTTAAATATTGCAATATTAGTTTCTGGATTAATTACTACTTTTTAAATATAACTATACAAGGAATTAAAATAATAAAGAGTAAATTACGGATTTGGTCCACGTGGTTTGTTCAAAATTATGGATTTCATCCCTAAACTTCATTTATTATGGATTTGGTCCCCGAGCGATGCACAATCCATTGGATTTGGTCCCTACCCCTGACGGCCATCCATTTCTTCCGTTAACTCCAAGGGTAATTATGTCTTTTCAGTATTTAACCATTTTCCTTTTCTTTTTTATTTTTTACTTCAATCTTCTTCATCATGTTCATCTTCTCCAACAATAAACCCTAAATCAAGAACACTAAGAACCCTAAATCAAGAACATTTCCATTGTTCTTCTTCAACCTCATCTTCTTCAACCTCACATCCATCCCCAAGAACATTCATACATTCAATCAAGAACATCATCCCCAAAGACATTAATTTGTAAGTCAAGAACATAATATCAAGAATCAAAATTATGTAGATTTTGAAACCGAAAGGGTAATAAAGAAAATAAGCTTATACAAAGGCCACTCATGAAATAAAAAATCTAAACAAACTTATACAAATCTATACATGATACCTAAAACCCAAAACGCATTTCTAACAGATCTGGATGGATAGCTTATGAAGAACAAAACCCTAAATGAATCTGATGGGGCTCCTCGTGAAGAACAGAACTACAAGAATTCAAAGATAAATTTGAATTTGGTTCGACTTAGTTCTGTATCTAGGTAGAAACAAAACCAAAATCGATCCAAAAAACAATGAAAAACATAACCTTTGCCATACTTCATCTTCAACATGTGGTTTCTAAATATCATCTTCGAGAAAGGAGGGACAGGTCTGCATCACATAATCGAGAAGGGAAGGGATCAGATCTGGGTCTGCATCGCATCATCGAGAAGAGAGGGAAATGATCTACATCTTTGAAAGTGGGAATGGTGCGTGCAGAACAAAAAAACCCCATCCACCACCGTCGTTAACCTGCAGAAACAAACCTCTAGCGCCACCATTCAAAAATCTGTAAACAATTAAACCCAACAATAAAAACCTCAAATCAAATTATCTGAAGAAAGTTTTTGTTTTGAAAGAATCTAAATTATAGGTAAAAATCCAAATCAAGGGGGGTAATGGAAGAGTTTTAAGGAGAGGATTGTGGAAAAAATCATGGGAAGGTTCATGTTCATGGAGATGTGATCAATGGGTTTTGATTTACCTCCTGGATTTATAAAGAAATTTTCTTTTGGTGATGAAGAATTGATGACCCCTTAGTGTTCTTAGTGATGAAGATGAACATGAACATGATGAAGAAGATTCAAGAAAAAAAATTAAAAAATTAAAGGAAAATAGTTAAATAGTGAAAAGACAAAAATGCCCTTGGAGTTAACGGAGTAGTTGGACAGACGTTAGGTCGAGGGACCAAATCCAATGGAAAGTGCATCGCTCGGGGACCAAATCCATAATAAATGAAGTTTAAGGACGAAATCTATAATTTTGAACAAACCACAAGAACCAAATCCGTAGTTTACTCAATAATAAATAATTGTAAATCATATAGATCAAACAACAATAAACTATTAATCATAAGGATGAAAATAACAATGAGTTACAAATAATAAAAATAACAATAACAATAACAATAAGTTACTAACCATAAAAAAATAAAAAAAATAAGAGTGAATTGTATTTTTGGTCATGTGATTATCTGATTTCTTTAAAAGAGAGACTTGAACTTCAATATTATAACACCTCGATTTTTTTACAAAGTGTTAAGATGGGTTTTATTGATAAATTATGATTGGTTATTTGATAAATTAATTTTAGAGTTTATCCCCGAGTAAGTTACGTTATTGGTTTTAATTGGAATAATAAGTTAAGGGGTAAACTTTAATTTTAATTTATAAGTTGGAGGGTGGAAGTTGTTATTTGAGGAAAGTAGAGGGGGCTGTTTGGTTATGTGATGACACATACATCACCACCACCGCCTCATTTGTGTAAAAAGAGGCAAAAGAAAGGTTTTGTTCACTTTAGTTGTGTTTGTGTGTGTCCGTGCTCTCGGCAAAAGAAGAACAAAGGAGAGAGAGAGAGAAAAAGAAAGAGAAAGAAGAAGAAGAAGAAGAAGAAACAAGATTTTTAGCTGGAAATTAAGAAGTAATCAGGAGAAAGACAAATGTATATCTTCTCTTAAATTACTTCCTTTATGTTTATAAAGTTTTTCTAATGGTTTAGAATTGAGTTTTGATGATTTTGGAAAGATATGAGAAATCTAGAGTTATGATTAGTTTCTGCCTATGATATTAAGTATATCTGCATTTTTGTAGAAATTGCATGGCTTTAAAAATATAGATTTCTGGATTAATTATGATTTCTATGAGTTGAGACAAAGATGAACATCGCAGCAGTGAGTTGCGATAAAGATGATAGTTGCGATAAGTATGAATGCTGCAACTATGAGTTGCGACAAGAGTGATTGTATCGCAACAGTTGGTTGCGATAAGTTGTATATCGCAACAGTTGGTTGCGATAAGATGCATGTCGCAACGGTTGGTTGCGATAAGAAGGGGATATCGCAACAATGGGTTGCGATAAGTATTGTGTCGCAAGTAGTAGGTTGCGACAAATGTTATCACATTTAGTGGGTTGCGATAAGTGTTGAAAATTTTGGTTATTTAGGATTCTTAGTCTTTAAGGGTCCTGTACAGTAGATTGATACCAGTACAATATGTATTTGGGTATTTCAAATCTTTGTGAAGTTGGTGACGGAAAATCCTTACAGCTTTAAGAAGTAAAGTAAGAGTGACGTTACTGCTGTCAGGTGATGTAAAGCCCGTATCCCGGTATGATTTATTTTATTAATTTAATTTTTCTCCTAACGTTTTTTTAACGGGATTAGGCGGCAAGGACCAAAAATGAATTAGTTTTGTGATAATTGGTTTAATTGGTAAAATCCTAACTTAAGTGGTAAAAATGTTTTAGCTTTGGAAGTCAAGGACTAAAAATGTAATTTTTTGGCATGAAGTTGCATGGGATCGGCCCATAAGAACCGACCCCCTCCCCTAGTGTTTTCGTTTGGAGTCTCACGCAAGAAACAACCCCAAAACCCTAAGTGCCGCCCTCGTCCCCCTTTTCCTTTTGCTGTCACCTCCGAGCCACCACAAGACCGCCAAGCCGCCGCCGCTAGCCGCTGCCGGAGAGAGAGAAGAGTAGCGAGAGTGAGAGAGAGAGAGAGAGAGAGGGAGCCGGCGATCGGGACGCGAAGGGAGTCGGGATATCGTGTGTTTGCTGCTGCGTTCTTTTCGAAAGGTAAGCTCTGCTTTTCGTCTTGGCTTCTCCTTCGTCGTCGTCAAATCACCATGAAGCCACCACCGCCGCCGCAGCCATGGCTGCCGTCGGTGTGCCGCCGCCGTGCACCACCAGTTCGGTGGCTGTGTTGGCGGGTTTGCGGCTGTTTGGTTATGCGTGGGTGTGTGTGTGGCCGAGATAGGATGATTAGTTCATCCCGTTGCCTCACCGGATTTTGGTATCGAACCACCACCACCGCCGGTGGTGGCTGCCACCTCCACGCCGCCGCCGACCACCACTTCCTAGGGTGGCAGTGGGTGGTGCTTGTTTTAGCCCAGCCATTAGTTGCCTAAACCCTAATCCTAATCCTAAATGTGAAACCCTAAACCGAGAAACCAAAGTTATCATTTTATGTGAAAATGCCTAATCTGTCCCTGTTTTGTAAAATCCATAGAAAAATCTAGGAAACTCTGATTGAGGTTCAACCAGTGCCCAAATCTCAGAAATTGTGTCTAGTATGTTTCATATGTTTTACAGAAAAATTAATAAGGCCTCTAGCTAGGTGCAAATTAGCAATTAGTACAGACTGGTCCGGATTTCACTGTTCGGGTAGTCTGTTTTGTAAAATTCATATAAAATAGTAGGAACCTCGGATGAACGCGTGCAATATGTCCCTGGAAAGCTAAGACATAGAACTTTCAAATTATGAAATTATATTTCTGGTTTGGTGGGTTTAAGGGGGGCTAAATAGGTCACGAACAGACCTGCAGTTTTAGACCAAAAACCGGAAAATGCACAATTAGACTTATAGTTGTATTTTCGGGTTGGGGCTACGTATTGACTCTTTATGTAACGTCCCAAAAATTACAAGGAATTTAAAATTATTAAAGTAACATTTCATTAATAAAAACTCATTTAATAATTCAACATTTCATTTGCAAACTCATAATCAATATTCTCACGAACAATAAACAGCGGAATAAATGTCTAAAATTAAAATCATAAAAGTAATCAACTCTTCCCACGCGCCAGTGTGTACTCGTCACGCCTTGGAGCCACTCGTACCTGAAACCACAATTTATTGGGAAAGGGTAAGCACGAAGCTTAGTGAATTCAGATACCATAAATAACACAGTTATTCTCACACCACCTCTAAACAGATAATTGCACATAAACAACATACAAGTCTACGAACAAATCATAAACATGCATACCTACACCATCCCACCCAAAGGCATAAGCTGGTCCACCCGACCACACATAACCGTGCAAGCATTACCCGGCTCCCCCGGGTTCCTACGCCACCCGCGTATATAAACCTCGGCCCCGCCGAGTCACTACGCCACCCGCGTATATAAACCTCGGCCCCACCGAACTCCTACGCCACCCGCGTAGTCATAACAATAAAGGTCCGACTAAACGCCCCACTATTTAGTCCCGCATCACAAACAATTAAAACTACCACACACGTACAAATCGTAATGTAAAAAGTAACCGACATTAGTTATAGTGAGAGAACTCACCTCGTAAGCGCGCCTAGCTCACAAACAATAATTCAAGCTTCACAAATCCAAGATCACTTCCCAACACCTAAACAGTCGTTAAAATGTATTAACACGAGACCCGGACCCTAAAACACGGCGCACCCTTAAATCGTCACTAAAACGACTTTTCGGTCTAACCAAACAGGTCTGTTCGGGACCTGTTCCGACCTCCATGAACCCAGAAAATCCTCAATTAAATTACATAACCAGAAAGTGCTCTGAGTTAGGGTTCCAAGGACATATTATACACCTCCTAACGATTTTTCTACAATTTACTATGGATTTTCTAAAAAAGGACGCGAAACTGTCACATCCAGACCTGCTGTACCAACAGCCATTTTAAGCCTAGCTAGATGCCGAACCGAACTTCCGCTAAAACACGAAAAGTGTGCCCGGCACAGAATGTGAACCGTGGGCACCGGATTCGCCTCAATCCGAGCTACGAAGGAAAAGTTATGGACAAAATAAAAACTGGACAGAAACAATATCGATCACATAAAATGATAACTTTATAAAACAGTTTACGCGCTCGGTTTAATCGATTCGGGTTTGCAACTAGGGTTCACGCGATTAGATTTCAACCACCCACTGCCACCTCCGGCATTGGTGGTCGCCGGCGGCGGCGGCGGCAGCCACCACCGGTGGTGGTGATTCGATAAAAAGAAAACGGCGATGAAAGGGACGATCTTATTACCGACTCTCGAGCCATACACACACACCCCCACGCATTAACCGGAACAGTCCCGCCCGCCACAGCCACCGAACTGGTGGCGCACGGCGGCGGCCTCGTGGTGGTTTCACGGCGATTCAACGTTGCAAGAAAAGAAAACAACGAACGGGAAAACTTACTGATCGAATGATGACCCAGCAGTGCCCGACGGAATATCGACCTCCGGCTCGTTCTCACTCTCCCACTCGCTCTCGCTCTCTCGCCGACAGAAAATGGCGGCGCCGGCGCCTGGTTTGGGGTTGTGCGACGGCGGCAGCAAGGGGGGGGGGGGTGGGGTTATCGGCGGTAGCAGCTACGGGGATGGGAAAGGATTAGGGTTGTGAATGGAGTTGTGGTGCGTGTGTCGTGAATTAGAAAGGAGAAAAAGGGAGGGGTCGGTCCCTATGGCCGATCCCATGCACCCTTATACCAAAAGTCACATTTAGCCCCTAAACAATAAGGTAATTTCGACAATGGCCCCCGAAGTTAACATTTCACATTAAACCTCAAAACCCAAACTTTTAACAATTAAGGTCCTAGCCGCCTAACCCCGCTAACAAGCAACAATAAGCGATAGATTTAACTAAAAAAACGTACCGGGATACGGGCTTTACAACTCTCCCCCACTTGAATTAGACTTCGTCCTCGAAGTCTTGACCGACGAAAAGCTCGGGATAACTCTCGCGCATATCCGCTTCGGGCTCCCACATCTCAACCTCAGGTTCCCAAGTTCACTCGGAACCCTTTCGGTGTTTCCACTGGACCTTCACTAACTAGAATTTAAGATTTCCCACACCGCCTAAAAATCTCTCGAATACTTTTCTTACCACAAAACTCCTTCAAGTACACCGCAATTATGATCGGAGGAACACTCCAACAACTGGATTCATTCCTAGTCAAACGACTTCGGTTGTCTCCCAACCATAGATAATCCAAACATCCTGATTCAAATTTCAAGCTCTAACCATTCTGGTTCACGACATGCCCTCGAAAGTGGACCTCTCGTAACCAGAACCCACACTTGGAGAGCTTAGCATACAGCTTCTCCCGCCTCAAAACTTCCAAAACTTCTCGCAAATGCATCTCATGCTCTTCCTTCGACTTCGATTACACAAGAATATCATCGATGAACACGATCACCGATCGATCCCACATAGGGCTACATACCCGGTTCATGAGGTCCATGAACGTTGCGGGTGCATTGGTGAGCCCGAAAGGCATCACCATAAACTTGTAAATGGCCATAACGTGAACGAAAGGCCGTCTACTCCGTATCCTCTCTCTCCTCACCCGCATCCGATGATACCCCGATCTCAAATCAACCTTAGAGAACCACGAGGCTCCCTGAAGCTGATCGAACAAGTCATCGATCCTTGGCGGAGGATAACGATTCTTCACCGTAAGCTTATTCAACTCACGGTAGTCTATACACATCCGTTGGGACCCGTCTTTCTTTTTCACAAACAGAATCGGGGCTCCCCACGGTGGACAACTCGGCTTGATGAACTCCTTTTTGATAAGTTCCTGCAACGAGTGTACAACTCCTTCATTTCCGGTGGAGCCAGGCGATAAGGTGCCTTGGCCACCGGAGCAGCATCCGGAATCAAATCAATGCGGAACTCTACCTGTCGCTCGGGAGGTATCCCCGGTAACTCCTCGGGAAAATACGTCAGCAAACTCCCGTACAACGGGCACATCCTCCGCAGACTTCTTCTCTCCGTCGACGCGCGTGTCGATCACATACGCCAAAAATCCCTGACCACTGTGCTGCAAGTACCTCCGAGCCCTCGCAGCCGAACATATCGCTGAGGTCTGCCTGGGCAAGCCGCCCGGAACTAGCATTTCTCCCCCGCTTGGGGTTCGAACTCGTACTTGTTTGCGACGACAAACACCAGAGATCTCCAAAGTGCACCCCCGGTACACGTCAGTAACCGTCAAGGTCTTGTGTTCAGCAACTGCAACCACAAGTGGACAGCCTAACCGTCCTACAACTCGGCCCCAAACACTCACTGACTATGTGAGACACGGAAGGATGAGTAGCCCCGCTATCAATCGTCACCACAGCAAGCACCAAGTTAACCAAGAACGTACATGTCACCACTTTATACGTAGCTTGTGCCTCCTCCACTCCCAGTTGACGAACTCTACCTCAGGCCGCCTCCATCACTACAGCAAGTGAAGCATACTGCGCGGTACTCACAAACTCCCTGATCTTGGTACGTAACATATCCTTGTACCGTGTCCTCTTCATGTCCTCAAAAGCAGCATGCTAAGGATAGAATAATGTCATTTCCGTGAACTTTCGGTTCACCTCCCTTATGGCCTCTGCAGTCTGACGGGGTTCCAAGAACTCTTTGGCACTCCTCTCCATCTCCACTAGAGGCACATGCTCTACACGAAACATACGACGGACTCCTCCCAGGTTAAGTAGTGCGCCCGTTAAGCGTCAAAGCAGTAGCACACCAGTCTTTCGCTCCGTCTAGTAACAGATTCACCGTGAAGTGAACCTTCTAGTTCGCAGGACAACCACCGGTAAGGAATGTGCACTCCATAACCGATCCCGACTCTCTTGTTCGGGGCTGCCCACCCGCAGGGGGTGGAATCGCCGCGATGCGCTCCTCCATCGACACTATTACCTCATCACGAATGGCGGTAATAATTTCGGGGATCGCCTCCTCAAAACATGCGTCACCTCGACCGCAAACATCTCACGAATCTGATCAGCAATAATTCCAGCATCAGCATCTGGATCAACATTATTGTTCCTCCTTAACGAGCTACTAGCACACATTAAAACCTGCTAACTACGCTCACACTCAACTCTTCGGATTCTCCGTGACTTTCCCCGACTCGAGCACGGATCCTGTGCTTCAGATAGTAGGAGCTCTGCTACTACCCTTCACACCTATCCTTACTCGTTTCGAGTCCTGTCCCAGGACGTCCAAGTAGTTGCTTACCACAAACAAACACATATGCCCATTCCGGCATATGCAAACACTTTTCCTAGCTCCCTAGAAAAGTCGTAATACCCCACCACCCTTGCTAGAACGGAACCCCCACTAGCCCTGACGAGTCGCCTCGTAAACGCACAGTCGTATACAGTGAAACCAGATAGACATTCGAATATAAGATTCTATCCTACAACGGTTGGACTCAAACAAGAGTTGCGCAATAGAACTAAATCCAACATTCTAAGGCTATTCAGTTCCTACTGCATACAACCTAAGGTGCATTCACATAACAACCTATCAAGGCTAGCATGAGTTCCTAATAGCAAGTAACAAGTATACAGTACCACAAAATCCACGTAAGCAATCTAGCATACATACTCCTATGTTCTAGAAAGCAATCTAGCATACGTACTCATATGTAAACGCTATTCCCAACTCACTAGGAATTTCATCTCATCCCACTACTCTTGCTACAACGGAATCCCTGTTAGCCATAATGAGTTGCCTCGCGAATACCCAGTCGCACGCAGCGTGAATCAAATAGACATTCGAATACAAGATTCTATCCTAGAACGGTTGGACTCAAACAAGAGCTGCGCAATAGAACTAAATCAAATATTCTAAGGCTATATGATTCTTACTGCATGCAACCTATAGGGCCTTCACTTGGCAACCTACTATAACTAGCATTGATTCCTACTAGCAAGCAGTCATCGTACAGTACAGTGTAAACAACCTAGGCAATCTAGCATGCATACCCTATGCCTAGAAAGCAATAAATACACTAAATGTTGTACCTTCCCAATTGGCGTCGGCTGACTGTACACACTGCGCCCACGATCACCGTTTCCCAAACGGGCTTTCTCCGTTCATTTATTTTCAAAGATTTTAATAAGAGAGTTAAAAAAAACTTCATAGCCGCAACTTGAGACCAAACACACCGAGATGTGTTTGATTCACTCAAGCTGTGCTCTGATACCAAGTTGTAACGTCCCAAAAATTACAAGGAATTTAAAATTTTTAAAGTAACATTTCATTAATAAAAACTCATTTAATAATTCAACATTTCATTTGCAAACTCATAATTAATATTCTCACGAACAATAAACAGCGGAATAAATGTCTAAAATTAAAATCATAAAAGTAATCAACTCTTCCCACGCGCCAGTGTGTACTCGTCACGCCTTGGAGCCACTCGTACCTGAAACCACAATTTATTGGGAAAGGGTAAGCACGAAGCTTAGTGAATTCAGACACCATAAATAACACAGTTATTCTCACACCACCTCTAAACAGATAATTGCACATAAACAGCATACAAGTCTACGAACAAATCATAAACATGCATACCTACACCATCCCACCCAAAGGCATAAGCTGGTCCACCCGACCACACAATAACCGTGCAAGCATTACCCGGCTCCCCCGGGTTCCTACGCCACCCGCGTATATAAACCTCGGCCCCGCCGAGTAACTACGCCACCCGCGTATATAAACCTCGGCCCCACCGAACTCCTACGCCACCCGCGTAGTCATAACAATAAAGGTCCGACTAAACGCCCCACTATTTAGTCCCGCATCACAAACAATTAAAACTACCACACACGTACAAATCGTAATGTAAAAAGTAACCGACATTAGTTATAGTGAGAGAACTCACCTCGTAAGCGCGCCTAGCTCACAAACAATAATTCAAGCTTCACAAATCCAAGATCACTTCCCAACACCTAAACAGTCGTTAAAATGTATTAACACGAGACCCGGACCCTAAAACACGACGCACCCTTAAATCGTCACTAAAACGACTTTTCGGTCTAACCAAACAGGTCTGTTCGGGACCTGTTCCGACCTCCATAAACCCAGAAAATCCTCAATTAAATTACATAACCAGAAAGTGCTCTGAGTTAGGGTTCCAAGGACATATTATACACCTCCTAACGATTTTTCTACAATTTACTATGGATTTTCTAAAAACAGGACGCGAAACTGTCACATCCAGACCTGCTGTACCAACAGCCATTTTAAGCCTAGCTAGAGGCCGAACCGGACTTCCTCTAAAACACGAAAAGTGTGCCCGGCACAGAATGTGAACCGTGGGCACCGGATTCGCCTCAATCCGAGCTACGACGGAAAAGTTATGGAACAAATAAAAACTGGACAGAAACAATATCGATCACATAAAATGATAACTTTATAAAATAGTTTACGCGATCGGTTTAATCGATTCGGGTTTGCAACTAGGGTTCACGCGATTAGGGTTCAACCACCCACTGCCACCTCCGGCAGTGGTGGTCGCCGGCGGCGGCGGCGGCAGCCACCACCGGTGGTGGTGATTCGATAAAAAGAAAACGGCGATGAAAGGGACGATCTTATTACCGACTCTCGAGCCATACACACACACCCACGCATTAACCGGAACAGTCCCGCCCGCCACAGCCACCGAACTGGTGGCGCACGGCGGCGGCCTCGTGGTGGTTTCACGGCGATTCAACGTTGCAAGAAAAGAAAACAACGAACGGGAAAACTTACTGATCGAATGATGACCCAGCAGTGCCCGACGGAATATCGACCTCCGGCTCGTTCTCACTCTCCCACTCGCTCTCGCTCTCTCGCCGACAGAAAATGGCGGCGCCGGCGCCTGGTTTGGGGTTGTGCGACGGCGGCAGCAAGGGGGGGGGGGGGGGTGGGGTTATCGGCGGTAGCAGCTAGGGGGATGGGAAAGGATTAGGGTTGTGAATGGAGTTGTGGTGCGTGTGTCGTGAATTAGAAAGGAGAAAAAGGGAGGGGTCGGTCCCTATGGCCGATCCCATGCACCCTTATACCAAAAGTCACATTTAGCCCCTAAACAATAAGGTAATTTCGACAATGGCCCCCGAAGTTAACATTTCACATTAAACCTCAAAACCCAAACTTTTAACAATTAAGGTCCTAGCCGCCTAACCTCGCTAACAAGCAACAATAAGCGATAGATTTAACTAAAAAAAACGTACCGGGATACGGGCTTTACACTTTATAACACCTCTTTAGGCGGAAAGAAGTGAGTTGGAGTTGGCGGGTTCTTGTTTCTGTCCGTGGAGTTCCGCATTGCTTTTCGAGGTGAGTTCACTCACTGCGTAGGATAGAGATTATATGTGCACTACTGTAGTCCGTGTGTGTGTTAGCTGATTTGTTTGTGTGTAGTACTAGGCTGAGTTAGTATCTAGTATGAGACCTTGAGTGTCGTATAAACTCGGGGAGACCGAGAACTCGGGGAGACCGAGGAATACGTACACGGGTGTGGTATGAACTCTGGGAGACTGAGGAATACGTACACGGGTGTCGTATGAATTCGGGGAGACCGATGGATGCATACACATATATTCTTGCATGAGTTTGCTTGTTTATGATATATTTTTATACTGGTATGTATTGGTTGCTTACGTCTATCTGCTGATAGGAGTAGTGTCTATATGATAGCTATTCTATGTATGTGTTTGAATTCACTAAGCTTCGTGCTTACCCTTTCCCTATAAATTACTGTTTCAGGTACGAGTGGCAGTAAGGCGTGACGGTACATACTGGCGCGTTGAAGAGACTTTCACCATTATTTATTTTGAGACTCTATGTTTAGAATTATTATACTTTCCGCTGTTTTAATTGAGTTGGTTGTTTAACTTAACGAGGTTTTGGATAAAACGTTTATTTGGATTTAAACACTTGTGGTTTATTTAATTAAAATGGTATTTTTAAAAGTTTAAATTTATTGTAATTTTTGGGACGTTATAACTTGGTATCAGAGCACAGCTTGAGTGAATCAAACACATTTCGGTGTGTTTGGACTCAAGTTTGCGGCTAGGGAGTTTTCTTTTTAAAATTTTTGAGAAATAAAAGAAAGGAAAAGTACGTTTTAGAGACGGTGATCGAAGGCGTAGTGTGTACAGTCAGCCGATGCCAAGGGAAAAGGTAGAGTACTTAGTATAATTTATTGCTTTCTAGAACATAGGAGTATGTATGCTAGATTGCCTGGTGCTTATTACACTTTGTTGCATGACTATTACTTGCTAGTAGGAATTTATGCTAGTCCTGATAGGTTGTTAAGTGAATGCCTTATAAGTGGTATACAGTAGGAACTAAATAGCCTTAGAATGTTTGATTTAGTTCTATTGCGCAACTCTTGTTTGAGTCTAACCGTTGTGGGATATAATCTTTTATTCGAATGTCTATCTGATTTCACACTGTATGCGACTGTGCATTCGCGAGGCGACTCGTCATGACTAGTGGAGATTCCGTCATAGCAAGGGTGGTGGGATGAGGTGAAATTCCTAGTGAACTAGGGAGAGTGTTGACATATGCTGGTACGGGCATATGGGTTAAAACTGTCGGCAAGGAACTACTTGGGCACTCCGGGATGGGACTCGGAACGAGCAGGGATAGGTGTGGAAGATAGTAGTAGAGCTCCTACTATCTAAAGCACAGGATCCGTGCTCGAGTCGGGGAAAGTCACGGGGAATCCGAGGAGTTGAGCGTGAGTGTAGATAGCAAGATTTATTGTGTGCTAATAACTCGTTGTAATATCTACCCAGAATGGCCATCACAAGGAGGAACAACAATGTTGAACCAAATGCTGGTACCGGATCTACTGCCGAGCAGATACGTGAGATGATTGCGGCTGAGGTAACGCATGCTATTGGGGAGGCGATTCCCGAGATTATTACCGCCATTCGTGATGAGGTAGTAGTGTTGATGGAGGAGCGCATCGCGGCGATTCCACCCCCTGCGGGTGGGCAGCCCCGAGCGAGGGAGTTTCAGTATCGTGATCTCTCTGCTTGTTCTCCTCCTGAGTTCAAGGGAGACTCGAACCCGATCGTCAGTATGCGCTGGATCTCGGATATGGAGTGCGCATTCCTTACCAGTGGCTGTCCTGAGAACCTGAAGGTTCGCTTCGCGGTGAACCTGTTACGAGACGGAGCGAAAGACTGGTGTGCTACTGCTTTGACGCTTAATGAGCGCACTACTTTGACCTGGTAGGAGTTTGTCGTACGTTTTCGTGCAGAGTATGTGCCTCCAGTGGAGATGGAGAGGATTGCTAAAGAATTCTTGGAGCTCACACAGACTACGGAGACCGTGAAGGAGATGAATCGAAAGTTCACGGAGATGGTACTATTCTGTCCTCAGTATGCTGCTTCTGAGGACATGAAGATGACGCGGTACAAGGATATGTTACTGTTGGGTCATCAAGATTTGAAGATGACCTCATGATCTCCTTTTATACTTTGAAAAACATTTTATACTTAGAGAAATTTTGGATGCATGGTTCTTTGTAATGGCTTGTACAAGATATCAAATGTTTGGTGAAGTCAAAGATCAACCAAAGTCAAGATTAAAGATTCTCTCATTGTGGAAGTGAAAGATCTTTTCTCAAACATACAAGTCATTGTTCACCGAAATTGTTCTCACAATTTCGGTGGTATTTCCACCGAAACTTCTCTCTATTTCGGCCTAGTCTCAAAGAAGCTTTTCCCAAAGATGATGTCATATATCTCAAAGATGATGTCACATATCTCAAAGATGTGTCACATATCCCAAATGACATTTCGGTGGGACCTCAAAGAAGCTTCAAAGATGTTTTCTCCAAAGATGTGTCACATATCTCAAGTTTCCATCGGTGGTGCTTTTCTTGAAAGAAAATCTGAGAAGCAAAAGGAGACAAAAGTGAGAGACATAATAAGACAAAATGAGAAGCAAATTCATTTTGTCTTGGAAGAAATCTTACAACCTTTCTTCGGTGGTGCATTTGTTGAAAGAGATTTTGAGAAGCAAAAGAAGACAAAACTGAGAGACATAAGAAGACAAATTGAGAAGATATTTTCTACATGGATAAAGTGACCTTCTGTCTTATTATCCATTTTCAGCTAAGGTCCCTGTTATATGCTCAAGCTACTCTGTCTGCACCTAGTAAAAGGTGACAAGGACTTCACAACTTTCCAGAAGTCAACATCCTCAGCAAGTGTGAAGATGACAAGTGTCTCAAGCATTCAATGCTTGCACACTCCTTGTCACTATAAAAGGAAGAGCTCTCCATACTGAAATACACACATCTTGAGAGACTTTGAAGATTACTGTGAGCTCTTGATATTCTACGCAAACTGGAAGAATTCTCTAAGTGCAAGAATTTCCAGTTTGCTTGAAAAACTTTATAGCTTTGTTCTAAGTGTTCTTAGTTATTTTGTTGTATACTTTGTGTAAGATTGTTAGAATAGTTTATCTGTTCTTTTCCGCAACAGTCTTAAGTTTTCTATGTGTAATTCTTGTTGAAAGATTTTCAATAAAAGAATTAAAATTGTGAAAATTTTGAGTATTGTATTCAACCCCCCCTTCTACAATACTTGTTATAGCCATCTGGGACTAACAAGTGGTATCAGAGCAGAAAGTTTAATCCCATAAACTTGATCTGCGATGGCTGCCTCCTCTTCTTCAACTATTGAAAACTCTTTTCAAAATAACTTTTCTGAAAATGGCTCCATTTCAAAACCTCCTAAGTTCAATGCTAACAACTTCTCTTTGTGGAAAAGCCGCATGATGCTGTTCATGGAAGGAGTGGATACTAGATATCCAACCATTCTCCAAGAGGGACCCTTTATCCCCAGAGTTTGGGCTCGCTATGAAACGCAGAGGCCGGGTAAAGAAACCATGGAAAAAGATGATTCTAATGATTCGTCTGATGAAGAAAAATCTGCTGCTACTGGTCGTTACATTCTTAAAAATCCTAAGAAATATACTGATGAGGAAAAACGACTTGTGTCTCTTGATTCTAAAGTTAGAACTATCATTGCTCTCTCTCTTCCTGATGAAGTGTACCACTCTCTGGTAAATCTCTCTACTGCCAAAGAGATGTGGTCCACTCTGTGTGTTTTGTACGAAGGTACAAATGAAGTTAAAAAGAGCAGAAAAATTGGTTTTGTTAGAAAATATGAACTCTTTTCTTATGAGAAAGGAGAATCTCTCTCCAACTACTATAATCGCTTTAACAGTCTTCTTAATGACTTAAAGCTGTTAGGTAGAGTGTATGACAATGAGGAAGTCCTGTGCAAATTTATGGACTGTCTTCCCGATTTTTGGGAAAATATCTGTACTTGTATAAAGACAACCAAGGATCTTGATCATATGCCTCTTACTGTTCTTTATGGTACTCTTTTCAACTATGAGCAGACGAAACTGCAAAAGTTTATAAAGAACTCTTCTCTAGCTCTCCTGAGTGACTCTTCCAAAAAGACTAAGTGTTTTCCAAAAATCACCTACCCATCTGACTCTGACCATAATAGTCAAGAAGATCCCAATGATCATTCAGAAGCATATCTTAGTGATGCTAAGGATGAATGTGAGGAAACTTCAGCTGATAAATTATCTGATGAAATGGCCATGTTGGATGGGCACTCTAAATCCAAATCTCATCTCTCTTCTGGAAAATCTAAGTTCGATAGAAATTCATCCTCTTCTCTCTCCAAACACTCTCCTTTATATAAATCTAATGAGGAATGTTTTAACTGTGGTAAAAAGGGTCATTTTGCTTCTGAGTGTAAAAGTAGAAACCTTGAAAGACTTAGAAGTGCTTCCCACCGATTTTCCAAAAATTTCAGCCAATCTTCCTCTTCTGCAAATTTTGACCGGGCTGAAAGATACAAGGAGAAATACAAGAGAGAAAAGGAAAGAAATGAAAGACTTGTCAGAAGAGGAAAGGGTCTGCCTGCTAAATCTTATGATTTGGCAGATGAACCCACATCTGAAAGCGAATGACTCCTCAACTGCTCTTGTATCAGCTAAGTGCTTCTTCTACTCTTCACAGGTACATACTATGTGTTTTATCTATCTTTTATGAATTCTCTTATTTCAAACTCTTTTGCTATGTGTTCATAATTTCTGCCATCACATCTGAAAACATAAATTTTGGAAATTTTATTTGGCTAGTCTCTGGGTGTTGTTTCTGTCTTAAAAGGAAATCCTCCAAAATTTTTCCAAAAATAACTTTATGACTTCTCATACCGATTTTCTTCTTAAATCTGTGAGTTTCAAAATGTCCAATTCAAAAGAAAGGATTTATGTACTCCCAATTTTTGAAATATGAATTCTATGTGATGCACCCCCATTCTTTGTTATCTCTTCAAAATCTTTGAGCAAAAGTTAGGAAAAATGTCAAGTTTCTAAAAGGAACTCTCTTTATAGAAAATGCTATATCTGTGGTGATATTTCTCATTTTGCCAAAGACTGTGTGAAATAAAGAATTATTCTGAGTGATATAAATTCTTGTCATTCTTTTTCTTCTAACCCAAAAGGACCCACCTTCAAAATGGGTACCTGGAAATTAAATTCTTTGTGATTGCAGATTTTGAGCTGGGCAGATGGATCTATGTGAACAAGTGAGAAAGTTGACAAAACCTTCAAGATCTCCTTGTTTTTGAAAAGCCTCCCAGTTCTCATCTTACTGCTCTACCCACTAAAGAATAGGCGTTGTTTAGGATGCATTGGTTTAGGGTATTGAAATTATTATTATGATTATTATATTATTATTATTATTATTATTATAAATATGTATATATATACATACTTTCGGTTTCACCGATGTGTATATATATATATATTAAAATAATAATAAATAATAATAATAATAATTTAATAAAACTAATTACTAATTTCTTCCACCAAAATACTTTCTTACCATGCAATCTCACGACCACCGAAAAGTACAAAATCTGGTATCACCTTTTCTTAAAACCACCAAAATTGAATTTCATCCACCGAAATTCAAATTTCATCCACAATTTTTTTTTAAACCATTTCCCCATTCTTCACCGAATTCATTTTTCTCTTTCACCGAATCTTGTTCACCAAATTTCTTTTCCACCCTTCTACCCTTATTTTCTGCTGAGAAGAAACCCAACCAGCCCACACCGATTTTCTTTCCACCAAAAATCTCATTTAAACCCTTCTCACATCCATAAACTTTTCTTTCTTTTTGTGGCCACCTTTATTTATTCACCCTCCTCTTCTATTTTTTTAAACCCATTTCTTTTCTAAACCTCACCACCGAAATTTTCCTTAACCACCAAACCAAAACCATATCCCACCACACTTTACTTCCCATCATATGTTTTGCCTCCTCGATCGGTGGTACCCCTCAAATTCGGTGGAACCCTTCAAATTCGGTGGTGAAACCCTTCTAAATTCGGTACAATCCTTCAAACTCCTCGGTGGAATCCTCACACCGATCCACCACCGAGTCTACACCGATCCACACCGATTCCACACCGAATCTCCACCGATCCACCACCTCAAATCCCTCCACCGATCCACCACCTCAAATCCCTCCACCGATCCACCACCTCAAATCCCTCCACCAATCCACCCACTACAAACTCTTCTACAGATGTCACCCCAAATCCTCAAACTCAATCTTTTTGGGTCATCAAATTGGAAGATGAAATTCCAATCTTTTCTTCACTTTGAAGATTTTCTCCATAATGTCTTAGAAGTTTTACTACTGATTTTCCACCGAAAATCCTACCGAAAATAGCCAATTTTCGGTGGACTCTCCTTCATTTTCGGTGGAAAAGCAAAAAAAAAAAAAAAAAAAAAAAAAAAAATATCCTACCGATTTTCCACCGAAAATCCTACCGAAAATAGCCAATTTTCGGTGGATTTTGCTCAATTTTCGGTGGAAAGGTAAAAAAAAAAAAAAAAAAAAAAAAAAACCTACCGATTTTCCACCGAAAATCCCACCGAAAATAGCCTATTTTCGGTGGATTCTCCTCAATTTTCGGTGGAAAGGTAAAAAAAAAAAAAAAAAATTCTACCGATTTTCCACCGAAAATCCCACCGAAAATAGCCTATTTTCGGTGGATTTTGCTCAATTTTCGGTGGAAAGGTAAAAAAAAAAAAAAAAAAAAAAAAAAAAAAACTGGTCTTGGTTCTGGCCGATCTTTTCATTTTCTCTTGGTGTTTTTCCTACGTCGGCCGCTGAGGGGGAGAATTCATCTGAGGGGGAGCAACATAAACCCTCAGTACTCATATACAGCGACCAACTTGAAAAAATGAGGAAATCGACGGACCGGTCAAGGGGGAGCACTTCAGTCCGGGCGGATCTAACTGAGGGGGAGAAACACAAAGACCGTCTGATCTAACTGAGGGGGAGCAAAACAAAGACAAAGGATGCTGATGCTAAACATGAAAAGATGCCAAGATGCAACAGTTGGGCAGAAGTATCCTAAGGCTGCTGATCAAAATGAAGAATCCTCAAGCCAGACACAAGTTTCAACTCGCCCCTCCAAAGATGCAAGTAATATTCATTCTGTTTATACTGTTTATACTTCTTTCCTTTTCCTTTCGATTATTTGTACAGCTATACCTTTTTATTTTTTTTCTTATATGTAAATATCATATATACATACACACAAAAAAAAAAAAAAAAAAATGGACTGTGTGAAAAAGAACCCAAAAGAGTAAAGAAGGGTCAACTTGCATTATTCACTGTCTTACTCATGTTTTTCTAAGTATGGATGTCATCATCAAATAGGGGGAGATTGTTGGGTCATCAAGATTTGAAGATGACCTCATGATCTCCTTTTATACTTTGAAAAACATTTTATACTTAGAGAAATTTTGGATGCATGGTTCTTTGTAATGGCTTGTACAAGATATCAAATGTTTGGTGAAGTCAAAGATCAACCAAAGTCAAGATTAAAGATTCTCTCATTGTGGAAGTGAAAGATCTTTTCTCAAACATACAAGTCATTGTTCACCGAAATTGTTCTCACAATTTCGGTGGTATTTCCACCGAAACTTCTCTCTATTTCGGCCTAGTCTCAAAGAAGCTTTTCCCAAAGATGATGTCATATATCTCAAAGATGATGTCACATATCTCAAAGATGTGTCACATATCCCAAATGACATTTCGGTGGGACCTCAAAGAAGCTTCAAAGATGTTTTCTCCAAAGATGTGTCACATATCTCAAGTTTCCATCGGTGGTGCTTTTCTTGAAAGAAAATCTGAGAAGCAAAAGGAGACAAAAGTGAGAGACATAATAAGACAAAATGAGAAGCAAATTCATTTTGTCTTGGAAGAAATCTTACAACCTTTCTTCGGTGGTGCATTTGTTGAAAGAGATTTTGAGAAGCAAAAGAAGACAAAACTGAGAGACATAAGAAGACAAATTGAGAAGATATTTTCTACATGGATAAAGTGACCTTCTGTCTTATTATCCATTTTCAGCTAAGGTCCCTGTTATATGCTCAAGCTACTCTGTCTGCACCTAGTAAAAGGTGACAAGGACTTCACAACTTTCCAGAAGTCAACATCCTCAGCAAGTGTGAAGATGACAAGTGTCTCAAGCATTCAATGCTTGCACACTCCTTGTCACTATAAAAGGAAGAGCTCTCCATACTGAAATACACACATCTTGAGAGACTTTGAAGATTACTGTGAGCTCTTGATATTCTACGCAAACTGGAAGAATTCTCTAAGTGCAAGAATTTCCAGTTTGCTTGAAAAACTTTATAGCTTTGTTCTAAGTGTTCTTAGTTATTTTGTTGTATACTTTGTGTAAGATTGTTAGAATAGTTTATCTGTTCTTTTCCGCAACAGTCTTAAGTTTTCTATGTGTAATTCTTGTTGAAAGATTTTCAATAAAAGAATTAAAATTGTGAAAATTTTGAGTATTGTATTCAACCCCCCCTTCTACAATACTTGTTATAGCCATCTGGGACTAACAGTTACGTACAGAGATCAGGGAATTCATGAGTACTGCGCAGTATGCTACGCTTGCTGCGATGATGGAGGCTGCCCGGAGGCGGGAACTTGAGTTAGAGACACAGGCTAAGAAGAGGAAGGCGATGCAGGCCGTGGCACCAGTATCGGTTGTTCCAAAGAAAACGAGGTTTTCGGACTCGCGCTCGAGTCAAAGGAGCGGTGGGTTCAAACCCAGGGATAGTAGCGGAAGGAGAGATGGCAAATGTCTCAAGTGCGGCCAGGTGGGACACTACGGTCGTGATTGCAGGGTACCACTGATGGTCTGTTTTAACTGCAAACAGACGGGTCATGTGAAGGCCAACTGCCCGAATCCGAGAGCTACTGATGGGGGTGGGGCACAGAGAGCTCCTGCGGCTGCTCCTTTGCGTATTACTGATGGTCGTGTGGGTCAGGCTGGAACCGAGGCGGCCCGAGGTAGAGTTCATCAACTGAAGGTGGATGAGGCACAGGCTGCGCCCAAAGTGGTGACAGGTATGTTTCATCACTTGATTTTTGATTATTGATTTTATATGTAGTTACATTTTGCTTAAACTGTATGATCAGGTACGTTCTTAGTTAACTCGGTGCCTGCTGTGGTGATGTTTGATAGCGGGGCTACTCATTCTTTCGTGTCTCACACTTTTAGTGAGTGTTTGGGTCGTAGTGTAGGACGGTTAGGCTGTCCACTTATGGTTGAGATTGCTGATGATAGGACCTTGACGGTTACTGATGTGTACCGCGGGTGTACTTTGGAAATCGCTGGTGTGAGATTCCCTATAGATTTGATTCCGATCGCTATGCGTGAGTTGTGCGTGATTGTGGGCATGGACTGGATGGATGCTTTCGATGCAGAGATTGTTTGTCGTCGCAAACAAGTACGGGTTCGAACCCCAAGCGGGGGAGAACTGCTAGTTCAGGGCTACTCGCCCAGGCGGACCTCAGCGATATGTTCGGCTGCGAGGGCTCGGAGGTACTTACAGCACAGTGGCCAAGGATATTTAGCGTATGTGTTAGACACGCACGACGACGGAGAGAAGAAGACCGCGGAGGATGTGCCAGTCGTACGGGAGTTTGCTGACGTATTTCCCGATGATTTACAGGGGATACCTCCCGAGCGACAGGTGGAGTTCCGCATTGACTTGGTCCCGGGTGCTGCTCCGGTGGCTAAGGCACCTTATCGCCTGGCTCCACCGGAAATGAAGGAGTTGTACACCAAGTTACAGGAACTCCTCGAAAAGGAGTTCATCAAGCCGAGTTGTTCACCGTGGGGAGCCCCGATTCTATTTGTGAAGAAGAAGGACGGGTCCCAACGGATGTGTATAGACTACCGTGAGTTGAATAAGCTTACGGTGAAGAACCGTTATCCTCTGCCAAGGATCGATGACTTGTTCGACCAGCTACAGGGAGCCTCGTAGTTCTCTAAGATTGATTTGAGATCGGGGTATCATCAGATGCGGGTGAGAAGCGAGGATACGGAGAAGACGGCATTTCGTACACGTTATGGCCATTACGAGTTTGTGGTGATGCCTTTCGGGCTCACCAATGCACCAGCAGCATTCATGGACCTCATGAACAGGGTGTATAGCCCGATGCTGGATCGATCGGTGATTGTGTTCATCGACGATATTCCTGTGTATTCGAAGTCGAAGGAAGAGCACGAGACGCATTTGCGAGAAGTTTTGGAGATTTTGAGGCGGGAGAAGCTTTATGCCAAGTTCTCTAAGTGTGAGTTCTGGTTACGAGAAGTCCAGTTCCTAGGACATGTCGTGAACCAGAAGGGTATTATGGTCGATCCGGCCAAGATTACCACAGTAATGCGGTGGGAGGTGCCGAAGACTCCCACTGAAGTACGGAGTTTTCTTGGGTTAGCCGGGTACTACCGGAGATCTATTCAGGATTTCTCCAAGATTGCATTACCTATGACCCGATTGACGAAGAAATCTGCGGCTTTTAGTTGGGGTGAAGAGCAACAGAGGGCTTTTGAGGAGCTACGCAGACGTTTATGCGAGGCTCCGATGTTGACTTTGCCCGAGGGTATGGAGGATTTGGTGGTGTATTGTGATGCTTCCCACCAGGGGTTGGGCGCCGTGCTCATGCAGCGCGGCAAGGTTATACCTTACGCTTCGAGGCAGTTGAAGCCTCATGAGGCGAACTACCCGACACATGACCTAGAGGCGAACTACCCGACACATGACCTAGAGTTGGGAGCAGTGGTGTTTGCACTCAAGATTTGGAGGCATTACTTGTATGGCGTCAAGTGTACGATATACACTGACCATAAAAGCCTCAAATACTTGATGGACCAGCAAAACCTCAATATGCAACAGAGGAGGTGGCTCGACGTAGTCAAAGATTATGATTGTGAGATACTTTACCACCCGGGTAAAGCGAATGTTGTTGCGGACGCACTTAGTCGACATCCGGTTGGTGAGCCACTTCGGGGTTTGTGTCAGCGGTTAACAGTAGTTGCACCTCTCCTTGAGTCAATAGGTAAAGCTCAAGAACTGGCGATTTTAGACGAGAATGCCAAACGCGAGAGAGTTTCGGGTGAAATTCCGAATTTTGCCCGTGATAGTCGAGGTCTATTGACACGGTATGGTCGAGTTTGGGTTCCCTTCATTGGTGGGAACAGACAGACATTGATGAACGAGGCGCATAAGTCCAAGTTTTCCATTCATCCTGGAGCTACAAAGATGTACCGCGACCTGCGGGAGGATTATTGGTGGCCCTGCATGAAGCGGGATATCGCCAAGTATGTAGAAGAATGCTTGACTTGTCGGAAAGTCAAGGCTGAGCACCAACGGCCGAATGGGAAGTTGCAGCCTTTAGAGATTCCGGTGTGGAAATGGGAACAGATCACGATGGATCTCATTACTAAACTTCCAAGGACTCCCCGTGGGAATGATGCTATATGGGTGATTGTCGATCGTCTGACGAAGAGTGCTCAGTTCTTGGCTATCAAGGAGAGCTCCTCGGCGGAGAAGCTCGCAGAGATCTTCATGCGAGAGATTGTAGCCAGGCACAGAGTGCCAGTTTCGATAGTCTCTGACAGGGACACCCGTTTTACCTCCCGGTTTTGGGAGAAGTTTCAGGAGGAGATGGGTACACGGTTGCATTTTAGTACAACTTTTCATCCTCAGACCGACGGGCAGAGTGAGCGTACTATTCAGACACTCGAGGATATGCTTCGGGCATGTGCTATTGATTTTAGAGGTAGTTGGGATCAGTACCTTCCTTTGGCGGAGTTTTCCTACAACAACAGCTTCCATTCCAGTATTGGCAGGCCGCCGTACGAGATGTTGTATGGTAGGAAGTGCAGGACGCCCATTTGCTGGGGCGAGGTTGGTCAGCGAGTATTGGGGAGCACTGATATTGTGCTGAAGACGACTGAGATGATACAAATGGTGCGGGACCGTTTAGCTACTGCACAGATTCGGCAGAAGAGTTACGCCGACAGGAGACGGTCAGACTTGGAGTTTCAGGTGGGAGATTATGTTTTGTTGAAGGTTTCACCCTGGAAAGGGGTGATTCGGTTTCCTAAACGGGGAAAGTTGGGACCCCGTTACATTGGACCTTACAAGGTCATTGCTCGAGTGGGAAAGGTAGCTTACCGCTTAGAGTTACCGGACGAACTGAGCTTGATCCACAACACATTCCATGTGTCTCAATTGCGGAAGTGTGTGGTGGATGAGTCTGTGGTGATTCCTCTTGAGGATATTCAGATTGACGAGCGGCTTAACTACGTGGAGAAGCCGATTGCTATTATTGAGAGGAAGACGAAGACCTTGCATAACAAGGTAATAGGCTTGGTGAAAGTTCAGTGGCAGCACCGTAAGGGGTCTGAGTGGACTTGGGAACCCGAGGTTGAGATGCAGAAGAACTATCCGGAACTATTCGCGGATATAGACTTCGAGGACGAAGCCTAATTCAAGCGGAGGATAGTTGTAAAGCCCGTATCCCGGTATGATTTATTTTATTAATTTAATTTTTCTCCTAACGTTTTTTTAACGGGATTAGGCGGCAAGGACCAAAAATGAATTAGTTTTGTGATAATTGGTTTAATTGGTAAAATCCTAACTTAAGTGGTAAAAATGTTTTAGCTTTGGAAGTCAAGGACTAAAAATGTAATTTTTTTGCATGAAGTTGCATGGGATCGGCCCATAAGAACCGACCCCCTCCCCTTGTGTTTTTGTTTGGAGTCTCACGCAAGAAACAACCCCAAAATCCTAAGTGCCGCCCTCGTCCCCCTTTTCCTTTTGCTGTCACCGCCGAGCCACCACAAGACCGCCAAGCCGCCGCCGCTAGCCACTGCCGGAGAGAGAGAAGAGTAGAGAGAGAGAGAGGGAGCCGGCGATCGGGACGCGAAGGGATATCGTGTGTTTGCTGCTGCGTTCTTCTCGAAAGGTAAGCTCTCCTTTTCGTATTGCCTTCTCCTTCGTCGTCGTCAAATCACCACGAAGCCACCACCGCCGGCGCAGCCATGGCTGCCGTCGGTGTGTCGCCGCCGTGCACCACCAGTTCGGTGGCTGTGTTGGCGGATTTGCGGCTGTTTGGTTATGCGTGGGTGTGTGTGTGGCCGAGATAGGATGGTTAGTTCATCCCGTTGCCTCACCGGATTTTGGTATCGAACCACCACCACCGCCGGTGGTGGCTGCCACCTCCACGCCGCCGCCTACCACCGCTGCCTAGGGTGGCAGTGGGTGGTGCTTGTTTTAGCCCAGCCATTAGTTGCCTAAACCCTAATCCTAATCCTAAACGTGAAACCCTAAACCGAGAAACCAAAGTTATCATTTTATGTGAAAATGCCTAATCTGTCCCTGTTTTGTAAACTCCATAGAAAAATCTAGGAAACTCTGATTGAGGTGAAACCAGTGCCCAAATCTCACAAATTGTGTCTAGTATGTTTCATATGTTTTACAGAAAAATTAATAAGGCCTCTAGCTAGGTCCAAATTAGCAATTAGTACAGACTAGTCCGGATTTCACTGTTCGGGTAGTCTGTTTTGTAAAATTCATATAAAATAGTAGGGACCTCGGATGAACGCGTGCGATATGTCCCTGGAAAGCTAAGACATAGAACTTTTAAATTATGGAAGTATATTTCTGGTTTGGTGGGTTTAAGGGGGGCTAAATAGGTCACGAACAGACCTGCAGTTTTAGACCAAAAACTGGAAAATGCACAATTAGACTTATAGTTGTATTTTCGGGTTGGGGCTACGTATTGACTCTTTATAACACCTCTTTAGGATGAAAGAAGTGAGTTGGAGTTGGAGGGTTCTTGTTGCTGTCCGTGGAGTTCCGCATTGCTTTTCGAGGTGAGTTCACTCACTGCGTAGGATAGAGATTATATGTGCACTACTGTAGTCCATGTGTGTGTTAGCTGATTTGTTTGTGTGTAGTACTAGGCTGAGTTTGTATCTAGTTTGAGACCTTGAGTGTCGTATAAACTCGGGGAGACCGAGGAATACGTACACGGGTGTCGTATGAATTCGGGGAGACCGATGGATGCATAGACAGATATTCTTGCATGAGTTTGCTTGTTTATGATATTTTTTTATACTGGTATGTATTGGTTGCTTACGCCTATCTGCTGATAGGAGTAGTGTCTATATGATAGCTATTCTATGTATGTGTTTGAATTCACTAAGCTTCGTGCTTACCCTTTCCCTATAAATTACTGTTTCAGGTACGAGTGGCAGTAAGGCGTGACGGTACACACTGGCGCGTTGAAGAGACTTTCACCATTATTTCTTTTGAGACTCTATGTTTAGAATTATTATACTTTCCGCTGTTTTAATTGAGTTGGTTGTTTAACTTAACGAGGTTTTGGATAAAACGTTTATTTGGATTTAAACACTTGTGGTTTATTTAATTAAAATGGTATTTTTAAAAGTTTAAATTTATTGTAATTTTTGGGACGTTACAGGTGAGTTCATTTTTACCTTACCCTTTTATAAATGTTTTTAATTATGGTAAGGTATATTTTATAATGAATGTTTCCTGAATGAGTTTTGATACGAAGCGAAATTGGATATCTTGAAATTAATGATTTTGCTTAAACTTCATTAATGTTAATTGAAAATGATTTATATTTAGCAAATAACCTGCACGAGTACAAATGAGTGTAATGGATCCATAGGCACTAGTTTTTATATGAACACATGGAATAGGCGTGGATTAATCGTAATTCTAGTGTGTGTGATAAACGTGGAATAGGCGTGGACTAATCGTAATTCCCGTTTAGGTGAAATAAGGAATAGGCGTGGATTAATCGTAATTCCTATTTCACATTGATGAGAAATCGTGGGATAGGCGTGGACTAATCGTAATTCCCGATTTCTAAGGAAGGAAAGAGATAGGCATGGCTTAATTGTAATCTCTACTTCCTTTCCAAGAAATTGACATGTGTAATTGTGATTTCTTGGATATGAGCATTAATCTAGAATCCGTGGAGATTCGTAGTGGGCTCTGGAACATGATATCATGACTGACTTGGTGTTGGTCAAATCATGGAATCGGGTATAAACCCGTCATCGTAAGATGTTGAAACGTATGGTAAGAAAAGAGTAAACCAGGTTTGTTATGCCTTGTTTACATTGTTTTTAAAAAGTATTATTTTGAAACTGAATGTTCTCACTAGGCGTTAGCCTAATCGTTTCAAATTATATTTTTCTTACCAGGTACTAGCTCGGGAAAGTAAAGGGCTGTGGGACGACTGCTTTTGATGTACATACTTTTGTGGAAAGTGGAGAAGTTAGCCTTAGTGAGGAACTTTTGGTAAATCCTAGATAACCAATTTTATCTGATCTTAGTTGACAGGATTAGATTAATAGGTTATTTTGAATTTGCATTGGTGTATATATATGAACCCTCAAGGTTAATTCCCTGTTATGTATAAAAGTTTGGTAGATCTTATGTTTAACTTTGTTAGAATTAAGGTTTAAGTTTACCCTGATTTTTAGGGTGTTACAAATATCTCAAGAAGTGGTTCCTCAGTTTTCAAATTTGCTCCAAATGGAGGACCTGGTCACTAACCATGTTAAAAAGTTTTGTTAGAGTCAGGGGCAAAATCGTCCAATCATGCTTTTATCCTCCTTTTGAACTTTTTTTGTTTATCTTATTTATGTGACAAAATCATTCAACTTTAGGGGCCAATGTTGTAATGTGATACAATTTAGAAAAAAGTCTAAAAAACCCATTTTGATTGTTTAACTCTCTCAAGTTTTTAACAAATAAATTTCTAAACTTTTACCAAATATATTCTTGAACTTTTTAAAAAAAATAAACAAAAAATAATAGAAATTGATAATTAAAGTATATTGATTAATATTAAAAAGTAAATAACAATAATTTATATGATTAAGAGTAACTTTAAATAATTAAAAATTAATATCAATGTATAATTAAATTTAATTTAATAATTTTTAGTTTGTATTAATTAATTAATAATAGTTAAATTTAAAAAAGTAATCTTTATTTATAATAATAGTTAATAAGCAATAATTAATATCAATGAGAGCAAAATTGGAATATTCACAAAAAAGATACTGAAAAACTACTCTAAGTAACATTTCAAAAAGTTAGCTTATAAGCTAGCTAGCTTATGATCATCCAAACATGTAACTAAAAAGTAAGCTAGCTTATAAGCTAACTTTATTTTGCCAAACAATGCCTTACCTGGTATTCCTTTACGTAAATAAACATGATAGTATAATTTGTTACCTTTCATTTAAGGGAAAAGTATAAAAAACCAACAAGCTATTTAATTTTGCTTCTTTAAGTTTTTAGCCTATTTTTTTTGAATGATAAAACCCTTAAACTTTTTAAAAACGGTTAAATACATTCTTGTAACTTGTTAAAACAGGTTAATGTGATACAAATTTAGAAAAAAGGTATTAAAAAACCCAACAAACTATCTGATTTTGAACGATTAAGTCCTTCCAATTTTTTAACAAATAAATCTTTACTCTTTTTCCTAAAAAAATTAACAAATAAATCTTTAAACTTTTTCCTAAGTTTTTTTACCAAGTAATTCTTGAACTTTTTTTGAACAAATAAATCCCATTTTTTTGAAGAAACAACATAATACACTTTATTTTGAAAAAATAAATCCGATACTTTTTTTGAACAAAATGTACAATTCCTATCACCGAAAACAAAGTAAAACGAACCAATTAAACAGAGAAAACTTATACCATTTCTTTTCTAATTTTAAAACATTTAAAAGTTATTCATGTTAGTGAGATAAATATATCTTTTGGACATTATATATATATATATATATATATATATATATAAATAATAAACGATTTTTGGTATGTTTTGTAAAAAAGATGGCGCTTTTTTGGTATATTTTTTGAAGGGATGACCGGATGAGTATAGTTTTTGTATGTATCTATTAATGTTTTAGACATAATTTTTGAATAATTCGGAATTGGTGATGGGAATAGTATAATTTTTTCTTTGTTTAATTAGTTCATTTTATTTTGTTGTTAGTGAGATTATTAGTATATTTTTTGTTTAAAAAAAAGTTTCGGATTTATTTGTTCATAATTAAGTTCATGATTGTTGTTTCTTTATAAATTATTGGGATTTATTTGCTAAAAAAAGTTCAAGAATATATTTGGTAAAAATTTAGAAAAAGTTTAGAAATTTATTTGTTAAAAAATTGAGAGAGTTAAACAATCAAAATGGGTTTTAGACTTTTTTTCTAAATTGTATCACATTACAACATTGGCCCCTTAAGTTGAATGATTTTGTCACAATAATAAGAAAAACAAAAAAGTGCAAAAGGAGGATAAAAGAATGATTGGACGATTTTGCCCCTAACTCTTACAAAACTTTTTAACGGAGTTAGTGACTAGGTCCTCCATTTGGAGCAAATTTGAAAACTGAGGGACCACTTCTTGAGATATTGAAGTTCAGGTCCCTCTTTCAAAGAAATCAGATAACCACAAGGACTAAAAATGCAATTCACTCAAATAATAATGAGCTACAAAACATAAGGACGAAAACAATAATAAGTTACAAATGAATAATGAGAAAAACCATAAATTCTGAACTACAAGGACGAAAACTGTAAGTTTTAATAAAACACAGGGACTAAAAAAGTAATTTACTTAAAATATTGTGGATAAAACCGGACTTTCTGTAGGACCAAAGCGACCCAACCGGTCCATTCTGTTCTGTAACCGGAACCAATTACTTGTTACCGAAGATGGCTACTCGCCACTCAGTGGTGGCGCTAGTGGGGGGACTGGCCGGTGCTGAGCCCCCCCTAACTTCTCCCTTTATATAGTATATTAGAGCATCTCCAACAGCTTCCCCATTTTGGAGAAAATGAAGAAAATTGGGATTTTGGAATACAAATAAGCTCAAACGGCTTTCCCAAAAGTTTCCCCAAAATGGGGATAATAGGATTTTCCCCAAAAATTTCTCCAAATATGATTACAAGTGTTTTTCCAAATATGAGAAATCTGTTGAAGATGGATGTAATTTTTTTTAAGGATTTTGACTTTTATTTCCTCATTTTGGAATTTTTTTGGGAAAGCTGTTGGAGATGCTCTTGTAGAAATTACAACCAATATGATGTGGTAGTTCAACCGGTTTGGTGCGTTCCTTTCAACTTGGGTAGCTTGGGGTTCGAATCCTAGGTTTAATTTTTTCTTTAAATTCATTTTTGTATTTTAAAATTTTATTAATTGTCCATTTCTTTTTAATTTCTAATTTACTTTAATTAAATTCTTTTTTAAATTCATTTCTTTTTATTTTAAAATTAGAATTCCTTTAAATTTTATAATTCTCATGCAGTCTTTAAATTTTTTCATTATATTCTTTATTTTTATTTTGAAATATTAAAATTTTATTTAACAGTTAAAATTTTAATTTCTAGTGTTCATTTATTAATTTTTTTTATTTTATAATATTTGTATTCATGTAATTTTAATATTAAGTTTATATTATCAATGACAACTTTTTTTATTGTTTTTCATTTATTAAAATTTTACAGAAATGTATTGTTACATAAAAGCTAATATAAATTATATTCAATATTCACATTAATATACAAATTTCAAAAATAAATTAAGGTTTTAAAAATTACATTTTAGACCATAGATTTCTATAATGTTATTTTTTGTTAATCAAGTTTGTGGTATTTTTTTTTATCTTCATGTCATAAATCAAATTTTCTGTCGAAATCTCACGTGACTTAGAGAACTAACATTAATCGAATATCTCATGTTAAACTAAAATGATGGCTACGCCCCTGTCGCTTCACTTCTACTTACCTGACTTCACCTTCCCAACAATTAACAAAACCACCCACTCTCATTCTCTCTCTACACACTCTCTCTTTCTTCATGTCAGAATCAAAATGTGAACAACTGATCTGAGACCCATAATAGCAGGGACCCCAGTTAACAAATTTTTTTTGTTTAGATACATTAATCGGCCATGGCAGCTGCTCTTGAATGTTGGTCTAGCCGTACGAGCACCGATGAGGACATGGTGGAGCAAGGCCTCATGCGAACCGGTGACAGATCGGAATCTTCAGCCGCCGCCGCCGTCGATACCTCTTCATCTTCTTCCTCCCCCTCGGCTTCCGCCGGTGGTTCTCTTAAAGACAGTTCCATGATGCAGAAGAAGTTTCAGAAACTGAGTCGCAATGTCTCGGAAGCCATTGCCTCTCTCAAGAACTCCTTGAATCTTGACCCGGCCCGAGACTCGAATCCGACCCGGATCGATACTTGCCGGAAACATGTCTGGGGAAGCGTCGTTCGGAATTTGACTCAGCTTTATCCCGGAAGTCAACTCCCGGAGAAGCTCGTATCCAATATTCGAAAGCATTACGATTCTTTACCTCTCAGGTCTTTTTATTATATATATCAACACACATCTAATCTTATTAGGGCTTGCAAATTTGAATTTTTGTTTAATCTTGGTTTTGCTAATTGAAAAAGGAACTATAATTAAATAACTGAACTGATATGGATCTCAGACATTCCTAACTGTTAAGAAAAGAAAACTATTTCAATTTTTTTTTTGAAGGGTGTCCTAGCTATGCCTATACTAATCGGTTGACAAATTATGACCAAAACGACATCGGTTAAACCTTAGTGGCCACAATTGGTTGAACCTGGGCACATGGGATATTCCCCGAGGCCTTAACCACTACGCCACAACCCTTGTGGTTTAGTTCAATCTTTGTTGGAGTATCTGTTTAATTAACGACATTTGGTGTGGGTCTTTGCTAAATTTATGGTGTTGATGATGTACTATTTGACAGTTATGCACAAGCAGGGTTCGAAATGAAGGATGTGTTTTTGCATGTCAGATTGATAGAACAAGCATCTGGGGATGACAATCCAGCTATTATGATACAAGAAGTTTCAGATGATGAAGTTCAAGGGTCTGTTTTCAAGCTAACATTTGCATGTAATTCATCGCTTTCATGGCCAGCCATGTCAGGAGCACTCGATAGTGCTTCCATTTGTTGCAAGAAGATACAGATCTTTGAGAAGAAAGGGTTCACATTGGGAGTCATTCTTCTTTTGGTACAATCTGGTCAAGAGAAACTCTTCAAATCGAGGATTGAAAATGCATTAAAATCAGCTTTGAAGAAGCCGGCTAAATCTAATGCTATAAAGCTCCCATTTGGGCTTTGTGGTTGTCAAGAAGAGAGTGGTACCAAAGGTAGGGAGTTTGGAGAAATTGAAGATGATTCCAATGAGCAAAGTTACAAAAATGGGGTTGAAAATTTAAGTTCCACTTCATCAAAAGTGAAACTTCAATTGCCTTTATCGACTTCCTCAATAATAATATCAGTTGACGAATGGCAAACTGTTCAATCTGGGGCTGATGAGATCAAGAAATGGTTATTAAATCCCGATAGTTTAGAGTTCATTGATCAGATTGGAGTGAATACATTTAAAGGAACATATAAAGGTAAAAAGGTGGGGATTGAGAAGCTAAAGGGGTGTGAAAAGGGGAATTCGTATGAATTTGAGATCCGAAATGATCTTTTAGAGTTAATGAGCTGTGGGCACAAGAACATCTTGCAATTTTATGGTGTATGCATCGATGATGTTCATGGTTTATGTGTTGTGACCAAGTTGATGGAGGGTGGATCGGTTCATGATCGTATTATGCTCAAGAACAAAAAGATTCAAACAAAAGAGATAACACGAATAGCTGTAGATGTGGCAGAAGGGATTAAGTTCACGAACGATCATGGTGTCGCTTACAGAGACCTTAATACGCAGAGGATTTTATTGGATAAAAATGGGAATGCATGCTTAGGGGATATGGGTATAGTTACTGCTTGCAAGAGTGTTGGAGAGGCTATGGATTATGAAACTGATGGCTATCGCTGGCTTGCTCCCGAGGTTAGTTCTTTTTACTTCATTTTATAAACGTTTCATTTTCTAAATCCCGTATACTAGAATTAGGAAACATGTATCTACTAGAAAGTAGGGCCTCTACTTTCTGTTTTGGCCTCTACCCCAAACAGTGGAGTGACTATTAGCCCTAGTGGTACAACTTTGTGTTTATCTTTTTTTGTGATTATATATATAAAACTTTTTTTGTGGTACAACTTTGTGTTGTTGAGCATGTTCCATGATTATCTTGCTTAACTTTCGGCTTTTATTGCATCATTTCACTTGGTACCAAATCCTACCAATTGCTATTCAAGCTCCATGAAATTAGTCTCTAATGATGACCTCCACTAATAAACTTGAAAGAAATTAGTTTCACTTTGATTTGTGACACAATTCACCCGTATTTGTGGGGGGTCCCATTGTTGATTCTTGTTTTTGCGCAGATTATTGCTGGTGATCCAGAAACTGTGACAGAAACGTGGATGAGTAACGTGTTTAGTTTTGGAATGGTGGTATGGGAGATGGCGAGCGGTGAGGCGGCATATGCGGCACTCTCACCGGTTCAAGCAGCCGTGGGGATTGCTGCATGTGGCCTTAGACCCGACATCCCAAAAGATTGCCCTCAAAACCTCAGATCTCTAATGAACAAATGCTGGAACAATATCCCTTCAAAACGGCCTTCGTTTTCGGAGATTCTTTCGTTGTTGACTCGGTCAAACAATAACAACAACAGTAGGTGACGAAAGAAAGTCATGTTTAGTTAGAAGTGACACAGAGAAAGGGATGGTTTTATTTTGTGACATATAAAGATGTTCATATGGGTTCATTTGTTCTGTTTCTTTTCTTTTCTTTTCTTTTAAATATGATTTAGTAGATGGATGGGAGATCATTAAAAGTAGTGGCGAAAATGTTGAAATTGGAGGCAGCCAAATCTTGGAGTGATTCAAGGGATTTTGTCTTTAGCTTGATGTTTATGTTTCTAAAAGTGGGGTGTTTGTGGGTCCTAGATGTCTTTGTGTCCAAAATTTGAGTATGTGGTATATTCTTTATGTCAATTCTCACTATTGCTTTCAAATGCTCACCATGCCTGCCTGCTTCACTATCAAGTTTATATTCGAGTAAATTACGTTTTTTTTGTTCCTATGGATTGTTAAAAATTGATATCCATGTAGTTTAGAAATTACGGTTTTCGCCCTTATAATTTATAACTCATTGCTCTTTTCGTTCTTATGATTTATAATTTGTTGTTGTTTTGGTTTCTATGGTTCACAATTCTTTACTGCTTTAATCCCTTGTACTTGGAAAGTAGCAACTAGTTTGCGGACCTAAATAGCAATCAATTAAAAATTTAAAAACAAAAATTGCAATTCACAAGTACTCTTTAGGGAAAGTAAAACAGGGATTCATCATCCACTGATTGCAAAACAGGAAATTAAGACAAATTGAGAGAATAGAAGGATTGCAGACGGAAGTAGAGTAGAAGAGAGAATCCAGGGAAGAAGAATTAACTCAAATCATTCTTACCCTCTACCAATCACCTGCCCCTTGCTAAATACTCATTCCAGGGAATATTTCTTGTTAGGGATTCGTCCCCTTTTGCTCCTTCTGGTCCCTGGTCCCCTGATTAGTTATTTGTCCCACCTCATTGTCTACCATAGTTCCAGGTGTCCCTTCTAGATCCTGAGGTGGCATAACATTACTTCCCCCATTGAAAGTAACCTTGTCCTCAAGGTTGAGTGAAGGAAATGCTTCATGTAGGGTGTCCAGTCCTCCTACGAAGCATCTTCCACAGGTAAGCCATCCCACTCGACTAGAACCTGAGGGATTTGTTGTCCATTACGCAGTACGAAACACTGCTGTAGAATGGCTTTGGGCTGTAGTAGAGGTCCTTGTTCCATGGTGGTTAATGGAAGTGGTAGGTAAGCATCTTGGTGTAAGCCATGACATCGTTTGAGGTACGAGACATGAAAAACCGGGTGAATTTTGGCCGCTACTGGTAGTTGTAACTTGTAGGCAACCTCTCCAATGCGCTCAATTATTGGAAAAGTACCAAAGTATCTCAAACCCAATTTTTGGTTTTGTCGTAAGGTCACCGAGTGTTGACGATAAGGTTGTAGTTTAACCAATACCATGTCGCCAATGTTAAACTCCACCATTCTTCTTTTCTTATCGGCGTACATTTTCATACAAGCTTGAGCGTTGAGAAGATTGGTCTTTAGTTGGCTTAAAACAACGTCCCGTTCTTGTAACAGTTCTTGCAATGTTGGCGGATCAGTTGCAGAATGTTCATACTTGACTAAATAAGGAGGGTCACGACCATAAACCACCTTGAAAGGTGTCATTCCAATGCTACTATGGAAAGATGTGTTGTACCAAAACTCTGCCCAAGGCAGGAGTTTCGACCAAAATCGTGGTTGATGTGTCGTAAAACAACGCAAATATTGTGCCAAACATTTATTAACAACCTCAAACTGACCATCGGTTTGAGGGTGATAGGATGAGCTCATGGCTAAGGTGGTACCACTCAATTTAAATAGATGTTTCCAGAATTTGCTTGTAAAAACTTTGTCTCGATCAGATACAATTGACTTGGGAAAGCCATGTAATTTAACGATGTTGGCGAGAAAGGTTTCCGCCACCTTGAGACTGGAAAAATCCGATTTTAGTGGTGTAAAGTGGCCGTATTTGGACAAACGATCAATCACTACTAAAATTATCGAATATCCGTTAGAAGGAGGAAGACTGACGATAAAATCCATTGCCACATCCTCCCAAATTTGTTGGGGAATAGGTAAAGGTTGTAGCAGACCCGCCAGAAGAGAATGATCGTGCTTGGTCTGTTGACAAACCAAACATTCTTTGATGAAAGTGCGAATATCCTTTGTCATTGAAGGCCAAAAAAACTGGGCAACAATTCGGGCCTTGGTGCGTTTGATACCTGAATGTCCACCGATCGGTGAAGAATGAAATTCGGAAAGTATGTTGTGAATTAAGTCAGGCACATGTGGAACAACTACTCGATCATTCCAGAACAATATGTCATGTTTAACCTGATAATCCTTGTGCATTTGAATTCCTTGAGAACACTCAAGTTTGAGTTTACTTAGTGTTGAATCATGTGCAGCAGCTCGAACAATCTGTTGCATCAGATTGGAGTGTGGTGTAGAGATCGCCATATAGAAGGATCTAGACAAGGAATCAATTGCGACATTGTCCTTACCAGGTTTGTATTCGATGGAAAAAGTGTATCTCAAGAACTTATGAAGCCAAGCTTGTTGTTCAGGTGTTTGGATGGTTTGGTTTGTGAGAGCGCGTAAACTTTTCTGATCGGTACGTATCACAAATTGATGACCAAGGAGATAGTGAGGGAACTTGGATATAGCTTCGGATATTGCATAAAGTTCTCGTACATAAGCGGATTGTTTCTGCATCCGTGTACTCAACTTTTTAGAGAAAAAGGCGATAGGGTGGTTTCCTTGACTGAGAATTGCACCAATACCGGTACCCGAAGCATCGGTTTCCTAAAATAAACTTTTCTGAAGTATTTGCTAATTTCAGAACTGGGGTAGTAGTGATGGCCTATTGAAGTTCCCGAAAAGCGATAGCAGCTTGTTCATTCCATGTGAATCCATCTTTCTTTAAGAGGTTTGTCAGTGGTAGCGTAATTGTGGCGTACCCATTAATAAATCGTCGGTAATACCCGGTAACGCCAATAAACCCTCTTAACTGTTTGGTGGACGATGGATACGACCAATCGAGGATGTATTTTACCTTAGATTTATCCATCTCGGCCCCGCTGCCCGAAACAATATGCCCCAAATACTCTACTTGAGTTAACCCAAAACTGCACTTAGGCAATTTTGCAAACAAGGAATGTGTGCGTAATAATTCTAGCACCTCAGATAAATGAGATAAATGGGATCAGGGGCGGAACACAAGCTTTCCGACCGCAGGGGCCGGACCTAGAGATGGCCAAAAATCGGTCCCGGTCCCAAATAGTAATTTCGGAACCGATGGTCGGACCTAGTGATTGTCCAATGTGGTTTTAGCTAAATTCTGGTGTTTCGAGAGATTTTTTAAGTTTTTCGCTTGATTTCGAAGGATTTTTAAGTTTTTTTTTTATCGATTTCAAGAGATTTTTTTGTTGATTTTGGAAGATTTTTCCAGGATTTTTGGTTGATTTCAAGATATTTTTTCGGTTTTTTTGGTTGATATCAAAAGTTTTTTGTTGTCTGTGAGGTACGGACGTACGGTTGCACTTCTAAAACAAATACCTAATAATAAGCATTAAGCAAATAATGGGTTGTTGCTCTTATATCCATTTATCCATTATAAATGGGTTGTAAGCTTGACCCTATTATAAGATTATCCATTTATCCTAATTGCTAAGAGCCTAAGACCATCTCCAATGGGGTCACTAAATTTTATACTAAACACTAAATTTGGTGTAAATGACACTATTCATATCTTTAATGGGGTCTCTATTTTTCACACTAAATTTGATGTAATGAATAGTATTACACTATATTTGATGTAATATTATTCATTTACACTACTTTTTACACTAATTTTTACACCAGTTTTAAAAAATAGTGAAGATTTAATATTCACACTAAGATTTACTATTCTCGACTTCTTAGAGTGGCGAGTGGGGACGTGGTGATATTCTCATCCACACATTTCACAAATCACAAATGGACTGCAATGTGACCCACATAAAAACTACAATCATATTAATGGAGTGGAACTGACAGTGGGGGGGGCCCAACAATTTTTCTTTTTAAATCTACACTACACAAAATTTCCCCAATTCTTAGACACAAAAAAAGCCCAGGGGCCCTGGCCCCTGGTAGCCACCCTTGTGGTCCGCCACTGAATGGGATGACCATGATGGGCTATAAACAAGTATATCATCAAAAAAATCTAATACCGACTTACGTAATTGCTGTTTAAAAACGTGGTTAATCAAACTTTGAAAAGAGGCTGGGACATTGGTAAGCCCGAAAGGCATAACCAACCATTCATATAATCCTTGATGAGTCCGAAAGGCGGTTTTATGGCGATCTTCCGGTGTGACCAAGATTTGATGATAACCTGAACGGAAATCCAGTTTTGAAAAATAGGTTGCACCGAACAGTTCATCCAACAACTCCTCAACCGTTGGTATTGGGAAGCTATCTTTAATGGTGATAGAATTTAGAGCACGATAATCTGTACAAAATCTCCAAGACCCGTCTTTCTTTCGTACCAGAAGAACACGTGATGAAAATGGGCTTGTGCTGGGCTGAATTATCCCCTGTGCGAGCATTTCTTGAACCATTTTCTCAATTTGAGACTTTTGGCTATGTGGGTAACGATATGGCTGAACTTTGACCAGGTTACTACCTTCCAATAAAGGAATGGAATGGTCTTGCAACCTGGAAGGTGGCAATCCAGTAGGGTTATTAAACACATCCTGAAATCGCATCAAGATAGAGTGGAGTTCTGGTTGCAGATCCATGGGAGGCACAAACACATCTTGTTGTGGGTTGGACAATGTGCGGAATTCAAGCGCATAGGATTCACTGATTGCTTGCGTGTTGTTCATTCGGCGAATGTGATGGAACTGAGCTTGTTGAGGTAGCTTAGGTGTGGTGCCATACAATGTAACAAATTGTTTCCAAGATAGAATTTGAAGGATAAAGCATTAAAATCCGCAATATGTGGTCCTAGTGTAGCCAACCATGAAGCTCCCAAAACTAAGTCAGCTCATGTGATAGGTAACAAGTAAACAGGTAATTGTAATGTATGGCCTTGTACCTGTACTTGTAGATCGGCAATAAAACCTTCAGCCGTGAGGATGCTTCCATTTCCTACCATAACCTGGAAATTTGGAGCTGGTTGAATTGGCAATTTCAAGCTTTGGGCCACCCGAGGTTGTAGAAAATTATTGGAACTCCCACTGTCGATCAGAATGTGTATCGTCATTCCTTTAATGGAGCCTTGGAAACGCAGGGTACCCCTCCCTTGAGATCCTTTAAGGGCGTTAAAGGAGATGTGGTGATCCGGTGGTTGGAAATCACCCGACGGTGGTGTTTCATCCGGTGGACCAGTGTCATGATCAGCCAAAGCTTCCTCATCGCGCATAAGAATAAGATAGTGCTTATTGGGGGCACTTATGATGAATGGAAAACTTTTCATCACAAGTATAGCAAAGCCACTTCTCCCGTCGTAACTGCATCTCAGCCGGAGAAATGCGTTTGATATTTTGAGGTCGATCGGTTAGCGCAAGTGGTTTATGTGGAGGAGTAGGTAATAATGGAGGTAAAGTGGGTTTTGGTGTAGGTTGCAAAAACTGAGGTATGTTGTTTTAGGGTTATTGTAAAAATGGTGAAAAGGTTGGTTTAGGTATTGTTGATGGAACATATTGTTCCATCAACAATAGCTAACTTTTCAGCTTTGGTGGATGTAGGGAACTTACTGGCAATATGATCGGTAAGTCCAAAGTGATAACATTTCCTATAGCTAAAAGTAGCTTTAGGACCATTTGCATGCTTTGCCGAAATTTTTAAATGAGCATGGCCAGCACCAAGAATACCTTTAGCATCAGATCTTGGAGGAACCTTAGGTTCATCAAGATTCTTAGCTAAGAAATTAATCCTAATCCTAGGAATTGATCGCTGAGCATGCTCATTAATCTTATCCTTAGAAGTTGAAGATTGATTAGCTGAAGGTTTAACATTCTTCAGCTTAGGTACTTTGGTACCTTTCAGAGGTTTTTGGAAAATAATTTTCTCTTTATCTTTCAGTTTAGAACTTGAGGTAAAGGTTTCCTCAGGAATGGGAGTTTTAGAAGAGGAACACTGAGACGAGGAGGTGTCAGGGATAGAGGACACGAACATTCCAAACTTAAGCTTGGAACGATCAATGGTTGGTTCTTTAGCATCAGCTTTATAACCAAGACCACTTTTGTCACTCAGGGGAATCTGAGCACTTAATATCTCAGTGATCATTGTTGAGGGTTTACACCATCCTTCAACAGTAGCCTTTTCAGCCTTTAATGCAGCGACAACATCTTCTCGCTCGATACGAATGATTTGATTTATACAGACCTGATCTTTCAAATTTTCTTCAGTTTTAGAAAGCTTTTGAATTTCTAAGTGACAATTCTTAAGCTGTTCAGCAAGATCAATATTAAAATTTTCAACTTTGGTCTTGCCATTCATGGCATCATATAAATCAACAGTCAAAAGATCGACGGTCCGACGTCTTTCGATGTCACTGAGGGCTGAAGTTTGAGTATCAGTGAGAGAGTTTGATACCTGAGAGGTGGAGGTAGAAGTAGAGGGAATTTCAGTTTGTTCTTCCTCTTCTTCTATTTGAGCCATGAGGCATAGATTGGCCTCATCATCTTCAGATTTAGATGATTCTTCATCAGAAAGAGCCCAGTCATGATCTTCAGCGATCATGCCTTTGCCTTTCTTCTTAAAGCTTTTCAGCTTTGCATATTTTTCTTTCAGCTTCTTGTACTTGTCATCTCTAGCCTCAGCGTTTAGAGACGCTGAAGTTGGTATTGAAGGGGTGGCTTCAGCAGTTGTGGCAGAGCGTACCACTGAACTTTCCAGCGACTCTTGTAGAGAAAAAGTCGTGGAGTCTTCAGTCTGGGTAGACTTGGGGGGTTGCTCCTTGGTTTTCTTGGCCTTAGGAGCACCAAGAGTGGTTGATGAGTGTTTTCTATTTCGAGGAGTGGATGTTGCAGCCTGGGTGCCAGCGGTTGGGATTACCGTGGAGGTAGCTGCAGAAGTAGAAGAAGTGGGGGGTATCAGAAGAGGTAGAAGAGTAGAGAGACGTACCTCGTTTGGCAGGGGTTTGAAGTCGAGAACTTTAACACGGACCTGAGAGAGTTTCAGGTCACCTACTTTCGGGTATTCGTCCCCGAGTCCTTGTAGGAAGAGAGTGCTCATAAAGCGAGGATATGGAACAACTGTTGGTCTCTCTATTGCGTCACCCTGAGCAGCATATCATTGAATATGATTTTGGCCCAATCGATGTGAAGGCTCTTTAGCAGTGAGTACCCCATCGCCTGCTGGGGTTTGGAGGCTTGGTCAGTAGAACCAACCTTTGTTGTCATGTAGATGATCAAGTGAGCGAAGATGAAGTTCATCTCGCTGGGCATTTTGGACTTTTTGATGGCAGTCAGCTTCTTCTCAGGGAGTTTATCTCTCCCTGTTTCCCAAACGTACTGCATTGCATCAAAGAATGCAATGAGGGCTTCCCTATCAGCGGGGTTCTTGGGATTTGGCAGAGGGACGAATCGTTTTTCTTTTGAATTACCAGGAGGTTGAGGGCAGACCTGATAGAGCCAGGAGTAATCTTTGAGGATCCATGTTCGGTGTCAAAGAGGATGACATCGATCTTTTTGTTTGGGTCTTTTGTGGAGGTGATCATAGCTCTTCTGGCAGTATACCAGAACTGAGCGAGAAGGTGTTTATGAGCAGGAGGAGTTATGGTCAGGGCTGTCGATAGAGGACAAGTTTGGAGGAAGACAACAACTTCGTTCAGGTGTGTAATCTTCTTTTTCGGAGGAAAGTTGAAGAGGGCATAGGGATTGTTTCCTGGAAAGGTAACTTCCTCGTGTTCGAAGTTGACATGAGGAGCTTTGACGAGTTCAACCTTTTCAAAGGATGAAGTAGGAGACTGAGGAGTGGTCGCTTCAGTAGACGCCATTTCTGTTTATTACACATAAACATGAAAAAGATGAAAAATAATGTCTTAATGTGGAAAGATTTTCCAAAATAAGATGTTTTAGGGGTTTTCACTTTTCATTCAGAAAAAGATGTCTTAATGAAGATTAGGGTTTTTCTAGTTTTGAAAAAGAGGACAAAACATAGTGGAAATCTTGTTTTCCAGTTTCCTAAAGAAGGGATTCTGGAAAAACGTATGAGAAGTCAAGTTTAAGATTTTTGTTTTAAACTCGAAGAACAATCTGTTTCCAGATTGTGTTCATAAAATCATGAAGATAAAATGATTTCATTTTTAAGAAAGTTCGTTTGTTTGATCTTTTAAAACCAAAGATAAGATCCAAAACAAGTTTGTGCAAGGAAAATAACAAGGATATTAACCTTTGATGTTTGAAGAAGATGAAGATGAACAGTTTTTGGGAAATTAGTTCAAATGCAACAGTTGTTCTTGCTTGAAGGAGATGATGTTCGCGTAAAAGGTAAAAATATAAACGCAAATGGGTTTATACAGTGAGAGTAGAGAGAGAAAAACTATGAGCAGGAAAGTTTTTCATGATGACACGGACACGTCCCTTGAATTTTATTGGACAAGGAAAACGAAACGGGCGAACGTGTTAGAGAAAAGTGTTGGTCCCGAAGGGCTATACAAGTTTGTAGAATGGGGGGGGGGGGGGGGGGTTGAATACAAACACACGTTTTTACTTTTCTAAATTGTTTATTGATAAATCATTAACAATTTACAGCTTGTTGCGGAACAAGATTAAGGATAAACCTAAATCTAAACAAGTTGGAACACTAAGTTTTCTTGCACTAAGAAAGAGAAGGAAATTACTAATAATAACCTATCTCAAGATAAGAAGATGACTTGACCAGAGTTAGCAAGTGCTTCAAGAATGAAGCTGGAGTACTTCTTATATACTGCATGCATTTAATGCATGGCAGTTTATACTTTACACGTGGCAGCAGCTCATTGGTTGCATGTCATTGACCTTTGTAGACCACCTTAGTAGCCGCATGGTTGAACAGTGTAGTATCAGAGTGGTTGTACGATTTCAGACAATAAGGAGGTTCTTTTCTGACATATCGTACGGAGACGTGCAAGGGTGGTTAAGACAAAAGTACTTTGTACGGAGGACTTCATGATCAACTTTCGTTGAATCAGAGCTTTATCATTCTATATCAGTAAATGACAAAGTTCAGCGATAGCTGAAGTCTTGTACTTGATACTTCACGTTGGGTGGACAAATCTAAGTCTTCGCTGATCCGCATCAGTTCATTAGGAGACTTGTCGCTGGTTCTTGAGCTTGATCTTCGACTTCAACGTAGAACCTATGTTGACGTGAAACTTGTCTTCACGGATCATAAGTAAACAACTAACTTATCAGCGATCACCATAAGGACTGAACAGGCTCAGAGCATTATGGTGAACATTGTTCACTGAATGTTTAATCTAAAGAACAAGAGTTCCTATTAGCGGTACTGAATTAGTCTTAGTACATCAGCGATAGTGAAACTCTAATACATATTGTTTACTTACAATTTTCACTAAGTAGAATGGAGAGGGTCATTATCAAATCACTGAGGGTTTGGATCAACAATCTTATGACATAGCAACAGAGAAAATTGCTATTTAATGAAAACATATGGATAAAAAGAACTCATAAAATATTTGTCCCTTTTACTGTTTTATGGGATCTTTTCTGTACTTATGGAGTAAAGTACTTTCGCTGAAATCTTTCTTTTAACTTCGTATCAGATTACAAAGGGAAGTAGAAAAATTACAAGTACAAGCGAAATAAATTATAAGTACAAAAGAATAACTGATAAAATAGAAGAATAAGGCGATCTTATCAGCTTATAGAGGTTCTTCCTTAATGAGAAGTTCATCAAGGGTCTTTGATGTGGGAATCATCCAGTCAGGGACATTTACTCCTTGATTCTTTTTGTTCAGAGCTTCTTCAAAAATCAAGGGTTTAAGATGCCGTGCCTGAATGTCGCGTTTGAATTCACACCAGTAGATGAGATCTTTCAGCTGTTCGATGGGAGTGATGGGAAGCTCAGAGATACGTTGAAAACGTTGTCGTCCACCATAGTCAATATAGAATATCCCATAGGGTTTGCTTATGACTTTTCCAGGGATGAAAGTCTCACCAGGAGGAAGAGATGTGTCAAGTGCGGAAAGGTCAGGTTCTGGACCAAGAACTTCAGCACGAGAAAAACCAATACCTGTTTCGTTCCATATAGGAGGACCCGAGTCTGAAGGTTTAGACTTTTTCTTTGCAGAGGCCCTTCTTTTCTGATTTGCGAGAGGAGGGGGAGGAGGAATATCCACACAAGAAGAGACTAAGTCGATTTGTTGATTTATCAGCTTTTCGACATGATCCTTGTATTTAGATTGAGACTTCTGGATGGCTAATCTGATCTCCAACCATTCAGAGAGACCGTACTTTGTGATGGCTTCAACATAGAATTTTTCGTACTGTCCGTTCTCTCTGAATATGTCGATTTCAGCGATTGAAACTTTGAGGGTTGATTTTCCAGTGATATGTACCTTGTTGATTCTGGCAGGTCGATATCTGATGTGTACCTTTTCTTTGCACCAGTTTAAAGTAGATTGAGACACAATTCTCTTTTCTTCAACGATCTTCTTGGCGTCTTCCCATAGCTGACGTTGAACTTCGATTGGAGTTCTTTTCAGCGAGGGGTCTTTCACTGATTATTGAGTAAGCTGGATGGCGAGTTCTCTGTCTTTTTCTTCAGCTTCCCTTCTTTCAGCGATTAACCTTTCAGCTCTGAGGTGATCCTGGTATTCCTTTTGTGAAAGTCTGAACTTTGGAGGAATAGAAGGAAGTTGATCACACTTCAGGATGATTCGCTGATCTTCGAATCTCTTGATCATTGCATCTCTCTTTTCTTGATCCTCTTCACTCAGCTTTTGAGGAGCCAAGGAAGGTCTGTTTTGGTGATAGAGCAGCTGTTCTTCAGGTTCATCAGTCTCAGAGATCAAATCCAAGACTGGGATTATTTCTTCAGCGTTGGGAGCTGGGATTATTGTTGGTGAAGTCGCAGCTGTAGAAACTTCAGCGATATCCTCAAACAGAGGAGAGGACTAGCTGAAACACAGCGATCATTTAAGTAAGAAGAGTTGGGGTAGAAAGAGATAGAAAAAGAATGGGGTTAAGTGTATAGAGGTTTTATGGATTGAAGGATTGAGATTGAGAAGGGATAGAGGAGGGATGCTGTGTAAGGGAATAGAAGGTAGTGTACCTGACAAACTGGCTTTGGAAGCAAGATCGTCAGATTGTCTTCTTCAGCGTGGCCTTTGTTTTTGACTTTGTCAGCTTCAGACGCTGCAGCCTTTGTCTTGGTCCGCTCCCCTGAAGGTTCGTTTATCAAAATCCCTTTAAGAGCTGTACTCTTGTGAACAGGATTGACGATAAAGGAGTCATCATCATCATCATCGTCATCATCCTTTGGAGAAGAAGATGGTTCATCATCAGAGATGTCGACGACTTCTTCATCTTCAGCTTCAGATCTAGATTCTTCAGCAGCTTCTTCGAGTTGCTCCCCCTCAGATACAGAGGTAAGCTTCTCAGTTCCCTCAGGGTTTTCATCTCCCTGAGGTCCAGCAGTTGTTTCTTCATTTGTCTTCTCCCCCTCTTCAGTAAGGGGAAGGTCTTCAGTCTTCTACCCCTCGATAGATTTATCATGGGGAAGGTCTTCAGAGTTCTTCTCCCCCCTTCCTTATGATGAGTGGGGGAGGAATGCGATAACTCAGCAGATGGTGTTGGTTCCCTGTCTTCTTGGCCAGGGATTCCGACATAAATTTCAATCTCCCCTAATCTGGCTTCCAGGCCAGTTATAGCAGGATTGATCTTGAGAAGTTCAGCTCGATCCGCCGGATTAAAATGCGAAGGTGCAGGGGCAGTGGCGTTCATGCGATCGAGGATCTGCTTAACCATCGTCTTCACTGAACTTACGTCAGTCTTTACTGAACTCACGTCAGTCTTTACAACGGACATCTCTCCCTGAAGAGTACCAACCGATGTCTTCAGCGTTATGACTTCGCTGGACATGGTGTTAACTCTTGAGGAGAGAGAGTTGTAGTCGGTGTAGATATCAACAAGAACTTTGGCAACATCACCAAGAGTACCATCAACCTTCTCCAAATCAGCTTTGGAGGCATTCTGTTCAACCACTTTTGTCAGCTTGTTGAGATTCTCTCCAGCGTTTGTTACAGCTGAAGAGTTGTCTGAGAGAGTAGTGGTGAGACCTGTCAGCTTTGTATCCAGGTTCTTCAGAGAGGCGTTGATGTATCCTAAATTAGGACCTGTAACAGATAAGTACTTATGAACAAAGGAAAGCTCAGAAGTTTGGGGTTTAGTTACAGTGTATATGGGTTGGTGTATACCTGCAGGAGGGCTGGTGAAGTCGTCAAAACTTCTGTGTCCTGAAAAGAGTTCCATGTCGTCAGCTAGAGTGCGTGTACGCATGGACATTCCTGCAGGTCCTGCATCCATCATTCCTTGAAAAGTATCAGCTTTAGCTTCTGGAAGAATGACGGGTGCTCCAGTGATCGTGGTAAAAACTGGATTAGAGTCCAATGGAGTAGAGAGAGAAGCGAAGGTTGAGAAGGTTTGATGTGGAGCTGATTCAGTGTTGGATCCACTGAGAAACACTTCTTCAGTCCTATGAGAGACTGAAGGAGGTTGGGTCGATTCCATGTTTATAACTTCAGCGTTTAGAGACGCTGAAGCTGGGATGGAAGGGGTGGCTTGTTCAGCTGTGGCAGAGCGTACCACTGAACTTTCCATCAGCTCTTCAAGATGAGCTGAGGAGTCTTCAGCATGTAAATGTTGGGGGTGTTGCTCCTTGGTTTTCTTAGTCCTTTTGGAACCAAGTTGGGAAGATGAGTGTTTCCTTTTTCTAGGAGTGGAGGTTGCAGCTAGGGTATCAGCGGTGGGGATTTCCACTGAATGAGCTGCAGAAGTAGAAGAAGGAGGATTGAGAAGAGTTAAGAGAGTAGAGAGACGTACCTCGTTTTCCATTGGCTTAAAGTCGTGTACCTTAGGGCCAACCTGAGAGAGTTTCAGGTCTCCTACTTTTGGGTAGTTGTCCCTAAGTCCTTTGAGGAAGACGACGCTGATGAATCTAGGATATGGAACCCATGATGGTCGGTCAGCAGCAGAGTCTACTCTGAGCACAAGATCATCGTAGATTATCGACGCCCAGTCAACATGAAGACCTTTCAGCAATGCATAGCCCATTGCTTGCTGAGGTTGAGCGGCTTGATCAGAGGAGCCGGTCTTTGCAGTCATGCAGCTTATCAAGTGTGCGAAGATGAAGTTCATCTCGCTGGGCATTTTGGATTTCTTGATGAGGGTCAGCTTCTTCTCAGGCTTCTTGTCCCTTCCTGTTTCCCATACATAACCCATTGCATCAAAGAATGCAGCGATGGCTTCCCTATCAGCATGTTTCTTGTGGTCAGGGAGAGAAACAAAGGGTTTTTCTTTTGTGGCGATGGGAATGCTCAGAGCTTTTCGGATAATGGCAGGGGTGATTTTTATGGTGCCAAAATCAGTGTCACAGAGGATGCAATCGATTTTTTCGTGGGGTCTTTGGTCGATGTGAGCTGAGTGTGTCTGGCAGAATACCAGAACTGAGATAGTAGTAGTTGATGAGCAGGGGGTGTTATGGTCAGGGCTGTAGAGAGGCAACATGTTTTGAGGAAATTCACAGCATCATTCAGATGTGTGACTTGCTTTCGAGGAGGAAACTCGAAAAGCGCATAGAGATTGTTTGTTTTTGTCCAATCGAGTTCCTCAAGCGTGAACTTGACCCGAGGAGCCTTGGTGATTTCCAGTTCCTCAGCAGTAGCAGTGTTCTCAGCAGTAGGAATATCAGTAGATGCCATTGCTGTATTATCAGTTCAACCAAAGATATAACAAATAAGAATAATCTTAATGTGGAAAGATTTTCCAATAAGATGGTTCGGATTTTGTCCATTTCATTCAGACAAAAATGTCTTAATGAAGATTAGGGTTTTTTTGAAAAAGAAATGTAAACCCAATAAAAAGTCTTGTTTTCCAGTTTCCTTTGAGGATTAGGATTCTGGAAAAACGTATGAAGAATAAGTTTAAGATATTTGCGATTAAACTTGAAGAACAACCATGAAAGGTTGTGTTCATAAAACCATGAAAGAAATGATTTCATTTTTGAAAAAGTTCTTTTGTTTGATCTTGTAAAAACAATGAGAAGATCATTAACAAGTTTTAAGAAACAGGTAAATAAAAGAAATATTAACCTGGTTCGTTGAAGAAGAAGAAGATGAACAGTTTTTGAAAACTTGAGAGCAAAAATGCAACAGTAGTTTTCTTGAGGAAGAGGTTGTTCGCGTAAAGGAAAAATATAAACCCAAAATGTGTTTATATAATGAGATTAGAGAGATAGAAAAACTAGAGCGGGAAAGTTTTTCATCATGACACGGACACGTGTTTGCATTTGATTGGAAGGTAAACGAAACGTGCAATCGTGTGTCAGAAAAAGAACGTGCCAGGGCTTATCCGTTTCATGACGTCACGGATGTCCTTTCATATTTTAGGATGTCTCTGAGGTTTTGAAAACTCAGGAACACTTTTGAAAATATGAAGCACTGAATAGAAATATCAGTGTTGGTTTTAGAAATTTCAAAGTATCGCTGATTAAGGAAGAGATATTCAGCGATGTAATTTGTTTTGAAATCTTTGAGTTCTAGGCGAACGTCAGCGAGTAAGAGAGAAAACATACCTTGATACCAGCGAATCAAGTTTATTCAGAGAGAAAATGATAGAATGGGTTATACAAATTGGTTTTATCCTATCGCTGATCAAATGTGAACCGCTGAAGATTTTACTCTTCAAAGTTCAGCATTCCAAGCTCGCTGATGAGAAAGTTGAATATTGTCTCATCAAGAGGTTTAGTGAACAGATCAGCTAACTGATAGTCAGTTGGGATAAAATGAAGTTCTATATCACCATTCATCACATGATCTCTGATAAAATTAAACCTAATTTCGATGTGTTTTGTCTTTGAGTGTAGCACTGGATTGTTGGCTATAGCGATGGCACTTGTGCTGTCGCAATAGATTGGAATTTTCGAGAGCTGAAGGTCATAGTCTAGTAGTTGATATCTCATCCACAAGACCTGAGAACAACAGCTTCCAGCGGCTACATACTCAGCTTCAGCTATGGAGGTGGACACTGAGTTTTGCTTTTTACTTGTCCAACTCACCAGCTTTCCACCCAGGAGCTGACAACCTCCTGTGGTGCTTTTCCTATCCAATTTGCAACCTACAAAATCACTATCTGAATAGGCGATTAGATCAAACCCTGAGTCTTTGGGATACCAAAGACCTAGGTTCGCAGTACCCTTAAGGTATCGAAAAATTCGCTTTACAGCGGTCATATGAGATTCCTTAGGTTCAGCTTGATATCGTGCACACAAACAGGTTGCGTACATAATATCGGGTCGGCTAGCTGTAAGATACAAGAGAGAGCCGATCATCCCACGGTACAGCGTGACATTAACAGGTATTCCATTTGAATCCTTGTCTAGTGTCAGCGGTGGTGCCATAGGGGTTTTCATAGCTGAACTATGAGTTAAATCGAATTTCTTCAGCATATCTTTAACATACTTCCCTTGATTAATGAAAGTTCCTTTTTCATTTTGCTTTATCTGAAGACCAAGGAAATCTGTTAGCTCACCCATCATGCTCATTTTATACTCTTCTTTCATTCTATCAGCGAAACGAGTACAAAGGTCAGGGTTAGTAGAACCAAATATAATGTCATCAACATATATCTGAACAAGAATAATATGACCTTTTACTTTCCTGAAGAATAGAGTCTTATCGATTTTACCACACTTAAATTGTTCAATATGGAGATAAGTAGAGAGAGTGTCATACCATGCACGAGGAGCTTGCTTTAAGCCATAAAGTGCCTTATCCAGTTTATAAACATAACCTAGACGCTTAGGATCTGAGAATCCTGGAGGTTGTTCCACATACACTTCTTCATTCAGCTTTCCATTTAGAAATGCTGACTTAACATCCATCTGATATACTTTGAAGTCTTTGTGTACAACGTATGCTAAGAATAGACGAATAGATTCTAGTCTTGCTACTGGAGCAAATGTTTCGTCGTAATCTATGCCTTCCTCTTGTCTGTATCCCTGAGCAACAAGTCGATCCTTGTTGCGGGTTACAGTTCCATGTTCGTCCAACTTGTTTCGATAGACCCATTTAGTGCCTATCACTGTCTTTTCAGTTGGTCTTCGAACAAGTTTCTAAACTTTGTTTCTTTTGAATTCAGTCAGCTCTTCTTGCATGGCGCTGACCCAGTTTGGATTTTTGAGGGCATCATCTACTTTCTTTGGTTCAATCAGAGAAATAAAGTTAACAAATAAACAAATATTACCTGCACTTCGTCGAGTCTGAACACCAGCGTTTGGATCACCAAGAATTTGATCAATTGGGTGATTTACAGTCCATCGCTGAGCAGAAGCATAAGTCGCTGACTCAAATTGAACTGGAGGAGCTGAAGATGAAGCTTCAGCAACTTCTGGAATATCAGCCAAGAGAGGAGTAGGTGCAGATGTCATCTCATTCACTGATTGCTGAGAAGTAGATGGAATGTCTGAGACATTTGGTTCAGAAGCAGGTATAGTGTTTAAAGGAACTGCTGAGACCCATGATGTTTCAGCTTCATTTGGGATGATAGTAGGACTATCATCTTCAACTGTATGAGTATGAGGAGTGGGAGTATCTTCTGAATCACCAAGATGAGAAAACATCCATTGATTCAGTTCTTCAGTATCAGCAGACGGTTTAGAGTTTGCTGAACGAGATTCGTCAAAAGTGACGTGAATAGTTTCTTCAACAGTTTGTCTTCTTCGATTGAAGACTCTGAAGGCTTTGGAGATTGAAGAATATCCAAGAAAGATTCCATCATCAGCCTTAGGATCAAACTTTCCAAGGGCATCTCTGTTATTCAGTATGAAACACTGACATCCAAAGATGTGAAGAAAGCTAATTGAAGGCTTTCTCCCATGAAAAAGTTCATAGGCTGTTTTATTGAATCTTTTGACTATCAGCGACCTGTTTTGCGTAAAACAAGCAGTGTTGACAGCTTCTGCCCAAAACTGAGTAGGTAGGTGAGAATCGTTGAGCATTGAACGTGCAACTTCAATAATAGTTCTATTTCTTCTTTCAGCGACTCCGTTTTGTTGCGGTGTTCTCACTGAAGAAAAGTTGTGAGAAATACCCTTACTCTCAAAGAAGGAATCAAGAGAACAGTTTTTGAATTCAGTCCCATGATCACTCCTTGTTGAGCGAACGGTCAAGTTGTTCAGGGTTTCCATCTTCCGAACAAAGGTGATGAGTTCTTCAGGGGTGTCACTCTTAGAACGGAGAAACATAACCCATGTATAGCGAGAGAATTCATCAACTATGACCAGCGTATATTTCTTTCCAGCGATGGATTGTTTGTTAACAGGGCCAAACAAATCCATATGGAGAAGTTGTAGAGGAGATGACACTGAGGAAAATTGCTTTGACTTAAAGCTTGCTTTGGTCAGCTTGCCTTTCTCACACGCTGAACATAAGGATTCTTTGGCGTATGAGTGCTGAGGTAGACCAGTGACTAACTCTTTAGAAGAAAGAGTGTTCAGTGTCTTGAAGTTGAGATGAGAGAGCCTCTTATTCCATAGCCAGTTGACATCAGATGAGGCTTTTGAGAAGAAACAGGAGTTCTCAGTGGTTGTTAAGTCCATGTTTATTACATAAACATTTTCCAAACGATAACCGCTGAGAGCTATCTTCTCCTTTCCGTCAGCGACAAAGCAGGATTCCTTAGTAAAGATTACCTTGTTATCCATGTCGCAAAGCTGACTGATGCTTAGAAGATTATGCTTCAGCCCTTCAACATATGCGACTCTTCTGAAGGTTGTTGTACCATTAGATAGTACACCAAACCCTCGGGTATGTCCTTTTCCATTTCCACCGAAAGTTACAGAGGGACCCTTCTCTTCCTTGTATTCAGCGAGCAAGCTTTTCTTTCCAGTCATGTGTCTAGAGCATCCGCTATCGAGATACCAGATACCCTTCTTAACCTGCATTACAAAGGAAGATTAGTTTTTCTTGGGTACCCACTTAACCATGTGTACACGTTTGTCAGTGGAAGTAGTTGGAATGGAAGGTTCAACAGTCTTCTCAGCATTTGAAGATTCAGCTTTGTCAGTCTTCACTTTGGTTAATTTCTTAACCTCAGTGGTCTTCTTTGCCTTGGGGGCAATGATCTTCACCTTAGCTATCTTTTCAGCTTTGGTGGCTGTTGGACACTTACTAGCAATATGATCGGTAAGTCCACAGTGATAACATTTCCTATAACTAAAAATAGTTCTAGGACCATTTGCATGCTGAGCTTTTGATTTTGAATTAGAAGGACCATCATCAAGTCCACCTTTGGTATTGGAAATAGGAGGAACTATCAGTTCTTTAGATTTCTTACCAGTAACATCCACTTTGATTCTGGGAGTAGATCGCTGAATATATCCACGCTGAACATATCCAGTGTTCTTGTTCCCTGAACCAGATGGATGAATCGTTGAAGCTGTAGAAGCATTCAGCTTAGGTATAAAGATACCCTTCTGAGGATTTTGATCAACAATTCCTTTACCTTTGTTTTTAAAGACTGAGGTAGGTTTTGGATAAATAACTTTTTCTTTACCTTTAGAAGTTAAGGTAGAGATTTCCTCAGGGATGGGCGGTTTAGAAGAGGAACACTGAGAGGATGAAGTATCAGCGACTGAGGATACGAAAGTTCCAAATAAGAGCATGGAACGATCAGTGGTTGGTTCTAGAGTATCAACTTTGTAACCAAGACCACGTTTATCACTCAGGGGAATCTGAGACGTAATTATCTCAGTGATCTTTGTTGAGGAATTATACCATCCATCAACAGTAGCTTTTTCAGCTTTTAATGCAGCGATAGCTTCTTCGCGTTCGATTTTGACTAGCTGATTTAAGTGCACTTGATCTTTAAAATCTTCTTCAATTTTAGAAAGATTTTCTATTTGAATGTGACAGTTTTTAAGCTGTTCAGCGAGATCAAGGTTTTGATTTTCAATTACAGTTTTGCCATTCATGGCTTCATATAAACTTCTAGTCAAGAGATCGATTTTACGAAGACTATCAGCTTCATCAATATTTGCAATATTGGTAAAGAAGGAAGGTGATACCTGAGTAGCAGAGGTTGAAGTAGAGGGAATGTCAGAATTGTCTTCCTCATCTTCAAGTTTGGCCATGAGACATAGATTGGCTTCATCATCTTCAAAGTCAGATGTTTCTTTCTCATCAGAGTCAGCCCAATCATAGTCAACCATTAGGCCTTTGCCTTTCTTAAAGCTTTTCAGCTTCGCATACCTTTCTTTCAGCTTGGTGTATTTGTCATCTCTAGACCTGAGGTTAGAGGATTTCTTGGGAAACGCTGAGTTTCTCGAAACTTTCTTTGACCTGCACTCGTTAGCGAAATGTCCTATCTTTTCACAGTTAAAACAAGTAGCAGTAGCCTTATCAACAGGAGCTGATGATATTGGCTTGTCAGTAATGGAAAGAGGTTTATTCTTTCTGAACATTTTCTTTTTGGCAAATCTCCTGAACTTTTTCGTGAGGAGAGCCAAAGATTCATCAAGATCTGAAGAGTCAGAATCTGATGACCTTTCAGAGTTACTCTCCAACTCAGTGATAGTGACCGAGGGTCGCTGAGTGGAAGGTTCCTCTGAGATTAAAGCAACATGGGTGCTTTTGGAATCTTTTACAAGATTCTTCTTAAGATGACTCGATTGCTCATGATTCAGCATCGTGCCATATAAGGTAGAAATGGTCATTGATTTTAGATCCTTTGACAGCTTGAGACACATAGAATAACTGTCCCAGCTTTCAGGTAAACATTCTAAGAACTTTGTCAGCACTTCAAAGTTAGAATATTCCTTACCAACAGTTTTCAGATCTATTATTAAATAGTTAAAACGTTGGTGTACTTCAGAGAGAGTTTCATTCTTACCACAAATGAAGCTTTCATACTGTCTTACCAGGTTGATCTTTCGAGAGTCCTGGACTTCAGAAGTACCTTCATACTGAACACAGATTGTGTCCCACATAGCTTTTGAGGTTTTCAGGTTCATGACGGAATGGTAGACTTCGTCAGGAAGAGCCATGGAGAGTATGGATCTGGCTTTGGTGTCGATAGCCACTTTCTTCTTATCTTCATCAGTCCACATATGAATTTCCTTAGGAATCAGCCTTTCTGGAATAGCAGGTCTATTCTCAGTGGCTGGAACTGTAGCATCAATTCTTACAGGAATATATGGGCCGTTTTCAAGATAATAAGGCATAGTAGGGTCTACACCTTCTAAGAAGAGAATCAACCTATTTTTCCATAGATTAAAATTATCTCTGGAGAATCTAGGGGGTTTTGCAAGAGAACCGTTGTCAATATAGTTTGTGTTTGTGTTGGTAGCCATTTTAAGAAATAGCTAGGAAGAGAAATATTAGTATAGATCAGATCTTGTTTATGAGATTAAACAAATTTGGTCTGATACCACTTGTTTGGGATTTGGTAGAGGGATGAATCGTTTTTCTTTTGAATTACCAGGAGGTTGAGGGCAGACCTGATAGAGCCAAGAGTAATCTTTGAGGATCCATGTTCGGTGTCAAAGAGGATGACATCGGTCTTTTTGTTTGGGTGTTTTGTGGAGGTGATCATAGTTCTTCTGGCAGTATACCAGAACTGAGCGAGAAGGTGTTTGTGAGCAGGAGGAGTTATGGTTAGGGCTGTTGATAGAGGACAAGTTTGGAGGAAGACAACAACTTCGTTCAGGTGTGTAATCTTCTTTTTCGGAGGAAAGTGGAAGAGGGCATAGGGATTGTTTCCTGGAAAGGTAACTTCCTCGTGTTCGAAGTTGACATGAGGAGCTTTGACGAGTTCAACCTTTTCAAAGGATGAAGTAGGAGACTGAGGAGTGGTCGCTTCAGTAGACGTCATTTCTGTTTATTACACATAAACATGAAGAAGATGAAAAATAATGTCTTAATGTGGAAAGATTTTCCAAAATAAGATGTTTTAGGGTTTTTCACTTTTCATTGAGAAAAAGATGTCTTAATGAAGATTAAGGTTTTTCTAGTTTTGAAAAAGAGGACAAAACATAGTGGAAATCTTGTTTTCCCGTTTCCTAAAGAAGGGATTCTGGAAAAACGTATGAGAAGTCAAGTTTAAGATTTTTGTTTTAAACTCGAAGAACAATCTGTTTCCAGATTGTGTTCATAAAATCATAAAGATAGATGATTTCATTTTTAAGAAAGTTCGTTTGTTTGATCTTTTAAAACCAAAGATAAGATCCAAAACAAGTTTGTGCAAGGAAAATAACAAGGATATTAACCTTTGATGTTTGAAGAAGATGAAGATGAACAGTATTTGGGAAATTAGTTCAAATGCAACAGTTGTTCTTGCTTGAAGGAGATGATGTTCGCGTAAAAGGTAACAATATAAACGCAAATGGGTTTATATAGTGAGAGTAGAGAGAGAAAAACTATGAACGGGAAAGTTTTTCATGATGACACGGACACGTCCCTTGAATTTTATTGGACAAGGAAAACGAAACGGGCGAACGTGTCAGAGAAAAGTGTTGGTCCCGAAGGGCTATACAAGTTTGTAGAAGGGGGGGGGGTTGAATACAAACACACGTTTTTACTTTTCTAAATTGTTTATTGATAAATCATTAACAATTTACAGCTTGTTGTGGAACAAGATTAAGGATAAACCTAAATCTAAACAAGTTGGAACACTAAGTTTTCTTGCACTAAGAAAGAGAAGAAAATTACTAATAATAACCTATCTCAAGATAAGAAGATGACTTGACCAGAGTTAGCAAGTGCTTCAAGAATGAAGCTGAAGTACTTTTTATATACTGCATGCATTTAATGCATGGCAGTTTATACTTTACACGTGGCAGCAGCTCATTGGTTGCATGTCATTGACCTTTGTAGACAACCTTAGTAGCCGCATGGTTGAACAGTGTAGTATCAGAGTGGTTGTACGATTTCAGACAATAAGGAGGTTCTTTTCTGACATATCGTACGGAGACGTGCAAGGGTGGTTAAGATAAAAGTACTTTGTACGGAGGACTTCATGATCAGCTTTCGTTGAATCAGAGCTTTATCATTCTATATCAGTGAATGACAAAGTTCAGCGATAGCTGAAGTCTTGTACTTGATACTTCACATTGAGTGGACAAAACTGAGTCTTCACTGATCCGCATCAGTTCATTAGGAGACTTGTCGCTGGTTCTTGAGCTTGATCTTCGACTTCAGCGTAGAACCTATGTTGACGTGAAACTTGTCTTCAGGGATCATAAGTAAACAACTAACTTATCAGCGATCACCATAAGGACTGAAACTCTAATACATATTGTTTACTTACAATTTTCACTAAGTAGAATGGAGAGGGTCATTATCAAATCACTGAGGGTTTGGATCAACAAAAAGGCGTGCCATGGTCTATCCGTTGTGATGACGTCACAAATGTCCTTTCATATTTTAGGATGTCTCTGAGGATTTTGAAAACTCAGGGACATTTTGTTAAAACATGAAGCACTGATTAGAAATATCAGTGTTAGATTTTGAAATTTCAAAGTATCACTGAAAGGAAGAGATATTCAGCGATGCAATTTGTTTTGAAATCTTGCATTTATTGGCGAAAGTCAGCGAGTAAGAAAGAACATACCTTGATATCAGCGAATCAATTTTGTTCAGAGAGAAGATGATAAATAGGGTTATACAAGTTTAATTTATCCTTGATCAAATGTGAACAACTGAAGATTTTACTCTTCTAAGTTCAGCATTCCAAGCTCGCTGATGAGAAAGTTGAATCTTGTCTCATCAAGAGGTTTGGTGAAAAGATCAGCTAACTGAAAGTCAGTTGGGATAAAATGAAGTTCTATATCACCATTCATTACATGATCTCTGATAAAATGATACCTGATTTTGATGTGTTTGGTCTTTGAATGTAGCACTGGATTGTTGGTTATAGCGATGGCACTTGTGCTGTCGCAGTAGATTGGAATTTTCGAGAGCTGAAGGTCATAGTCCAGTAGTTCATTTCTCATCCACAAGACCCGAGAACAACAGCTTCCAGCGGCTACGTATTCAGCTTCAGCGGTTGAGGTGGACACTGAGTTTTGCTTTTTACTTGTCCAACTCACCAGCTTTCCACCCAGGAGCTGACAGCCTCCTATGGTGCTTTTCCTATCCATTTTGCAACCTGCAAAATCACTATATGAATAGGCGATTAGATCAAACCCTGAGTCTTTGGGATACCAAAGACCTAGGTTAGGAGTACCCTTAAGGTAACGAAAGATTCTCTTTACAGCGTTCAAATGAGATTCCTTAGGTTCAGCTTGATATCGTGCACACAAACAGGTTGCGTACATAATATCAGGTCGGCTAGCTGTAAGATATAGAAGAGAGCCGATCATCCCACGGTACGCTGTGACATTAACAGGTTTTCCAGAAGGATCCTTGTTTAGTGTCAGCGGCGGTGCTATAGGGGTTTTCATAGCTGAGCTCTGAGTTAAATCAAATTTCTTCAGCATATCTTTAACATATTTTCCTTGGTGAATGATAGTTCCTTTTTTCACTCTCTTTGATTTGAAGACCAAGGAGATAGGTTAGCTCACCCATCATACTCATTTTATATTCAACTTTCATTCTATCAGCGAAACGAGTACATAAGTCAGGATTAGTGGAACCAAATATAATATCATCGACATATATTTGAACAAGAATAGAGTTTTATCGATTTTACCTCGCTCAAAATTTTCATTATGGAGATAAGTAGAGAGAGTGTCATACCATGCACGAGGGGCTTGCTTTAGGCCATAAAGTGCCTTATCCAGTTTATAAACATAACCTGGATGCTTAGGATCTGAGAATCCTGGAGGTTGTTCCACGTAGACTTCTTCGTTCGGCTTTCCATTGAGGAATGCTGATTTAACATCCATTTGATAAACCTTGAAGTCTTTGTGTACAACGTAAGTTAGGAATAGACGAATAGCTTCGAGTCTTGCCACTGGGGCGCACGTTTCGTCGTAGTCTATACCTTCCTCTTGTCTGTATCCCTGAGCAACAAGACGAGCCTTGTTGCGGGTTACAGTTCCATGTTCATCTAACTTGTTTCGATAGACCCATTTAGTGCATATCACTGACTTGTCAGATGGTCTAGGAACGAGCTTCCAAACTTTGTTTCTTTTGAATTCTGTCATCTCTTCTTTCATAGCGCTGACCCAGTTTGGATCTCTGAGGGCATCATCTGTTTTCTTTGGTTCAATCAGAGAAATAAAGTTAACAAATAAACAAATGTTACATGCACTTCATTGAGTCTGAACACCAGCATTTGGATCACCAAGAATTTGTTCAACGGGCTGATTAATAGTCCATCGCTGAGCCGGAGTATAAGTCGCTGACTCAACCTGAACTTCTGGAGGAGTTGAGGATGAGGCTTCAACAACTTCTAGTATTTCAGCCAATTGAGGAAGAGGTTCAGATGTCATTTCATTCACTGATTGCTAAGAAGTAGATGGTATATCTGAGATAGAAGGTTCAGAAGCAGGCATAGTGTTTAGAGGAACAGCTGAGATCCATGATGTTTCAGCTTCACATGTCTGCATGCTTGGGATGATAGTAGGATCATCATCTTCAGCGGGATGAGTATGAGATGGAGGAATGGGAACATTAACTGAATCACCAAGATGGGAAAACATCCATTGATTCAGTTCTTCAGTATCAGCAGAAGGTCTAGAGTTCGCTGAACGGGATTCGTCAAAAGTGACGTGGATTGATTCTTCTACAGTTTATCTTCTTCGATTGAAGACTCTGAAGGCTTTGGAGACTGAAGAATATCCAAGGAAGATTCTATCATCGGCCTTAGGATCAAACTTTCCAAGGGCATCTTTGTTGTTCAGTATGAAACACTGACATCCAAAGATGTGAAGAAAGCTGATTGAAGGCTTTCTCCCATGGAAAAGTTCATAGGATGTCTTCTTGAATCTTTTGACTATCAGCGACCTGCTTTGAGTAAAACAAGCAGTGTTGACAGCTTCTGCCCAAAACTGAGTAGGTAAATGAGAATCGTTGAGCATTGAACGTGCATCTTCGATGATAGTTCGATTTCTTCTTTCAGCGACTCCATTTTGTTGAGGTGTTCTCACTGATGAAAAGTTGTGAGAAATACCCTTGCTTTCAAAGAAGGAATCAAGGGAACTATTTTTTGAATTCAGTTCCATGATCACTCCTTATTGAGCGAACGGTCATGTTCTTCATGGGTGTCACTCTTTGAACGGAGAAACATAACCCAGGTATAGAGAGAGAATTCATCAACTATGACCAGTGTATATTTCTTTCCAGTGATGGATTGTTTGTTAACAGGGCCAAACAAATCCATATGGAGAAGTTGTAGAGGGGATGACACTGAGGAAACTTGCTTAGATTTGAAGCTTTCCTTGGTTTGTTTTCCTTTTTCACACGCTGAACATAGAGACTCCTTAGCGTATGATTGTTGAGGTAAACTGGTAACCAACTCTTTTGATGAAAGAGTATTCAGTGTCTTGAAGTTGAGATGGGAGAGCCTCTTATGCCATAGCCAGTTGACATCAGATGAGGCTTTTGAGAAGAAACATGAGTTCTCAGTGGTTGTAGAGTCCATGTTTATAACGTAAACATTTCCCATACGATATCCGCTGAGAGCTATCTTCTCCTTTTTGTCAGTGACAAAGCAGGATTTCTCAGTGAAAATCACTTTGTTATCCTTCAACATATGTGACTCTTCTGAAGGTTGTTGTACCATTAGAGAGTACACCAAACCCTCGGGTATGGCCTTTTCCGTTTCCACCGAAGGTCACTGAGGGACCCTTCTCTTCCTTGTATTCAGTGAGCAGGTTTTTCTTTCCAGTCATATGTCTAGAGCATCCGCTATCGAGATACAAGATACCCATCTTAACCTGCAAACAAAGGAAGATTAGTTTGACTTGGGCACCCATTTTACCATGGGTTCACATTTATCAGTGGTGGTAGAGGAAGTGGACGTTTCAGCAATCTTCGCAGCATTTGAAGATTCAGCATCAGAACTAGTCTTCACTTTTGTTAATTTCTTAACCTCAGTGGTAGGTTTCACCTTAACCTGATTTGCACCAGGATTGGTCTTCTTTGCTTTGGGGGCAGTGATCTTCACCTTAGCTAACTTTTCAGCTTTGGTGGCTGTAGGGCACTTACTAGCAATATGATTTGTAAGTCCATAGTGATAACATTTCCTATAGCTAAAAGTAGCTTTAGGACCATTAGCATGCTTAGCCAATATTTTTAAATGAGCAAGGCCAGCACCAAGTATACCTTTGGCATTGGAAATGGGAGGAACAATCAGTTCTTTAGATTTCTTACCAATAATGTCCACTCTGATTCTAGGAGTAGATCGCTGAATAAATCCACTGATCTTGTTCTTAGAAGTAGTGGGATGAATCACTGATGTTTTAGAAACATTCAGCTTAGGTACAAAGGTACCCTTCTGAGGTTTTTGATTGAAAACTTTTTCTTTTCCTTTACCTTTAGGAACAAAGGTAGGTTTTTCCTCAGGGATGGGAGTTTTTGAAGAGGAACACTGAGAAGAGGAAGTGTCATGGATAGAGGACACAAACATTCCAAATTTAAGCATAGAATGATCAGTGGTTGGTTCTTCAGCGTCAGCTTGGTAACCAAGACCACGTTTGTCACTCAGGGGAATCTGAGACTATTATCTCAGTGATCGTTGTTGAGGATTTACACCATCCTTCAACAATAGTTTTTTCAGCTTTAAATGCAGCGATAGCTTCTTCACGTTCGATTTTGAGTAGCTGATTTATATGGACCTGATCTTTTAAATCATCTTCAATTTTAGAAATCTTTTCTATTTGAAGGTGACAGTTTTTAAGCTGTTCAGCGAGATCAAGATTTTGATTTTCAACTATGGTCTTACCATTCATGGCATCATATAAATTTATAGTCAGGAGTTCAATTTTTCGAAGACTATCAGCTTCATTAATATATTAAATATTAGTAAAGAAAGAAGTAGATACCTTAGAGGTAGAAGATGACGCAGAGGGAATTTCAGTTTGTTCTTCCTCTTCTTCGATTTTGGCCATGAGGTAGAGATTGGCCTCATCATCATCTTAAGAGTAAGATGATTCTTCTTCATCAGAGGTAGCCCAGTCAAAGTCAGCCATCAGGCCTTTGCCTTTCTTCTTAAAGCTTTTCTGCTTTGTATACTTTTCTTTCAGCTTTTGATACTTGTCATCTCTAGCCCTGGGGTTAGAGGATTTCTTTGACCTGCATTCACTAGCAAAGTGTCCTACTTTCTCACAGTTAAAGCAGGTAGCAGTAGCCTTATCAATAGGGGTTGATGTTTTTGGCTTGTCAGTTAGCGCGAGGGGTTTGTTCCTTCTAAAGTTACTCTTTCTAGCGAATCTCCTAAACTTATTATCCAGGAGTGCCAGAGATTCATCAAGATCTGAAGAATCAGCATCTGATGAGCATTCAGAGTTAGTTTCCAACTCAGTGATAGTGATAGATGATCGTTGAGTGGAAGGTGACTCTGAGAGTAAGGCAACAGGTGTTCTCTTGGAATCTTTTACAAGATTTTTCTTAAGATGACACGACTGCTCATGATTGAGCATAGTGCCAAATAAGGTAGAGAGAGTCATAGATTTTAGATCTTTTGATAGCTTGAGACACATTGAATAACTATCCCATCTTTCAGGTAGACATTCTAAGAACTTTTTCAGGATCTCAAAGTTAGAATATTCCTTACCTATGGTTTTTAGATCAATAATTAAACAGTTAAACCGCTGATGTACTTCAGAGAGAGATTCATTCTTACCACAAATGAAGCTTTCGTATTGTCTTACCAGGTTGACTTTCTTGAGTCCTGGACTTCAGACGTACCTTCATATTGAACACAGATTGTGTCCCACATGGCTTTGGAGGTTTTCAGGTTCATGACGGAATGGTAGACTTCGTCAGGAAGAACCATGGAATGAATGGATCTGGATTTAGTGTCGATAGCCACTTTCTTCTTGTCTTCATCAGACTAGTTATGAACTTCCTTGGGAATGATCCTTTCAGGGATGGCAGCTCTAGTAGTAGTGCCTGGAACTTCAGGATTAGTTCTCACAGCGATATATGGACCATTTTCGATGTAATGGGGGCATAGTAGGGTCTACACCTTCTAAGAAGAGTATCATCCTATTTTTTCATAGATTAAAGTTATCTCTGGAAAATCTAGGGGGTTTTGCAAGAGAACCATTATCAATATAGTCTGTGTTAGTGTTATTAGCCATTATGGAAAATAGCAAGGAAGAGAAAAGATTAGTATAAGCAAGATCTTGTTTATGAGATTAAACGATCTGCTCTGATACAACTTGTTGGTCCCGGAGGGTTATACAAGTTCGTAGAAAGGGGGGGGGGGGTTGAATACAAACACATAGATTTTACTTTTCTAAATTGTTTATTGATATGTGTCAAACAATTTACAACTTGTTGCGGAACAAGATTAAGGAATAAACCTAACCTAAACAAGTTAAGAGAATCACTAAGATTTCTTGCACTAGAAATAAGAGAGAAAGGAGATAAGAATATTAAAGACTAATATTCTAACACACATAAATAGTAAGAAGGAGATGGCCAAGCACTTCATTTCTGAAGTAGGGTTTCCTTTATATACTGCATGCATTTAATGCATATCAGTACAACTTTACCCGTGGCAACATCTGATTGGTTGAATGTTTTGACCTTGGTAGACAGCTTAGTAGCCGCATGATGAATAGTGTAGAATCAGAGTTGGTTGTACGATTATGGACAAAAGGGATGTCCATTCTGATATTTCGTACGGAGACGTGCAAGGGGGTAAGACAAAAGTAACTTGTAGAGGAAACTTCATGATCAGCGTTCGCTGAATAGTTCTTTATCAGCGAGTGATAAAGTTCAGCGTTCTCTAAAGTCTTCTACTTGAAACTTCACGTTGAGTGGACAAATCTTGGCTTCGCTGATATCCGCATCAGTTCTTTAGTAGACTTGTCGCTGGTTCTTTGGATTGATCTTCGACTTCAGCGTAGAACATATTTGACGTGAAACTTGTCTTCAGGGATCATAAGTAAACAACTAAAAGTTATCAGCGATCATTTACAAGACTGAACAAGCTCAGGTCCTATTGATGAACAGTGTCGCTGAATGTGTAATTTAAAGCATATGTTTTCATCAGCGATACTAAACAGACTTAGTGTATATTCTTTGATGACAAAACATTAATACATATTGTTTACTTACAATTTTCACTAAGTGATTCTTAGAGAGTCATTATCAAATCACTGATGGTTTAGATCAACAACTGCATGCATTTAATGCATGTCAGTACAACTTTACACGTGGCAACTTCTGGTTGGTTGCATGTTTTGACTTCAGTAGACAACCTAGTAGCCGCATGATGAATAGTGTAGAGTCAGAGTTGGTTGTACGATTCTGGACAAAAGGGATGTCCATTCTGACAGAACGTACAAAGGCGTGCAAGGGGATAAGACAAAAGTTACTTGTAGAGGAGGCTTCATGATCAGCGTTCGCTGAATGATTCTTTATCAGCGAATGATAAAGTTCAGCGTTCACTGAAGTCTTCTACTTGAAACTTCATGTTAGGGTCAATATTTGTTGTATTAAAGTTCAAGGGTCTGTATTATAATTCTTTATTTTGACCTTTGTTAGTGAATGGGCCGTGGGCTTGTTAACCTCGGGCCCTCCATATATAATGTTTGTCTAGCCTTATAAAATAGGCTAGTTGTCTCTTTTGCTTTCCTACTCCTAATTGTAATTCTCTCTAAATTGAAACCTAATAGGGATGACTAGTTGAAATCATAAACACTATTGTTATTATCTGTTGATTTCATTGTTCGTTGCACGGATCTGGAACTCACAATTGGTATTAGAGCCAACGGACTAAACTGATTCAAAGTGCTCACATTGAATTCTGGTATGTTTTCTAGTTTTTCACGTCTGTGTTCTTGATTGCACATCAAGTTTTTGATTCTGGTAAAATTGCTCAATTTCGTTCATTGATTATTGTTAGCATCATTGTTTTGAGTGATTCTGCAATTTTTCATAATCTAATTCGATCATTTGAGTGTCTTTTAAGCAAATCAAAGTTCAAAAGTTTTGGTTGTGTTCTTCACTAAAAATCGAATTTTTACCATCAAAACTTGTGGTTTTTACTTCAAAATCGATTTGGGTAGTGTTGTTTTTGTGTTTGGTAGTGTTCCTAATCTTTCAGGAACATTTTTGAGCAACCCTAGTCGATTCTCAGTCGATTTGGAAAAGGCAGCCGCAGTTCCCGGATAAAACCAACCGCACTTTCCGGACACTTTCAGAGTTTCCGGACAATTGTGTTACATCTTTCCGGGTACGTCAAATCTTTCCGGGTAAGTCTTTTAAACTCTAATCTTTCCGGGTAATTTGTTCCGGAAACCCAAAGTTTCCGGTAAAGCTTTTATCCCGATAACTCAAGGTTTCCGGTAATCAATTCCATCTGGAATCTCAGCCTACCCGGTAAGTATTTTATCTGGTAAGTATTCTATCCGGAAACTTCATTCACCCGGTAAGTATTGTGATTATTTTTTCTATTCGGACACTTTTGTCATCCGGTAACCCTTGTTATCCGGAAACCTAAGGTTGTCCGGACTCTTCCTCCTATCCGGAAACTTTTATGATATTTGAACTGTTTTCATTTAATCTGATCCGGACACTTCCAGATCAGACTCTTATTTGGATTCCTATCCAGTAAGCTCATTCCTAGTTCATATCAGTCGTAGAACCTGCGTTAGGACTTCACTCTTAGTGCCTTGCGTTAGGTTTACACTTTGAATCAATCAAGTCGTCTGACGATCACTCCGTTGCAACCAAAGATGTCTTCTCGCGACGCTCTAGCAATCGGTACCGATTCCAAACCACCTTGCCTCTATCAAGGTGAGTATAGCCAGTGGCGAGACAGATTCATGATCTTCATAGAGTCCAAGGACAACTACGTGTATATCAAGAGAGCTCTTGAAAAGGGTCCAAACCCTTGGCCGATGAAGATCATAGCAGCAACTGAAGATGCTGAAGCTCGTTGTGAGAAAAAGACTCTCACCGAAATAACCGAAGAAGAAAGGGGCATGATTGAAGGTGAAAAGCATGCAAAGAGATATCTTGTTCAAGCCCTCCCCAATACGATCTACACTGCCAACGATAGTTACAAAGACACAGCAAAGGGCATGTGGGATCAAGTGGCCAGAATGATGCGTGGGAGCGATGTCGGAAATCAACTGAAGATAAACAGCGCAATTACCAAGTTCGATGGTTTCAAGCAGCGCACCGGCGAATCTCTCACCCAAGCCTATGAACGTTTTTGCTTACTTCTTAATGAACTGAACAAGAATAAGATCACTCGCTCCAACACGGAAAACGCGCTCAAGTTTCTCAACAATCTGCTGCCAGAATGGAAGGTGTTTGCTTCTCATGTCAATCACAACAAATTGATAGAGAACATTGGCATCAATGAACTTTATGAGACGCTTCTTCAAGACGAAGATGTAGTGAATGAACTTCTGAGCGAGAAGAAGACTGCATCAAAGCCAGCTGCTGATCCTATTGCACTCATGTCCTCCAAGCAAGGGAAATCTTCGGGCCGTCACTCCAAACGTGCTCAAAAGCAAAGCTCTTCCGAATTTGAAGAAAAGGAAGACAGTGACTCTAATGATGAAGTATCTGACTTCAAGAAAGCGATATGTAACATTCGGCAAAAAATCGAAACTTCCAGGTTAGCATCTGTTAAACCCTCACTAATGTTATTAGAGAGAATATACCCTGATAGGACCCATTCCGTAAATATTAAAGCGAAAGATCGCTAGAATTCCCGGTAGTTGCCTAAAGGACCCGGTTTTGACCCAAGACTAACCGGAACACCTTGTGAAATGCCAAAATACCTTAAATAACATATAACCTATATAAAATATAGGGTTTTACTTTATACATAAATCTTTCTTTTTATAAGATTTAATAAAAACAAGAAGGTATTTTAAGAGTGTGTCTTGAAATCTATTCAAAAAAAATAAAATAAAAATGATTTTACAAGGAAATGATTTTGGGCTTAATTTTTATAAAAAAAAATATTTTGCAAAGGGTCGGGGGCCCATGTATGGCCGGCCACCCCCCTCCCTATTACCCCCTCAATTTTTGCAAACTTTGTTTCATTTTCAAATTCCCAACCATCCATCTTCCTCTCCTTTCTCTCTAGAACTTCCACCCTTCTTTCTCTCTTTCTTTTACTTCACCTTCTTCAACAAGAATTCACCTTCAAACTCCAGAAAATAATCAGTCCATACAAGCATCCAAAAACGAAATTCTAAAGAACTTGAAGTACTTGCAACATCTTCCTAAGGTAAGAGCTCCAAACTAGTGTTATTCATACTTGTTTGGCATCTTTTATGCCATTTTTCCTACATTGTTCTACACTTTTATTTCATCCAAATGGATGAACTCTTTTTCTTGTTCTAGAAGTGAGATAAAGCACCAAGGACATGAGAAATGTCCATAAAGTGGTGAAAATCTATGAACTTCCATCATGAACTAGAGAAAAATGAGCTAAATCATCAAAAACGTGGGTTTTGTTCTTGTATAAGAATCTGGATTTTTGACCTTGCATGCACATTTTCCTTATAAGTTTAAAGTATTTTTCTTTCAAAAATATGTCACATGATGTTGGGATTGAATCCTTAGCAAAGGAATCCACATCTATGGATGTTAGAATGCTTAAAATGTGATTTTCTAAAGAATGTTAGAGTTTAAGAATCTGGCAGATTTGTTGCATGTGCTTAGGACGACCATATCTTGGTCAAATCATGTCCAAAATTCCTCATTTTTCTTCTGGAGTAAGGTTTAATGAGTTAGGGTTCAAACCCAACTGGTCTCATAAGAAAATATTGAGATTTAAGCCGTCAACTCCTTAGAACAAATTTGGTGTGCAGCAGATGATCAGCCAGATTGTTGTGTCACTTTGTTTTTCTTATAACTCTCTGTATAAACCATAAAAATTACTCTTTTTCTTTCTGGGAATTTCTCAGATGAGTTAGGTTTCACATGCACTTGGTTTCATTCAAAAATATGGAGTTTTGGTCACTTAAATATTTTATACAAGTCAAGTGTGTCAAGCTGTCCCAAATGGGCAGATTGGTACATGCAACTTCATTCGTCCATAACTCACTCAAAAGTTATCAACAATTTGTGAATCTTTTTCCATAAGATACCTTTATGTGTTAGGTTTCCAAAGCATGCAAACACTCTGAAAATTATTAAGTTTTGACCTTCCAAAGGTCTGTTTTCCCAGAAGGGTGCAATCTGTTTTAGGCCCTGTATAACACAAATTAATAAATATTATTTGGACCCCTTAAACACCTTCAAAATTTATGAAATTTGGTCAAAATAGCCTTAACTCAGTATAGAACTACATATAAAAAAATGAGTAAATTTTTCATTTTAGAAAGTGTTCTACAATAGCCTTAACCCTATATATACATATACATGATTAGAAACATTGGGACAATGTTAAATTCTTCATTTCAAATTAAATACTAAAACAAAGGCATTTCACAAGAGGTGGACTAAATTAGTTAAATATGACCTTGAGTTAGATATGAAGGACTTATAGAGATTGTTTGACATTATAGGAAACCCGTAAAGCATTAAGAAATCAAGCTTGCACTACTTCGCGTCTACGCTTTAAGGTGAGTTTTCGCAGCCCCTTTTTACTGTTTTATACGTTTTGGGGTGAAAAGCATGTTATGATTTTAAAATGCTAAATGATTCATGATATTAAATTGTGGATATTTATGATTTGAGAAATGAGTACTATCGAATGGACAAATTTACATAAGTGATAAAGATATGTTGAGTGATAATGAAAATGGTAAGTCCCCAATAGATACACTACTTATTAACTCGTAACGAGCCGGTGATACTTGTGGATAGCGCTATTTGGTTTGACAAACCCACCTTGACTGACGAGTAGGGGTGCACTTTATCTGTTAATAATGTTCTACTCATGTGGCCAACATACCACCTCTGAGGTAGTTCGGGGCGTAGATTGTCGGAGGCTTAGTAGTGGCTCAACACTTATATATCTTGCATGAATCACTCATTGTAAATTGTACTCATAAAGTTTGTTAAATTTTGGAGCTTGTCATGAACGAACGTTTCATGAGAGTAACCATTGGATGAAAAACTGTTGTGCATATGGAAAACCTGTGAACTCACCAACTCTTTATAGTTGACCTTTTTTTTAAACATGCTTTTCAGGTGCTAATAAGTAAGTGAAGGCATGTAGGGTGCATATTGTGTGATGACATCGCCATCAAGAACATTAAAACTTCTTCTGTATTGTTTTGTATCCGGCGTCTTCTTTTTGAAACAATTTGCTCAAGACGTTGTAATGTAATATTTTGAACTATTGTATTGAATGTTGTGGTTGGTGATGTCTGTTACCTTTTGAATGAAACCCTACGCTGTTATACCTCGTGTTTCCGCTTTAGCGGGGTGTGACAGATTTGGTATCAGAGCCTAAGGTTATAGAGAATGCCGGTTTTCTTATGGAAACCACAAGCTATAACCCAACTATAACGCAAACTATTTTCAAAACGGTTTTCGAAATGATTGTCAAAATCTGAGGCATATTGCTAATATAATTAAGTTGAGTGTCACATTATTATACCTCAATTAAACAAAGCCTGATCACCTATGTTTAATTCAGGTATGTATAATGGGAGACTCGAATTAGTTATACTGGAAGTATGCTTAAAATAAATTTTCTACTTAAACACAGAAGCATAATAATTGTGTGTGCATACATAAACATTGCATATCTTAGGCACTTACAATAACACACTTAATAACTAAGTTTACTATTATCGCAGTTCATTATGTCATCCACCCACACCTCATCCGAGCACACTCCTTCTGAGCATACCCATTCCGAGCACTCGTACTCGGCTGACCTCTCCGGCTATGTTACCATCCGACCGAGGGGCAATGCACCGGTTGTAGTTGAGAGAGACCCGTATGAAGACGACCAGGAAGAAATCAGTGCACCACCCACTCGGTCCCCTCCGTGTACACTACGAGGACCGAGAGTAAGAACCACGGCAAGAAAAAGTGTTCCTTTGCCTAGGTGTGTGAGTTTTACCCATCCACCAAGATACGAAGGAGAGTCCTCCCGACCGGGAGTGCATCGAGGAAACCCCCAGATGGTAACCGGAGTACCCGTGGCTCACCCTCCCGGCATGACCGCCCGAGAAAGTCAGTGGGTCCTAATGATGTCTCAAGACATACAACTCCATGGAGAGAGGATGGACCAGCAACACCAAACACTGAATGGGGTGATGGAGGTGCTGAAATCACATAGTGAGGTCTCAGATCGAACTATGGAGGTCATTGACATCACTAGGAGGGAAGTGAGAGCACTACGTAGGTACCTAGCTTGGGTGATGGGAGCCTTGGTTTTGGTGATGGGACTGCTGATTTGGGCACTGATGCGTTAGAAGACCATTTACTATAAGCTTTTGGGATTTATTAAACTTAAACTTATATTTTTGGGGCATGTAGCCGTTAACTTCCAAACATTGAATGTTTTTGTTAATTGTTTCTTTTGGAATTTGAATATTTACGGCTTATGAATGAAATGCTTGGTTAATGCTCACATATCTCAAGTACTTTTAATACATGATTGTGAAATTGTGGTATGTTGTTATGACAATACGTGTAGATAATAATGATAGTATGCATGAAGTAGTACCATAACTTAGATTAACATAACAAGTAGGAAGTGTAACCAAATAACCGTAAGGGTGACCGTGTGACTAAATCCTTAATTAAAACCATACCTGTAGGACTATGCCTCCAAGGAGAGAGGATCCCGAAATCGCACGACTCGTGTCCGAGCAAATTTTGGCCGCACTTCCAAATATCGTTAGCCAAGTAGCAGCAGGTCTGAACGCTAACCCAGGAAACAATGCGGGAACCAGTGGAAATAGGGAATGCACGTACAAGTCTTTTAGGACCTGTAATCCTAAAGAGTTTCACGGAACTGAGGGAGCCGTTGGGATATTAACTTGGTTAGAGGGTATGGAGTCTGTGCTCCACATCAGTAAATGTACTGAAGGAAACAAGGTGGAATTTGCCGCTTGCCTTCTGCAAGGACGGGCATTAACGTGGTGGAACACCCAAGTACAAACCCGAGGCCGGGATGTGGCCAACAGACTGACATGGGAAGAGTTTAAGAAGATGCTCAAGGATGAGTATTGCCCGAGGAGTGAGATCCAGAAGCTGGAAGCAGAACTATGGAGCCATGAAATGAAGGGAAACGACATAGACTCTTACACTGCCCGTTTCCATGAGCTGGCAAAGCTGGTGCCCCACTTGGTGACGCCCGAGGAAAACCGAGTGGATAGATACGTGTGGGGTTTATCTCCAGAAATCAGAGGAAATGTGACTTCAGCTGACCCGAAGACTCTTCAAGAAGCAGTAAATCTAGCAACGAGACTCACTAACAACGCAAATCGTTCGAGAGTGACTAGGGATGATAAAGCCGGAGGGAAAAGAAAGATAGAAGAGCCTGCAAGAAGGCAATTTGGAGGAAGATCAGACAAGGGTCAGAGAGTGACAGGAAATTTTGGAATTCAAGCACAGGCAGAGGAGAAAGAAAGGGGGCCATGCCCAAGATGCGTCAAGTGCAATAATCGACACCTTGGAAGATGCATCATTTGCCCCAAGTGTAACAAAGGAGGCCATGTCGCCAGAGATTGCAAGAGCGGAGGAAAGCGAACCTGTCACGAGTGTGGGAGCCCTGATCACTTTCGGAGCGCATGTCCGAGACTGAACCGAAGGCCTAATGCAAATCAAGCGCGACCATTCAATCAAGGGAATCAAGGAGGTCAGGCACGAGGTCGAGTGTTTGAAATTGGAGCAGATGAAGCAAGACGAAACCCGGATGTAGTCACAGGTACGTTTCTCTTGAATAATCATTATGCAACAGTACTATTTGATTCAGGAGCGGATAGGAGCTTTGTATCACTAGAGTTTATGCCGAAAATTAACTTGGAACCTCAAAAGTTGAAAGAAGCCTACGTTATTGAATTTGCTAATGGACAGGAAGTTAGGGCCAGAGATGTAATTAAAAACTGTACCCTAAAACTGGCGGAAAAAGAATTTAGCATAGATTTAATCCCAATCAAATTAGGAAGCTTCGATATAGTCGTAGGTATGGATTGGTTATCAAAGAATCGCGCTGAGATCGTTTGCTCCGAAAAGATTGTCCGGATACCTCAAACCGAAGGAAGAGTACTGGAAATACAGGGAGAAAGCTCGGGGAGGAAATTCAAAATAGTGTCGAGTATGAAGATGCGAAAATATTTGCGGAAAGATTGTGTTGTGTTTCTGACACACGTAGTGGATAAGGAGATCAAAGAGAAGAATATTCAAGACTTCCCAGTAGTACGAGATTTTCTCGAAGTATTCCCAGATGAATTACCTGGATTACCCCCACCAAGACAAGTTGAATTTCATATCGACTTAATTCCGGGAGCGGCACCCGTGGCGAAATCACCTTACCGGTTAGCACCTTCAGAAATGCAGGAGTTGTCAGAACAACTTAAGGAGCTACTCAATAAAGGATTCATCAGACCCAGCTCTTCACCCTGGGGAGCTCCAGTTTTATTCGTTAAAAAGAAGGATGGTTCGTTTCGTATGTGCATCGACTACAGGGAACTTAATAAGCTGACCATCAAGAACCGATATCCCCTTCCTCGAATCGATGACCTGTTCGACCAACTTCAAGGCGCTACGTACTTTTCAAAGATTGACCTTCGGTCTGGATACCATCAAATGAGGGTTCGTGAGGAGGACATTCCTAAGACAGCGTTTAGGACTCGATATGGACATTATGAGTTCCTAGTCATGCCTTTTGGACTGACAAACGCTCCAGCAGTCTTTATGGACCTAATGAACAAAGTATGTCGACCGTACTTGGACAAATTCGTAATTGTGTTCATAGATGATATATTAATTTATTCGCAAAGCAAGAAGGAACATGAGCAACATTTAAAGCAAATACTAGAACTGCTCAAAGACCAGAAGCTGTATGCTAAACTTTCCAAATGCGAATTTTGGATTCGTGAAGTGCAATTTCTTGGGCATGTAGTTAATAAAGATGGAATTCATGTCGATCCGGCCAAGATAGAAGCCATCAAGAAGTGGGAAGCCCCAAAGACTCCGACTGAAATTCGTTCGTTTCTCGGTTTAGCTGGTTACTATCGGCGTTTCATTGCAAATTTCTCCAAAATTGCACAACCATTAACGGCATTAACCCAGAAGGATAAGAAGTTCGATTGGGGAGAAAAACAAGAAGAAGCTTTTCAGACGCTTAAGCATAAGCTTTGCAATGCACCGATCTTAGCTTTACCAGAGGGTGCAGAAAATTTTGTTGTTTACTGCGATGCCTCACACCAAGGGTTGGGGTGTGTGTTAATGCAAAAAGACAAGGTTATTGCCTACGCATCAAGGCAACTTAAAGTTCACGAAAAGAATTATACCACCCATGATTTGGAACTAGGAGCCGTAGTGTTCGCACTCAAGATTTGGAGACATTACCTCTACGGCACTAAATGTACCGTCTTTACCGACCACAAGAGCCTACAACACATTTTTGATCAGAAAATGCTGAATATGAGACAACAGAGATGGGTTGAACTGCTTAGCGATTACGATTGCGAGATAAAGTACCACCCAAGCAAGGCTAATGTAGTAGCCGATGCGTTAAGCCGAAAAGAAAGGGTGAAGCCATCGAGGGCAAGAGCCATGGGAACGATGGTCCGGACGAGTCTTAAGGACCAAATTCTCGAAGCTCAAGAAGAAGCATTAAAAGAGGAGAATTTGAAAAACGAAACCCTACATCATTTGGAAGAGGAATTTGAATCACAACCAGACGGGGTGCGTTACTTCCGAAATAAAGTTTGGGTACCTAAGGTCGTAAATCTGCGAGCAGTAATCTTGGATGAAGCGCATAAATCAAGATATTCAATTCACCCCGGGGCCGATAAAATGTACAAGGATCTGAAGGAATACTACTGGTGGCCAGGGATGAAGAAAGATGTTGCTTGTTATGTAAGCAAGTGCCAAACCTGTGCACTGGTTAAGGCTGAACATCAGAAACCATCAGGTCTTCTTCAGCAACATGAGATTCCAGAGTGGAAATGGGAACAAATAAGTATGGATTTCATAACTAAGTTACCCAGGACAAGGAAAGGACATGATTCAATCTGGGTTATAGTGGATCGGCTTACGAAATCTGCACATTTTCTGCCTATCCGAGAGGACTTCAAGACGGAAAAGCTTGCTCAGATATACATCAACGAGATTGTGATGCGTCATGGAGTACCTACTTCCATTATCTCGGACAGAGATAGCCGTTTTACGTCACGCCTTTGGCGATCAGTCCAGAAAGCGTTGGGCACACGTTTGGATTTGAGCACTGCCTACCACCCGCAGACGGACGGTCAGACAGAAAGAACTATACAAACCCTGGAAGACATGCTGCGAGCCTGTGTATTAGATTTTGGGGGAAGTTGGGATACTCATTTACCGCTGGTCGAATTCTTTTACAACAATAGCTACCATACCAGCTTAAAGTGCGCGCCGTACGAAGCCTTATATGGACGCAAGTGTAGATCCCCACTCAGTTGGTTGGAGGTTGGTGACAGACAGCTGATAAGACCCGACATAATTCAGGAGACCACGGACAAGATCGTAACCATTCAGGAAAGACTGAAAGTAGCCAGAACTCGTCAGAAGAGTTATGCAGATAATCGCAGGAAGCCATTGGAATTTCAGGTGGGCGATAAGGTACTATTAAAGGTATCGCCATGGAAAGGATTGGTACGATTTGGGAAGAAGGGCTAGTTGAGTCCAAGATATATCGGCCCATTTGAGATACTGGAAAAGATTGGACCCGTTGCATACAGACTCAAACTACCACAAGAGTTAAGCGCTATTCACGACACATTCCATGTGTCGAATCTGAAGAAATGCCTATCGGATGAATCATTGGTTCTACCATTGGAAGACATACAAGTGAGCGAGCAGTTACGCATTATAGAAGAACCCGTGGAGATACTTGACCGAGATGTTAAACGGTTAAGACGTAGCAAGGTCCCGATCGTAAAAGTTCGGTGGTGTGCAAGGCATGGACCAGAATACACTTGGGAACGGGAAGATTTTATGAGGAGTAAATATCCTCAGCTGTTCGTCAAGGAACCAACTGAGAATGCCAGTCATTAAATTTCGGGACGAAATTTCTCTAACGGGGGAAAACTGTAACATTCGGCAAAAAATCGAAACTTCCAGGTTAGCATCTGTTAAACCCTCACTAATGTTAATAGAGAGAATATACCCTGATAGGACCCATTCAGTAAATATTAAAGCGAAAGATCGCTAGAATTCCCGGTAGTTGCCTAAAAGACCCGGTTTTGACCCAAGACTAACCGGAACACCTTGTGAAATGCCAAAATACCTTAAATAACATATAACCTATATAAAATATAGGGTTTTACTTTATACATAAATCTTTCTTTTTATAAGATTTAATAAAAACAAGAAGGTATTTTAAGAGTGTGTCTTGAAACCTATTCAAAAAATAAAATAAAAATGATTTTACAAGGAAATGATTTTGGGCTTAATTTTTATAAAAATAAATATATTGCAAAGGGTTGGGGGCCCATGTATGGCCGGCCACCCCCCTCCCTATTACCCCCTCAATTTTTGCAAACTTTGTTTCATTTTCAAATTCCCAACCATCCATCTTCCTCTCCTTTCTCTCTAGAACTTCCACCCTTCTTTCTCTCTTTCTTTTACTTCACCTTCTTCAACAAGAATTCACCTTCAAACTCCAGAAAATATTCAGTCCATACAAGCATCCAAAAACGAAATTCTAAAGAACTTGAAGTACTTGCAACTTCTTCCTAAGGTAAGAGCTCCAAACTAGTGTTATTCATACTTGTTTGGCATCTTTTATGCCATTTTTCCTACATTGTTCTACACTTTTATTTCATCCAAATGGATGAACTCTTTTTCTTGTTCTAGAAGTGAGATAAAGCACCAAGGACATGAGAAATGTCCATAAAGTGGTGAAAATCTATGAACTTCCATCATGAACTAGAGAAAAATGAGCTAAATCATCAAAAACGTGGGTTTTGTTCTTGTATAAGAATCTGGATTTTTGACCTTGCATGCACATTTTCCTTATAAGTTTAAAGTATTTTTCTTTCAAAAATATGTCACATGATGTTGGGATTGAATCCTTAGCAAAGGAATCCACATCTATGGATGTTAGAATGCTTAAAATGTGATTTTCTAAAGAATGTTAGAGTTTAAGAATCTGGCAGATTTGTTGCATGTGCTTAGGACGACCATATCTTGGTCAAATCATGTCCAAAATTCCTCATTTTTCTTCTGGAGTAAGGTTTAATGAGTTAGGGTTCAAACCCAACTGGTCTCATAAGAAAATATTGAGATTTAAGCCTTCAACTCCTTAGAACAAATTTGGTGTGCAGCAGATGATCAGCCAGATTGTTGTGTCACTTTGTTTTGCTTATAACTCTCTGTAGAAACCATCAAAATTACTCTTTTTCTTTCTGGGAATTTCTCAGATGAGTTAGGTTTCACATGCACTTGGTTTCATTCAAAAATATGGAGTTTTGGTCACTTAAATATTTTATACAAGTCAAGTGTGTCAAGCTGTCCCAAATGGGCAGATTGGTACATTCAACTTCATTCGTCCATAACTCACTCAAAAGTTATCAAAAATTTGTGAATCTTTTTCCATAAGATACCTTTATGTGTTAGGTTTCCAAAGCATGCAAAAACTCTGAAAAATATTAACTTTTGACCTTCCAAAGGTCTGTTTTCACAGAAGGGTGCAATCTGTTTTAGGCCCTGTATAACACAAATTAATAAATATTATTTGGACCCCTTAAATACCTTCAAAATTTATGAAATTTGGTCAAAATAGCCTTAACTCAGTATAGTACTACATATAAAAAAATGAGTAAATTTTTCATTTTATAAAGTGTTCTACAATAGCCATTTTTGAAGGACAAAGCTTCTGCCAGATTAAGCATTTTGAAAAAGTATGGGATTTTATTATTTTAACCCTATATATACATATACATGATTAGAAACATTGGGACAATGTTAAATTCTTCATTTCAAATTAAATACTAAAACAAAGGCATTTCACAAGAGGTGGACTAAATTAGTTAAATATGACCTTGAGTTAGATATGAAGGACTTATAGAGATTGTTTGACATTATAGGAAACCCGTAAAGCATTAAGAAATCAAGCTTGCACTACTTCGCGTCTACGCTTTAAGGTGAGTTTTCGCAGCCCCTTTTTACTGTTTTATACGTTTTGGGGTGAAAAGCATGTTATGATTTTAAAATGCTAATTGATTCATGATATTAAATTGTGGATATTTATGATTTGAGAAATGAGTACTATCGAATGGACAAATTTACATAAGTGATAAAGATATGTTGATTGATATTGAAAATGGTAAGTCCCCAATAGATACACTACTTATTAACTCGTAACGAGCCGGTGATACTTGTGGATAGCGCTATTTGATTTGACAAACCCACCTTGACTGACGAGTAGGGGTGCACTTTATCTGTTAATAATGTTCTACTCATGTGGCCAACATACCACCTTTGAGGTAGTTCGGGGCGTAGATTGTCGGAGGCTTAGTAGTGGCTCAACACTTATATATCTTGCATGAATCACTCATTGTAAATTGTACTCATAAAGTTTGTTAAATTTTGGAGCTTGTCATGAACGAACGTTTCATGAGAGTAACCATTGGATGAAAAACTGTTGTGCATATGGAAAACCTGTGAACTCACCAACTCTTTGTAGTTGATCTTTTTTTTAAACATGCTTTTCAGGTGCTAATAAGTAAGTGAAGGCATGTAGGGTGCATATTGTGTGATGACATCGCCATCAAGAACATTAAAACTTCTTCTGTATTGTTTTGTATCCGGCGTCTTCTTTTTGAAACAATTTGCTCAAGACGTTGTAATGTAATATTTTGAACTATTGTATTGAATGTTGTGGTTGGTGATGTCTGTTACCTTTTGAATGAAACCCTACGCTGTTATACCTCGTGTTTCCGCTTTAGCAAAGAATGGGGAATCGGATACGATAACCCACATTATCTGAAAAAGGGTATCTACAAAACACCTACTCTGTATGACTTTGGGTGTTTTGGTTTAGATAAGAAATACCCGGAATATGCTATTAAATGGACTGGTCCTATTGAACCTGAAAAGGAAGAGGAAACCGAGGAATATAAGCGAGCACACAAACGAGGAATACAACTTCCATTTTGTTATGAACCTTTAAATTATTCTTTTCAAAAGAACAAGAAGTATCTCTCGAATGACTACTTCGACTGCTACAAGGTTGCAAAGCCCAAGGATTCCTCCAAAAAGGATGAGGTCTAAGCAACCGCAACCAAGACTGAGACGGACGAGTACAAGCTCTATGTTCCCCTCTCATCTTGGAAGCAAAGATAGTCGAGTTGGAGGAGTCACTCAAGAAAGAAAGGTCAGTTTTTCAAATGGAAAAGCAAGCGTTAATTTAAAAACTCGAGAATCTACAACCGGTCAGAACCGAAGTGGTGTCTGATGAAGGACAGGAAATCCTCCGGGGAGAAATCACCAAACTCACATCAAAACTTGCTGCCTTGGCAACAGATGCGATGCAAGAGTATACGAGAAATGGTCAGCTCCAAGAGTAGATTGACCAACTCCAATCTGAAAAGCGGATTTCACCCGAACTTTCCTCAAGTTCATCTGATACGTCTTCGTGCAAATCATTTATAAGCAATATTTCTAATTCTCAAAACGGTAAAGATTCTCAAGACGAGAGTGTTTTAAGGAATTTGAACTCTGATTTTTTCCTAGCTTCCGCACCAAATTCCCCAAAGCACACTGACACTAAGTGTTTCTCGTCTTCCTTGACCAATCAAAGTCCTGAAATTCTGGAGATCGATTTTTCTGAATACATGAACTCGGAAGGCAATTCTGATGGAGAGTTTGAGTCGTTCCCCTTCGACAAACCTCTTCCGAGTCACACTGATTTTCTGTTCCTAGTGGTAAATCGAACGGTCAATTTTCTAAAGGGTACCTGTTCTAATACTAAGGCCCCAGCTGTGATTTAGATTCCCAAATCTAAACCTGTTCTTCAAAACCAATCACAGCCGAGGCAAAAGACCGAACGATTGCCTACCAAAAATCCTGTTTCTTCTAAAGTCACTGACCGTTCTGTCCCTGTTGTTTCAAATAAAAATGGTCGCGCAAAATAAGAAAAACCCAAGTGGCTAAACAAGGAACCTGTCAAGGATGCAACATCAAAGTCCTTCCCTACTGCGTTTAATTCTAAACAAAGACAATTGTGTTTGAAATCATTGGAATCGTTTTGAAGTTTCTTATCTAATTAAACTTAATTTAGTTCATCAATTGATTCAGTTATCGCGTGATTGTTTATGTTGTTCTAGATGTGGTTGGAATGATTTTGATGAAATTCACATTAATGATTGGTTTGGGTCATATCACATGTATAATCATACACCCAAACGCAAACCCCGTAATAACAACAGACAATACTATAAACAACGGGGTTTCCAATCAGAGGTTAAACCACAACGGGAGACCAAACCCATTCCAAAACGGGCTTCTCCTACTAAGGTTAAACCGGCACCCAAGAGGCAACTTGCTACAAAATCTGTGCCAAAACCAGTTTCCGCTAACGGAGTGCAACCTACACCTAAGGGGAAACCTGTGTCAAAGCAAGTTCCTCCACGAGGTGCCAAACATAACCCTCCAGGACCCAAGCAAATTTGGGTACCTAAAATCCGTTAAACTTGATTTTGCAGCACGGTCATGTGTGGTACTTAGATTCTGGATTCTCCAAGCACGTGACCGGAAGGAAGGAGCTTCTCACGAACTACAAAGAAGAATATGGTGGAGACGTGAGATTTGGCAACAACGACCAGGCGCCGATCGTGGGCTACGACGACATTGTCCAAGATAAAATCACAATCAAGAAGGTATCACACGTTGCGGGATTGGGACACAATCTGTTCAGCATCGGGCAATTCTGCGACAAAGATCTTGAGGTCCGTTTCAAAGCGAAAAGGTGTAGAATCCTCAATGACGACGGAGAAAAGTTACTGGTTGGGAAACGCAAGACCAACCTCTACACAATCGACCTCGCAGCCCTAAAACCCGTTAACCCCGTCTGCCTCCTATCGAAGGCCAATTTTGAACAAGCGTGGACTTGGCATCGGCGTCTATCGCACCTGAATTTCAGAAGCATTAACAAACTGGTGCTGGGCGGACACCTGAAAAGCATGCCCGATCTTCAATTCGTGAAGGATCATCTCTGCGGGGCATGTGAAAAAGGAAAGATGAAGCGAGTGCCGCATCAACTGAAGGTAACTCCGAGCACATCCTGGTCCCTCGAACTCATCCATATGGATCTGTGTGGATCGATGCGTGTTCAGAGTATCCACAAGCGCAAATATGTCCTGGTGATGGTGGATGACTTCTGACGCTACACATGGGTCAAGTTCCTTCGCTTGAAAGACGAAACTCCGGAGCTGATCATCAACCACCTGAAGACCATCCAACTGAACAAGCAACAACAAGTTCAGACCATAAGGACCGACAACGGTACGGAGTTCAAGAATCAAACGGTGGACGACTATCTGACGTCAGTCGGCATTTCGCACACCTTCTCTGCCGCACGCACTCCTCAGCAAAACGGAGTGGTGGAACGACGCAACTGTACTCTAGTCAAAGCGGCTCGCACCATGCTTTCTCAGTCCAATCTACTGCTTTTTCTATGGGACGAAGCGGTGTCTACTGCTTGTTATACGCAAAACCGCTCCATCCTCAACAAGCGGTTCAACAAGACGCCGTATGAGATCATCAACAACCGCATTCCGAACATCAAGTACTTCCATGCATTCGGATGCACGTGCTACATATTAAACGACAAGGACGATCTCGGCAAATTCAGCCCCAAGGCGGATGAGGGAGTATTTATAGGATATTCCATGCAGGCTCAAGCGTATCGCATTTACATCAAACGGAATAAAACCGTTGTCGAGAGTGTAAACATGACATTCGATGAAGCCGCAGATTTGGCTTCTGAACACAACAGTTCAGAACCCGGTTTAACTGGCGTGCTAGCTTCCGGACCTCCAAGTTCGGGATCTGCACAAGCGATAGTAAATCCAAATCATGCATCTTCATCGAATGCTGACTCTTCTGATTTAGATTTATTGTTTAAATATTTTTATGATAACATTTTTAACGCTTCCACTCCTGTCTCAGCACAACCTAGACTTGAAGCTGCTCGTAATGAGGATTCGGCGAATCTATCCGATCCGCCGCCTTCTACAAGCACGCCGTCCATCACTGTGGAGACAGCTCAACCATCATCGTCATCGACTTCAACTGATACCACCGTCCCCCCGGAGGAACCATTATCAAACCCGGAAATCACTCCTTCTGATTCGTCATCTGCCACAATCGAAGATCAACCTCTGAACTCCTCGGAACCAGAAGTTGTTTAACCATCGACGGATCGTCCCCCACCTCCTCCGAGAAATCAGCCTGCTACAGTTGAAGCAGTTCAAGACCTTCCATCTGGTGAGTACGTGGATTTGGATGCTTCTCATTCTACTCAACAGCCGCTTCTGCACACCACCAAATGGATGAAGGCTCATCCATTACATCATATCATCGATGATCCCTCCACCCCTATTCAAACGCGAAGCGCTTCCACCAATTTTTGTCTCTTCTCCGGCTTCTTAAGCAAAATCGAGCCAACGAACGTACGTGAAGCACTTGAAGATCCGGACTGGGTCATAGCTATGCAAGAAGAACTCAACCAATTCGAGGCTCTGAAGGTATGGCGACTGGTCCCACGTCCAACCCACAAGACGGTGATCGGCACCAAGTGGATCTTCAAGAACAAGAAGGACGAGGACGGAATCGTTGTCCACAACAAGGCGCGTCTCGTGGCCAAGTGATATCGACAACAAGAAGGGATTGACTATGATGAGACATACTCTCTGGTAGCAAGGATAGAAGCCATTCGTATGTTCCTCGCTTACGCCGCACACAAGAATTTCACGGTCTTCCAAATGGATGTGAAGACCGCATTCCTCAACGGCGATCTCAAAGAGGAAGTATATGTGTCGCAACTGGACGGGTTCGTGGATGAAAAGAAGCCTGATCATGTCTACATCCTGGACAAGGCTCTCTACGGTTTGAAGCAAGCTCCACGCGCCTGGTATGATACTCTGACCAAGTTTTTGACAAAGTCCAAATTCACACGAGGTAAAATAGATTCTACTTTGTTTATCAAAAATGAAAAAGGTCACATAGTTCTAGTTCAAGTGTATGTAGATGACATAATCTTCGAGTCTACTAATCCCACATATGCTAAGAACTTTGCCAATCTAATGGGAGAATTTTTTCAAATGAGTATGCTTAGTGAGATGAATTTCTTCCTTGGTCTTCAAGTTAAACAACTCTCGATCGGGATATTCATAAACCAGGCTAAGTACATCCGGGATATTCTTAAGAAATTCCTGATGGAACAGTCCTCACCCATGAAAACTCCCATGGCACCCGGTACTAAGTTACATGCCGATCATAACGGAACGGATGTGGACACTAAACTGTATCAGGGTATGATCAGTTCTTTGACGTATCTTACTGCGAGTAGACCGAATATCATGTTTTCAACATTTTTGTGTGCCCGGTATCAATCAAAACCTAAAGAGTCTCATTTAACTGTCGTTAAACGAATCTTTCGTTATTTACGTAGTACTGATGATCTTGGCTTAGGGTACCCGAAGGAGACAGGTTTTGAGTTATCCGCTTATTCTGATGCGGATCACGCAGGCTGGATGATGGACCGGAAAAGCACTTCGGGACATATCCAGTTTTTGGGAGATAGCCTGGTGAGTTGGGCGTCCAAGAAGCAGCAATGCGTTTCAACATCAAATGCCGACGCGGAGTATGTGGCCGCCGCAAGCTGCTGTTCACAAGTAATCTGGATGCGGACGCAACGCAAAGACTACTGTTAATGCCAAAAATCGCACCAAAGGGACAACTTAAGGTCGATGTGGACTTAACAACTAAAGAAAGGAACCTCTCGACAAAGCGTGCGACGAAGATAAAAATAAATGAGACAAGGGATTTGATGACGCAGGAAAAACCTCAATCGAGGAAAAAACCTGCGGACGACAGTGGGTGTCATCGCTGCATTATGGTCGCCAATCAGGGGCGATGTCCTTGGTACCGGCGTCGGTCGTAAGATGATTACAATACAAGTGAAGGAAATGCTTCGAAATGTAAAGTACAAGTGTTTAAAGTGTAAAACAGGTGTTTTGTCGTGTGTGAATACAAAGTGTAAACTGTTGATCGAGAGCTGATGTCGTGCGCCGAGACTGATTCTTCGAGAGAAAGCTCTTCACCGCTGTTATTTCTTGAATGCGCTGTAGTATTCTGGAATTCAGTGCTAGATGATAACTTTCAGTATGTGTTTCTCGAGTTCTGCTTCGGATGTTTGTTGCTCGATGATCGATGTCCCAAAGTGAAGCTGCCATTTTCATATTTATAGTCTTTGCGGCTTTAAATATGCTTTAATGTTTGGTCTTGTAACCGCTGGGGAGCTTTAATGTCATTGATGAGCGGTTTTCGTAACCACTATCGGGTCATTAATGCTCTTGATGACTCGTCCGTTACTGGTCGTTGTCTGTTAATGACGTTGACTCCTGCATTAAACACTTTAACAAACATAACAGTTATATTATGTGTTAGCTCGGTTGAGGTCGCATGGTCTTTATGCGACGGTCGTGCGGAGCAGGCGACGTCGAGGTCGAGTGTCGCGATGAACTCTCGACTTACCTTTCGGGAGGGACGACGGATGTTTTCTGGGTCTTTGTCGGGACCTTATCTTAATACGAGATATGGTTCATAACGAGTGTCTTACCTTTTCTGTTTGTGGTCAAGACCTGCATTAAAAAGGATGTTTGACTGTTTACGGTTAGTATAATCGTACGACCGTCTTAAGTCTCGGATGTGGGTCTTATAGAACATACGACTATCGCCGAGATATAAGACCATTCTGTCATAGGACCAGGATGTCAGGACGATGTTGCCGTAGGACCAGAGCGATATAACACCGATGATAGGAGACTGTCGACGTGAGTCATAACTGGCAACACAAGACTAGTGACGTGTGACTGGCGATGTGCGACGTGCGACACATGATGTGCGATCGTTAGATGTAAGATGACTACTGACCCAATAAGTCAACTATAGTGGTTATTTAACGTATGTCGGGGATATGATAATAATGGGTATTATCCTTGTCGGTCGGGGGCAGGGTAATCAATGTCCATGGGTCATGTCGAGGGGATTTCCTCAGGTCGGTCGAGGGTGTGATTTTTTACCCAAACAGTTAGCCCCCCGAGATCTGAATTTCAAAGCCATTGGAATTTCAGATCTCGCACTAAAGAAAAATGCTTTGCTACGGAGACGTGTTGCTTTTGCTAAGATTATTAGAGGAAAACTGACTTGGTCAGCCAAAGAAGGCGACGCAAGTTGCGCTTGCCCTTCGAGGCCGGGAAGGAGAAAGAATGCTCCGATAGCTGGGTCGGGAATCTTGAAGAACACAAGGACGGTAGTCTTGAACGAACCGTCTTCGAGGGCTGACGTTTCGTCAAGAGTTGTCACGCCTATGGAGGCGAGGGCGTCATCCAGCCGTTCTGGCGCGATGGATGCGATACCAGCAAGTTCGGCGCTTCCGGCGTCAGTGACGAAGCTAGTGTCCAAGGTGTTGTCCCCAACGTCTGCCGACAAGAGGGACGAGTCATCGGCCGATGGTGTCCTAGACGGGACGACGTTGTTGGTGTCCTAGACGGGACGACGTTGTTTCCTCATCTGAGGAAATATTTGCTCCCATCTTTCAAGGAACGCTTTCCTATCGAGGAGACAGGGGTCCATGTCGCCGGATTGGTGTTCTCGGTCGACGTGGTCCTGTGGTCTGGCGTTTACAGCCGATACGGTCATATGTTCTGGCGATCGAGCCGATTTGGTCGTTAAAGACCTTTGATCTGGCGTTTACAGCCGATACGGTCGCTAGAGACCTATGATACGTTGTGTCTAGCATTTTTAGCTAGTTGTAAGTTTCGCTTTAGCGATAGTCAGTAAAAAGTTTACCTTTCTATTTAACCTGATTCGTACATGTCATGGACAGGTGTAATGTCGACTGTAAAAATTCATTAAGTACAAAAATGAACAAGAAGTCGTGCGACATTGTAATACAACGACTAGAACGTAAGTCATACGACTTTTATATTTTCGAATCGTATCAGCAAACGTAAACGCGTGCGATCAAAGCATTCATTCAGAACGTGAAATATTTCTAAGTTAAAGAACTTAGATTGTGGGGTCGCTAGACCTTACGATCGTGTGATTCGATTATACGATGAACTTGAATCATGTGTTCCTGCGAAAGGATAATCAAGTCATAAACCTGATCGTTTATGTCGTACGATCCTGTGAGAGTGTACTAAAGTCGTACGATAGACTTAGCAATATATATCGTGCGATCCTGCGAGACTAAAGTCGTATGCAACTAATGTCGTGCGATCCTTTTCATATGCGTTGCATTCCAGATGCGTGGAATATCTCGACTGTCGAGGGTTTGTAGCCGATATGCATTTTTACCTACGACTTCTAAGATACGATAAGGACCTTCCTACTTGGTGGAAAGTTTACCTGTGTTGAGCTTTTGAGTGCTTTGGAATACTTGATAGCGGATGTAGTCACCTTCTTGAAAGACTTTAGCTTCGTCGTTTTTGTTGAAATGTCGCTCGACCGCTTGCCCCTGGGTGTCGAGGTCGTCAGCTTGATGTCGCTATCTTCACAGAACGGTCGAGTCTCGTAGCTTATGAACTGGGATCCATTGTCATAGACGATTTCGGATGTCGTTCGACCAATTATCTTCTTGGTCTTCCATCTGGATGTCATCGTCATTTTCGATGGACGACGTCGCCAGATTGGAATGCTGTCGAGTATTGGTTCGACCAAAGCAGACGCAAGGTTTGCTAAAGCGTCGATTTGAATATTCTGGTCCCTTGGAATCATGACTGGTGATTTGCGAGTTTCAATGTACGAGTTGTCTTTATTGACGACATATGTAATGACTAGAGATCACGCGATTTCAACATGTGAGTCGCTTTTATTGGCGACCGAAAGTTTTAACCTGTGTTTGCCATGAGTGGCGATCATAAGATTAAAAACGTGGGTCGTCTTTAATTGACGATTATAAGTTGCAAGTCGTAAAGACTTCGTTTCTCACGATATAAATCGTAAGACCTGCGTTTTATATGATCTTGCGAGCCTGCAATGTAAAATCGGGGGTGGTCGTTGGTTTGACCAATGATCCTTTGATGCTTAAATCAACATTCATATGTTAGATCATAATAATTGAACGAGGAGAATATACTTAGAGTATATATAGAGAGTTGTTTATACCATATTCCATCCAAGCGGGATGTCACAGTTACCGTAACTTGGAGTCGATAAGCGCCTTTTTCTCCAAGGACTTTTGAAATTGAAATATGGTGTTTTCTATTTTGTGACGGGCGTTCTGAGCCCCCGAGCCCTTCGGACGATGCGATCCATGCGATATTTTGACGGAGCATTTTTTTAATGTTTGAATCTGGCTTCGAGCCGCATTCGATTCCGATTGAAGTTGAATCATAGGATCTTGAAGATTTGTTCGCTTCTGTTTGATAGGCTTTAACGATGGGTCGACATTGAACTTGTGAGAGATGATATCGGAAACAGCATATTCCTGCAAAAAAGATATCAGCTTTTCTCGGAGGTTGAGATCGAGGGATGATCCGATGAGGACTTTTTGCTCAGGTTTGCTTTGATCTGGGATGACTTCTTCCATGCGATAATCGTTGATTGATTCGAGAGTGCCTTGAGCATTTTTGAATCCTCCAGTCACCGGGATAGCGGTTCGTTCTGGGTTTCCCTTATCCGTCATTTTCCTGTGATGAAAGTAGAGGTAACTCCAAGAAACTGTTAGTAAGGTGCACGTTTCGTCGAGAATTTTCTCTAGATGGGGTCCCACGGATGGCGCCAAACTGTTAATGCCAAAAATCGCACCAAAGGGACAACTTAAGGTCGATGTGGACTTAACAACTAAAGAAAGGAACCTCTCGACAAAGCGTGCGACGAAGATAAAAATAAATGAGACAAGGGATTTGATGACGCAGGAAAAACCTCAATCAAGGAAAAAACCTGCGGACGACAGTGGGTGTCGTCGCTGCACTATGGTCGCTAATCAGGGGCGATGTCTTTGGTACTGGCGTCGGTCGTACGATGATTACAATACAAGTGAAGGAAATGCTTCGAAATGTAAAGTACAAGTGTTTAAAGTGTAAAACATGTGTTTTGTCGTGTGTGAATACAAAGTGTAAACTGTTGATCGAGAGCTGATGTCGTGCGTCGAGACTGATTCTTCGAGAGAAAGCTCTTCACCGCTGTTACTTCTTGAATGCGCTGTAGTATTCTGGAATTAAGTGCTAGATGATAACTTTCAGTATGTGTTTCTCGAGTTCTGCTTCGGATGTTTGTTGCTCGATGATCGATGTCCCAAAGTGAAGCTGCCATCTTCATATTTATAGTCTTTGTAGCTTTAAATATGCTTTAATGTTTGGTCTTGTAACCGCTGGGGAGCTTTAATGTAATTGATGAGCGGTTTTCGTAACCACTGTCGGGTCATTAATGCTCTTGATGACTCGTCTGTTACTGGTCGTTGTCTGTTAATGACGTTGACTCCTGCATTAAACACTTTAACAAACATAATAGTTATATTATGTGTTAGCTCGGTTGAGGTCGCATGGTCTTTATGCGACGGTCGTGCGGAGCAGGCGACGTTGAGGTCGAGTGTCGCGATGAACTCTCGACTTACCTTTCGGGAGGGACGACGAATGTTTTCTGGGTTTTCGGGACCTTATCTTAATACAAGATATGGTTCATAACGAGTGTCTTACCTTTTCTGTTCGTGGTCAAGACCTGCCTTAAAAAGGATGTTTGACTGTTAACGGTTAGTATAATCGTACGACCGTCTTAAGTCTCGGATGTGGGTCTTATAGAACATACGACTATCGCCGAGATATAAGACCATTTGGTCATAGGACCAGGATGTCAAGACGATGTTGCCGTAGGACCAGAGCGATATAACACCGATGATAGGAGACTGTCGACGTGAGTCATAACTGGCGACACAAGACTAGTGACGTGTGACTGGCGATGTGCGACGTGCGACACATGATGTGCGATCGTTAGATGTAAGATGACTACTGACCCAATAAGTCAACTATAGTGGTTATTTAACGTATGTCGGGGATATGATAATAATGGGTATTATCCTTGTCGGTCGGGGGCAGGGTTATCAATGTCCATGGGTCATGTCGAGGGGATTTCCTCAGGTCGGTCGAGGGTGTGATTTTTTTACCCAAACAACTACGTCTTTACGTATGTCAAGGTGCCTATCTATTGTGACTCGAAGAGCGCCATTGCCATATCAAGCAACCCGGTCCAACACACTAAGACCAAACACATCGACGTTCGGTATCACTTCATTAAGAATCACGTCGAAAGAGGTACAGTTGAACTCTACTTCGTAAATACTGAGCATCAGTTAGCAGACCTGTTTACAAAACCCTTGGACGAAAAACATTTTAATACTCTGGTGTCCAAGTTAGGTTTGCTAAATCTGAAGACTTAATCCGACTGTGTGCCCGTTGCAAGTTCCATACATCTACGAGTAACTGTCAACTCATCATCCGGTGTTTACACTCCTGATGATTGAGCCTACACTTTCTCGCACTTGTATCCTACTTGTTTCAGTTACACAGTTAGATTAAGTCTCTGTATTTATTAGGTAGATTTCGTTTGTTTCCTTTCTTTCTTCGTGTGTTTCTTTCTCTTTCATACTGTCGTCATCTTTTATCTGTCTGTATCTGTGCTTTCACGATGTGTTCAGGGGGAGCACAAAACGGTATCAGGTAAGTTTACTCATTTGTTGAGGGGGAGCGTCACACACAGTTTTTCTTTCATATGTCAACAAGTTTTTTTGTGTGTGGGCACTCCCGTGTGTTTTTCAACTTCTGTTCATCATTTGAGGGGGAGCGACACAGTGTTTTTCTTTAACTGTCTAAAAGTTTTTTTTTGTGTTGGACTCTCCATTGCACTATTCGAGGGGGAGTAAATTTTATCCCCATGCTCAGTTTGAGGGGGAGCGAGAGAAGGTTCCTTTAAACCCAAAATTGCCCAATTTTTACAAAATCTCAAGGAACAGGGTATTCCTTCCAAATCCCAGAAGTATCCGGACAGGTTTCCGGAAACCTTATTTTCCGGATAGGTTTCCGGACCGGATCCTTATCCGGATTGGATAAGAACCCGGATACCACATCCGGTTACTTGGGTCGTATATAAAGGTCCGGAAACATTTTTGTCTCACATTATCCGGAATCCTCGACCTAAAACCCAAAACCCTCTCGTTTCTCTCTCGCATTCGGTCCTCCTCACGATTCTCGATTGTCACTCGTTTTCAGTCCCGAAATCAGGTATGATGCTCTATTTTCACTCTTGATCGTTATTAGTTACGTGTCAAGCACTCCAATGCACAACTCGTCCATCGATTTAGTCGATTGAACAGTGTCCGAACACCCCTTCTGGGTTTCTTCGATTTCGGGCAACTGTGTGGAGTTTAGATTGATTTAGATGCCCCTATGTGTTCATCTGCTAACTTCGACACTACCTGAATGTATTAGCACGTGTTTGGGACCGCTATTTCTCTCAACTGATTGATTTGGGCTTCGTCCGGACACATTCTTCGTGTCCAGACATATTTAAACTGATGGTGTTTTATCCGGTGACGTACATAATATTAGATCTTTTATCTGGACTCAATCATCATCCGGGAACCCTAGTTGTCCGGGAACCTCAGGGTTTCCGGTAAGTTCAACTACCGGATTGTGGGTGTGTCTGGATTCCATTCTGACCGGAATCCTCTGTCATCCGGAAACCTATTTGTCCGGATTGTCCATTTTGTCAGGAAACTGTCATATCATCTGGTACGCTTTGTTGTCCGGACACCTTGTGTCCGAATACTTGATTTGTCCGGAAAGTTTTTGCAAATCCTTAGTGTTATCCGGATGCATCTGTTTTTGTTCTCTCGTACCTATTTTGTCACTGCCCGTCCTCAATTTGTCTCAGATTGAGCCTATTGTTGCAAAGGTACGCGTCGACTCTTGTTCATCCGCCTCAGTTACTAACTGTGCTCTCTCTCTTACAGATTTTACATGGCGGATCAGGAACAAAATCCACTAAACCCCGGTGATCAAATTCCCCAAGAGGAATTCATAGATGAGGCTGCTGACAACGCCTTGGTCGAACCTGACCATGGCACGGAGATAGAGCCAAACAACCATCACCTGGACCCGACTCAGTTCCGTCCACAACCACAACCCAGAGTACTTGTGGAAATTCTAATGCGCCACCCTCTCCATGAGGCCCTAACTGCTACAACCGACGTCCCGCTCCTGTACGTTCTTCAAGTATGGCTCACCGCACGAGTCAACACAGCTGCTAACTCACAGACGATCACCGCTCAGATCGACAACCAACAGTTCACACTCACACCTGACACCTTCCGCTGTCTACTTTCACTTCTTGAAGCCAACTCCGGCGGACATCAAGGTTATGACCCCGCGCTCAATGACGACGCTCTGTGCGCTCAAGTACGCGCACTCGGGTACAACCACAACCTCGTTCGTCCATCTGGATTCAACATAAAGTACCTGGCCCCCATATGGTACACTCTGTTTACGATTCTAAACAGATGCCTTTCTTCGAGATGGAAGGGCATAGACCAGTGTATCGGGCGACTTCCTGCGGCTATTCCATGCCGTGTGCTACAACCGCCACGTGGACACTGCAATGATTATCTGGCGCGAACTTGTTCAAGCCATTCGTCAAATCGGAGGTACAAAGCAGAAGAAGTTCCTCCCCTACCCTCGTTTCCTTTCTTTGGCTGTGCAACAACACATGGATGCCAATCCACCCATACCGCGACGCCTAAACCATCCGGTATGTCCTCCTCATCACCTGCAATATATGGTTATTCGCAACCCGCCTAATGCCATAGCCATGCCCATACCCTAAGCCCTTCTGGCTCACGCCGATCCCACTGCACCGAGTGTAGTAGCCTATAGGGAAGCGTTAGGGAATCCCATGGTCCAGCCAGCGCCGGAGGGACCTGCCCAGGGACATAGAACTGTGGGACGTGAGGGTCCTAGGACGAGAGGAGGAAGGGCCGGAGCAGTAGGGGCTCCCGTGCGGGGTGTGTTGAAAATCCGTGGGAGGGGAGCTAGTGTGAGTGGTGTAGTGGAATCGCGTCCCGGTTCTAACCAACAACCCATAATCCCCATCATCCGACCGACAGGCAAAGCCGAAGCATTGTCCTCACGACCGATGCTTCATCATGACCCTGAACCATATTTATCTGACCCGCCTTCACCCTCTCGACACGTTGAAAACGTGGAATCTGACTCCACGGAATCCGATACCGACCGCAACATTCGTCTGAAGTTAATACCTCACGATATCGGACCAAACCCGGATTTTACCGTCGGAATCCCACTTGACTCACCTACCACTTCTTCTCAACCCACTATGGGAGACACTTGGACACCCGAGGGAGTATTAGGTGATGAGTTAGATCATGTGAGAAGGAGAGAACTGCGTTCGAAAGCGAACCAGGAAAGATTGAGTCGTAAAGATAACGAGGCTCCTGAGCGAATTCAATCGAGTGATATCCGGGTAGCCACATCTGCTATCCCGTCTCATACGTTGGTACAAGGTATTGAAGAAGCCTCCGTGGACCCAGCGGAGCAATTGCACAACCCCCTTATCCACTCATCCATCTCTCAAAAGACGGATGTTTCAGTTTCCAACGGGGATCAAGCACAGCTTCCACCGGTCTCTCAATCGGAGAGTACTGGTGTTGAAATAAGAGACCAGCAACCCACTGTCTCGAATTCATTTCGTGCACCATCAAGTCTAGAGCCATTTGACATTGAACATTCTTCGCCTAGGACACATGATGAGGAACACCAAATCGAGACTCTTCGTGACTCGATCGGACCGTCTGTAGTGTCTTCGTCTGGCGGAACACGAGGATCGGACGAAAATCCTACCACAATTACCAAACTGCCAACTGTGAACGTAGGTGGCCCTGCCTCTGCGGTAGATGCCTCAACTGGTAATCTAATTGATCCCGGTGTTACGTTACCCGACTTTGTGTCACCAGGGTCCCTGGACAGCACCCTTAAGGCTGTCCGCGAGGCAATGGAGCAGCACGTCGCAGCCGAGCTCAACAAAATTAAGAGCATAATCAAAGGAAAAGAGAAGCTCGTCGACACTGAAACCACACCTACACCTCCACCGGCCGCTGCTCAGCCCACATATTCGGTGGATACCCTCAAGACGATGCTTCTAGCCCAACTGCTCCAACAATCTGAAACCGACGCCTCTACCGAAGCAGACCTGCTATCCGTTCTGAAATCTCAGGTCACTCCTCCTTCATCGTCCATTACCACTCGATTGGATACCATTGACTCGACTCTCAAGGACTTCCAACAAGCGATGACAACGCTGTCTGAGAGAGTCCGTTCACTCGAAGATACCTGCAAGAGTCCAGCTGGCGGTCTAAAGCACAAGCATGATGACCAGGATGATCCTGATCACCGTGAGGGGGAGAAAAGACTAAAACCTACCGAGACCGCCCCTATCATCACCGAATCGACAACTGTGGTTCAACTGGAACCAGCAACTGTGGCAACAACAACCGACGCCGAACCTGAAGCCGAGTTGCCTCTAGCCGAGATGGTAATAGATATGGATATTTCAGACGATGAAGACCCGACGGTTGAAAAGCCTGAGGGTTCAACACAGGAACTGGTTAATTTTGACTCATCAGACAACCCGATACTGGATATGATTGATCTAGACTGCGAGACAAACCCGGAGACCGAAGATGCATGGTATGAAAAAGCCGCCAGTGCCACAAATCTCCAGGTTAATTTTGTCTTCCCTACTGATGAAGATGATAACGTAGACTACGATCAGTTCTTGCTCCAGAATTTATATGGAACCCCCGTTCACTCTACTCAACCCGCTAAAACTTCAATAAGACCCGAGACCACAACTGCCGATATTCCGACATCTCCTCAGCAACCGACAGCTTCTGATCTCCCTCCTCAACAACAACAGCAACAAATCCATTGGGAGAAGATCCCAATCTTTATTCCTCACCTGGAGGAATCCATGAAGAAGGTGTTTATCCACAAGCTTTGCCCAATCGAGCCGACCTTTTGCCTTGGCATTTACAACCTCAACCCCAAATACCAACGCCGGTACATCAGCGCAATGAAGCGGGGTCTACCAGTTAGCCAAGTCAGAACCAAGCATCAGATCACTGAGGTACTCAACATCCAGTCAAGCCGCATTATGAAAATCGTTTATCCTGTATTCACTGTTCGACGTGAAGATGGGAATGAATGGAAATTTTCCGAAGCTGACTTCCAGCACCTCCGACCGTTCGACTTCCTGGCAATTATGAAAGACCTTCGTACAAGAACCATCCGACCGTTACCTGTCACAAAGGCGCTCGAAGCTGTTCGTCGATTCCTGGTCCGTACTATTATGATGTCATATCTCACGTATTTCCAAATGGCAATCGAGAACAGGACAAAGAAGGTAAATCTGATAAAGTCGAATCTGAAAGCTCCTGAGTTGAAGATGTATTCCAAGACCGCTCTGCTTCTACAACCGGAATTTGGGATAGTCTACATGTTAGCTCTAATCTTTCTGTTTGTAAAAGTAGTGAAAATAGTCTAAGTATAGAAGTAACCCACAGAGGCTCTGCCGAGTAGCCGAGAAGATAGAATTCTTCGACAGAGGCTCTGCCGGGTTAATTAGGAAGACCGAAGTGAAGAAACACGAGACTCTTCTATGCGGACAAGGTCACAGAGCCTCTGTCATACTTGACAGAGCTTCTGTAGGAAAAAGAAGATCTACGCAAAAGATCTTAACAAGGACGGATATGCTTCTTACAATACCTACCATTCGAAGGTTCTATAGATCAATCGTACAAAGGCATGACCTGACAATTCCACGTGTAAAACTCTGATAGGTTTCCGCCTAAAGCTGAATACGGAGCATTTAACGAACGTTGTATATACAACTGTTCCAGAACTGTGTCTTGTACCTTTCAGCTACTGTTCCTAAACAGTGTCTTGTACCTTCAGTCCTTATTGTCCCCTTTAGGAGTAGTATAAGTAGAAGGTTCATGTGAACTCTTCTATTAAGCTTTTCACAACACACACACCATTAAACTGCAGATTTCTTGTCAATCCTTTGAAGTTCTTGGTGTTCTTATTATATATCAAATACAGTAATCTTTGAGAAACATATGTTATTTACTCTTTGCTTTATTTGATATTGTGTGATCTTCTACCTTACATTATCTTTCAGTTATTAAATACGCTTCCGCACCATACAATCTGAACTAACTGAAAGTTAAGATCATCGTGTTAGCAAAAAGGAACCAACAATTGGTATCAGAGCAAACCTTGATTTTTAATATCAATGGATCCACTCTAAAAATATGATCTTTGGTAGAAACTTGGATTTTTAACCTATTCTTCATATTAATCAAACAGTTTCTGTTTTTCTGCCATTTTCGATTCATTCGAACTATGGTAAACTTATAGAATCTGTTATTCTGGTTAAAAAATACCATTTTAGTGCTCAGCTTAAAGCTTTTAAGCTTAAAAACTTCATACGAAGCATCCACTTCATACTCTGAAAATCTGCTGTTAAAACCCTTTTTCTGGATAACTTATCTCTCAAAATGACAAATACAAACAACTTCCTCTCTGCTGGTTCCTTAACCAAACCTCCCACTCTTCTTAGAGAAGAATACCCTCAATGGAAGATTCGAATGATTCACTTCTTTGAGGGTACTGACAAAGAATTGGTTTATTATATACGGAACCCTCCTTTCATTCCCATGATAAGTGTACCTCGTGTTCCTAGCACAGATGACACACCTGAAATCCCAGAACACATGAAACCAAAGACCCAAGAAAATTGGTCTGATTCTGATTGGGCTAAATACGAAGTTACTCAGAAAACCAAGAGAATTCTGATCATGGCCATCCCAAATGACCTTTTCCAGTCCATGGATGCATGTGAATCTGCATATGATCTATGGAAAGAACTGGAAAAACAACTAGAAGGAGGAGTCAAAACCCAGAAGAACCGCATAGCTCAATACATAAATGAATAATATTCCTTTAAAGCTCTGCCAACCGAATCTCTGTAAACTACGTATGATAGGTTCAACTATCTAATAAACAAGTGTAAGAAGTTCGACATCCACATAACCTCTGAAGAAAACAACGTTATGTTCCTGAAGTCTCCGAATGAAGAATGGCTTCAGTTATCTATGTCTCTGCAAACAAATCAAGACTTAGATTCCTGGACCCTATCAGACCTCTATGGAACATTGGCAGCACAAGAGCCTCAGGTAGCACAAACAAAAACCCAGATCATTGCACCTCTTGCATTGGTCGGTAAGACTACAGAGGTTAAAGAGAAACCAAAGAAAGAGGAAAGAAAGGAGAAGAAGAGAATCATGATGGTAGAAAGTGAAGAAGATGAAGAAGTAGCAGCAGAAGAAGACACGACCCTGGCCTCGATAGCTAAATCTTTAGCTCTCTTGACTAGGGAATTCAGCAGAGGATACCGGAAGAAATCTGGTAATGAACGATATGAAAGAGAGAATCAAGAAAGAGAAGGGTCAAATGACAGAAGTGGTGACCGACAGAGGTCCAATGACAAAAATGACAGAGGAAATGACCAACAGAGGTCGGAAGACAAAGTTGGCAACACTCCACAGATTCAAGAGTGTTACAAATGTGGTAAGCCAGCCACTACGCAAATGAATGCCGAACATAAAGAAGTGGTGACCGACAGAGGTCAGACGACAGAGCTGGAAACTCCACACAGAATCAAGGATGCTACAACTGTGGAAAGCCATGTCACTTTGCCAATGAATGCAGAATGCAGCTTTCTACAAAAAGAAGGCTGAATACTATGCTCAGAAATCACTAATGGTGAACAAAGAAATCTGGGAGTCAGACACATCCTCTGACGAAGGCGAAATAAAGAATGCTCTATTCTGTGGCATGGCAGAAGTCAGCTCTGACTCCGACAGTGAGGTATCCACTTCTACCTCTAACTCTAATACTATAGAAGATGACTTGATTAAACTTAACATTGAATACACTGAAATGAAAAAGACTTGTGAAGATATTCAGAAAAAGCTCACCTTCTATGAGAGAGAAGCTAGACTTCTTACTCAAGAAAAAGCTAAAATCTTTAAAGAAAAAGAAGAAATTGAAATGGACTGGAACAAAAAGATAAATCCTTTAAAAGAAAAGATTTCTGAACTTAATTCTTCCTTAAAAACAAAGTCTAAAGAACTAATGGATGTTGAGTGCGACAGAATGAACATCCTTGCTCTTAAAAATTATTTTCAAAAGGAAAGAGAAGTCCTCTGTCAAGATTTACTCAGAAGAGATCTTCAAATTAAAAAATTTCAAGATGCTCAGAAGGTGTACGAAAAAATTAACACACAAATAGGGAGACGGGGAATTGGCTTCTGTGATATAGATCCTTATACCGGAACCAAAAGAAACAAGTCTCTGTCCTCTCTATTTCACATAGGAGATACAAGAAAACCTGGATTTCCAAATCTTCTCTCTGTAAGTAAAAGGCAAAAAGTCTTTGGGGAACCTCACAAGAGGAAACCTCTGAAAATGACAAATGTGTGGTTTGAAAACACAGATTTGTCATCTTCAATCTCTATCAAAAGAGAATCCAAACCTAAGATGTATCTAAAAACTCAAGATCAGATAGGAATCTTCAAGTTTGGTAAACCCGAGACTCAAACTCAAGTTGCATTTGTCTGCATGATGAATTCTGAAAAGATATTATCAGCAGAGGCACCTGAGTTCAAGCCAAAAATTACAGAAGAAATACTTGTTATCTCTGAAGAAAACCTCTGTACATCTTCCAGCGATCAAGATCTCTTTGAAGAAAACTTAAGAGATACTTCTGTTAACTTAGAAGATAGTTCCTTAGAAAAGGAAGAAAGTGAGTATGACACATGTTCTGAAAGTCCAGCCTCTGTCGAAAGAGAACCACGTGACTCAACCTCTGTATATGAGGACGATTCATCCTCTGACGAATCAGAGACTGACTCTAAGTCAGAGATCGGACCTAGTGACACAGAGGTTTTTAAACAAACCTCTGAAGTTCTTAACAGAACTATTCCTCCCAAGGAGAAAATCATTGGAATTCCTATCTGTCCAGACTTTTTGGATATGTGCATACAAGCCAAAACCTCTATTGAGCTTGAAAATTTCAAACAACAGAAGTCAATGTCCACTCAAATTCCAACGAGTTCAAAGATTTTAAAACCCTTAAAATCTGTTAAAGAAGAACTAACATGGCAACAGAAGGGTAAATGGACTAAAATTAACAAAACTTTTTCTTCCGTGACAGTGAAATCTACAGAAGTTCACCACAGAAGGGGAACATAGAAGGCTGCACTCAACAAAAGATTTTGCAAACAACAATCTAGCCTACATATACCTTCTTGTAATAGAAAGTCTAATGTTAGGATAAATTGTAATGCCTATGTGCCCCCATTTAATGTATTCAATGAAAAGTTCAAGCAAATCTCTTCGCACATTCAATACTGTCATTGCTTTGATCTTATGTTTAAATTAAACCAACACTTCAAAAGTCCACACTGTCATCTTACTGTACCCAAAGAAAATGATAAATCCAAGGGTAAGAAGAAACAAAATGTTTCTTCAACAGAAGCTAAAACAAAGACCAAGAATGCTAAGGCAAACTTGAAGACCCCTGACAAAACCGGACCCATGTGGATATGGGTACCTAAAACTCTCTAATTGTCTTGCAGAAGCAGTATGTGCCAATCTGGCATCTAGACTCCGGATGCTCAAGGCACATGACTGGCGACAGAGGTCTTCTATCCACATACAAAGAAAAGAACGATGGTGGATCGGTGACCTTTGGAGACAATAAAAAGGGGTACATCAAAGGGTACGGAGTCATAAATAAGGAAAATATAACCGTATGCAAAGTTGCATATGTTGATGGCCTTAAACACAATCTTCTCAGTGTTAGTCAACTCTGCGATACTGGATTCGACGTAATGTTCAAAAGAACCTTTTGCTCTATATAGAGCGAGGACACAGGACTTGAACTTCTGCGAGCCGAAAGAAGAGGAGATCTATATCTCATGAACTTCAATGCAAAGAACAAGAAAGACAAAATCTGCCTTGTTGCATGCAAAAGCGAAAAAGCCTGGTTATGGCACAACAGGTTCTGCCATTTAACCTTTCACACTCTTGAAAAACTTGTAAAGCTTGATCTAGTCAAAGGCCTGCCAAACGTTAAATTCAATAAAGATCATCTTTGCTCTGCCTGCGAAATGGGAAAACTCAAAAGAGCTTCCCATAAATGCAGAACTGATGTATCTTGCACTAGGCCTCTGTACATGCTTCATGTCGACCTCTGCGGTCCAATCGCTACACACTGTGACAACTGTCAAATTCACATCTCAGGTTAGAACTGCTTTGGATACCTCATTTTTATGACATAGTTTACACAGTGCAATTTTAGCAGTAAACACGGTACGATAGGAAAAATTGAGAAATTTTGCCTAAGAAATCTTTGAATTAGGAAATTATCCATAAATCTCATAAAATGCCAACTTAATATATATTTATACTACAAGTATTTATGTAGTTGTTAATTTTTATATATTTCAAGTTTATTATATATATAAATACTTTATTTTATACATGTATACCTTGTATTTTAACTTTAAAAGAGAATACTTGTATTTTGATTTTATTTTAAACCATGAAGTGACTAAAATACATTTGTCACACCACACCACCCCCCCCCCCCCTCAAAGAGGCCGGCCACCCTCTCTCTCCCTCCATATGTATGCAACACTCTTCATCATTTCACCTCACTCTCTCATTTCAATCTCTCACTAAGAGAAAGTTGTCACCCCCTTCTCTCTCCATCTTCAAATATTCATCCTCTTCTTCATATCATCTTCAAGTGTTCAAACCCAAGTGGTTTCATTCAAAAACTCAAAGATTTCATTTATCAAACAGTCCTCACAAAATCCGTGTACAAACAGCAAAGTCTTCTGTCGGGTTTTACGTCGTGTATTATTTCATATACTTATACTCTTTCAAGAATTATGAAACTGATGCCAAAGGTTTCCTAACTCATTGAACCAACTGGACATAAAATTTCATGATCAAATTATACCTGGAAGTTACCCAAAGTTGGACACAAAGTGACATCAAATTCTGGACAGTAAAGGACAAATTATTATTTATTATTAAGGACTATTTCTAATCCCATTTCATCATTTCATGATGAAATAGTGGAGTATATAAGTATATCTTATATTTATGCAGTTTATTTATGCATTTTATTTATGTCTTTTATTTATGCATTTTATTTATTTTTTATCCCTTTTCATCTTTTATGATGAAATTGTGGAATGTTCATATATATAATATATTTATATATATTTATGCATTTTATTCTTGATCCCATTTCATCATTTTATGATGAAATAGTGGAGTATAAATATATATTATATCTATATACTTATACATTTAAATATTTGTCATTTCGTTTACGACCTCTAATTTTATCGTCGTTACGATAAAATTTCGGTTTATACATATATATGTACTATATATGTTTATGTTCTTTAAAACCCTTTTCGTTACTTATTGGGACGAAATTGTGGAAACTTTAATCTAAGAAGAACAATGTATACGTTTATTACGTTATAATATTAAAACACAACAAGGCATTTTATGATGATTTGGATAGTTAGTATCGAACCTTCGAGATTGAGAACTCACTAGTGACCTTACGTTCATAGGTTTGAAGTAGGATCATCTCGGAGTACTTGTGGGAGATTCCCGGATTCTATCGCGTATCATGTGAGTATTCACAGCCCCTTTTTCAATGTTTTACATATTTTGGGGTGAAAAGCATGTGGTTACTACAACTATTTTACACACCGATTATTTCGTTTTCTTTAAAATACGAAGCTTGCTTGTTTATGCTCTATGGTATCTATGTTGTTGCAAATGTTGTAAGTTTGAGTTTCTTTTGCTATCATTCAAAAGTCCCCGTTTACGTATACGTTACCCGTTAACTCATGGATTGAGCCGTTGGTAATTATGGATAACGTTATTTGGTTTGACACCCCACTCACAAGTAGCGCTTGTTTGAGTGCATAATTATTGTTGTATTGGCGTATTGTTGGTGATAGAACATGCGCGTATGTGGAATGATTCCACCACTGTAGTAGGGGCAAAGTATGTCGGTATAGGTCGGGTAACGGGCTCAATAACTTAGCATTTTACATAAGATTACTTTGAGCAAGTGGTTTTTATAACCGAATTATTTTATCCCATTTGTGGATTTAAACTATTTTGCGATGGCAAACAATGTTATACTCATTAAACCTGTGAACTCACCAACTATTCATTAGTTGACACTCTCATTTACATGCTTTTCAGGAGAACGTTCTTAAGGTTGGAATTTAGGAAGGCTACACGTGATGAAGCTTTCTTTACTATCTTTAAATTTTATGTTCATTTCCCTTTTGTAAAGACAATTGTAAAAGACAAGGTTTAACCTTTGAATGTATTTTTGATGGTTGTTGTGATCTTGTAACTTTTGCTATGAAACTTGAGCTGTACATTCCGTGTTTCCGCTTTAGCGGGGTGTTACAGATTTGGTATCAGAGCTAAAGGTTATAGAGAATACCGGTTTTCCTTTGGAAAACTGCAACTATAACCAAAAACGGGAATGAACATTTAAATTACTAAACATGTTGCTAGTATAACTGGTTCGGGTATTGCATAATCGGTCTTTAATTAAACAAAGCCTGATCACCTATGTTTAATTAAAGAAAGAGTGATGCGAGACCGGAAATAGATATACTAGGAATATGTGTGTTTTCACACTTGATGCTTCACGTTGTATGCCTAGTAGGAACGTAGTTATTGCCTATAGTACGCAATAGTATAGTACGCTTAGCCTTTATATTGCGCGATAGTAATTTTATACACTCTTACTTCAGTATCACTATGTCAACATCCTCATCACACTCTTACTTCAGCAATACTATGTCTTCGTCATCATCATCAAGCTCACAACCTTCCTACACGCCATCAAGTGAGCGTACGTCTGACGTGGAATGAGACCCGTATGATGGGCCAAGGATGCCTCCGACTGTGGCTCCTCCACAACCCATCCCGGTAGTAATGCCACATAGGGGTCCACGTACGAGGCAAACCGCTAGGAAGAGCGTTCCCATACCTAGACGAGTGTCTTTTAGGTCTGATCAGCGAGACGCACCGGAACCCTCACGGGTGATCGAGGGAGTGCCGAGTAACCGAGCGCCTGGCATGACCTAGACCGAAGAGCAACGCCTTAGGGCCGTGGCAATGGACTTGCACGGATGTCAAGTGAGGGTCAGTCACCAGAGTCAAGTCATAACCGAGCTAGTGGAATTAAGTCACCTTTTGACCAATCGGTCGTCCGACGCCCTAAATGGAGCGAAAATAGCTCGGAGGATAGCTTTACGAGCCGAGATAATGAGCATAGTAGTAGTGATGCTGTTGACGCTATTGGTGTTGTGGGTTTCGATTGAAGTGTATCGGGGCGGATATTGACGTGGACGGTGGAAAAATTTATAAAATGGAACTTTTTAATTTCTAGTTGTTTCAATCTTAAATTTCAGTTTGTAATTCTATACTGATGTGCGATGCACATCAGAAATTTTGTATCAAACGGCTATTATTAATGACTTCAATGAAAAGACATTTTTGTATTTTAATTATATATGTGGAACATGCAATAGTTATTTATTTATTCTCCAACTCTTCGAAGTTTCAAATGTATTCTTTACAAAAACATCCGACTTTAATTACTCAAATTTTTAATCAACTCGATTTTTGCCGTCGTGTTTTAGAAAAAATGCCACCAAGAAGATCCACACGTCACACGAGAGGAATTCCTGATGATCAAAACCCCGATATCGCCCAACTCATAGCTCAACGTATCCAAGAGGCGATACCTAACATCATAGCCCAAGTTACCACGAGTATTAATGAGAATCAAAGGAATGTTAATGTAGGAGGAGGAACTCCTGATAACACTCAAGACAATAGAGGATGTAGCTGCAAAACGTTCATGACTTGCAAACCCAAGGAGTTTCATGGAACGGAAGGTGCTATAGGATTACTCTCATGGTTTGATAGTATGGAGTCAGTACTTCATATCTGTAAGTGTTCGGAGGATCGCATGGTAGAGTATGCGGCCTGTCAGTTGCAAAAGCGAGCTCTAACTTTGTTGATCCAAACCCTCAGTGATTTGATAATGACCCTCTCTTATACTTAGTGAAAATTATAAGTAAACAATATGTATCAGAGTTTCACTATCGCTGATAAGTACTAAGATCTTACAGTACCGCTGATAGGAACTCTCGCTCTTTAAATTAAACATTCAGCGAACACTGTTCACCATAAATGCTCTGAGTCTGTTCAATCATTATGATGATCGCTGATAAGTTAGTTGTTTACTTATGATCCCTGAAGACAAGTTTCACGTCAACAAAGGTTCTACGCTGAAGTCGAAGATCAAGCTCAAGAACCAGCGACAAGTCTCCTAATGAACTGATGCGGATCAGCGAAGACTCAGATTTGTCCACTCAACGTGTAGTATCAAGTACAAGACTTCACCTATCGCTGAACTTTATCATTCGCTGAATAGAAAATGATAATGCTCTGAATCAATGAAAGCTGATCATGAAGTCCTCCGTACAAAGTACTTTTGTCTTAACCCCCCTTGCACGACTCCGTACGAAATGTCAGAAAAGAACCTCCGACTGTCTGAAATCGTACAACCACTCTGATACTACACTGTTCATCCATGCGGCTACTAAGGTTGTCAACCAAGGTCAATGACATGCAACCAACCAGCTGATGACACGTGTAAAGTGTATACTGACTTGCATTAAATGCATGTAGTATATAAAGAGATGAACCCACTTCATTTTGAAGTAACTTGCTAACTCTGGACAAGTTCAATCTCTTATCTCAAGATAGGTTATTATTAGTAATTTCCTTATCTCTCTTAGTGCAAGAAACCTTAGTGTTCCAACTTGTTTAGATTTAGGTTTATCCTTAATCTTGATTCCGCAACAAGCTGTAAATTGTTAATGATTTATCAATAAACAATTTAGAAAAGTAAAATCTGTGTGTTTGTATTCAACCCCCCCCCCTCTACAAACTTGTATTGGCCTTCGGGACCAACAAGTGGTATCAGAGCGGATTTGTTTAATCTCAAAAACAAGATCTAATCTAAGATATTTATCTTCCTTGCTATTATCTGAAAATGGCCACCAACACAAACACAAATTATATAGACAATGGTTCTCTTGCTAAACCCCCTAGATTTTCCAAAGATAACTTCAACTTATGGAAAAATAGGATGACACCCTTCTTAGAAGGTGTAGACCCTACTATGCCTTACTATCTCGAAAATGGTCCATTCATCCCTGTAAGAATTGATGCTGCTGTTCCACCCGCTGAGAATAGACCTGCTATTCCAGAAAGGCTGGTACATAAGGAAATCTTTCAATGGACTGACGAAGATAAGAAGAAAGTGGCTATAGATACAAAAGCCAGATCCATACTATCCATGGCTCTTCCTGACGAAGTCTACCATTCCGTCATGAATCTGAAAACATCAAAAGCCATGTGGGACACAATATGTGTTCAGTATGAAGGAACGTCTGAAGTCCAGGACTCAAGAAAGATCAACCTGGTAAGACAATACGAAAGCTTCATTTCTGGTAAGAATGAATCTCTCTCTGAAGTTCACCAACGTTTCTAGAATATTTACCTGAAAGCTGGGACAATTATGCTATGTGTCTCAGGCTGTCAAAGGATCTAAAATCAATGACCCTTTCAACCTTATATGGCACGTTGCTGAATCATGAGCAATCAAGCCATCTTAAGAAGAATCTTGTAAAAGATTCCAAAAGCACCCCTGTTGCTTTAATCTCAGAGGAACCTTCTACTCAGCGACCCTCGGTCACTATCACTGAGTTAGAAAGTAACTCTGAAAGGTCATCAGATTCTGATTATTCAGAAGATGATGAATCTTTGGCTCTCCTAACTAAAAGGTTCAGGAGATTTGCCAAAAAGAAAATGTTTAGAAAGAACAAACCTCTTTCCATCACTGACAAGCCTAGATTATCAGCTTTTGTTGATAAGGCTACTGCTACCTGTTTTAACTGCGAAAAGACAGGACATTTCGCTAACGAGTGCAGGTCTAAGAAAGTTTCTAGACCCTCAGCTTTTACAAAGAAACCCTTTGTTCCAAGGAATAAAGATGACAAATATTCAAAGCTGAAAGAAAAATATGCTAAGCTGAAAAGCTTTAAGAAGAAGAGTAAAGGCCTGATGGCTAACTATGATTGGGCTGCTTATGATGAAGAAGCATCATCATCTGACTCTGAAGATGATGAAGCAAATCTATGTCTTATGGCCAAGATTGAAGAACAGGAAGAAAGTTCAGACATTCCCTCCACTTCAACATCTGCTAATCAGGTATCACCTTCCTTCTTTACCAATATTGAAAATATTGATGAAGCTGATAGTCTCCGTAAGATCGATCTCTTGACTAGAAGTTTATATGAAGCCATGAACGGCAAAACTGTGGTTGAAAACCAAAATCTTGATCTCGCTGAAAAGCTTAAAAACTGCCACCTTCAAATAGAAAAGCTTTCTAAAATTGAAGAAGATTTTAAAGATCAAGTATATTTAAATCAGCTAGTCAAAATCGAAAAAGCAGAAGCTATCGCTGCATTAAAAGCTGAAAAAGCTACTGTTGAAGGATGGTGTAATTCTTCAACAAAGATCACTGAGATAATAAAGTCTCAGATTCCCCTGAGTGATAAACGTGGTTTGGGTTACAAATATGATACTCCAAAACCAACCACTGAGCGTTCAATGCTTAAATTTGGAACGTTCGTATCCTCAGTCGCTGATACTTTATCTTCTCAGTGCTCCTCGTCCATTACACCAATCCCTGAGGAAACTCCTACCTCCTCAAAAGGCAAGGAGAAAATGGTTTATTCAAAACCTACCTCTGTCTTCAAAGACAAAGGTAAAGGAATTGTTATTTACCAGAATCCTCAGAAGGGTACCTTAGTACCAAAGCTGAATGCTTCTAAAGCTTCAGTGACTCATCCCTCTGGATCAAAGAAGCAGATCTCTGGATCTATTCAGCGATCTACTCCTAGACTCAGAGTGGATGTCCTTGGTAAGAAATCTGAAGAACTGAATGTTCGTCCCATTTCTAAAACCAATAGTTTACTTGGTGCTGGCACTTCTAATTCAAAATTAAAAGCTCAGCATTTAAATGGTCCTAGAACTACTTTTAGTTATAGGAAATGTTATCACTGTGGACTTACCGATCATATTGCTAGTAAGTGCCCCACAGCCACCAAAGCTGAAAAGATAGCTAAGGTGAAGATTGCCCCCATGGCAAAGAAGACCAACCCTGGTGCAAATCAGGTCAAGGTGAATCCTACCACTGAGGTTAAGAAATTAACCAAAGTGAAGAAAGACAAAGCTGAATCTTCAAATGCTGTGGGGACTGCTGAATCTTCCATTCCAACTACTTCCACTGACAAATGTGTATACATGGTTAAGTGGGTACCCAAGAAAAACTAATCTTCCTATGTATTGCAGGTTAAGAAGGGTATCTGGTGTCTTGATAGCGGATGCTCTAGACACATGACTGGAAAGAAAAGCCTGCTCACTGAATACAAGGAAGAGAAGGGTCCCTCTGTAACTTTCGGTGGAAATGGAAAAGGACATACCTGAGGGTATGGTGTACATTCAAATGGTTCAACCTCCTTCAGAAGAGTCGCATATGTTGAAGGGCTGAAGCATAATCTTCTAAGCATCAGTCAGCTTTGCGACATGGATAACAAAGTAATATTTACTAAGGAATCCTGCTTTGTCGCTGACAAAAAGGAGAAGATAGCTCTCAGCGGTTATCGTTTGGAAAATGTTTATGTAATAAATATGGACTCAACAACCACTGAGAACTCATGTTTCTTCTCAAAGGCCTCATCTGATGTCAACTGGCTATGGCATAAGAGGCTATCTCATCTAAATTTCAAGACACTGAACACTCTTTCTTCAAAAGAGTTAGTCACTGGTCTACCTCAGCATTCATACGCCAAAGAGTCTCTATGTTCAGCGTGTGAAAAAGGGAAGCAGACCAAAGCAAGCTTTAAATCAAAGCGAGTTTCTTCAGTGTCATCTCCTCTACAACTACTCCATATAGATTTGTTTGGCCCTGTTAACAAACAATCCATCGCTGGAAAGAAATATACGCTGGTCATAGTTGATGAATTCTCTCGCTTCACTTGGGTAATGTTTCTCCGTTCTAAGAGTGACACCCCTGAAGAACTCATCACCTTTGTTCGGAAGATGGAAACCCTGAACAATCTGACCGTTCGCTCAATAAGGAGTGATCATGGGACTGAATTCAAAAACAGTTCTCTTGATTCCTTCCTTGAGAGTAAGGGTATTTCTCACAACTTCTCTTCAGTGAGAACACCGCAACAAAATGGAGTCGCTGAAAGAAGAAATAGAACAATTATTGAAGCTGCACGTTCAATGCTCAGCGATTCTCACCTGCCTACTCAGTTCTGGGCAGAAGCTGTCAACACTGCTTGTTTTACGCAAAACAGGTCGCTGATAGTAAAAAGATTCAAAAAGACAGCCTATGAACTCTTTCATGGGAGAAAGCCTTTAATCAGCTTTCTTCACATCTTTGGATGTCAGTGTTTCATACTGAACAACAGAGATGCTCTTGGAAAGTTTGATCCTAAGGCTGATGATGGAATCTTTCTTGGATACTCCTCAGTTTCCAAAGCCTTCAGAGTCTTCAATCGTAGAAGACAAACTGTAGAAGAAACTATTCACGTCACGTTTGACGAATCCCGTTCAGCGAACTCTAAACCATCCGATGATATTGAAGAACTGAATCAATGGATGTTTTCTCATCTTGGTGATTCAGAAGGTATTCCCACTCCTCATGCTCATCCAGTAGAAGATGATAGTCCTATCATTCCAAACATGCAGAATAGTGAAGCTGAAACATCATGGGTCTCAGCTGTTCCTATAAACACTATACCTACCGCTGAACCAAATGCCTCAGACATTCCATCTATCTCTCAGCAATCAGTAAATGAAATGACAAATGCAAGTATTCCTCTCTTAACTGAAACTCCAGAAGTAGCTGAAGCCTCATCTTCAGCTCCTCCAGTTCAAGATGAGTCAGCGACTTATGCTCCGGCTCAGCGATGGACCATAAATCACCCAATTGATCAAATTCTTGGTGATCCAAACGCTGGTGTTCAGACTCGACGAAGTGCAGGTAATATTTGTTTATTTGTTAACTTTATTTCTCTAACTGAACCAAAGAAAATAGATGACGCCCTCAAAGATCCAAACTGGGTCAGCGCAATGCAAGAAGAGCTGACTGAATTCGAAAGAAACAAAGTTTGGAAACTTGTTCGGAGACCAACTGATAAAACAGTAATAGGCACTAAATGGGTCTATCGAAACAAGTTGGACGAACATGGTACTGTAACCCGCAACAAAGCTCGTCTTGTTGCTCAGGGATACTGACAAGAGGAAGGTATAGATTATGACGAAACATTTGCTCCAGTAGCAAGACTTGAATCTATTCGTCTATTCTTAGCATATGATGTACACAAAAAATTCAAAGTACATCAGATGGATGTTAAGTCATCGTTTCTGAATGGAAAGCCGAATGAAGAAGTGTATGTGGAACAACCTCCAGGATTCTCAGATTTTAAGCGTCCAGATTATGTTTATAAACTAGATAAGACACTTTATGGCTTGAAGCAAGCTCCTCGTGCATGGTATGACACTCTTTCTACTTATCTCCATATTGAAAAATTTGAGCGAGGTAAGATTGACAAAACTCTATTTTTTAGAAAAGTGAAAGGTCATATCATTCTAGTTCAAATATATGTTGATGACATTATATTTGGTTCTACTAACCCTGAGCTTTGTACTCGTTTCGCTGATAGAATGAAAGATGAGTATAAAATGAGCATGATGGGTTAACTAACATATTTCCTTGGTCTTCAGATTAAGCAAACTGAAAAAAGAACTTTTATTAATCAGGGAAAGTATGTTAAAGATATGCTGAAGAAATTTGATTTAACTGAAAGTTCAGCTATGAAAACCCCTATGGCACCACCGCTGACACTTGATAAGGACACTAAGGGTGTTCCTGTCAATGTCACGCTGTACCGTGGGATGATCGGCTCACTATTGTATCTTACAGCTAGCCGACCCGATATCATGTTTGCAACATGCTTGTGTGCACGATATCAAGCTGAACCTAAGATATCTCATATGAAAGCTGTAAAGCGAATCTTTCGATACCTTAAGGGTACAACGAATCTAGGTCTTTGGTATCCCAAAGATTCAGGATTCGATCTAACCGCCTATTCAGATAGTGATTTTGCAGGTTGCAAAATGGATAGGAAAAGCACCACAGGAGGATGTCAGCTCCTGGGTGGAAAGCTGGTAAGTTGGACTAGTAAAAAGCAAAATTCAGTGTCCACTTCCACAGCTGAATCTGAATATGTAGCTGCTGGAAGCTGTTGTTCTCAAGTCTTGTGGATGAGAAATCAGCTACTAGACTATGATCTTCAGCTCTCCAAAATTCCAATCTATTGCGACAGCACAAGTGCCACCGCTATAGCAAACAATCCAGTACTACATTCAAAGACCAAACACATAGAAATCAGATATCATTTTATCAGAGATCATGTGATGAATGGTGATATAGAACTTCAATTTATCTAAATTTATTATCAGTTAGCTGATTTTTTTACCAAACCTCTTGATGAGACAAGATTCAACTTTCTCATCAGCGAGCTTGGAATGTTGAACTTTGAAGGGTAAAATCCTCAACGGTTCACATTTATCAGCGATAGGATAAAATCAACTCATAACCTATTCAATCATCTTCTCTCTGAATAAAACTTGGTTAAAGCTGATATCAAGGTATGTTTTCTCTCTCTGACAATCGCATGAAAATGCAAGATTTCAAAACAAAATGCATCGCTGAATATCTCTTCCTTAACAGCGATATTTTGAAAATTCTTAAAACCATCACTGATATTTTCATTCAGTGCTTCATGTTTATAAAAGAGTCCCTGAGTTTTTCAAAACCTCAGAGACATCCTAAAAGAATATGAAAGGACAGTTGTGACGTCATTACAACGGATAAACCCCGACACGTTTTCTCTTTCTGACACACGTTTGCATGTCTCGTTCAAACTTCCAATCAAATGCAAACACGTGTCCGTGTCATGATGAAAATCTTTTCCCGCTCAAGATTTTCTCTTTCTAAAATCTCTATATAAACAAATTCTTTGTTTATATTTTTCTTTTACGCGATCAATCTTCCTCCGCAAGAAAGAATTCACTGTTGCATTTGTGCTTTCAAAAACTTCAAGAACTGTTCATCATCTTCTTCATCAAACATCAAGGTTAATATGTTCTTATTATTACCAAATGCGTATAACTTGTTTCTGATCTTTTCCTTGTTTTAACAAGATCAAACAAAAGAACTTCTTAAAATGAAATCATTTTCTTTCATGGTGTTATGAACACAACCATTTCATAGTTGTTCTTCAAGTTTAAATGCAAAAATCTTAAACTTGTTCTTCATTCGTTTCCAGAATCTATTTCTTCATAGAAAACTGGATAACAAGAATAAATGGGTTTTACATTTCGTTTCTTAAAATCAAGAAAAACCCTAATCTTCATTAAGACATTTGTGTCTAAATGAAATGGATAAAATTTGAACCATCTTAATGGAAAATCTTTCCACATTAAGATAATTCTTATTTGTTAACATCTTTGGTTGAACTGATAATACAGAGAAATGGCATCGTCTGACATTCCTGCTACCGCTGAGAACATCTCCGCTGATTCTGAGGAAGTGGACATCCTCAAGGCTCCTCAAGTCAAGTTTGCCCTTGACAAACTGGATTGGACTAAGGTGAACAACCTCTATGCGCTTCTCGAGTTTCCTCCTCGAAAGCAAGTCACACATCTAGATGATGCTGTGAAATTCCTAAAGAATTGCTGCATCTCCACAGCCCTGACCATAACACCTCCTGCACATCAGCTTTTGCTCTCACAATTCTGGTACTCAGCCAGACACTCTCAACTACCTTCAGCCAAAGACCCTCCAAAATAATCGATTGCATCCTCTGCGATATCGAATATAGCACCATGAAGATCACCCCTGCCATTATTCGCAAAGCTCTCAGCCTTCCCATCGCTACCAAGGAAAAACCATTCGTTCCCCTCCCTGACCCCAAGAAAAACTCAGACAGGGAAGCCATCATTGCATTTTTCGATGCAATGGGCTATGTATGGGAAATCGGCAAAGACATGAAGGCCGAGAAGAAGCTGACGATTATCAAGAAATCGAAAATGCCCAGCGAGATGAATTTCATCTTCGCTCATCTAATCAGCTGCATGACTGCAAAGAGCGGCTCCTCTGACCAAGCCGCTAAACCTCAGCAAGCAATGGGATATGCACTGCTGAAAGGTCTCAACATAGAATGGGCATCGATTATCTATGATGACCTAGTTCTAAGAGTTGACACCGTCGCTGACAGACCTACATGGGTTCATTACCCCCGATTCATCAGCGCCATCTTCCAATATGGCCTGAAGGAGAGCTACCCAACTGATGGTGACCTGAAACTCTCTCAGGTCGGCCCAAAGATACTCGACTTCAAACCAATGGTGAATGAGGTACGTCTTTCTACACTCTTGACTCTTCTCAACCCTTCTTCTTCTAATTCTGTGGCTCCTTCAGCGACAATACCCATCGCTGATACCCTGGCCACAAAATCCTCTCCTTCTAAGAAAAGGAAACAATCATCTACCCCACTTGGTTCTAAAAGGAGCAACCCCAGCAATCTCATGCTGAAGACTCCTCAGCTCTTTCTGCAGAGCTGAAGGAACGTTCAGTGGTACACTCTGCCACACCTGAACAACCCATCCATTCCATCCCAACTTCAGCGTCTCTAAACGCTGAGGTTACTAACTTGGAACCTACCCAGCCTCCTTCAGTCTCTCAAAAGACTGATGAAGTGATTGTCAGCGAATCCAACGCTGAACTCAAATCCCAACCGCCATTCTTATCCTTCGCTCCTCCCTCTACTCATTTGGTCTCTCCTCCAGATCTCGCTGTAGCTGCCATCATTTCTACGAAACCTAAAGCTGATTCTCCAGGAATGATGAAGACAGGACCTGCAGGACAATCCATGGGCACTTTTGAAGATGACATGGAACACTTTTCAGGAACCCGTAATTTTGACGAGTTCATCAATCCTCCTGCAGGTACACACCAACCCATAAACACTGTCACTAAACCCCAAACTTCTGAGCTTTCCTATGTTCACAAGTTTTTATATGTTACAGGTCCTAATTTGGGAGACATCAACGCCTCTCTGAAAGCTGTGGAGACAACGCTGACAGATCTCACCACTACTCTTTCTAATAACTCTACAGCTGTAAAAAACGCTGGAGAGAATCTGAACAAGCTGACAACGGTGGTGGAGAAGAAGGCTTCCACAGATGATTTGAACCAAGTTGATAACACTCTCAGTGACTTCGCCAAGGTGCTCGCTGACATCTACACAGACTACACCTCTCTCAAAAATTCAGTTTCATCCATGTCCAGCGAGGTCACAACGCTGAAGACATCGGTTGGACAACTAGAGGGAGATATGTCTACTGTAAAGACTGACTTAGGCTCTGTAAAGACCGATGTTAGTTCGATGAAATCGATGATCGAGCAGCTACTACAGAAAGCAAATACTACTGCTCCTGCCCCTGTCCCAGCATCTGACAATTTCACAGCGGCGGATCGCACTGAGCTGGAAAAGATCAATCATGCTATCTCTGGCCTTCCAGACAGAATAGCAAAGATTGAAGATTTGATAGGTATCTCTGGCCAAGAAGACAGAGAACCTACCAACGCCGCTGAAGATCTCTCCAAGAGCGCTGAAGACCTTTCCCATGATGAATCTATCAAGGGAGAGAAGGATGCTGAAGAAACCACCGCTGGACCTCAGGGAGATGAAAACCCTGAGGAAACCGAGAAGCTCGCCTCTGTATCTGAGGGGGAGCAACTCGAAGAAGAAGCTGATAAAACCGAATCCGAAGCAGAAGATGATGAAGCCGTCGACATCCCTGATAATGAACCATCCTCTTCTCCAAGGAATGATGATGATGATGACGAAGACGACGATGACTTCTTTATCGTCAAGCCTGCTCCGAAGATCAAAGTTCTTAAGGGAATCTCGATAAATGAACCTTCAGGGGAGCAGACAAAGACAAAGCCCTCAGCCTCTGGAGCTGAGAAAGGCAAAGGCAAAAGCATCGCTGAAGATGACAATCTGACGATCTTGCTTGAAAAGCCGGTTTGTCAGGTACACTAAACATCTCTCACTCCATCCCTCCTCTATCATACACTATCAGTTCTACTACCCAAGCCTATACACTTGAACCAATTCTATCTATCTGATTCTACCCAAGTTCTTACTCGTAAGATCGATGTGTTTCAGCTAGTCCTCTCCCCTGTTTGAGGATATCGCTGAAGGCTCCACAACTGCGACTTCACCAATAATACCAGCTGCTGCTGAAGAAATAATCCCAGTCTTAGATTTAATCTCTGAGAATGATGAACCAGAAGAACAGCTACTCTCGCACAGAGGCATACCTTCCTTAGCTCCTCAAAAGCTAAGTGAAGAGGATAAGAAAAGAAGAGAGGAGATAATAAAGCGATTCGAGGATCAGCGAATCATTCTGAGGCGTGATCAACTTCCTTCAGTTCCTCCAAAGTTTAGAATTTCCAAAAAAGAATACAAGGAACACCTCAGAGCTGAAAGATTAATTGCTGAAAGAAAGGAAGCTGAAGAAAAGGACAGAGAATACGCCATCCAGCTTTCTAAACGATCAATAAAAGACCCCAAGCTGAAAAGAGTTCCCATTGATGTTCAACGACAGCTTTGGGATGATGCTCAAGAGATCGTTAGAGAAAAGACTAAGGTCTCTGATACGACTTTGGAATGGGCTAAACAAATGCTGACCTATCGATCTAGACCATCCAAAATCATCAAGGCAAACATCAGAGGAAGACTGTACGCTGAAGTTCCGGTTGTTGAAGTGGATGTCTACAGAGATGACAAAACCAAGCAAACCTTCTATGCTGCTACCTTATAAAAGTTTGGTCTCTCTGAATGGTTAGAAACAAAATTAGCCATTCAGGGATCGCGCTCAAAGTTCAAAAGCCATGTCGAGAAGATCTTAAACAAACAGATCGACCTGCTTTCATCTGCTGTGGATATTCCTCCTACTCTTCCTCAACCAAGAAAAGTCTCTGATAAGAAAAAGAAAGTCTCTGGTTCAGGTTCTCATATTCGGAATGAAACGGGCATTGGTTTCTCTCGTGCTGAAATTCTTGGCCTTGATGCCGATCTCTCAATGCTTGACACCTCCCTACCACCTGGAGAAACATTCATTCCTGGCACAGTTGTAAGTGATCCATATGGTATATTCTTTTTAGACTACTATGGAAATCATCACTTTCAACGTATCTCTGAGCTCCACATCGCTCCCATCGAACAACTCAGAGATCTCGTATACTGGTGTGAAGTCAGACGCGACATCAAAGCTCGACACCTGAAGCCCTTGATTTTTGAAGCAGCTCTGATCAAAAGAAAACAAGGTGTAACCGTCACTGACTGGATGATTCCCACATCAAAGACCCTTGATGAACTTCTCATCAAGGAAGAACCCTTTACAAGCTGATATGATCCCCCTTTTCTCTATTGTATCAATTATTCTTCTGTACTTGTAATTTATTTCGCTTGTACTTATAATCTTTCCATTTCTCTTTGTAACCTGATTCAAAGTTTTAAAGAAAGATTTCGGCGAATGTACTTTACTCCATCAGTACTGAAAAGATCCCAGAAAACAGTAAAAGGGACAAATATTTTATGAGTTCTTTTTATCCTTATGTTTTCATTAAATAGCAATTTTCTTTGTTGCTATGTCATAATCAAATAGGGGGAGATTGTTGATCCAAACCCTCAGTGATTTGATAATGACCCCCTCTTATACTTAGTGAAAATTATAAGTAAACAATATGTATCAGAGTTTCACTATCGCTGATAAGTACTAAGATCTTACAGTACCGCTGATAGGAACTCTCGCTCTTTAAATTAAACATTCAACGAACACTGTTCACCATAAATGCTCTGAGTCTGTTCAGTCATTATGATGATCGCTGATAAGTTAGTTGTTTACTTATGATCCCTGAAGACAAGTTTCACGTCAACAAAGGTTCTACGCTGAAGTCGAAGATCAAGCTCAAGAACAAGCAACAATTCTCCTAATGAACTGATGTGAATCAGCGAAGACTCAGATTTGTCCACTCAACGTGAAGTATCAAGTACAAGACTTCAGCTATCGCTGAACTTTATCATTCGCTGAATAGAAAATGATAATGCTCTGAATCAATGAAAGATGATCATGAAGTCCTCCGTACAAAGTACTTTTGTCTTAACCCCCCTTGCACGACTCCGTACGAAATGTCAGAAAAGAACCTCCGACTTTCTGAAATCGTACAACCACTCTGATACTACACTGTTCATCCATGCGGCTACTAAGGTTATCAACCAAGGTCAATGACATGCAACCAACCAGCTGATGACACATGTAAAATGTATACTGACTTGCATTAAATGCATGCAGTATATAAAGAGATGAACCCACTTCATTTTGAAGTAACTTGCTAACTCTGGACAAGTTCAATCTCTTATCTCAAGATAGGTTATTATTAGTAATTTCCTTATCTCTCTTAGTGCAAGAAACCTTAGTGTTCCAACTTGTTTAGATTTAGGTTTATCCTTAATCTTGTTTCCGCAACAACCTGTAAATTGTTAATGATTTATCAATAAACAATTTAGAAAAGTAAAATCTGTGTGTTTGTATTCAACCCCCCCCCCTTCTACAAACTTGTATAGGCCTTCGGGACCAACAAACTTGGTGGAACATTCAAGTACAAACCCGTGGAAGGGAAGATGCGTACAAACTGACCTGGACTGAGTTCAAGGAATTGCTCATGGAGGAATACTGTCCCAAGAGCGAAGTTTAGAAATTGAAAGTTGAACTTTGGGATCTTACCATGGTTGGTTCGGGGATAGATCGCTACACCGCTCGTTTTCACGAACTTGCGAAACTAGTACCTCACATGGTTACCCCGTAGAGCAAACAAATCGACCGATATTTGTATGGATTAACCCGGAGATCCGAGGGATGGTTAAGTCATCAAGTCCGACCACGATCCAAGCCGCCGTAGCCTTAGCAACTAGTTTGACCCATGATGCGGTCAGAGCAGGAACTCTAACTCAGAAAGGAGTCGGTATTAAGAGAAGACCGGAGAATCAGTCGGGAAAAGCAATTGGAAGTAGTCCAAGTGGGAACAAGAAAGTAGTGGGAAATTTTAGGATGAATGCTAAGGATGTAGGACGTTACAATAGGCCCCACTCAAAGTGTAACCAATGTGGTTCGCATCACGAGGGAGCCTGTCTCATCTGTAGCATCTGTAAGCAAAAAGGTCATTTAGCCCGATTTTGTAAGAGGGTGAAGAATGTGAAAGAGGAAGGAAGGGTATGCTATGAGTGCGGAAGTCCAGATCACTTCCGAAACGTGTGCCCAAGGTGGAAAAGGGGACCAAACAATAACAACGCTGGGTATCAAACAAGACAAGCTAATCAGGGAAACCAAGGAGGACAAGCTCGAGGACGGGCATTTGTTTTAGGAGCAGAAGAAGCACGTCGAGACCCCAATGTAGTGACAGGTACGTTTCTTCTAAGCGATTATTATGCATCCGTATTATTCGACACTGGTGCCGATAAGAGCTTTGTTTCTTTAGAATTTAGGCCTTTGATCAATCTAGAATCTAAGAAAATGCCGAATGCTTATATTGTGGAGGTTGCTAATGGATTTGAATTAGAAGCTAAGGATGTAATGTTAGGCTGTACCTTGAACTTAGCCGATAAACTGTTTAGTGTTGATCTTATTCCAATTGAATTGGGGAGTTTCGATGTAGTAATAGGCATGGATTGGTTATCTAAGCACCGAGCAGAGGTTAGTTGTTTTGAAAAGACGGTTAGGTTACCATTACAAGGCGGAGAAACCCTAGTTGTCCAAGGAGATAGAGCTAGAAGGAGTCTGAAGATAGTATCATGTATGAAGGTCCATAAGTATTTGAGGAAGAAGTATGTTGCGTTCTTGGCACAAGTAATTGAGAAAAAGTCTGAGGAGAGGGGAGTCCAGGATATTCCTGTGGTAAAGGATCACCCAGAAGTATTTCCAGACGATTTGCCTGGACTTCCACCGTTTAGACAAGTCAAATTTCATATTGATCTTGTACCCGGAGCGACGCCTATAGCCACGGCCCCGTATCGCTTAGCACCTGCAGAAATGCAAGAGTTGTCGAATCAACTTCAAGAACTTTTGGATAAAGGATTTATTCGACCAAGTTCATCACCCTGGAGAGCCCCGGTTCTCTTCGTCAAGAAGAAGGATGGATCATTTCGAATGTGTATCGATTATAGGGAGCTAAATAAGTTGACATTCAAGAACCGATATCCCCTCCCTCGAATAGACGATTTGTTCGACCAGTTGCAAGGTGCAACTTACTTCTCTAAGATTGATCTTCGATCGGGATATCATCAGTTGAGAGTCCGAGAGGAAGATATTCCTAAAACATCTTTTAGAACTCGCTATGGACACTACGAGTTTTTAGTTATGCCATTTGGATTGACGAACGCGTCATCTGTGTTTATGGATCTAATGAATAGAGTATGTAGGCCATACCTTGATAAGTTTGTGATTGTGTTCATCGATGATATACTAATCTATTCTCAGAGTAAGAAGGATCACGAGCAGCATCTAAAAGTGATTTTAGAACTTCTCAAGGAGCAGAAGCTATATGCCAAATTCTCTAAGTGCGAATTTTGGATTCGGGAGGTACATTTCTTAGGTCACGGAATCGGGGAGAAAGGGATTCACGTGGACCCGGCTAAAGTAGAAGCCATTAAGAAATGGGAAGCCCCTAGGACTCCAACGGAAATTCGCCAATTTCTAGGCTTGGCGGGATACTAGCGACGTTTCATCGAGAATTTTTCTAAGATCGCTAAACCCCTTACCTCGTTAACCCAAAAGAAGAAGGAATTCGTTTGGGAAGTTCCACAAGAGGAAGCGTTTCAACTCCTAAAGAAAAAGTTGTGCAATGCACCGATTTTAGCTCTACCAGAAGGAACGGAAGATTTTGTAGTGTATTGTGACGCATCACATCAAGGATTAGGTTGCGTATTGATGCAAAATGATAAGGTGATAGCATATGCTTCGAGACAATTAAAAGTTCACGAAAAGAACTATACCACACACGATTTGGAACTCGGAGCTGTGGTATTCGCTCTGAAGATATGGAGACATTATCTATATGGTACCAAGTGTACTATTTTCACCGATCATAAAAGTCTTCAACACATCTTTGATCAAAAGATGTTGAACATGAGGCAAAGAAGATGGGTAGAACTTCTCAGCGATTACGATTGTGAGATACGTTACCACCCAGGTAAGGCCAATGTGGTAGACGATGCCTTGAGTAGGAAAGACAGGGTAAAACCTTCACGAGTCCGAGCGTTAGGAGCACTGGTTCAAACAAGTTTGAAAACTCGGATTTTTGAAGCTCAGATTGAAGCATTGAAACCTGAAAATCTGAAGGGAGAGACTCTTCATGGTTTAGAGTCTAGTTTTGAAACTAAGATTGATGGAATATGTTACTTTAAGGGCAGAGTGTGGATCCCAAAGGCTGACAACCTACGAGAAATGATTTTTGAGGAGGCTCATAAATCGAAGTATTCAATTCACCCAGGAGCGGATAAGATGTACAAGGATTTAAGGGAATACTATTGGTGGCCAGGAATGAAGAAGGATATTGCCATATATGTAGGAAAATGCATAATGTGTGCAAAGGTCAAGGCTGTATATCAAAAGCCATCGGGACTGTTGCAACAACCGGAAATTCCCCAGTGGAAATGGGAGCAAATCACTATGGATTTTATAACCAAACTCCTGAGAACTGCCAAAGGGCATGACACGATTTGGGTTATAGTAGATCGATTTACGAAATCTGCACATTTCTTACCTATTCGGGAAGATTATAAGATGGAAAAGGTTGCCCAAATCTACATCAAGGAGATCGTTACGCGGCATAGAGTTCCAGTTTCCATTATATCGGATAGAGATAGTCGCTTTACATCCCGATTTTGGCAATCACTCCAAAAAGCGTTGGGTACTTAGTTGAACTTAAGCACGGCTTATCATCCTCAAACGGATGGTCAGAGTGAGCGGACCATTCAGACTTTGGAGGACATGCTTCGGGCATGTGTATTAGACTTTGGAGGAAGTTGGGATAACCACTTGCCGTTAGTCGAATTCTCATACAACAATAACTATCACGCTAGTATTCAGTGTGCGCCATATGAAGCTCTGTATGGTCGCAAGTGTCGATCACCTCTTTGTTGGTTGGAAATTGGAGATAGACAACTATCTAGTCCGGACATTGTCCAAGAAACCACCGACAAGATCGCGATCATCAGGGATAGGCTTAAAGCAGATCAAGATCGTCAAAAGAACTATGCGAACAATCGAAGAAAGCCTCTAGAATTTCAAATTGGTGATAGAGTCTTTTTAAAAGTATCCCCTTGGAAGGGAACAGTCCGTTTTGGGAAAAGAGGAAAGTTTAGTCCACGGTATGTTGGACCATTCAAGATCACGGAAAGAATTGGACCAGTAACTTATAAGCTGGAATTGCCAATGGAGTTAAGTGCTATCCACAACACATTTCACGTGTTGAACCTAAAGAAGTGTTTAGCTGACGAAGCAGTAACCGTGCCTTTGGAAGAAGTCCAAATCAACAATAAACTGCACATCGTAGAGGAACCAATGGAAATACTCGATAGGGAAGTCAAGCGTCTTAAGAGAAGCAAAATGCCGATAGTAAAAGTCCATTGGAACACAAGGCGTGGGCCTGAATACACTTGGGAGCAGGAGGATTACATGTTACAAAAGTATCCTCACCTCTTCGCAAGCAAACCTGTTAACGCTAGTGACACTTGAATTTCGGGACGAAATTCTTCTAACCGGGGGAGACTGTGACATCTGTCAAATTCACATCTCAGGTTAGAACTGCTTTGGATACCTCATTTTTATGACATAGTTTACACAGTGCAATTTTAGCAGTAAAGACGGTACGATAGGAAAAATTGAGAAATTTTGCCTAAGAAATCCTTGAATTAGGAAATTATCCATAAATCTCATAAAATGCCAACTTAATATATATTTATACTACAAGTATTTATGTAGTTGTTAATTTTTATATATTTCAAGTTTATTATATATATAAATACTTTATTTTATACATGTATACCTTGTATTTTAACTTTAAAAGAGAATACTTGTATTTTGATTTTATTTTAAACCATGAAGTGACTAAAATACATTTGTCACACCACACCACCCCCCCCCCCTCAAAGAGGCCGGCCACCCTCTGTCTCCCTCCATATGTATGCAACACTCTTCATCATTTCACCTCACTCTCTCATTTCAATCTCTCACTAAGAGAAAGTTGTCACCTCCTTCTCTCTCCATCTTCAAATCTTCATCCTCATCTTCATATCATCTTCAAGTTTTCATCATAAACTCCAGCCCCTAAACTCTTCTTCTTCAAGAGTCCAAGGCAATCAAAGGTAAAAATAAGTGTGTTGGGTAAAATCCACACACATTCTTTCAAGACTTTTTCATCTTCTTGCATTTTAAAGTATGATCTTCATCTTTTCTACACTTTCTTCATATCTTTTAAAATCATCTTTTATAGGTCTTAATGTTTGTAGATTTACCATCATAACATCTTTTGTTAGTAAAAGATGGTGAATCCAAAATCAAACCAATGTTAAGACCAAAGATGAACATTTTAAACACATGCATGTAGTGTTCTTGGGAAATCCATCATTTTTGTTCAAGAGTCTCATGAATGGATCTTTGAAAACCATTAAAAACGTACTTAAACAAACATGCATGATCTCAAAATACTGAATTTTTAGTTGCATGTTGATGTTCTTGGCAAGAACATCAACAATCTTCAAAATGGGTCTTTTATAAAAGTTTCCAAGTTTGAGTTGATGGATAAATTGCATGCATTTTTAATGGATCACAAATATATTTTGGAACTGAAAATAAGTGTATGGGTGAGAGTCAAATCGGATTTTGCATGCAAAAGAATAAAAATTTTGGTTTAAAAGTCAATTGGAGAGCACATGCACAAGGTGTTGTTTGGACAGCTTGCTGTCAGATTTCACACCCCACTTCAAAGAGTCATATCTCACTCATTTTAACTCCAAATAGAGTGATTCTTTTTCTAGAAGTCATTTTATTTTGTTAAGATTCAAACCCAAGTGGTTTCATTCAAAAACCCAAAGATTTCATTTATCAAACAGTCCTCACAAAATCCGTGTACAAACAGCAAAGTCTTCTGTCGGGTTTTACGTCGTGTATTATTTCATATACTTATACTCTTTCAAGAATTATGAAACTGATGCCAAAGGTTTCCTAACTCATTGAACCAACTGGACATAAAATTTCATGATCAAATTATACCTGGAAGTTACACAAAGTTTGACACAAAGTGACATCAAATTCTGGACAGTAAAGGACAAATTATTATTTATTATTAAGGACTATTTCTAATCCCATTTCATCATTTCATGATGAAATAGTGGAGTATATTATATCTTATATTTATGCAGTTTATTTATGCATTTTATTTATGTCTTTTATTTATGCATTTTATTTATTCTTTATCCCTTTTCATCTTTTATGATGAAATTGGGGAATGTTCATATATATAATATATTTATATATATTTATGCATTTTATTATTGATCCCATTTCATCATTTTATGATGAAATAGTGGAGTATAAATATATATTATATCTATATACTTATACATTTAACTATTTGTCATTTCGTTTACGACCTCTAATTTTATCGTCGTTACGATAAAATTTCGGTTTATACATATATATGTACTATATATGTTTATGTTCTTTAAAACCCTTTTCGTTACTTATTGGGACGAAATTGTGGAAACTTTAATCTAAGAAGAACAATGTATACGTTTATTACGTTATAATATTAAAACACAACAAGGCATTTTATGATGATTTGGATAGTTAGTATCGAACCTTCGAGATTGAGAACTCACTAGTGACCTTACGTTCATAGGTTTGAAGTAGGATCATCTCGGAGTACTTGTGGGAGATTCCCGGATTCTATCGCGTATCGTGTGAGTATTCACATCCCCTTTTTCAATGTTTTACATATTTTGGGGTGAAAAGCATGTGGCTACTACAACTATTTTACACACCGATTATTTCGTTTTCTTGAAAATACGAAGCTTGCTTATTTATGCTCTATGGTATCTATGTTGTTGCAAATGTTGTAAGTTTGAGTTTCTTTTGCTATCATTCAAAAGTCCCCGTTAACGTATACGTTACCCGTTAACTCATGGATTGAGCCGTTGGTAATTATGGATAACGTTATTTGGTTTGACACCCCACTCACAAGTAGCGCTTGTTTGAGTGCATAATTATTGTTGTATTGGCGTATTGTTGGTGATAGAACATGCACGTATGTGGAATGATTCCACCACTGTAGTAGGGGCAAAGTATGTCGGTATAGGTCGGGTAACGGGCTCAATAACTTAGCATTTTACATATGATTACTTTGAGCAAGTGGTTTTTATAACCAAATTATTTTATCCCATTTGTGGATTTAAACTATTTTGCGATGGCAAACACTGTTATACTCATTAAACCTGTGAACTCACCAACTATTCATTAGTTGACACTCTCATTTACATGCTTTTCAGGAGAACGTTCTTAAGGTTGGAATTTAGGAAGGCTACACGTGATGAAGCTTTCTTTACTATCTTTAAATTTTATGTTCATTTCCCTTTTGTAAAGACAATTGTAAAAGACAAGGTTTAACCTTTGAATGTATTTTTGATGGTTGTTGTGATCTTGTAACTTTTGCTATGAAACTTGAGCTGTACATTCCGTGTTTCCGCTTTAGCGGGGTGTTACACACAGAGCCTAGGAGGCAAGAAATATATACTTGTTTTGATCGATGAATTCTCAAGATTTACATGGGTTGAATTTGTCAGAAAGAAATCAGATGTTCCAAACATACTGATAAGTTTATTGAAAAGAATCCAAGTTCTGTATGAGTGCAGGATTCAGAAACTGAGAAGCGACAATGGCACAGAATTCAAAAACTCTGTCATTGAAACCTATCTTACAGAAGAAGGAATTTCACAGAACTTCTCTGCTGCACGCACCCCACAACAGAATGGCGTGTTCGAACGAAAGAATCGCACGCTTGTGGAAGCCGCCAGAACTATGCTAACCGCATGTGGATTACCAATGACATTTTGGGCAGAAGCAGTATCAACCGCTTGCTGTACCCAAAATCGATCAACCATCGTAAAGAGACACATCAAAACACCATATCATTTGATCAACAAAAGACGACCAAACATCAAGTTCTTCCATGTATTTGGATGCAAGTGCTTCGTCTTAAATGATAGAGAAGCAAGAGGAAAGTTTGAAGTAAAGGCAGATGAAGGCAAGTTCATAGGTTACTTTGCAACTTCCAAGGCCTACAGAGTTTATCTTCTGTGGTCTCGAACGATTGTAGAAAGCATAAATGTTTCTTTTGACGTCACCTTCCAGAAGACTTCTGAACAAATCAGTTCAGAACTCGGTCTAAAAGGGGAATCCTCTGGCATCTCAAAAACACGAGAAGAAGACTTAAATCTTCTATTTCAAGAGATGTTCCATGACGACATTGATTCCTCTGCTGGAGCCATCAGAGCCTCTGGAGAATCACCTTCTGCCAGCCAGAACGAAATAGGTATCTCTCTAACAGGTCCCTTAAACAATTCATCTTCCTCTGTAAATCTTACAGATGCAAATACCGAGGGGGAGCCAACAGAAGATGATACAACAAGGAATACAACCACATAAGCTACTGAAGAACCAACTCCAGGAACTACAGAGGAACCAATAACAGAGGAACAAGAAGACTCAGTATATACTTCTGAAGAGGAACAAACACCGCCACTCATTCCAATCATTCCACAATCTGTAGGATCAAGCACGAAAGCAAAATATACGACAGAGGCTACACCAGAACAACAAATAGAAACCTCTGAAGATCAACTTGATGAAATCGATGACCATCTCCCAAGAACAACAAAGTGGATAAAGAGCCATCCTCCAAGTCTTATAATCGGTGAACCTTCTGAAAAGGTAAAAACAAGATCTGCCACTGCTAACTTTTGTTTTTTTACAAACTATATTAGTGTGATCGAGCCAAAAAGGATCTCTGAAGCCCTTGACGACCCAGACTGGGTAGATGCTATGCAAGAAGAGCTTCTACAGTTTGAACGAAACAAAGTCTGGACTTTAGTTCCTCTGCCACGAGGAAAACAAGCCATAGTAACTAAATGGGTCTTCAGAAATAAGAAGGATGAAGAAGGAGTGGTCATAAGAAACAAAGCAAGATTGGTGGCCAAGGGATATCGCCAAGAAGAAGGCATAGATTACGATGAAACTTTTGCCCCTGTCGCACGGATCGAAGCCATAAGAATCTTCTTAGCCTTCGCAGCCCACAGAGGTTTTAAAGTATTCCAAATGGACGTAAAATCTGCTTTTCTAAATGGCGAAATCTAAGAAGAAGTATACGTCCAACAGCCACCAGGGTTTGAAAGCTCTAAGTACCCAAAATACGTGTACTACCTCGACAAAGCTCTGTATGGACTGAAACAGGCTCCAAGAGCATGGTACGAAAGACTTTCTACCTTTCTTCTTGATAATGGTTACGACAGAGGTACGACGGATACCACTTTGTTTTATAAATGAAAAAGTGATGAAATTATGCTTGTACAAATATATGTGGACGATATAATTTTTGGGTCTACAAATTCAGAAGAGTGCAAAAAGTTTGAAGAACTCATGCAGAGTGAGTGTGAAATGAGTATGATGGGAGAATTAACTTTCTTCCTCGGGCTCCAAGTAAAACAATCATCAGAGGGAATTTTCATAAATCAAGCTAAATATGTCTCTGACATACTTTCAAAATACAGTCTCTCTGATGCCTCTGAAATGAGAACTCCAATGGCCACAGGAAATAAGTTAGACTCAGATCCAAAGGGCATACCTATAGAGTGCACACTCTACAGAGCAATGATTGGGTCTCTGTTATACTTAACTGCAAGTAGACTTGACATAATGCATGTCACATGTCTCTGTGCAAGATATCAAGCTAACCCGAAGGAATCCCATTATAATGCTGTAAAGAGGGTCTTCAGATACCTCAAAGGGACCAAAAATCATGGCCTCTGGTATCCGAAGAACTCTGGTTTTGGTCTTAAAGCTTATACAGATTCAGATTATGGAGGATGCAAGCTCGACAGAAAGAGTACCTCTGGGAGTTGTCAATTCCTAGGTGGTAAACTAGTCAGCTGGACCTCTAAGAAGCAGAACTGCGTATCCACATCTACAGCAGAAGCCGAATATGTTGCTGCTGCTAGCTGTTGCTCCCAGGTTCTGTGGATGAAAACTCAGCTTAAAGACTATGGCCACATCATATTCAAGATTCCCATCTTCTGTGACTCAAAGAGCGCCATAGCCATCTCTGCCAATCCAGTACAGTACTAAAAAACAAAGCACATTGATATCCGTTACCACTTTCTGAAACACCATGTTGAATATGGGACAATCGAAATGCACTTCGTACCTACAGAATACAAGCTTGCAGACTTATTCACCAAAGCACTAGATGAGAAAACATTTATTTTCTTGGTGGGTAAGTTGGGAATGATAAACATGAGTTAAAACCTCTGTAAGTATAATCTAATCTTCTGTAAATATGTACATACATTGCTTTTATTATCTGGTTAATTTATTTCAGAATGTAAATTCTTAATCACCAAGTGTTCAATACTCAACATAGCTTCTATAAGATTGCTCAGAACCTCTGACAGTCTTTACAGAACCTCTAAGAAACTTGATCTATGTCCTATATTACTTATCAAATTTTGACCCAAGCATAGATCAAGGGGGGGCAGAAGGAGACCTTGAAATGATCTACAAAAGTTGATCATTCAAGGGGGAGCCAAAGAAGAATTATGATCAACCACAATCAGCAGAGGTCAAGAATTTCGCCGAACAAAGGAAAGTCAAAATGTGAGTATCTCGTAAAAATACTTCAAAAAAAAAAACAGTTTTCTAGGACCCAAATTTCCAAATATGTCCTAGAAACTTTGCTTATGACATTCCAAAAAGAAAATAATCAAAACGATTGATGAGTCTCTCTTTATGAGAAATTTAAGGTTCCAGAGCCTCTGTTGGGCTCAACAGAGCTTCTGTAAGACAGATCCTCTATGACTACAAATTACATAAGGACTCGATCGATCGTCTCAAGTAAAAAGGGTTCATATACCACATAACTTGTGCTAACAAATCAAGATATTTGATGTTTACACGTACGAAATCTTTTTAGAAAACAGTTTTCTAGGACAAAAATTTCCAAATATTTCCTAGAAACACTGCCAAAGACATTTCAAACTTCAAACGATCAAAAAGATGCATAAATTGTGAGTTATGAGAAATTTGAGGTCATAGAGCTTCTGCTGAGCTCAACAGAGGCTCTGCCAGGGAAAATATTTGATCGTAAATTTAAACTCTTTTGATCGATTATGAATGCCTTCTCAAAAAGACCTCTTTTGCACAAATGCACACTTTGAGATTCTCAAAAGGTTGTTGGTCACAGAGCTCATTCCACCAAAGAAACTCTGTAGACCAACAAAGGCTTTTAAAAAGGAGTTACTCGCACAGAACCTTATCCAAAACAGTTTTCTAGGACACCAACTTAAAAATATGTCCTAAAAACAATTCTTAAAAAGATTAAAAACCTGGATGATCAAAAAGTTTAATAGATTTTTAGTTATGAAAAATTTCCTCTCATAGAGCTTCTGCTAGCTCTGACAGAGCTCCAAAACCTCTGTGAATGAAATTTCTTCTCTAAAATCTATCGATCCTCTCCAATGCTTTTCAACCATTTTTGGTAAAGGTGCAAGCAACAGAGGATTCGAAGAGAGTTTCAAACAACAGAGCTCTATCTCTACAGAGCTTCTGTCATTTTCAAACTTGGGGAAATTCTGCAACAGTAACGGCTATTTTACTGAGAGTGAAAAATATGTGGAGGAAAAGAAACACACGCGCCAAGCATTAATGGGCCGCGCACGACGTCAAGTCGTGCTCTGACACTGCTGACGTGTCACATTTTCATTGGACGTACACGGCACACGTTCTCCTGGAAAGTTGAACCCGCCGTTCACACTCAAGTACGGACCCCAAAAATTATCCACTTCCATATATTTACCTCTTCAGATTCTACCCTTCACTATAAAACCCAAGTTACCACTCCTCATAAAACCTTTACGCACACTCATCTTCTTCTCCGGCGAACCATTGCAAAAACCTGCAAAATTCTTATCTTTATACAAGAAATGGCCTCGTCTTCTCAAGCTATCTCCCCTGCACATTCATCGGAGAACTCCTCTGAAAACCCTGAACACTCTGAACATTCAGAAAACCCTGAAATCGCCAGAGACCTAGACCAAGATAACTTCGTCGATGAAGCAGACTTTGCTCCGACAACCCATCTCCAAGACTTCCTTGCTCATGAACATTTTGCAAATGTTCTACCTTTAAAACCCAATAATCACTACCTTGTTCCCTCAAGAACTGCTTTTGGGAAAACACATGCTATACTTCTCCATATCTTAGAACAACATATTCTCTACCCTCTTCTGTCCAAAATCGTGGACAAAATCCATGCCAGATATATAAATCAATTCTGGCAAAGTTACATATTTGATCCAGAAGACCGACAGATCAAAGGCTACATCTCCAAACCCGATAAATCCGAACATCTTGAACTCAAGTTCAACAGAACGATGTTCTCTCTAGAGTTCAGCCTACCCACAAGAGGTCTTCTAGGATTAAAGACCTTTGCACAGGAACCTACAGATGTAGAGCTCTGCAAGTTTGTCGAAATGTTGGGGTACAACATACCACTCAGAAAGAGAAATGACTTCCGCAGAGGCAGATTACCACCTCTGTGGAATACACTCTTTTCAATACTCAACAGGTGCTTAACCGGGAAAGTGGGGAGTCTAGATCAATCCTCACACAAAATATTAGCCATCATGTACGGAGTCTACTACGACCTACCTCTGGACTTCGCCACTCTCATGATGCAAGAAATGGTTAACACCATCGACAGAAAGAACAACTTTCTAAAGAAAAAGTCAAACACATCAGGAGCTCTACCTCCTCTGCAATTCCAAAGGATTCTAGGTGTTCTGCTATAACCTCTACTCTTGCTTGAAAAATGGCCAATGGAAGGGCCAATAACAAAGATGTATGAAATGAACAAAAACTCCCCAACAGAACATGCTGATGGATACCCACATTGCAGACTTCTGCCAAAGAAACTTCTAGGATATGCTAGGGACGAAGAACTAGAACTAGAATACATACGCGATCATAGGACTCCAGAACCAAGTCCTATGACACCACCGCGTCTAGGAGTCCCCATAGGTACAAAAGTATTAGATAGATTGACAGATGAAGAATGGGCAACTGCTTTTCAGAAGCATGAAGACAATCAAGCCAGATTCCATGCTCAAAGAAAATCCATCTACTCTGCTTCAAAGAAACACAAACCCTCTGCCTCTACTCCTTAAAAGAAAACTCACAAGAGGAAAACCACAGAGGGTACCTCTACAAGTGTCGCAGAAGGTCATTCCTCTCCTTCTCATGCCACAGAAATTGGATCTTCTACTCCTCCCTCTCCCCGAAAGCAAAAGAAGAAAAGAAAATCCAAAGAATCAGAAGAAGGGGCACCTAAACCCAAGAGGAGAAAGAGCAAGAAGAAAACTGGGAAACATCTGTCTCCTATGCAACCAATAGCAGAGGAAGAAGTGGCAGAGGAAGTTGAGGAACAGGGAACAGGAGTAGCAGAAGAACAAACCCAAGAATCCCCTCTGCAATCCCCCAATCCCCTCAACTATGCACATCACGGGGATTTCTCTGACTTCATCCAAAACCCAGAATTCGCCCATACTTTAAACACTGCTGGATGGACTGCAGAACCCCTCTCCCATGGATCCACAGAAGAACCTGACATCAGAATCTCTTCTGACTTAGAAGATGATGACCAAACTCCTAGGGATCATCAGGTTGAGACACCAGAAGTGCTACAGAACCCGTTCACCTAACCCATATTTGATGCATAAAGGGCAAGTCCAAAGGACAAATAGCTGCAGAAGACCATAACATGGATACCATGTTAGAAAATCCAACAGAGGAGGTGATTGAAACGAGGGAGACAAGGATAGAGGTCTCAGAGATAGATTCAGGTGAAGAAGAAACTGACCAAATACGAAAAGGTCTCTATCATCCACATGTCATGCAATTATATGGCTCTCATCCTATGTACGACTCCCTAGGTTCAAGGGGTGAAGATGTAACAGAAGAAGGGGAGAAAGGGGCAGAAGTGGTCGCAACAGAGGTTGAGATCATCGATGGAAAGCAAGTGATCGGATGCTTCACAGAAGAAGAAGCAAGAAAAGATGCCTGGATTAATAGAAGAACACAACCAAAACCAACTCCCAGTGCAACCCACACTTCTATTGCCGCCAGTCTAGTGGCAGAGGGCAATATTGAAAAAGAGCAACACGGCTCGACCCCAACCCAAACCATCCGGACAGAGGAAACTCTTTCATCCTATGTACCAATAATAACCGGGGAAACCATCATTCCAAGGAATCCTCTCTAAAGGATTCATCCTTAGTTCGTGATCTATTGCCCCAGATCACACCCGACATCCTTGCAGAGGAATTTGTTTCCTTTGCCACACGCACACAACTAGGTCCAAACATCTCTTCAGAGGAGATTAGAGTGCACAAAGACGGAGAGACTCTAGACAAGTCTCCGAGTCAACAGAAGGATAATCTAGTACCCACCTCTCGAGTGGATCTAGACACTGTCATTCACAGAACTTCTGTAGAGTCTGAAGCACAAGATGCTTCTGCTCGAGAATCAGAAGGAAATCCTTCCGCCCCAACATCCAAACAAGGGCGAAAGAAGGTGTCTCAGGAACAGAGACTCACTCTGGGGACGAATGTGTTCCCCCAGAGGTTACAACGAGTTCACATGTATCAAGGGATGAGTTCCAAACCCTTGTCACCTCTGTGAAGCAAACAATGAAAGAGTTGCAAAGCTCTTTCAAATCTTTTGCAGATACTACATCCAGGGCAATCCTTGATCTGAACACCAAAATTGACACCTTGTCCACAGAGGTGCAAAACGCCATAACCCAGATGAAGTCCTCTGCAACACACACTGCTACTACCACTGCCACCTCTGCAGCAACTGAATTTGGAAGAGCAGCCACCAATGCCTTCAAAGACCCTGTCAAGCACTTTCTTCTGCAACTAAAAGACCAATCTTCAAAATCTAAGGGTCTTACACCTGAAGACCTAAAGAAGGCCTTAGAAGAAGTTCAAGAGCAAACAACAAAAAATACTCAAGCCATGAAGCCTTCTGACTACATGACAAGAGCACAAGTGACAGAACTCGGTCAAGGTATACTTGATCAGATGACCGGATTCATCAAAGCTTTCACCGTTGCCAACGCACACTATGTCAAAGAGTTTCAAGCTAGTGTCGGCAGAATGCGCTTCAACACACAAGCAGAGGTTGAAACACTGCTTGGCCTCTGTGATAACTTGTGCGCAAAAATGATTGTTGCAGGGGCTGTTCCACCAAAGAAACCAGATACAACATGCAGGACAGAGGGTACGGCAGATAAACATCAGGATGACTCTGATGATGACCATCATGGTCCATCAGATCATCCTGAGGGGGAGAATCAAGGGGAGAAACAAAGTGAAAAAGCTGCGAGCAGAGGTCTACCAGCTCCACCAATTGCCGCAAAACCCATCAACCAAGCACCCCCATCTCAAACCCAACAAAGAATACAACTGTCCACAGAGGCAACACCCACCTCTGTGGAAATAGTCTCTGAAGAAACCCAAATACAAGAAACAATCCATGTTCAAAAACAGAATACCACAAAGGCAACACCCACCTCTGTGGAAACTCCTTCTGTATTTGAAAAAGATGTCCAAATCCAAGAAGAAGTCCACCTTCTGACATCCTCCGAAGATGAACTACCTACCCCAACACCCAAAACCAACCCAAAAACCAACACCATTGCTCACAAAAGAAAATATCTGAGCAAAACAACTGAAACCTCTCCAACAAAACCCAAACCCAAATCACCAATCAAGCCCTCTGAAACTCAAGGGTCAGAACCAACAGAGGCAATCCCCAATCCAACAGAAACATCAACAACAAAGCCCTCTGAGACTCAAGAGTCAAATCCTACAGAGGCAACCCCATCTCAACAAACAGAATAGCCGAAGGCAAAAGACAAGGGAAAAGGAATTGTGACAGAGGAACCGCAGAAGAAAAAGCCCAAGCATCAACCTTCAACAGAAAAACTGATGAAGAGCTCTTTCGATGCGTATAAGACACCAAAGCTTGAAGAAGAAGACTGGGCTTTCGGCACTAAACCTCTGTCAGATATTCCTGTTCTGGATCCAAAGACAAGACCGTCAGAGGATCGAGTGGCACAAGCCATGAACCAAATGGATGCTCTGCGCAGAACCTTACCTCAACCATCACCACCACAAATGGAAGAAGTAGTATACAGGTACCTCTACAGCAGAATGGGCATAATGGATCAATCAGAACCAACCATTCAAGACCCTGACTTCCGTGCTGACCTCGAAAACCTCTTCACCAGAACAAAACCCAAGCCTAAACATGAAGTCTTCTCAACATCCAAGATCGTCAAAGTCCTATATTGTAAGTTCTCAAAAACCAGAAGCTGGCCTAGACTCTCCTACAACATCTACAAGGTCAAAAGAGAGGACATATCAGAGAACCAATTTGCAGATGCAGATCTTAGGAATCTCAATCTTTATGATCTACCTGATCTTCTGCAATGGACGAAAGAGAACTTCACAACTGACGAAGTTCGCAGAGCCTACAGGGTGATAAGAAAGGCCATACGCGAAAAGCTTCTGCTATACAGCATGGTAGATTTTCAATTGGCTCGAGATCTTGGAGTAAAGAGCTTAACCGTTCAACCACCAGAAGACTACTGCCCTCCCTCTGCTACACCAAACTCAATCATCACAAATCCAAGGGTCGGGTTAGTATTTCTAGATCCTTCTGGTAAATCAAAGTTGTTCGTAGAGATGGACTGTCAGAAGTACGCAACATGTACTTTGACAGAGTTTAGAACGATACTAGTGGAGAATAGAGGATCAAAGCTCAAGAATCAAAGTCTTGCCGACAGACTGATAGAAGTTATCGATGCAACAATCAACTTCCGAAATCTCTTCATCAACTTCTATCACGAGCTCAAACTAGAAGGACTCGACCGCAGAAGTTTCAATGACTTCAAGAATGCCAACATCTGAGTCAGTCAAACAGATCCTCTATAATATTTTTCTTTTCAATACAATCAAATGTAATTCCCTCTGGCAAAATCAAATATGAAAAGAAAATATTCTTGTACTTAGAAAACACTTGCACTTTCAAAATTTTAATTTTCACTACTTAGGGGGAGATTGTTAGCTCCAATCTTTCTGTTTGTAAAAGTAGTGAAAATAGTCTAAGTACAAAAGTAACCCACAGAGGCTCTGCCGAGTAGCCGAGTAACCGAGAAGACAGAAGTCTTCGACAGAGGCTCTGCCGGGTTAATCAGGAAGACCGAAGTGAAGAAACACGACACTCTTCTATGCGGACAAGGCCACAGAGCCTCTGTCATACTTGACAGAGCTTATGTGGGAAAAAGAAGATCTACGCAAAAGATCTTAACAAGGACGGACATGCTTCTTACAATACCTACCATTCGAAGGTTCTAAAGATCAATCGTACAAAGGCATGACCTGACAATTCCACGTGTATCTACAACTGTTCCAGAACTGTGTCTTGTACCTTTCAGCTACTGTTCCTAAACAGTGTCTTGTACCTTCAGTCCTTATTGTCCCCTTTAGGAGTAGTATAAATAGAAGGTTCATGTGAACTCTTCTATTAAGCTTTTCACAACACACACACCATTAAACTGCAGATTTCTTGTCAATCCTTTGAAGTTCTTGGTGCTCTTATTATATATCAAATACAGTAATCTTTGAGAAACATATGTTATTTACTCTTTGCTTTATTTGATATTGTGTGATCTTCTACCTTACATTATCTTTCAGTTAGTAAATACGCTTCCGCACCATACAATCTGAACTAACTGAAAGTTAAGATCATTGTGTTAGCAAAAAGGAACCAATACTACATCAACGAACAAAAAGAGAAACAATTTCTGCGCTTCAACCGGAATTTAGGATAGTCTACATCAACGACACGCTCTTCAAAGTCCAAAATGCTCTTCGCAAAATCATTTATTATGAATCGAAAAATCAGAAGGTTTCGTATGTTTCGAACTCGAATGAGATAACTGCACGAAACGCTTTAGAAGTGGTTGAAGAACGCATCGACTATCGCCGCGCTATCCGAATGTTCGAGGTACACTTTGCGCTTTGTAAAAGATTTGTCTACAACTGGCGCGAACTCGAACTTCAATACAAAGGGGGAGATTGTTAGGGTCAATATTTGTTGTATTAAAGTTCAAGGGTCTGTATTGTAATTCTTTATTTTGAGCTTTGTTAGTGAAAAGGCCGTGGGCTTGTTAACCTCAGGCCCGCCATATATAATGTTTGTCTAGCCTTAAAAAATAGGCTAGTTGTCTCTTTTGCTTTCCTACTCCTAATTGTAATTCTCTCTCAATTGAAAGCTAATAGGGATGACCAGTTGAAATCATAAACACTATTGTTATTATTTGTTGATTTTATTGTTCGTTGCACGGATCTGGAACTCACACTTCACGTTGAGTTGACAGGTCTTGGCTTCGCTGATATCCGCGTCAGTTTATTAGTAGACTTTGTCGCTGGTTCTTTAGCTTGATCTTCAACTTCAGCGTAGAACATGGTTGACACGAATCTTGTCTTCAGTGATCATAAGTAAACAACATAAGGTATCAGCAATCATCAGTGAGACTGAACAGGCTCAGGGCTCACTGATGAACAGTGTTCGCTGAAAGTATAATTTAAAGAGCATGAGTTCTTATCAGCGATACTAAACAGACTTAGTATTTATCAGCGGTAATGAAACTCTAATACATATTGTCTAGTTACAGTTTTCACTAAGTGTTTCTCAGGGTCATTATCAAATCACTGAGGGTTTGGATCAACAAAAAAGCTTGGCTAGGGACACTACCTTCAATAGAGATGTAGGGTTTTGGGCTAAGACATCTCTACGTACTTCATTTTTTAGCCCACTAAGAAAACAATCTAACTTGGCCTCATCACTAAGACCTTGAGTCCCGTTGGCCAACGAGGTGAATTCAACGGAGTAATTGTTCACCGTGGTTTCTTGGGTGAGTTTGAAAAGAGTTGCACGAGGAGAGTTATATGGCGATGGTGCAAACTCCAATTCGAGAGAACGACGGAAAACAACCCAGGATTGAAAAGGGTTTGCTCGATTTATCATTTGAAACCAAGGAACCACATCCTTATCGAAATGCATAGCTGCGATAACCATGCGTTGGGCATCAGTTGTAGAATAGTAGTCAAAAAACCTCTCTGCCTTAAAAATCCAATTCACGACCTCTGATCCATCGAAATGGGGAAAATATAGTTTGCCATTACGCACTTGAAAGGGTTGAACAGGAGGAATTTGAAATTTGTCAAGGTTGCTCTTGAAGGCGGAGCTTATTTGCAGTGCACCCACGGTTGCCTCCAATCGATCCATACGTGCTCCATCAGCGGTACAGTGTTGACTGTATTCAACGTGACGTTGTTCCATCAGTTCGAGAATTCGTTTGAGATCAGTCTGCACATCTTTTAACCTAGTTGCCTTTGCCTTGAGAAGATAGATGACATGAAAGCACCAATTATAAGGGTGTACCTTACTGTAATTCCCAAAATCAAGAAAGAATACTGAAATGGAAGTGTATTTTTATTTAATAGTGAAAGTACAAGGATTTACAAATCACAAGTACTCTTTAGAGAAAGTAAAACAGGGATTCATCATCCACTGATTGCAAAATAGGAAATTAAGACAAATTGAGAGAATAGAAGGATTGCAGACGGAAGCAGAGGAGAAGAGAGACTCCATGAAAGAAGAATTAACTCAAATCATTCATACCATCTACCAATCACCAGCCCCTTGCTAAATACTCATCCCATGGAATATTTCTTGTTAGGGATGCATCCCCTTTTGCTGCTTCTGGTCCCCTGATTAGTTATTTGTCCCACCTCATTGTCTACCATAGTTCCAGGTGTCCCTTATCTTCTAACTATTACCTTTGTATTGATCTTCTATTCCCTTATCTTAAAATTTTTAAAGGATAATTAAGATAAAGGTGATTTATCAAATATGAGACACACCAACATGAAATCAACAAAAAGTATCTAAAACAAAACGCAAAACCACCCAAATGTTCACCCTCCTTCTGTATAATCACTGACATAGAAATAACCCATGCCACAAAACAGCATCCAACAGAAGTTTACATGCTTTAATTAAATTATGCAGCAGCGAAAAAACAGCAAAGATAGACATGTTAGAAAATAATGGGATAATATAAGTATGTATACCTAGATGGATTTATCTTCGAGCTATTCAAAGAACCATTGGAGTTCCCAATCAGTTTCTCCTTTCTCATTTTTTTCTTGCCTTAACTTCCATTGCTTTGGTTAATGTATCTAGCTACTTTCTTTTGCTAGCATCTGAAAGCATTGTTAGAATCCAAATGACGAACAACAACTTCATGAAAAAATAACAACAATAAAGAGAGAGAAATTAACCAAGAGCCCACCCTTTCGAGTTAAGTGCATCTCTTGCCAACTCTAAGAGGTGGACCATCAAACCCTGGAAATCTTGATAGTGCAACTTGGGTATGAGCAATTGCTCTTTAATGACGATAATACATAAAAACCTGTGTGCAAACTCGAACAATAATTGATGACCTGTAAACAACGATAATTCATGACCTGCAAACAACGATAATAACCACTCAAAAACTTAAAACAGAAATAGAAAAAATTACGACAAAACATTGAACAAAACAATCTAGAACCAACGACTACCTCAATCTTTCATTTGTCTTACTAGGACCAATCTTCCATGAACCAAGGGATGGAAAGAGATAGGAGAGAGAGAGACGCAAAAAGGGAAATCGAGATTAGAAACCGAGAAACCTAAAACAAAGCAAGAAATCGACATTAGAAATGGAGAAACCTAAAACAAAACAAATGGAGAACATCTACTTGAATCATGGAAAAGAGCAGAATTGAGATATGGAGAGATGGGGGAGAGAGAGAGAAAGAGAGAGAGAGAGAGAGAGAGAAACGCATACCAAGATTGTAGGTTCCCAGATTCAAGTTGTCTCATATAAACATCATAATCAACGGTAGAGGAAGCATAATATAAAGCTATTTAGATATGAGTGATTGTGTATACGAATATGAAACAGTGAGAGCATCAATAACGATAATGAACAGTAAATGATAACAATAGTAGTTAAATAAGCTGCTCGTATATTGATATATTTGAATAACACCAAGAACACTTTCTTGTGAGTGTGTGTATTCTGAAATCTCTCAGGTGACAATTCGTACAATGGTAGTGGAAAGGAATGTTGCAGTATTTGCTCTCACAATTGTGGCAAATAATTCTTCCAAAAGCTTACAAATGTGTGTTCCACTACCCTTCTATTTATAGCCTGATAAAGTGAAAGACAGTGTACTATCTAACCCTAGGATGACACGTGGAAAGTGTGTCTCCGTCCTTTTAGGGTTGACGTGTAAAGTACGGACACATGTCTGACACTTAGAGATTTCTACGAGACTTAAGCTTCACAAAGGTCTTCATTTACCATAGCTCTTATACCAGAGCTCTGATGCTCTTCTATTGTGAACAGTTCTTCTGGTGGAACAGAAGAAGTCTTCTGCCAGAGCTCGACCCCGGATCTTTATCCCCCGAATATATTAGATCGAACATCACAAGCCTTATCACTGTCGAGCTCTGATAATCTTCTAGTTGATTTTCTTCTAAGTCTTCTGCTGGATCTCTGGCGGTCTTCTGACTTGTGATATTTTCAATACTTTTACATCTTCTATACTTGGGGCAAACAATCTCCCCCTAAGTATTGAAAATACAAATAATACTATTTACAGAGATAAGTAATCAAAAGACAAAGTGGAGAAAGTCATCCTCTGTGAAACTTAGTACTATTCTTTTAAGATGGTTACAATACAGTATAAAAGATCAAGTACACTAAGCATAATATTCACCCTTAGAATTCTGTCAAACTTCTGATCAAGTTTCTGAATTCTAACATGAGGTCTATTTGGTTGATGTAGCTCTTCATTGTATCTTCTGGACATTTTTCCCTTGGAAGGTTCAGAATAATGTTCCTGAGATACTGCAGCGATTCACTTGAGTACTTGTGGGTTTCTTCTGATCTTATGGCCTTCTTGATGCCCTTCTGTCGGCAGATAAAGATTGGTGGATTTCCAACCACAGTTCCTGTTCTATAAAGACAAAAACCCTCAAGATTCTCTTCTGGAGGTCCAATCGCCAGTTAATCAAGTTCAAACTCTATGCCTAGCTGAAAATCAACTTGCGTTCTGAGGTTGATGTGCTCTTGCATAACATACTGAACTTCAACCAAAGCTGTCCTTGCGCCTTTGTATCTGTCGTGGTAGTTGACGCAGTTGCCATGAAGAGTTACTAGATCATAGGGATTTAGAAGCACAATATCATTATCGTTGAAGGTTTTTATCTTCTTGTCTTCTGATTCCACTGTGTACAGATGGTACATAATTCTGTCAGAAGCAAACTTTCTTTGTTCTATCTTCAGAATTCTGTTGAATACAAATGATGAGTTTATGGCTTTGTTCAGATGTGATTTGGTTGAGATGAACCTTCGCCTATCATCTGTAAGTCTGTTTGCTCTGATGGGGTTCAGGTAAGGGTTATTGGGTACAACATTTATTGGGATTATATCTCTGTCAGCATAGAGATATGAAAACACTTCTTCTAATGAAGGTTTTTCTGAGTGTCGGGGTTCTGGGTTCTGCTCAGGTTGGTTTTGGGGTTCGTTTTCAGGTTGGGTTTAACCCATCAGGGTGTCGGTTTGGTTTTTTGGCTCTTGTGCAGTTTGGGTTTGTTGGTTTGGGTTGGATTGTTCATCCGCAGAGAATGGTTCGGTTCTCTCTGGTTCAGTCCTTGGGGATTGGGGAGGAGTGTCTAGGATAATAATCTCTGGTGGTTGGGATGTCGACGCTTCTTCTGGAGCTTTGATCATTTTGTCTTTGAAGATGTAATCGAACTCTATCATCCCTGTCTCTGTTGGTGTCATCTCTGTCTCCTCTGGTGTCTCTGTTGTTTCCTTTGGTGTCTCCCCCTTTTGTTGGTCTGAGGACTCTCCCAACTGATTGTCTAAGGGCTCTGCTGCAGCGTCTCAAAAGTCATCATCGTCATCAGAAGTTGCAACACAAGCTTTGGGTGAGTCCGAAACAACAAACTTGCCCTTCTTCTTGGAGGGTCCTTCCTTTGGGCTTCCTTCTGCAGGTCTCTTGTTCGACACAGTCTGTAGGATGGCATATGTGAACATAACCACTGCCTTTTTCAAAACCTCTTCTCCCTCTATCACAGCAGCTCTGATTTCATCTACTTGACTCTCAAAGTTGAATTTGTGAGAGTCAAGAGATGTCTGAACATGTTTCTCTATCGCTTGAGCTTTCTGAACGAACTTTCGGGAAACCGTCATCATCCTGCTCAAAACCATCTTTCTGAATCCTCCCATGTGCGCTCTGTCGATCGGTTGTCCGTCAGGGAAGGGCACATGGGCCTCTGGTGCAGTCGCCTCTTTGATAGAATTCTTGCCAGAGGTATTGATTATCTCTGTCATGGTTAGGATATTGTTGTCTGACAAGATGACCGATGGCATTGGCAGAGTTCTGTTCATTTCTTCCTTGTGATTCTCTGCCAAGGTCTTCTTGAGATCAGTTAATTCTTTGGTCAGCTTCTCTGTCTCTTCTGCTCTGGCCCTTTCCCAATCGGCAAATTGCTAGGATGTTTTTGCATGTTTTATGGTAATCTCTTGCAGCTCTTCTTTTAGAGAAGCATTCTCCTTGCGGATCAGCTCCTCTTTTGCCTCATTGATAAGTTTAAACTCATTCAAGGAGTTATCGATACTGTCATGGAAGCTTTTGAGCTCTGCTCTTGTGACATTATCAGTGGTTGTGGTAACGTTATCTTCAACACATGGATTCAAGTTAGCCTTGAGCTCAGAGGCGCCTCCATCAAGAGTTGTATTGATGTTGACTCTTGGAGGACTTCTACCATGTCCTTGATGCTTCTTTTCAGGGGATGCGTCTCTGGGTGTTCTGATAAGAGGTTCCTCTTCCAGCTCAGGTTCTGGAGAAGGAAATCTGATGTGATGAGAAGAACCGGGATCAAGACAGGTCTTCCTTTGTGAAACTAAGTCAAACCAATGTCCTTGAGTTGGACATAGCCTACGTGAGATTCTAAAGATCTCAGGACTAGTTTGTGTTAAATCTATGCAAGCCACAAATGCTTTAGCGTGTGATTCTGTCCTATTGATGTCCTGGGGCGATGGGACATCATTACCAAATAAGGATTCCCTAGTTTCGTGCATACCAGAGGCATGAAGAGTTTCCTCTGGTGGTTCAGGCTGGTTAGGGTTCGAGGTGTGCACCTCTGTTTCAATGTCCATTTGGTCTTGCTCACCAAGGACAGATTGTGTGATAACACTGGGAGATGGGCTAGGGAAACGCACATGTATGTTCACCAGAACATCTTTTTCAATGCTCACATTTACCTCGACTCCTAGGGATTCAGAAGACTCAGATGTCTCTCCCTCAGATTCCTCTTCCTCACTATTGGCAGAGGAGGACGAACTCTCTGCCACCTCCTCTGCAGTTTCCCTAACTTCCTCTTGGACAGTCTCCATAGGGGATACTCTGTCGGCTACTTCCTCCTCCTCATTATTATCAGAGGTAGACCCCACTGTGGGTACTCTAACCTCTGGTCTGACCACTTCTTCCTCTTCTCTTATCACACTATCTGACTCTAGTGATGGTTCAGATTCCCGTGCTCTCCCACCATACCTCCTTTTGCCAGAGTCGTCGTCTTGGTGTTGACAGCATTCAGCAGCTCTTCGTACAAGATTTTGGCATAATCGAAATGCTTGTTGAAGTAAAGGCCATACATGATTTGCAGAATTTCGGTGCTAGCTTGGTCCTGGCTTCCACTTTTGCAGGTCAGGGTGCGGTTCAGTGTGGAGAACATGGAATTCCACACTGGAGGTAGATTACCTCTTCTGAGATCTCTAATCTTGATTAGATCTTTGTTGTAGCCTAAGAAACGAACAAATGCAAGAAGAACAGGGACTTTTGGAGGTTTTTCAAATGCAGGGATTCCCAACTGTTCTTTGGTTTGCATTCAAAAAATTCTTTTGAATGTCTTGTCACGAATACGAACCGTTCCTGCTCCTCCTTCTCTTCCTGAATCGACGTTTCCAATGATCCCTTTCCTCTCTGGAATGTATTGGCGTTGTCCACCATTGTTGGGCATAGATTTGTGGAAGATTATCGTCGTATCTTGTAATGGGTTGGAAATTTTCTGAGTTCCTGAAGAACTCAACAAAAACGTGGTAAATGGGCAAAACGTTGGCTGGATTGGCGTCGAATATGTAGTTGTTATCTACAAATTCGTAAGGTTCGATCACTATTTGATCTACAGGTACTATTCGGCTTGATTCCGCTGAGTTTGCTTGTTCCGCCATTGTTGCAGGTTTCAGGGTTTGAAGAACTCAAAGAGGGTATTTGAACAAAGGAGGGAAAGTTTTGAAGGTTTGAACACTTAGAAGGCGTAAGAAATGAAATGGGTCAAATGAATGGGTATTTATACTAGAAATATCTTGATAGATAACCATCGTAGGTACTGTAGGCACTTGAGTGTCAGAAAGTGGAACGACCTCTACAGTAGAACGTGGAAACAGCTAACGGTTGGTCTTTCAATCAGAAGATGCCATGTGGGTTTTGGATGTGACAACGTTGGGGCAATAGAACCGTCACGGTTAGAGATTTTTAGGTGACATGTGGTTGACGCGTAGAAATAACCCGCATCTCTGATGACCATTATCAGAGAAATGGTAGAGCTCTGGTGGAACTCTCAGCACATTTTGTCACTGATGAGTGACTTTGTACATTCTTTCAAGTAACCCAAAATGTTTCACCTTTACCCTAAAATCATTTGCAAATCCTGTATCTAATGTGAGAATAGCCAAAGAACGAAAGCAGAACTGTCTCAGAGATTTCACAGAGTTCTGGTGAATTTCAACAGAGGCTCTGGTGAAATGTCAGAGTTCTGGTAGGTTCTTGATATTATCAAAAATGTTTTCATCAGAACAGGTTTTCCCCTTCCTTAAAAAGATTTTTCCTTATGTTCAATGAGTCAAGTCATGAAGATTTAAAATTGTTTTGACTTGCTCCCCCTTAAACCATGCTTATTATTCTTTTAAGCTCCCCCTAGGATGATGAGCTTAATTGACAGATATATCTTTTCATCTTTCTCTTTTGAAGAAAAAAATATTTACAAAGAAAACAAAGTATGCTGGCAGAGCTCTGAGATAAACATCAGAGGCGCTGGTGATGTAACCAACCTAACTATTTTGACAGAGCTCTGAGATGAACATCAGAGGCTCTGGTGAATTTTAAACAGAGTTAGGACATGTTCAGCATACCCATCCTACTGATTAAGAAATTGAATCTCCTTTCATCAAGGGCTTTTGTAAACAAATCAGCAAGTTGGAAGTCGGTTGAAACAAAATACATTTCAATTGTCCCTTTTTCAACATGATCCTTTATAAAGTGATACCTTATGTCGATATGTTTTGTCTTTGAGTGCTGAGTTGGATTTGCTGTAATTGCTATTGCACTCTTGGAGTCACACAGAATTGGGACTTTGTTGAACTCCAGGCCGTAGTCTTTGAGCTGTGTTTTCATCCAGATTACTTGAGAACAACAACTAGCACCAGCAACATATTCTGCTTCTGCTGTAGAGGTTGATACGCTGTTCTGTTTCTTGGATGTCCAACTCACCAGTTTATCTCCTATCAATTGACAGCTACCAGAAGTACTCTTTCTGTCATTCCTGCATCCTCCATAATCTGAATCTGTGTATGCTACAAGCTCGAAGCTAGAATTAAGAGGATACTAGAGACCTAAAAATTGAGTCCCTTTGAAATATTTAAAGATACGTTTGACAGCAGACAAATGGGATTCCTTAGGATTTGCTTGAAATCTGGCACAAAGACAGGTTGCAAACATTATTTTAGGTCTGCTAGCAGTTAAATACAAAAGTGACCCTATCATGCCTCTGTAGTTCTTGATATCCACAGATTGACCTTGAGGATCATTGTCAAGTTTAACTCCAGTGGCAATAGGAGTTTTCATAGGATTTGAATTATTGAGCTTATACTTTTTCAAAATATCAGAGACATATTTTGATTGGCTTATAAAGGTGCCTCTGATGGATTGTTTAACTTGTAAACCAAGGAAGAAAGAAAGTTCTCCCATCATGCTCATTTTAAATTCACTTTTCATCAAATCCTCAAACCTGTCACAATATTCCTGCCTAGTAGACCCAAAGATAATGTCATCAACATATATTTGGACCAAAAGAATATCATTTTTATACCTCCTAATGAATAAGGTTGTATCGACAGTACCCTTTTCGAAGTGATTGACCAACAAAAAGTTTGACAGAGTTTCATACCAGGCTCTGGGGCTTGTTTAAGGCCATACAAAGCTTTGTCTAGCTTGTATACGTGGTCTGGAAACTCTGAGCTTTCAAAACCTGGTGGTTGCTGGACGTAGACTTCCTCATGCAGTCTCCCATTCAGAAAGCCAGATTTTACATCCATTTGATAGACCTTGAAACCTTTATGGGTAGCATAGGCTAAGAAGATTCTGATAGCTTCTATCCTAGCTACAGGTGCAAAGGTTTCATTATAATCAATGCCTTCTTCTTGGTAGTATCCCTTGGCAACCAACCGAGCTTTGTTTCTGATGATAATACCATCCTCATCTTTCTTGTTTATGAACATCCACTTGGTTCCAATAGCGGCTTTATTTTCTGGAAGTGGAACCAAGGACCAAACTTTATTTCTTTTAAATTCCAGAAGCTCCTCTTGCATGGCTTCAATCCAGTTTGGGTCTTCCAGGGCTTCAGAAATCTTCTTTGGCTAAATCATACTTAAGAAATTTACAAAGTAAGCCTCATTGATTGTTGCAGATCTTGTCTTTACACCAAATTTCAGCAGCACCTATAATTTGATGATGGGGGTGATCCTTTGTCCATTTAGTCATTGGAACATGGATTGGCACCAGGGCTCTGAGGCACACAGCTCTGGAGAGTGGCTTCATTTCTCTGTGATGTACCAACAGGGCTCTGAGAGGGTGAGCTTTCATACAAGGAAGTTATTCCAATATGGGTCACAGGTGGTGATGATGGCTCTTATTCAGGTTCTCTTACATCTGATTGTTGTCCCTCATTTCTCTGAATTTGTGTAACGACCCGGTTTCTCAAACATAATTCAAATAGCATATATTGCATAACGTCGTTATAATTCAAGAGATACATCATATAACAAATATGGTCCCCTAGTCTTTACAAATATTCAGTACATCATTACAAACGTTTACATAGTAAATTTACATCACTACTAATAACATAACTGCAACTACAAAACACATCATAATCTTCAACTATATAAGTCCTCCAAAAGCTATTCGCAGATTAACCTTCTACTTGCTCTTACTCGATCCACGACCTGGAATACATATTTTTAAAACAAAATGAGGGTTAGACCTTGAGGCCTAGTGAGAAAATCCCCGTTAGTTAAAAACCATTTGCACAACATCATACACATAATTCACATAGGAATATCAATTAAAACTCATGCATCATATATCTTTCCATCTCATTCTCTTGGCCATATTAATTGGTTGCGAGCCAATTAATTAATTTACACCATTGTACTGAATACAACCAATACCACTGTCCCTCTGTACAACCAACATACACCGGTCCTAAGCCCGGCCAACTAGCACCCATGCAGTGTAATACTCATAGAAACATAATATGCACATTATTACACTCATTCACATATATATGTTCCAGTTAGAAAACATTTTAAATAAAAACTCACCGGTTTGCTTTATCAAAACTCTTTCCAGTTCTCCACAAAGAACTATGCTTTCACCTTCGATTCACAGTATCTGAAACAAATAGATGCAGATATCTCTTTACCATATAAAACACACAAGTCTTACTAAAGCTAAGGACTCTAAAGAACTCAAATCCTCAAATGTTGCCCCCAAACCCGAACTTAAGTCAAGCCACAGTACATTCAGTCCTCAATCATTTCCTATCCATGACTTAACAAAACACATGCTACTGGATACTAAAAAGCATCAAAACTCTCAAAGTTTGACTAATCAGCTAAAGTATCCGGACAACACAACCTTTCCGGATAGCACCCATATTCCGGACAACATACACAATCCGGATTACATAACTATTCGGACAACATCAATAATCCGGATAACACCCGAACACCAAATCAATCCGGATACCATCCGGTATCTCATTTTAACCGGGAACTTATGGAAAAGAGGAACTAACCGGGTAAAGGACCTGTCCGGACACCACAAGAACACTTCCGGACACCATCAGCTAAAACTACCGGACACATTCATCAAAACTACCCGAATACCTTCATCCTATCCGGAAACCTCTGTCGGTTTGCATATTTTCAACCCAGAATTCGACTGAAATCATCTCCAGTCCAGATGTGATAATTCTAATCCGATAGATACTTCCTAATAGCAATTACAAACATAAAATGTAAAGTAACATACCTCAATTCCTCTTCCAAGTACACCAATTTGAGTCTTTTAGCCACAAACCCTTCTTTCCTCTTTTGGTCTCAAACACACACACACACACACTGAATTTTCTGGATATTTGCTGTTATGAAATATCTGATTCCATCAAGGGATAATATCTATCCATATTTACCACTTTAATCCTTTAACTATCCACTAATGACCAAAAGACCCCTAAACTTATAAATTTACCCAAACTTACCCTAAACATTCAATTATAGAGTTAAATAGGTTTAACGGAAAGGGAATTTAACTAACGAACTTACCCGAGGTATTACATCATCTCCCCCTTAAAAGAATTCCATCCCGGAATTCGGTTAGGCAAAAAGGTACGGGTACTTAGTTCTTATTTCTGATTCTGATTCCCAAGTAGCATCCTGACCCTTATGATGTCTCCACTGAACTTTCAGTTGTCTGATTACTTTGTTCCGCAACACTTTAACTTTATGGTCAACTATGGCTTCAGGTTCCTCTACATAATTCAGCTTTTCATCAACTTGTATATCTGGTAGAGAAACTGCCTGATCCGGCGTAACTAAACATTTTCGGAAATTCGATACATGAAACGCGTTATGAATCCTGCTTAACTCTGGCGGAAGATCTAACCTGTAGGCTATTTCACCGATCCTTTCTATGATTGCAAACGGTCCAATGTACCTCGGGCTCAGTTTACCTTGTTTCCCGAATCGAATGACTCCTTTCCAAGGCGAGACTTTTAACATCAAAAAATCTCCAACTTGGAACTCTAACAGTTTTCGGCGTCGGTCGGCGTAGCTTTTCTGTCTGCCTTGAGCTACTTTCAAACGTTCCCGAATCTGAGAAATCTTATCCGCGGTCAACTGAACTATATCTGGCCCTGCTAACTGTTTCTCTCCCACTTCGTTCCAACATAGAGGCGTTCAGCATTTTCTACCATACAGAACTTCCAACGATGCCGCTTGTATGCTGGAATGGTAACTGTTGTTGTAGGCATATTCTAACAGTGGCAACTGCTTATCCCACGATCCCCCAAAGTCAACAATGCAGGCCCGTAACATATCTTCCAAAGTCTGAATCGTTCGTTCACTCTGACCGTCCGTTTGAGGATGATACGCTGTACTTAACTTTATCTGCGTTCCCATTTCCTTTTGAAAACTTCTCCAGAATCTTGAGGTAAAACGGCTGTCACGATCAGAGATAATCGAAATTGGAACTCCATGTCGTGTTACTATTTCATTGATATACAGTTTGGCTAGTCTTTCCAATGAATAGGTTTCCTTTATTGGTAGGAAGTGAGTAGACTTGGTCAACCTGTCAACGATCACCCAAATAGCATCAAACCCTTTCGGAGTCCTTGGTAACTTCGTGATGAAATCTGTAGTAATTTGATCCCATTTCCACATCGGTATTTCTAAACGCTGTAATTGCCCAAACGGCTTCTGATGTTCAATCTTCACCTTCTTACAAGTAGTACAACCTTCCACATACTGAGCAATACTCCTTTTTATTCCCGGCCACCAATAAAATTGTTTCAGGTCTTTATACATCTTATTCGTACCTGGATGAATAGAAAAACGAGATTGATGAGCTTCTTGTAGTACCCGATCACGTAAACCACCCAAACGAGGCACCCAGATTCTGTTTCCCAAACACAACAACCCACGATCATCTTTTACAAGCAATACTGATATACCCACTAACCGTTCTGGTTTTAAGTGTTCTTCTTGAAAAGCTTCTATTTGACACTTCTGCAATTCGTCAAAGATGTTAGGTAGGAGTTCAGCTCGTAGTGAAATAGCTTTTATTGTTCCACTCCTTTCTTGACGACTTAGTGCATCAGCTACCACATTCGCCTTTCCCGGATGATAAAGGATTTCATAGTCGTAAATAACCAATTCTAGTATTGGTTATAAAGTCTTGTTTGAGAGATATTTTAGGTTAAGCCTCTATTTCAATATATTCAAACGTACAGAGAGAGAGAGAGTTTAGAAAAAGAGAGAGTGTTCATCAATCCTATCTTGTAAACTCCTCCCAATCATTCAATATATTGCTATTATTATTGTTACTTATTGTATCTGGGATCCAACAATTGGTATCAGAGCAAAGACAATTATTGATTCAAAGTCCAGACACAGCCTCTTCGAATTCAGCCCCTGATCAGTTCAAGAAACGCAGAAGTAAGAGGAAGCTCAATTCGATTTTTGCTATTTCATCCCAAAATCTGTCTACAGCAGCCCTGGTAAGCGCGAACAGTAGATTTCCAGGCTGATTCATCACAGGTTCGAACTTTTGAGTTTAATTCTTGAATTCTTATGTTCAAATAAGTTGTGTTTAAAAATCAGAAATTAATCTGTGTTTGAACTGTGAATTTGAACCTTTGTGATATCAACATTATATCTGTGTTTCAAATCTTTGAATCACCATTAAATTGTCTCACGATCCCTCAAGTAACAATTTTTAAAGAGTGCTTATCTTTTTATTCCTTGTTTTCATTTAAATGGCAGAATCTAAATGCTTCACATCAGGTCGTTCTAATATTCTTGATCTCAATTTCTATATAAGAGAATGTGGACTTTTGACTCAGGAGAAAGAAAAGCTTATTCTTGAAAAAACCAAGCTTGTTCTTGAAAAAGACAAGAGGGATAAGATTAGACTTACTGAAGTAAGTATGCCAAGACTAAGATTTAGTTGTGATGCAGATTATAAACACTATTCTAAACTTAGGTCCAGCTTTCGCAAAATTATTCTTAATCTTGAGAAAGAGTTGGATGAAAGGAACAAAAGCATTCTGATCGATTCAGAAAAGATTGCAAAGCTTGAAGAGTCAGGTAAACTTTTAACCCGTGAAAATATTTAGCTGGAGAGAAAATTGTCTGAGTCAGAAAAGTTTTTTGAAAAAGAAAAGAATAGACTTGAACTTAAATGTTTAACATTTTCTAATATGGTTTCTGATTTTAAAAAGGTTGTGGTCTGTGAAAGAGAGAATTTTGAAAAGAAGAAATCTGTTTTTGAAACAAAGTCTGTGGAGTTTTCTTGCAAAATCTCAGAATTACATAAAACTCTTGAAAAAGAGAGGAAAGTGTCTGATTTTGAAAGAAAAGAATATGAACAGTTGAAGGTTCAAAGATTTCAAGAATTAAGTCAAAAAGATGACTTTGAAAGAGAAAGAAGGATTTTTAAAACCGAAATATCCAAACTTACAAAGAGACTCTCTGATTTGTCAACTGAGATCATGTTGGAGAAGAGATGTAAATCTGATCTCCAAAAGATGTTTGAGGTGAATTTAAAGGAGAAGAATGTTTTGGCTAAAAGGCTAAAGGAATTTGACTTTGCAGACTCCAAGTGTTCACTTAAAACAACTTCAATTTCAATAAACAAGAACAGTTCTTCAAAAGGGTTCTTTAAGCCAAACAAGTTTTCAACAAATCAGATCTCTACTTCTAATCCTTTCTATTGTTGTAGGCTAGATCAATCAGTTAATCAAGTTTTTAGAAGAGTAAAAATGGTTTGGATAGTGAAAGGCTCTAAACTTGTTCAAAATGTTCAAAAGCCATTCATTTCTGTTGAGTATGACAAAATCAGCAAAGCATTTCATGCAAATTCTAACAAAATAGGACCCATTTGGAAATGGGTACCAAAAATTGTTTGATCTGTCTTGCAGGTAAATGGACTCCTTAATACATCTGTTAAGGACTCACACTTCAGTGGAAAATGGACTCTTAAACACTCAGTTTAAGACTCATCCTTCAAAGGCAATTGATTTCTGTGCACAACAGTACAAAACTCAGTCCTAAATGGCTTATTGGATTTCTGCACATATCTGGATTCAGATCAAGACAGGGTTTTATTGTTAATAATTGTTTATAAATCAATTTGTTGATTTTGAAGGAATTTTTTACAAAAACGTTCAGTTTACTGTGGTGTGATCGAACTCATAGTTGTAGGTGTTTTTAGTAGAAAACATTCCAGAGAATTTGTTCAGAATCACATTTTGAGTAACCCTGTAAAATTTCATTGCAAAACTCTAATTTTTGAGCAAGTTATGCTGATTTGAAGTACTAAAAGTTCTAAAAGTTCGAAAATCGCAAACCCCAGTTGTAAAATGATTTGTTTAGTGCTGTTTGTTGTTACATGATTTTATCTGTTGTTTGTTGCTGTAATAACAGATTTAATGTTTCTATAACAATTCATTTGTGCAGGTCACAAATAAGCCATACAGACCTGCAGTGCTTAATGTGCAAACAGACCGTGAACTGTTAATCTGTTTTAGCTGTTGTTTCAATCAAAACAGGATATGAGTTCAAAACATCAAGAGTTGATCTATGCTGAATCAGTAGCTGTTGTTTCATGTGACAACTCACATTTGCAGATTTCTGAGTTACAAGATTGTGTAATAAGAATTGAGTTATGGCAGCTGTTCCAAGCTTAAAATACTCAAAAATCACAACCAAATCTGTCACTGGCGTGTTTCAGCAGTTAAATAGTCTCCAACAGATTTAAAAGACTGTTAATGTGGATTCTCAATGCATTTTGCTGCTGTGTTTATGAGCTTAATCACGGAGATCAAAACAGAACAATGCAGCAGCTGTTAGTGTGTGCAACAGAAAGTTTTCAGATTCATTTGAAACAGAATATGTTGTAGTTTGATCTTGCAAGTCTATGGCAGATTATGGAGTTTGGGATCTGAGCAATGATGAAGTTGAAGCTCTTACAAAGTTTTAACAGTCTAATGGAGTGTTCTATGTGTTTCTGCAAATCTGTTATTGAACGGGACTCTAAATGAAACTGTGAGGACAAATGTTGCTATTTGAGCCAAACAAGGGAACTGAAGCGAATAAAAGTTGTTGTTCGGCTGTCCACATTAAGCCAGTGTCTAGACTTCAAAAACGTGCAGCAGATGCAGTGTTCTATCCAAGTTTTAAACGCTCCCCAAACTGAAAGATATATATAAAAAAAGGGATTAATCTGCTCGTTCATATCTGATGTTTCAGAAAGTTACAGAAGTTGTTAAGCTTCTGTTAAGTTGCAGCTGTTAAGCAGTTGATGAAGCTGCTGTTTGAAGTGCAGCAAGAAGCAGATCTATGTTGCATCCTGCAAATGCTACTACATGTGATCAAATAGCCATGTTCTTGGACTTGAAGTAGTAAAGTTCACTGTCCAGAGCTCTCTAAAGTCTGGATTACAACTTGCTGCTGCTGATGAAATATGCAGAGGTTGCACATATCGACAGAAGACATGTCACAGAAGCTGTAGCAGCACAGCTGTATGAAAAGACTGACCAAATCTCGATGTACAACAGAAAAATGTTGTTGCTGTCGAATTCAGAAGCAATCTGATGTGATGAAATTTATGTAGAGGGTCAGGTGCTCTGAAACAGGTTCTGCAAACAGACGGGTATGAAATCGAGAGCTTTTTAGCAGCATCACATAGCAGACAGTTGTGTTCAGAAGTTCAGAGTTAGTACAGAGCCATTATAAGGCTCTGCAAAAGCCGTTATGCTGTTGTGTTACATGTACAGAGACTGACATCACAGAGCCTCTGTGAAGTCGCACAGAGCCTCTGTGAGTGTTAAAAAAGTTTGCAAAGTAGACAGCCTACAGCTATGAGAAGAGGACCTAAATTCTTGAAACCGTTGAGGCCTTTCAGTTGGTATCATCAGAATGCGAGCCTAAAGCCAAGTTGCTGCTCTTGTTTTATGTTACACAAGGAAATTGGCTTCTTGCCTTTCGAGCTGGAATGGAACTTGAGAAAAGGTTATGAGTAGACCACAGAGCTTCTTGCCTTTCGAGCTGGAATGGAACTTGAGAAAAGGTTCTTCACAGAAGCAGGTCTTTCACGTAGAAAATTGTTGGCTGTCCAGAGCTTCCTTACTCGATGAAAAGGCCATCCACAGTGGCTGCACAGAACCTCTATGCACCTGTTGTTTGCAGAAGTGTGTCCAGAAGCAAATGTCACGCGCATAGGCGGTTATGCACAGAAGTTAATACACAGGCTATGTGCACAAGTAAAGTACCTAAAATTTCAATGCAGAAGTTGTCCTCTACAGAAGATGGTATGCGCAGAGCATAATTTGCTGTTGTGTTTAATAGTATGCCATTGCAGAAGCCGTGATAGAGGCCATCCAGATGGGTATAGATCCTTAAGTCAGAGGCTGTCCAGAGCCTCTGTGGAGCGATCATATATTGTAAACGCAGATTTTTGCAGAAATCAGAAGCAGTCTTGAAGATCAAAGTTCATGCAGATCATAAAGATGACCTCTGTCAGCACTTGACCAACCTCTGCCGCCAACCTCTGCCGCCAACCTCTGCCGACAACCTCTGCCGAGCCGCGACCAAACCTCTGGTGAGCCATTAGCAAAGCCTCTGCCGTGCCTTATCTTGCTTATATCGTGCCACGACCAAACATCAGAAGCTGCTGTTTCATTTTTTATATATGCAGATTTTGGCAAACTCAATATATGTGCAGACCTGATGCTATGGATAAAAGAACCAACACATCAGTTCACAAGAAAATCAGATGAACCTTACCTGTGCAAAGCTAAATGGCTGCTACTTTGAGGGTTGACCAGAGGGTTTGACCAGAGGCCACTGTTGACAAAAATGTATTTTTTAAGTGCAACGACCAGAAGGGACCAGAGGTATTTCAATGCATGTCTATCAGAAGCTGATGGTCCAGAAGTCGCGATGAACTGAAAGCCCGGAGACCGAAAATTTGGATTTTCTTGACAGCTTTGCGCCGCTTCAGAAAAACGCGCACATCTTTCTACTCGGTGCTCCAATCGACTCAAATCCAATTGTATTAAATCCCTAAAACACTGATGTACGACTTTGAAGGTCTGAGTTTTCTCAAATTCAGTGATCTGATATGCCTAGTTCACTGTCAAAGTTAGCGGATACTTGCTAGATCGAAAGCATCACTTCACTCTCTTCATTGCCATAATCAGATCAGAATTGTGCCTCTACACAACACGGTGTAGAACCAGTGCATAAACCGAATTTTGTTTCTACACACATCAGTGTAGGACCAGTACCTCAACAGATCAGACTTTGACTGGTATTTCTAATCTCTAACCCCCAGCACCATGTTTCCTTTTAATTTGAATTAACTGTGCTTCTGGATATTCCTAACAAATGTGGAATCATCAAAGATGATTACCAGCACTTTCTGATTCTTATAGGATATCTGATTTCAAATTGAGCTTAAATGAAATTTACTGCTCAATTTGAGGGGGAGAAAACAAATCAGATCTGACCATGTTCGTGTAAAGGAAAAATTTCTAAACCTTTCATCATTTTTAGAGAATGGCCATCTTTTAAATGATAAAACCTCTTTCAAATGGTCAAACCACTTCTAGATGCCAAAATGCTTTTTCAAATATAGAAGTTGGATTTTAAATGCTTTTCTGAGACTAAAAATAGTCAATGTGTGGAACAATACAATCTTTAGGACAACAATTTCATGGGATCAATGTGTGAGCTTTATAGAACTTTTATGGATCACTTAAACCTGTGTTTCCTACCAAAGAAGTAAACCTTGAGTGTTTGAGAGGTGAAGGGTCTACATTAAAGAGTGGGGTAGATAACTATTATTATCTCTTCTTCTCTGATCCTCTTCACTTGGTGTTAATCCAAGATCATTCAAGATAGAGAGAGAAATTCTAGTGAGAGAAAGTATGTCATCTCTATTAAGCACTGTTGTGTTGCAAAAGCTTACAAAGGGTTTATATACCCTTGACTATTACAAAAGTCAAACTAAAGTAAAGTAAGCTAATATATAAGAAGCCTTGATTACAACATATTATAGCATTAACACTTGGTTTTTGAGGAACCAATGAAGGTCTGTTTGTATGAGAGAGCATCTGTTCTTCAGGTTCATCAGTCTCAGAGATCAAATCCAAGACTGGGATTATTTCTTCAGCGTTGGGAGCTGGGATTATTGTTGGTGAAGTCGCAGCTGTAGGAACTTCAACGATATCCTCAAACAGGGGAGAGGACTAGCTGAAACACAGCGATCGTACGAGTAAGAACTTTGGTAGAACATAGATAGAGAAAGAATGTGGTTGTGTATAGAGGTTTATGGAGATGAGAGCTGATAATGTGTATAGAGAGGAGGGATGAGTGTAAGGAAGATTTAGTGTACCTGACAAACTGGCTTTGGAAGCGAGATCGTCAGATTGTCATGGTCTTCAGCGACACCTTTTCCTTTGCCCTTGTCAGCTTCAGACGCTGAAGGCTTTGATTTGGTCCGCTCCCCTGAAGGTTCGTTTATCACGATCCCTTTAAGAACTATAGTCCTCTGAGCAGGCTTGACGATAAAGGAGTCATCATCATCGTCATCATCATCATTCTTTGGAGAAGAGGATGGTTCATCATCAGATAAGTCGATGGTTTCTTCATCTTCAGCTTCAGATTCAGATTCTTCACCTTCTTCTTCGAGTTGCTCCCCCTCAGATACAAAAGTAAGCTTCTCGGTTCCCTTAGGTCCAGCGGTTGTTTCTTCGTTTGTCTTCTCACCCTCTTCAGTAAGGGTGAGGTCTTCAGTCTTCTCCCCCTTGATAGATTCATCATGGGGAAGGTCTTCAGATTTCTTCTCCCCCCCCCCCTTCCTTATGATGAGTGGGGGAGGAATGCGATAACTCAGCAGTTGGCTTTGGTTCCCTGTTTTCTTGGCCAGGGATCCCCATGTAATTTTCCAACTCTGCTACTCTGTCTTCCAGGCCAGTAATAGCAGGAGTGATCTTCAAGAGTTCAGCACGATCCACCGTAGTAAAATGCGTCGGTGCAGGGGCAGGGGCGGTCATGTTGTTCAGGATCTGCTGCATCATTGTCTTCATTGAAGTCACATCATTCTTCATTGAATTGATGTCAGACTTCACAGAACTCATGTCAGTCTTTACTGAACTGACTTCAGTCTTTACAGCAGACATATCTCCTTCGAGTTTTCCAACCGATGTCTTCAGCGTTGTGACTTCGCTGGACATGGATTGAACTGATGTTTTGATAGAGAGGTAGTCTGTGTAGATGTCAGCGAGAACTTTGGCAAAGTTGCTGATAGTTTTATCAACCTTCTCTAAGTCAGCTTTGGAGGCTTTCTCTTCAACCACTGTTGTCAGCTTTGTGAGATTCTCTCCAGCGTTTGTTACAACTGAAGAGTTATCTGAAAGAGTAGTGGTGAGACCTGTCAGCTTCGTCTTTATGTTCTTCAGAGAGGCGTTGATGTCTCCCAAATTAGGACCTGTAACATATAAGTACTTGTGAACAGAGGAAAGCTTAGAAGTTTGGGGTTTAGTTACAAAGTATATGGGTTGGTGTATACCTGCAGGAGGATTGGTGAATTCATCAAAGTCTCTGTGTCCTGAGAAGAGTTCCATGTCGTCAGCTAAAGTGCGTGTACGCATGGTCATCTCTGCAGGTCCTACATCCATCATTCCTTGAAGAGTATCAGCTTTAGCTTTTGGAGGAATGACAGGTGCTCCAGTGACAACTGGATTAGAGTCCAATTGAGTAGAGGGAGAAGCGAAGGTTGAGAAAGTTGGTTGGGTGCGGTGTTCAGCGTTGGATCCGCTGAGAATCACTTCTTCAGTCTGTAGAGAGACCGAAGGAGGTTAGGTAGATTCCAAGTTTATAACCTCAGCGTTTCGAGACGCTGAAGCTGGGGTGGAATGGGTGGCTTGTTCAGCTGTGGCAGAGCGTACCACTGAACTTTCCTTCAGCTCTTTAAGATGAGCTGAAGAGTCTTCAGCAAGATATTGTTGGGGTTGCTCCTTGGTTTTCTTAGTTCTTTTGGAACTAAGTTGGGTAGAAGAGTGTTTTCTTTTATGAGAAGGAATGGAGGTTGCAGCTTGGGTATCAGCGATGGGTTTGTCCGCTGCAGGAGCTGCAGAAGTTGAAGAAGTAGGGTTGAGAAGAGTTAAGAGTGTAGAAAGACGTACCTCGTTTTCCACTGGTTTGAAGTCGAATACCTTAGGGCCAACCTGGGAGAGTTTCAGGTCACCCTATTTTGGGTAGTTGTCCTTCAGGCCTGTTTGGAAGACGGCGCTGATGAATCTTGGATATGGAACCCATGGAGATCGGTCAGCGGCGGAGTCTACTCTGAGTACCAGATCATCGTAGATTATCGTTGCACAGTCTATATGTAGACCTTTCAGCAATGCATATCCCATTGCTTGCTGAGGTTGAGCGGCTTGATCAGAGGAGCCGGTCTTTGCAGTCATGCAGCTTATTAAGTGAGCGAAGATGAAGTTCATCTCACTGGGCATTTTTGACTTCTTAATGAAGGTCAGTTTCTTCTCAGGCTTCTTGTCCCTCCCAGTTTCCCAAACATATCCCATTGCATCGAAGAATGCAGTGATGGCTTCCCTATCAGAATGTTTCTTGTGCTCAGGGAGAGGAACAAAAGGTTTTTCTTTTATGGCGAAGGGAAGGTTCAGGCCTTTACGGATAATGGTAGGGGTGATTTTTATTTTTCCAAAATCAGTATCACAGAGAATGCAGTCGATTGTCTTTGAGGAGTCTTTGGTTGATGGTAGCTGAGAGTGTCTGCCAGAATACCAGAACTGAGATAGCAGTAGCTGATGTGCAGGAGGTGTTATGGTCAGGGCTGCAGAGAGGCAATAATTTTTCAGGAAATTCACAGCATCATTCAGATGTGTGACTTGCTTTCGAGGAGGAAACTCGAGAAGCGCATAGAGGTTATTTGACTTTGTCCAATCAAGTTCTTCAAGAGTGAACTTGACCTCAGCAGTGGTGTTCTTAGCAGTGGACATGTGAGTAGATGCCATTTCTGTATTATCAGTTCAACCAAAGATAACAAATAAGAATAATCTTAATGTGGAAAGATTTTCCAATAAGTTGGTTCGAATTTTGTCCATTTCATTCACACAAAAATGTCTTAATGAAGATTAGGGTTTTTCTTGGTTTTGAAAAAGAAATGCAAACCAAAAAAAAATCTTGTATTCCAGTTTTCTTTGAGAATAAGGATTCTGGAAAAACGTATGAAGAACAAGTTTAAGATTTTGCGTTTAAACTTGAAGAACAACCATGAAAGGTTGTGTTCATAAAACCATGAAAGAAATGATTTCATTTGAAAAAGTTCTTTTGTTTGATCTTGTAAAAACAATGAGAAGATCATTAACAAGATTTAAGAAACAGGTAAATAGCAGAAATATTAACCTGGTTCGTTGAAGAAGAAGAAGTTCTTGAAAACTTGAGAGCACAAATGCAACAGTAATTTTTTTTTCTTGCTTGGAGGAGATGTTTTTCGCGTAAAGGAAAAATATAAACCCAAAATGTGTTTATATAGTGAGATTAGAGAGAGAAAATCTTGAGCGGGAAAAGATTTTCATCATGACACGGACACGTGTTTGCATTTGATTGGAAGGTAAATGAAACGTGCAAACGTGTGTTAGAAAAAGAACGTGTCGGGGCTTATCCGTTGCAATGACGTCACAACTGTCCTTTCATATTTTAGGATGTCTTTGAGGCTTTGAAAAACTCAGGGACACATTTGAAAACATGAAGTACTGAATAGAAATATCAGTTGGTTTTAGAAATTTCAAAGTATCGCTGATTAAGGAAGAGATATTCAGCGATGAAATTTGTTTTGAAATCTTGCATTCACATGCGATTGTCATTGAGAGAAAAACATACCTTGATATCAGCGAATCAAGTTTATTCAGAGAGAAGATGATAGAATAGGTTATACATGATTTTATCCTATCGCTGATCAAATGTGAACCGCTGAAGTTTTTACCCTTCAAAGTTCAGCATTCCAAGCTCGCTGATGAGAAAGTTGAATCTTGTCTCATCAAGATGTTTGGTGAACAGATCAGCTAACTGATAATCAGTTGGGATAAAGTGAAGTTCTATATCACCATTCATCACATGATCTCTGATAAAATGATACCTGATTTCGATGTGTTTTGTCTTTGAGTGTAGCACTGGATTGTTGGCTATAGAGATGGCACTTGTGCTGTCACAATAGATTGGAATTTTTGAGAGCTGAAGATCATAGTTTAGTAGTTGATTTCTCATCCACAAGACCTGAGAACAACAGCTTCCAGCAGCTACATACTCATCTTCAGCTGTGGAGGTGGACACTGTGTTTTGCTTTTTACTTGTCCAACTTACCATCTTTCCACCCAGGAGCTGACAGCCTCATGTGGTGCTTTTCCTATCCAATTTGCAACCTGCAAAATCACTATCTGAATAGGCGATTAGATCGAACCCTGAGTCTTTGGGATACCAAAGACCTAGGTTCGCAATACCCTTAAGATATCGAAAAATTCGCTTTACAGCGGTCATATAAGATATCTTAGGTTCAGCTTGATATCGTGCACACAAACAGGTTGCGTACATAATATCGGGTCGGCTAGCTGTAAGATACAAGAGAGAGCCGATCATCCCACGGTACAGCGTGACATCAACATGAATACCATTTGTATCCTTATCTAGTGTCAGCGGTGGTGCCATAGGGGTTTTCATAGCTGAACTCTGAGTTAAATCGAATTTCTTCAGCATATCTTTAACATATTTTCCCTGATTAATGAAAGTTCCTTTTTCATTTTTCTTTATCTGAAGACCAAGGAAATATGTTAGTTCACCCATCATGCTCATTTTATACTCATCTTTCATTCTATCAGCGAAACTAGTACAAAGATCTGGATTAGTAGAACCAAATATAATGTCATCAACATATATCTGAACAAGAATGATATGACCTTTCACTATTCTGAAAAATAGAGTTTTGTCAATTTTACCTCGCTCAAATTTTTCAATATGGAGATAAGTAGAGAGAGTGTCATACCATGCACGAGGAGCTTGCTTCAAGCCATAAAGTGCCTTATCCAATTTATAAACATAACTTGGACGCTTAGGATCTTAGAATCCTGGAGGTTGTTCCACATAGACTTCTTCATTCAGCTTTCCATTTAGAAACGCTGACTTAACATCCATCTGATATACTTTGAAGTCTTTGTGTACAGCGTATGCTAAGAATAGACGAATAGATTCTAGTTTTGCTACTGGAGCAATTGTTTCGTCGTAATCCATGCCTTCCTCTTGTTTGTATCCCTGAGCAACAAGACGAGCCTTGTTGCGGGTTACAGTTCCATGTTCGTCCAACTTGTTTCGATAGACCCATTTAGTGCCTATCACTGTTTTGTCAGTTGGTCTTCGAACAAGTTTCCAAACTTTGTTTCTTTCGAATTCAGTCAGCTCTTCTTGCATGGCGCTGACCCAGTTTGGATCTTTGAGAGCATCATCTACTTTCTTTGGTTCAGTCAGAGAATTAAAGTTAACAAATAAACAAATATTACCTGCACTTCGTCGAGTCTGAACACCAGCGTTTGGATCACCAAGAATTTGATCAATTAGGTGATTTGCAGTGCATCGCTGAGCCGGAGTGTGAGACGCTGACTCAACCTGAACTGGAGGAGCTGAAGATGAGGCTTCAGCAACTTCTAGAGTATCAGCTAAGAGTGGAATGGGTGCAATTGTCATTACATTCACTGATTGCTGAGAAGTAGATGGAATGTCTGAGACATTTGGTTCAAAGCCAGGAAGAGTATTTAAAGGATCAGCTGAGACCCATGATGTTTCAGCTTCACTATTCTGCATGATTGGAATGATACTAGGACTATCATATTCAACTGTATGAGTATGAGGAATGGGAATATCTTCTGAATCACCAAGAAGAGAAAAGATCCATTGATTCAGTTCTTCAGTATCAGCGGACGGTTTAGAGTTTGCTGAACGGGATTCGTCAAACGTGACGTGAATAGTTTCTTCTACAGTTTGTCTTCTACGATTGAAGACTCTGAAGGCTTTGGAGATTGAAGAATATGCAAGAAAGATTCCATCATCAGCCTTAGGATCAAACTTTCCAAGGGCATCTCTGTTGTTCAGTATGAAACACTGACATCCAAAGATGTGAAGAAAGCTGATTGAAGGCTTTCTCCCATGAAAAAGTTCATAGGCTGTTTTATTGAATCTTTTGATTATCAGCGACCTGTTTTGCGTAAAACAAGCAGTGTTGACAGCTTCTGCCCAAAACTGAGTAGGCAGGTGAGAATCGCTGAGCATTGAACGTGCAGCTTCAATAATTGTTCTATTTCTTCTTTCAGCGACTCCCTTTTGTTGTGGTGTTATCACTGATGAAAAGTTGTGAGAAATACCCTTGCTTTCAAAGAAGGAATCAAGAGAACTGTTTTTGAATTCAGTCCCATGATCACTCCTTATTGAGCGAACGATCAAGTTGTTCGGGGTTTCCATCTTCCAAACAAAGGTGATGAGTTCTTCAAGGGTGTCACTCTTAGAACGGAGAAACATTACCCATATATAGCGAGGGAATTCATCAACTATGACCAGTGTATATTTCTTTCCAGCGATGGATTGTTTGTTAACAGGGCCAAACAAATCCATATGGAGAAGTTGTAGAGGAGATGACACTGAGGAGATTTGCTTTGACTTAAAGCTTGCTTTGGTCTGCTTCCCTTTCTCACACGCTGAACATAAAGACTCTTTGGCGTATGAGTGTTGAGGTAGACCAGTGACTAACTCTTTTGAAGAAAGAGTGTTTAGTGTCTTAAAATTTAGATGAGAGAGCCTCTTATGCCATAGCCAGTTGACATCAGATGAGGCTTTTGAGAAGAAACAGGAGTTCTCAGTGGTTGTTGAGTCCATGTTTATTACATAAACATTTTCCAAACGATAACCGCTGAGAGCTATCTTCTCATTTTTGTCAGTGACAAAGCAGGATTCCTTAGTAAAGATTACTTTGTTATCCTTGTCGCAAAGCTGACTGATGCTTAGAAGATTATGCTTCAGCCCATCAACATATGCTACTCTTCTGAAGGCTGTTGTACCATTAGAGAGTACACCAAACCCTCGGGTATGTCATTTTCCATTTCCACCGAAAGTCACAGAGGGACCCTTCTCCTCCTTGTATTCAGCGAGCATGCTTTTCTTTCCAGTCATGTGTATAGAGCATCCGCTATCGAGATACCAGATACCTTCTTAACCTGCATTACAAAGGAAGATTAGTTTTTCTTGGGTACCCACTTAACCATGTGTACACGTTTGTCAGTGGAAGTAGTTGGAATGGAAGGTTCAGCAATCTTCGCAGCATTTGAAGATTCAGCTTTGTCAGTCTTCACTTTGGTTAATTTCTTAACCTCAGTGGTCTTCTTTACCTTGGGGGCAATGATCGTCACCTTAGCTATCTTTTCAGCTTTGGTGGCTGTGGGGCACTTACTAGCAATATGACCAGTGAGTCCACAGTGATAACATTTCCTATAACTAAAAGTAGTTCTAGGACCATTTGAATGCTGAGCTTTAGATTTTGAATTAGAAGTACCAGCACCAAGTAAGCTATTGGCTTTTGAAATGGGAGGAACATTCAGTTCTTCGGATTTCTTACTAGAGACATCCACTCTGATTCTAGGAGTAGATCGCTGAATAGATCCACGCTGAGTAGATCCAGAGATCTGATTCCTTGATCCAGAGGGATGAATCACTAAAGCTTTAGAAGCATTAAGCTTAGGTACTAAGGTACCCTTCTGAGGATTTTGGTTAAAAGCAATTCCTTTACCTTTATCTTTAAAGACAGAGGTAGGTTTTGGATAAACCATTTTCTCTTTACCTTTTGAAGAGGTAGAAATTTCCTCAGGGATAGGCGGTCTGGAAGAGGAACACTGAGAGGATGTAGTATCAACGACTGAGGATACGAAAGTTCCAAATAAGAGCATGGAACGATCAGTGGTTGGTTCTAGAGTATCAACTTTGTAACCAAGACCACGTTTATCACTCAGGGGTATCTGAGACTGAATTATCTCAGTGGTCTTTGTTGAGGAATTATACCATCCATCAACAGTAGTTTTTTAGCTCTTAATGTAGCGATAGCTTCTTCGCGCTCTTAAATGCACTTGATCTTTAAAATCTTCTTCAATTTTAGAAAGATTTTCTATTTGAAGGTGGCAGTTTTTAAGCTGTTCAGCGAGATCAAGGTTTTGATTTTCAACTACAGTTTTGTCATTCATGGCTTCATATAATCTTCTAGTCAAGAGATCGATTTTACGAATACTATCAGCTTCATCAATATTTGCAATATTTGTAAAGAAGGAAGGTGATACCTGAATAGCAAAGGTTGAAGTAGAGGGAATGTCTGAACTTTCTTCCTCATCTTCAATCTTAGCCATAAGACAGAGATTGGCTTCATCATCTTCAGAGTCAGATGATGATTCTTCTTCATCAGAGGCAGCCCAATCATAGTTAGCCATGCGGCCTTTGCCTTTCTTCTTAAAGCTTTTCAGCTTCACATAATTTTCTTTCAGCTTGGCGTATTTGTCATCTTTATTCCTAGGAATAAGGGATTTCTTGGGAAACGCTAAGTTTCTCGAAACTTTCTTAGACCTCCACCCGTTAGCGAAATGTCCTATCTTTTCACAGTTAAAACAAGTAGCAGTAGCCTTATCAACAGGAGATGATGATCTTGGCTTGTAAGTAATGGAAAGAGGTTTATTCTTTCTGAACATTTTCTTTTTGGCGAATCTCCTGAACTTTTTAGTGAGGAGAGACAAAGATTCATCATCATCTGAAGAGTCAGAATCTGATGACCTTTCAGAGTTACTCTCCAACTCAGTGATAGTGACCGAGGGTCGCTGAGTGGAAGGTTCCTCTGAGATTAAAGCAACAGGGGTGCTTTTGGAATCTTTTACAATATTTTTCTTAAGATGACTTGATTGCTCATGATTCAGCATCGTGCCATATAAGGTAGAAAGGGTCATTGATTTTAGAACCTTTGATAGCTTGAGACACATAGAATAATTGTCCCAGCTTTCAGGTAAACCATCTAAAAACTTTGTAAGCACTTCAAAGTTAGAATATTCCTTACCAACAGTTTTCAGATCTATTATTAAACAGTTAAAACTTTGGTGAACTTTAGAGAGAGTTTCATTTTTACCACAAATGAAACTTTCATACTGTCTTACCAGGTTGATCTTTCGAGAGTCCTGGTCTTCATAAGTACCTTCATACTGAACACAGATTGTGTCCCACATAGCTTTTGAGGTTTTCAGGTTCATGACGGAATGGTAGACGTCGTCAGGAAGAGCTATGGATAATATGGATCTGGCTTTTGGGTCGATAGCCACATTCTTCTTATCTTTGTCAGTCCACATATGAACTTCCTTGGGTATCAGCCTTTATGGAATAGCAGGTCTATTCTCAGCGGCTGGAACTGCAGCATCAATTCTTACAGGAATATATGGGCCGTTTTCAAGATAATAAGGCATAGTATGGTCTACACCTTCTAAGAAGAGAATCATCCTATTTTTCCATAGATTAAAATTATCTCTGGAGAATCTAGGGGGTTTTGCAAGAGAACCATTGTCAATATAATTTGTGTTTGTGTTGCTAGCCATTTTCAGAAATAGCAAGGAAGAGAAATCTTAGTATAGATCAGATCTTGTTTATGAGGTTAAACAAATCTGCTCGGATACCACTTGTTGGTCCCGAAGGGCTATACAAGTTTGTAGAAGGGGGGGGGGGGTGAATACAAACACAAATTTTACTTTTCTAAATTGTTTATTGATAAATCATTAACAATTTACAGCTTGTTGCGGAACAAGATTAAGGATAAACCTATATCTAAACAAGTTGGAACACTAAGTTTCTTGCACTAAGAAAGAGAAGGAAATTACTAATAATAACCTATCTCAAGATAAGAAGGATGAACTTGTCCAGAGTTAGCATGTTACTTCAAAATGAAGTGAGTTCTTCTTCTTATATACTGCATGCATTTAATGCATGGCAGTTTACACTTTACACGTGGCAGCAGCTCGTAGGTTGTATGTCATTGACCTTTGTTGACAACCTTAGTAGCCGCATGTATGAACAATGTAGTATCAGAGTGGTTGTACGATTTCAGACAATAAGGAGGTTCTTTTCCGACATATCGTACGGAGTCGTGCAAGGGTGGTTAAGACAAAAGTACTTTGTACGAAGGACTTCATGATCAGCTTTTCGTTGATTCAGCGCTTTACCATTGTTTATCAGCGAATGATAAAGTTCTGCGATAGCTGAAGTCTTGTACTTGATACTTCACGTTGAGTGGACAAATCTGAGTCTTCAGTGATCCACATCAGTTCATTAGGAGACTTTGTCGCTGGTTCTTGAGCTTGATCTTTGACTTCAGCGTAGAACCTATGTTGACGTGAAACTTGTCTTCAGAGATCATAAGTAAACAACTAACTTAGAAGCGATCACCATAAGTACTGAACAGACTCAGAGCATTATGGTGAACAGTGTTTGTTGAATGTTTAATCTAAAGAGCGAGAGTTCCTATCAGCGATACTGTAAGATCTTAGTACTTATCAGCGATAGTGAAACTCTTATACATATTGTTTACTTACAATTTTCACTAAGTATATAAGAGAGGGTCATTATCAAATCACTGAGGGTTTGGATCAACAAGAGTTAAAGAAATTACGAATAATAACTTAACAATAAGAGAGAAATAAGAGGATGGTCCGAGCACACTTCAAAACTGAAGTAGGTTTCTTCTTATATACTGCATGCATTTAATGCATGGCAGTATGGCTTTACACGTGGCATCAGCTGAGTGGTTGCATGTCATTGACCTTTGTAGACAACCTTAGTAGCCGCGTGGTGTACAGTGTAGAATCAGAGTTGTTGTAGGATTACAGACAAAAGGGATGACTGTTCTGACAGTTCGTACGGAGACGTGCAAGGGAGGTAAGACAATAGTAACATGCAGGGAGACTTCATGATCATCTTTCTTTGAGTCAGATCTTTATTAGCGAATGATAAAGTTCAGCGATTGCTGAAGTCTTCTACTTGATACTTCACGTTGAATGGACAGGTCCTCTTCGCTGATACCCGCATCAGTTCATGAGTAGACTTGTCGCTAGTTCTTGAGCTTGATCTTCGACTTCAGCGTAGAACTTTGGTTGACGTGAAAAGTACATTCGCTGAAATTTTTCTTTAAACTTCGTAAAGATTACAGAGGGAAGTGGAAAAATTACAAGTACAGCAAATAAAATTACAAGTACAGAAGATGTAGACAGATAAGGATAGAAAGAATTACAAGGCTATCCTATCCGTCAAAAGGTTCTTCCTTAATGAGAAGTTCATCAAGGGTCTTTGATGTGGGAATCATCCAGTCAGGGACCGTTACACCTTGATCATTTTTGTTCTTTGCTTCTTCAAAGATCAGGGGCTTGAGGTGACGTGCCTGAATGTCGCGTCTGACTTCACACCAGTGTATTAGGTCTCAGAGCTGTTCGATGGGAGTGATTGGAAGCTCATATATGCGTTGAAAGTGTTGTTGTCCATAGCAGTCTAGAAAGAATATGCCATAGGGTTCACTTACGACTTTTCCAGGGATGAAAGTTTCACCAGGAGGCAGGGAGGTGTCAAGTACTGAGAGGTCAGGGTCACGACCAAGTACTTCTTCGCGTGAGAAACCTATACCTGTTTCATTTCGTATAGGAGGACCTGAGTCTGAGGTTTTCTTTTTCTGTGTAGAGGCCCTTCTTTGTTGTGGTGGAAGAATAGTGGAAGGAGAAATATCCACAGCAGAAGAAACCAAGTCGATCTGAGAATTTAAAATTTTCTCGACATGGCTCTTAAACTTTGAGCGAGATCGCTGAATGGCTAATTTTACTTCCAACCATTCAGAGAAACCAAACTTCTCTAATGAAGTAGCGTAGAAGGTTTGCTTGGTTTTGTCTTCTCTGAATACGTCAACTTCAACAACAGGAACGTCTACAAACGTTTTTCCTCTGATATTTACCTTGATGATTTTGGATGGTCGAGATCGATAGTTTAGCATTTCTTTACACCATTCCAAAGTCGAATCAGATACCTTAGTCTTTTCTTCAACGATCCTTTGGGCATCATCCCATAGCTGACGTTGGACATCAATGGGAGTTCTTTTCAGCGCGGGGTCTTTCACCGATTGTTGGACAAGCTGGATGGCGAGAGCCTTATCTTTTTCTTCAACTTCCTTCTTTTCGGCGAGTAATCTTTCAGCTCTTAAATGATCCTCGTATTCTTTCCTTGATATCCTGAACTTTGTGGGAGTAGGGATTTTGTCACGAGGAAGAATGATTAACTGATCTTCAAGCTGTTTGATCATTGCATCTCTCTTTTCTTGATCCTCTTCACTTAGCTTTTGAGGAGCCAATGAATGCCTGTTTTTGTGAGAGAGCAGCTGTTCTTCAGGTTCATCAGTCTCAGTGGTTAAATCCAAGACTGGGATTATTGGTGTAGTTGTAGGAGCTTCAGCGGGATCCTCAAACAGGGGAGAGGACTAGCTGAAACACAACGATTGTTTAAGTAAGAACATGGGAAGAAAGAGATAGAGAAAAGAATGTGGTTAAGTGTATAGAGGTTTTAAGGATAGAAGGATTGAGATTGAGAAGGGATAGATGAGGGATGCAGTGTAAGGGAATAGAAGGTAGTGTACCTGACAAACTGGCTTTTGAAGCAAGATCGTCAGATTTTCTTCTTCAGCGAGGCCTTTGTTTTTGCCTTTGTCAGCTTCAGACGCTGCAGGCTTTGTCTTGGTCCGCTCCCCTGGAGGTTCTTTAACTCGATCCCTTTTTGAGTTGGGGCTTTTGCAACAGGCTAGACGTAGAAGAAGTCGTCATCATCATCGTCATCATCATCATCTTTAGGGTATGATGATGGTTCTTCATCAGAGATGTCGACATGTTCATCGTCTTCGGCTTCTTCTTCAGACTCGACCTCTTTAGCATAAGGTTCGGTCACGTCAGCAACAACTTCCTTAAGTTGCTCATCGAGTTGCTCCCCCTCAGATACAGAGGGAGGTTTCTCGGTTTCCTCAGGGTTTTCAACTCCCTGAGGTCGTGAAGTAGAAGTAGTAGCAGCAACAGTTTCAATACCCTCCCCCTCAGCATTATGGGGAAGGTCTTCTTTAGTCTTCTCTCCCGCTTCCACATTATGGTTGGGGGAGGTAACAGATTGTTCAGCAGCAGCAGTGTGTATTTGGTCCCTGTCTTCCAAGCCAGAGATACCAACACAGTTCTCAATCTTTGCTAATCTGAATTCCAGGCCAGTTATAGCAGGATTGATCTTTTGAAGATCCTCTCGATCGACCTGAGTAATATGAGAAGTTGGGGCGTTCAGGCGATCGAGTACTTTCTGAACAATTTCTTTGATGGCGGAGACCTCAGTCTTGATCGTGGAGACTTCACCCTTAAGAGAACCAACCTCTGTCTTCAATTATGTGACTTCATTGGACATAGTGGTGAAGTTTGTTGAAAGACAGGTGGTGGCGGTTGAATTGTCAGTGAGGGTGGTAGCAAATTGAGCAATGCTACCATCCACCTTCTCCAGATCAGCTTTGGAGGCTTTCGTATCAACGATCTCGGTCAACTTTTTGAGTTTCTCTCCAGCGTCTGTAACCGCTGAAGAGTTCGTGGAGAGAATGGTGTTGTAATTTTCCACCTTTGTTTCCAGGGCCTTCAGGGAGGTGTTGATATCCCCCAAATTAGGACCTGAAACAGTTATTACCTTATGAACAGAGGAAAGCTCAGAAGTTTAGGGTTGAGAGAAAGAAGTGTTTGGGATAATGTGTATACCTGCAGGCGGGTTGGCGAAGTTGTCGAAGCCTCGTAACCCTGAGAAGGTTTCATAGTCGTCTTCAATAGTTCCCTGACGACTGGAAGTACCTACAAGTCCTGTGTTTTGTTCTATCATCCTCTGAAGATGTTCACCAGTAGTGTCGCTGAGGACAATGTTTGTTGAGGAGAATAGGGAAATTGATTGAGTGACCAAAGGAGAGGTGGGAGGAATGATGGTTGAGAAAGTAGGTTGGGTGCGGGGTTCAGCGTTAGATTCGTTGAAAATCACTTCAGTCTCTAGAGAGGCTGAAGGAGGTGGGTTCAGTTCCAAGTTTATAACTTCAGTGTTTATAGACGCTGAAGCTGGGATGGAAGGGGTGACTTGTTCAGCTGTGGCAGAGCGTACATGTAGGTTCTTGTTTTCTTAACAATGATCTTAACTTTCAGTTAGTTCAGATTTAGATATGGTGCGGAAGCGTATTTAAGAACTGAAAGATAATGTAAGGTAGAAGAACACACAATATCAAATAAACAGTATGTAAGAATAGATGAATATCTCCAAGATTACTGTATTTGATATATATAAGAAAACATCAAGAACTTTAAAGGATTAACAAGAAATCTGCAGTTAAAGATGTGTGTGAGAAGTGCAAAGCTTAATGATATGTGTATTTTCGTGGTATTTAGCTTTATAGAAGAGTTCACATGAACCTTCTATTTATACTACTTCTAAAGGGGACAATAAGGACTGAAGGTACAAAGACACTGTTCTGGAACAGTAGCTGGAAGGTACAAAACACTATTCTGGAACTGTTGTAGATACAACGTTCATTAATTGCTCCGTATTCAGCTTTAGGCGGAAACCTATCAGAGGTTGACACGTGGAGTTGTCAGGTCACGCCTTTGTACGATTGATCTTTTAGAACCTTCGAATGGTAGGTATTGTAAGAAGCATGTCCGTCCTTGTTAAGATCTTTTGCGTATATCTTCTTTTTGCCACAGAAGCTCTGTCAAGTATGACAGAGGCTCTGTGGTCTTGTCCGCTTAGAAGTGTCTTCTGTTGCTTCTTTTACTTCGGTCTTCTTGATTAACCCGGCAGAGCCTCTGTCGAAGACTTCTGTCTTCTCGGTTACTCGGCTACTTGGCAGAGCCTCTGTGGGTTACTTCTGTACTTAGACTATTTTCACTACTTTTACAAACAGAAAGATTGGAGCTAACAATCTCCCCCTAAGTAGTGAAAATTAAAAATTTGAAAGTGCAAGTATTTTCTAAGTACAAGGATATTTTCTTTTCATATTAGATTTTGCCAGAGGCATTTAGATCTGATTGTATTGAAAAGAAAATATTACAGAGGATCTGTTTGACTGACTCAGATGTTGGCATTCTTGAAGTCATTGAAACTTCTGCGGTCGAGTCCTTCTTGTTTGAGCTCGTGATAGAAGCTGATGCATAGATTTCAGAAGTTGATTGTTGGATCGATAACCTCTATCAGTCTGTCGGCAAGACTTTGATTCATGAGCTTTAATCCTCTATGCTCCACTAGCATCGTTCTAAACTCTGTCAAAGTACTTGTTGTGTACTTCTGACAGTCCATCTCTATGAACAACTTTGATTTACCAGAAGGATCTAGAAATACTAACCCGACCCTCGGATTTGTGATGATTGAGTTTGGTGTAGTAGAGGGAGGGCAGTAGTCTTCTGGTGGTTGAACGGTTAAGCTCTTTACTCCAAGATCTTGAGCCAATTGGAAATCTACCATGCTGTATAGCAGAAGCTTTTCGCGTATGGCCTTTCTTATCACCCTGTAGGCTCTGCGAACTTCGTCGGTTGTGAAGTTCTTTTTCGTCCATTGCAGAAGATCAGGTAGATCATAAGGATTGAGATTCCTAAGATCTGCATCTGCAAATTGGTTCTCTGATTTGTCCTCTCTTTTGACCTTGTTGATGTTGTAAGAGAGTTTAGGCCAGGTTCTGGTTCTAGAGAACTTACAATATAGGACTTTGATGATCTTGGATGTTGAGAAGACTTCGTGTTTAGGCTTGGGTTTTTTATCTGGTGAAGAGGTTTTCGAGGTCAGCACGGAAGTCAGGGTCTTGAATGGTTGGTTCTGATTGATCCATTATGCCCATTCTGCTATATAAGTACCTGTATACCACTTCTTCCATTTGTGGTGGTGGTGGTTGAGGTAAGGTTCTTAGCAGAGTATCTGATTGTTTCTTGACTTCTGCCACTCGATCTTCTGAAGGTTTTGTCTTTGGATCCAGAACAGGAATATTTGACAGAGGTTTAGTGCCGAAAGCCCAGTCTTCTTCTTCAGGCTTTGGTGTCTTATACGCATCGAAAGATCTCTTCATCAATTTTTCTGTTGAAGGTTGATGCTTGGGCTTTTTCTTCTGCGGTTCTTCTACTATAATCCCTTTTCCCTTGTCTTTTGCCTTTGGCTGTTCTGCTTGTTGAGATGGGGTTGCCTCTGTAGGATTTGACGCTTGAGTCTTAGAGGGCTTGATCGGTGATTTGGGTTTGGGTTATGTCGGGGGGTTTAAGGTGTTTTGCTCAAATATTTTCTTTTGTGAGCAATGGTTTTTATTTTTCGGTTGGTTTTGGGTGTTGGGGAAGGTAGTTCGTCTTCGGAGGATGTCAGAAGGTGGACTTCTTCTTGGATTTGGACATCTTTTCCAAATACAGAAGGAGATTCCACAGAGATGGGTGTTGCCTCTGGGGTCTTTTGTTTTTGAACATGGGTTGTTTCTGGTATTTGGTTTCTTCAGGAATGGATTCCACAGAGATGGTTGTTGTCTCTGTGGTTTGGTTTCTGCTTTAGGTTTCAGGTGTTTGGTTTTAGCAGGGGTTTCTTCAGAGATTATTTCCACAGAGGTGGGTTTTGCCTCTGTGGATGGTTGTGTTCTTTGTTGGGTTTGAGATGGGGGTGCTTGGTTGATGGGTTCTGCGACTATTGGTGGAGCTGGTAGACCGCTGCTCGCAGCTTCTTCCCTTTGTTTCTCCCCTCGATTCTCCCCCTCAGGATGATCTGATGGACCATGATGGTCATCATCAGAGTCATCCTGATGTATATCTGTCGTACCCTCTGCCATGCAAGATGTATCTGGTTTCTTTGGTGGAACAGCACCTGCGACAATCATCTTTGTGCATAATTCATCACAGAGGCCAGGCAGTGTTTCAACCTCTTCTTGTGTGTTGAAGCGCATTCTGCCGACACTTGCTTGAAACTCTCTGACATAGTTTGCGTTGGCAGTGGTGAAAGCTTTGATGAATTCGGTCATCTGATCAAGTATACCTTGGTTGAGTTCTGTCACTTGAGCTCTTGTCATGTAGTCAGAAGGCTTCATGGCTTGAGTATTTCTTGTTGTATGCTCTTGAACTTCTTCTAAGGCCTTCTTTAGATCTTCAGGTGTAAGACCCTTAGATTTTGAGGATTGCCCCTTTAGTTAGAGAAGAAAGTGTTTGACAGAGTCTTTGAAGGCAGTGGTGGCGGCTTTTCCGAATTCAGCTGCTGCAGAGGTGGCAGTGGTAGTAGCAGTGTGTGTTGCAGTGGACTTCATCTGGGTTAAAGTGGTTTGCACCTCTGTGGACAAGGTGTCCATTTTGGTGTTCAGATCAAGGATTGCCCGGAATGTAGTATCTGCAAAAGATTTGAAAGAGCTTTGCAACTCTTTCATTGTTTGGTTCACAGAGGTGACAAGGGTTTGGAACTCATCCCTTGATACATGTGAACTAGTTGTAACCTCTGGGGGAACAAATTCATCCCCAGAGTGAGTCTCTGTTCCTGAGACACCTTCTTTCGCCCTTGTTTTGATGTTGGGGGCGGAAGGATTTCCTTCCTATCCTCGAGCAGAAGCATCTAGTGCTTCAGACTCTACAGAAGTTCTGAGAATGACATTGTCTAGATCCACTCTAGAGGTGGGTACTAGATTATCCTTCTTTTGACTCGGAGACTTGTCTAGAGTCTCTCCGTCTTTGTGCACTCTAATCTCCTCTGAAGAGATGTTTGTTCCTAGTTGTGTGCGTGTGGCAGAGGAAACAAATTCCTCTGCAAGGATTTTTGTTGTGATCCGGGGCAATAGATCACTTACTACGGAGGAATCCTTTAGAGAGGATTCCCCTGGAATGGTTTCCCCGGTTGTTAATGGTACAGAGGATGAAAGAATTTCCTCTGTCCGGATGGTTTGGGTTGGGGTCGAGCCGTGCTGCTTTATTTCAATATTGCCCTCTGCCACTAGATTGGCGGCAATAGGTATATGGGTTGCACTGGGAGTTGGTTGTTGTTGAGAGCCTCTGTTATTCCAGGCTTCTGTTCTAGTTTCTCCCTCTGTTTGGCATCCAAGCACTACTTCACCATCTATAGTTTCAATCTTTGTTGCTACCCTATGGCTTGGTGCTTCTTCCCTAACTTCTGTTGCAGCTTCTGACCTAATGAATAGAGAGTCGTACATTGGATGTGATCCAAATAATTGTTGTACGTGGGGATGATAAAGACCTTTTCTGATTTGGTCAGCTTCCTCTACATCAGAATCCACTTCTGTTGGACTTCCTAACATGGTGTCCATATTATGTTCTTCTGTAGCTACCTCTTCCTCTGGGCTTGCCCTTTGTACATCAAATCTGGGTTGAGTGAAGGGGTTCTGTAGGACTTCATGAGTTTTGGATTGATTATTCTGTGGGGTTTGGTCATCCTCTTCCAAGTCTGAAGAGATTCAGAAGTCTGTTTCTTCTATGGATTCATGGGTTTCATGTGACAGAGCTTCTGCAGTCCATCCAGCAGTGTCAAGAGTGTTGGCAAATTCAGGTCGTTGGAGGAAGTCAGAGAATTCCCCGTGATGTGCATAGTTGAGGGGATTGGGGGATTGCAGAGGTGATTCTTGAGTTTGTTCTTCTGTGACTTCTTCTGCCACATCTTCTGCCACTGTTTCCTCTACAATAGGAGACAGAGGTTTCCTAGTTTTCTTCTTGCTCTTTTTCCTCTTAGGTTTAGTTGCCCCTTCCTCTGAGGTTTTGGATTTTCTCTTCTTCTTTTCCTTTGGGGGAAGGGGAGGAGCAGAAGATCCAACCTCTGTTGCATGAGGTGAAGTTTGTTGAGCGTCGATTGCAGAAGTTGAAGTAACCTCTGTGGTTTTCCTCTTTGTTTTCTTTTTAGGAGTAGAGGCAGAGTAGATGGATTTCCTCTGAGCTAGGAATTTGGTTTGAACTTCTGCATGCTTCTGGAAAGCCTTAGCCCATTCTTCATCTGTCATTCTTTCAAATACCCTAGTTTCTAAAGGCATACCTAAACGCGGGGGTGTCACAGGGGTCGGTTCTGGAGTCTTGTGATCGCGTATATAAGCTAACCTTAGGGTTTCATCTGTAGCATATTCCAGAAGTCTTGATGGCAGAGGTCTGCATAAAGGATATCCATCGACGTGCTCAGTTGGAACATTTTTCGTCATGGCATATATTTTGGCAGTTGGACCTTCTAACGACCATTTTTCTAGAAGGAGTAGGGGCTCCAGAAGTACTCCAAGGATTCGTTGATACTGCAGAGGAGGTAGAGATGGGTTTGAGCGTTCTTTGGCTTTCTGTGTGGAGATCTTTCTGTCAATGGTGTTGATCATCTCTTGCATCATTAAGGTCGAGTAGTCCAGAGGCAGATCATAATATACTCCATACATTATGGATAGAATCTGATGGGAGGTTTGATCCGGACTACCGATTTTGCCAGTGAGGCATCTGTTCAGAATTGAGAAGAGGGTATTCCACAGAGGGGGTAATCGTCCTCTTCTGAAGTCGTTCCTTTTTCTTAGGGTTGTGTTGTACCCTAACATTTCAACAAATCTACTGAGCTCTTCATCTGTAGGTGCTTCAGCGTAATTCTTTATACCTAGCAGACCTCTGGTTGGAAGACTAAACTCAAGTGAGAACATTATTCTATTGAACTTGAGTTCCATGTGTTCGGTTCTATCAGGTTTAGAAATATAGCCCTTGATTTGTCGGTCCGCTTGGTCATATCTGCTGCTTTGCCAAAATTGGTTTAGATATCTTGCTGGTATTTTACTGACGGTTTTTGTCAACAGAGGGAAGAGGTAATGGTTCTCCAAAATGTGAAGGAGAATGGCATGAGATTCCCCAAAAGTGGTTTTTGAAGGAACAAGATAATAGTTGTTGGGTTTGAGAGGAAGAACACTTTCAAAGTGTTCATTTGCGATGAAGTTTTTCTCGTGTGTTGTTGGAGAGAAATTAGCTTCATCGCCAGAGTTGTCTTTTTCCAGGTCTGCGACTATATTTGTATTTTGGGAATGCTCAGATTGAGCAGGTGAGTTTTCTTGAACAGGGGAGTCTTCAGGAATGATGGAGGATGATGCCATTGTTGTTTATCTTGAAGAAAAGAGAATGAAAAATAGGTAGGTTGCAGGTTTTGCAAGGTTCGCGAGTTCGTAAAGGTTTTTTGAGGAGTGGTAACTTGGGTTTTATAGTGAATGGAAACGGTTAGAATTCTGAAGAGGTAAATATATGGAAGTGAATAAAATTTGGAATTCGTACTTGAGTATGAACGGCGGGTTCAACATTCCAGGAGAGAACGTGTGTCGTGTACGTCCAATGAAAATGTGACACGTCAGCAGTGTTAGAGCACGACTTGATGTCGTGCGGGGCCAATTAATGCTTGGCGCGTGGGTTTCTTTTCCTCCACACAATTTTCACTCGCAGTAAAAGAGCCGTCACTGTTGCAGAAATTATCCAAGTTTGAAAATGACAGAAGCTCTGTAGGGATGGAGCTCTGTAGTTTGAAAACTCTCTTTGTATCCTCCGTTGTATGCATCTTTACCAGAAACGTTTGAAAAGCATTGGAGAGGATCGATAGATTTGTAGAGTATAAATTTCTTTCACAGAGGTTATGAAGCTCTGTCAGAGCCATCAGAAGCTCTATGAGAGGAATTTTTTCATAACTAAAAATCTATTAAACTTTTTGATCATCCAAAGTTTTTACTGTTTTATAAACTGTTTTTAGGACATATTTGAAATTTTTTGTCCTAGAAAACTGTTCTGGAAAAGTTTTTGTGCTTGATGCTCCTTTTTGGGTGTCTAGATTGGTTGACAGAGACTTTTTGATGGAATGAGCTCTTCGTCCCAAAAGACCTTCTTCTGTAACCTTTTGTTCAAGTAAATCCTTACAGAGAACATTTGAGTTTGATCGGAAGAGTTTTTGTATGAGATTTGTAGTTTTATAGAGGATTCTGCATACAGAGGCTCTGTTAAGCTCAGCAGAAGCTCTATTACACTAAAAATCTCATAACAGAACTCTCGTTAATCTTTTTGATCAAAACTTGTTTGGTATATTTTAAACAATGTTTCTAGGACATATTTAGAAATTTTTGTCCTAGAAAATTGTTCTCAAAAAGGATTTGTTTCGAGATACTTATCTTTTGGCTCCTTTTGTCTCGGCATTTTACCTGTTTTTTTTGTGAATCATGAGTGATCACTTCTCTTCTTTGGCTCCCCCTTGAATGATCAACTTCTGTAGATCATTTCAAGGTCTCCTTCTGCCCCCCCTTGATCTATGCTTGGGTCAAACTTTGATAAGTAATGCTTAAGGCATAGATCAAGATTTTCAGAGGTTCTGTAAGGACTGTCAGAGGTTCTGAGCAATCTTATAGAATCTCTGTTGAGTATTGAACATTTGGTGATTGAGAATTTTCATACAGAAATAAACTAAAATAAATAAAACAACAAAAACATGTATATACATATTTGCAGAAGATTAAATTATACTTACAGAGGTTTTAACTCATGTTTATCATTCCCAACTTACCCACCAAGAAAAGAAATATTTTCTCATCTAGTGCCTTGGTGAATAAGTCTGCAAGCTGATACTCTGTAGACACGAAGTGCATTTCGATTGTCCCACATTCAGCATGGTGTTTCAGAAAGTGGTAACGGATATCGATATGCTTTGTTTTTTAGTGCTGTACTGGATTGGCAGAGATTGCTATGGCGCTCTTTGAGTCACAGAAGATGGGAATCTTGAATATGATGTGGCCATAGTCCTTAAGCTGAGTTTTCATCCACAGAACCTGGGAGCAACAACTAGCAGCAACAACGTATTCGGCTTCTGCTGTAGTTGTGGATACGCAGTTCTGCTTCTTAGAGGTCCAGCTGACTAGTTTACCACCTAGGAATTGACAACTCCCAAAGGTACTCTTTCTGTCGAGCTTGCATCCTCCATAATCTGAATCTGTATAAGCTTTAAGACCAAAACCAGAGTTCTTCGGATACCAGAGGCCAATATTTTTGGTCCCTTTGAGGTATCTGAAGATCCTCTTTACAGCATTATAATGGGATTCCTTCGGGTTAGCTTGATATCTTGCACAGAGACATGTGGCATGCATTATGTCAGGTCTACTTGCAGTTAAGTATAACAGAGACCCAATCATTTCTCTGTAGAGCGTGCACTCTATAGGTATGCCCTTTGGATCTGAGTCTAACTTATTTCCTGTGGCCATTGGAGTTCTCATTACAGAGGCATCAGAGAGACTGTATTCTGAAAGTATGTCAGAGACATATTTAGCTTGATTTATGAAAATTCCCTCTGATGATTGTTTTACTTGGAGTCCGAGGAAGAAAGTTAATTCTCCCATCATACTCATTTCAAACTCACTCTGCATGAGTTTTTCAAACTTTTTGCACTCTTCTGAATTTGTAGACCCAAAAAGTATGTCGTCCACATATATTTGTACAAGCATAATTTCATCACTTTTTCGTTTATAAAACAAAGTGGTATCCGTCGTACCTCTATCGTAACCATTATCAAGAAGAAAGGTAGAAAGTCTTTCGTACCATGCTCTTGGAGCCTGTTTCAGTCCATACAGAGCTTTGTCGAGGTAGTACATGTATTTTGGGTACTTAGAGCTTTTAAACCCTGATGGCTGTTGGACGTATACTTCTTCTTGGATTTTCCCATTTAGAAAAGCAGATTTTACGTCCATTTGAAATACGTTAAAACCTCTGTGGGCTGCGAAGGCTAAGAAGATTCTTATGGCTTCGAGCCTTGCGACAGGGGCAAAAGTTTCATCGTAATCTATGCCTTCTTCTTGGCGATATCCCTTGGCCACCAATCTTGCTTTGTTTCTTATGACCACTCCTTCTTCATCCTTCTTATTTCTGAAGACCCATTTAGTTCCTATGGCTTGTTTTCCTCGTGGCAGAGGAACTAAATTCCAGACATTGTTTCGTTCAAACTGTAGAATCTATTCTTGCATAGCATCTACCCAGCTTGGGTCGTCAAGGGCTTCAGAGATCCTTTTTGGCTCGATTACACTAATAAAGTTTGTAAAGAAACAAAAGTTAGCAGTGGCAGATCTTGTTTTTACCTTTTCAGAAGGTTCGCCGATTATAAGACTTGGAGGATGGCTCTTTGTCCACTTTGTTGTTCTTGGGAAATGGTCACCGATTTCATCAATTTAATCTTCATAGGTTTCTATTTGTTGTTCTGGTGTTGCCTCTTTCGTAGATTTTTCTTTCGTGCTTGATCCTACAGAGTACAGATTGTGGAATGATTGGAATGAGTGGCGGTGTTTGTTCCTCTTCAGAAGTATATACTGAGTCTTCTTGTAACTCTATTATTGGTTCCTCTGTGGTTTCTGGAGTTGGTTCTTCAGTAGCTTCTGTGGTTGTTTTCTTTGTTGTATCATCTTCTGTTGGCTCCCCCTCGGCATTTGCATCTGTATGATTTACAGAGGAAGATGAATTGTTTAAGGGACCAGTTAGAGAGATACCTATTTCGTTCTGGCTGGTAGAAGGTGATTCTCCAGAGGCTCTGATGGCTCCAGCAGAGGGATCAATGTCGTCATGGAACATCTCTTGAAATAGAAGATTTTAGTCTTCTTCTCGTGTTTTTGAGATGCCAGAGGATTCCCCTTTTAGACCGAGTTCTGAATTGATTTGTTCAGAAGTCTTTTGGAAGGTGTCGTCAAAAGAAACATTTATGCTTTCTACGATCGTTCGAGACCGCAGAAGATAAACTCTGTAGGCTTTGGAAGTTGCAGAGTATCATATGAACTTGCCTTCATCTGTCTTTACTTCAAACTTTCCTTTTGCTTCTCTATCATTTAAGACGAAGCACTTGCATCCAAATACATAGAAGAATTTGATGTTTGGTCGCCTTTTGTTGATAAAATGATATGGTGTTTTTATGTGTCTCTTTACAATGGTTGATCGATTTTGGGTATAGCAAGCGGTTGATACTGCTTCTGCCCAAAATGTCATTGGTAATCCACATGCGGTTAGCGTGGTTCTGGCGGCTTCCACAAGCGTGCGATTCTTTCGTTCGACCACGCCATTCTGTTGTGGGGTGCATGCAGTAGAGAAGTTATGTGAAATTCCTTCTTCTGTAAGATAGGCTTCAATGACAGAGTTTTTGAATTCTGTGCCATTGTCGCTTCTCAGTTTCTGAATCCCGCACTCATACAGAACTTGGATTCTTTTCATTAAATTTATCAAAATGTTTGGAACATCTGATTTCTTTCTGACAAATTCAACCCATGTAAATCTTGAGTATTCATCGATCAAAACAACTATATTTCTTGCCACCTAGGCTCTGTGTAGCGATTGGACCGCAGAGGTCGACATGAAGCATGTACAGAGGCCTAGTGCAAGATATATCGGTTTTGCCTTTATGGGAAGCTCTTTTGAGTTTTCCCATTTCGCAGGCAGAGCACAAGTGATCTTTTTTAAACTTAACATTTGGCAGACCTTTGAGTTGATCAAGTTTTACAAGTTTATCAAGAGTGTGAAAGTTTAAATGGCAGAACCTGTTGTGCCATAACCAGGCTTCTTCGCTTTTGCATGCAACAAGGCAGATTTTGTCTTTCTTGTTCTTTGCATTGAAGTTCATGAGATATAGATCTCCTCTTCTTTCGGCTCGCAGAAGTTCAAGTCATGTGTCCTCGCTCTGTAGAGAGCAAAAGGTTCTTTTGAACATTACGTCGAATCCCGTATCGCAGAGTTGACTAACACTGAGAAGATTATGTTTAAGGCCATCAACATATGCAACTTTGCATACGGTTATATTTTCCTTCTTTATGACTCCGTAGCCTTTGATGTACCCCTTTTTATTGTCTCCAAAGGTCACAAATCCACCATCGTTCTTTTCTTTGTATGTTGATAGAAGACCTCTGTCGCAGTCATGCGCCTCGAGCATCCGGAGTCTAGATACCAGATTAGCACATACTGCTTCTGCAAGACAATTAGAGAGTTTTAGGTACCCATATCCACATGGGTCCAGTTCTGTCAGGGGTCTTTGTTTTAGATTCTGTTGAAGAACCATTTTATTTCTTCTTACCCTTGATTTTATTTTTTGATTTGGGTACAGAGAGAAGACAGTGTGGACTTTTGAAATGTTGGTTTATTTTAAACATAAGATCAAAGCAATGACAGTATTGAATGTGTGAAGAGATTTGCTTGAACTTTTCATTAAGTACATTAAATGGGGGTACAGAGGCATTACAATTTATCCTAACATTAGACTTTCTATTACAAGAAGGTTCATGTAGGCTATATCGTTGTTTACAAAATCCTTTCACTGTCACAGAAGAAAAAAGATTTGTTAATTTTAGTCCATTTACCCTTCTGTTGCCATGTTAATTTTTCTTTAACAGGTTTTAAGGGTTTTAAAATCTTTGAACTCTTTGGAATTTGAGTCGACATTAACTTCTGTTGTTTGAAATTTTCAAGCTCAAGAGAGGTTTTGGCTTGTATGCACATATGCAAAAAGTCTGGACAGATGGGAATTCCAGTGATTTTCTCTTTGGGAGGAATAGTTCTAGTAAGAACTTCAGAGGTTTGTTTAAAAACCTCTCTCACTAGGTCCGATCTCTGACTTAGAGTCAGTTTCTGACTCATCAAAGGATGAATCGTCCTCATATACATAGGTTGAGTCACTTAGGTCTCTTTCGACAGAGGCTAGACTTTCAGAACATGTGTCATACTCACTTTCTTCCTTTTCTAAGGAACTATATTCTAAGTTAATAGAAGTATTTGTTAAGTTTTCTTTAGAGAGATCTTGATTGTTGGAAGATGTACAGAGGTTTTCTTCAGAGATATCAAGTTTTTCTTCTGTAATTTTTGGCTTGAACTCAGGTGCCTCTGCTGATAGTTTCTTTTAAGAATTCATCATGTAGACAAATGCTACTTGAGTTTGAGTCTCGGGTTTACCAAACTTGAAGATTCCTATCTGATCTTGAGTTTTCAGATACCTCTTAGGTTTGGATTCTCTTTTTAAATAGATTGAAGGTGACAAATTTGTGTTTTCAAACCACACATTTGTTGTTGGTCCCGAAGGGTTATACAAGTTTGTAGAAGGGGGGGGGGGGTGAATACAAACACACAGATTTTACTTTTCTAAATTGTTTATTCATCAAGGGTCATTGATGTGGCAATCATCCAATCAGGGACATCTACTCCTTGATTCTTTTTCTTCAGAGCTTCTTCAAAAATCAAGGGCTTCAGGTGTCTAGCTTTGATGTCGCGTCTGACTTCACACCAGTATAAGAGATATCTGAGTTGTTCTATGGGAGCGAGGTGGAGCTCACAGATACGTTGAAAGTGATGGTTTCCATCGTAGTCTAGATAGAATATACCATATGGATCACTTACAACTGTGCCAGGAATGAAAGTTTCTCCAGGTGGTAGGGAGGTGTCAAGCGTTGAGAGATCAGCATCAGGGCCAAGAACTTCTGCACGAGAGAAACCAATACCTGTTTCATTCCGTATAGGAGGACCTGAATCAGAGACTTTCTTTTTCTTAGCAGAGACTTTTCTTTGTTGAGGAAGAGTTGGAGGAATATCCACAGCAGAAGAAAGCAGGTCGATTTGTTTGTTTAAGATCTTCTCGACATGGCTTTTGAACTATGAGCGCGATCCCTGAATGGCTAATTTTGTTTCTAACCATTCAGAGAGACCAAACTTTTCTAAGGTAGCAGCATAGAAAGTTTGCTTGGTTTTGTCATCTCTGTAGACATCCACTTCAACAACAGGAACGTCGGCGTACAGTTTTCCTCTGATGTTTGCTTTGAGGATTTTGGATGGTCTAGATCGATAGGTCAGCATTTGTTTAGCCCATTCCAAGCTCGTGTCAGAGACCTTAGTCTTTTCTATAACGATCTTTTGTGCATCATCCCATAGCTGACGTTGAACATCAATGGGAACTCTTTTCAGCTTGCGGTCTTTTATTGATCGTTGAGTAAGCTTGATGGCGTATTCTCTATCTTTTTCTTCAGCTTCCTTCCTTTCAGCGATTAAGCGTTCAGCTCTGAGGTATTCCTTGTATTCCTTTTGGGAAACTCTGAACTTTGGAGGAACGGAAGGAAGTTGATCACGCTTCAGAATGATTCGATGATCATTGCATCTCTCTTTTCTTGATCCTCGTCACTTAGCCTTTGAGGAGCCAAGGAAGGTCTGTTTTTGTGAGAGAGAGTCTGTTCTCCAGGTTCATCAGTCTCAGAGATCAAGTCCAAGACTGGGATTATTTCTTAAGCGTTGAGAGCTGGGATTGTTGTTGAAGTCGCAACTGTAGGAACTTCAGCGATATCCTCAAACAGGGGAGAGGACTAGCTGAAACGCAGCGATCTTACAAGTAAGAACAGAGATGGAAAGAATGGGATTGTGTATAGAGGTTTGCGGAGGTAGAGAACTGATGGCTTTGTCTTTGTCCGCTCACCTGAAGGTTCATTTATCAGAATCCCTTTAAGAGCTCTGAGCAGGCTTGACGATAAAAGAATCATCATCATCGTCATCTTCGTCATCATCATTCTTTGGAGAAGAGGATGGTTCAGCATCAGACAAATCGATGGCTTCTTCATCTTCAGCTTCAGACTCAGTTTCTTTAGCTTCTTCTTCGAGTTGCTCCCCCTCAGATATAGAGGCGAGCTTCTCGGTTCCCTCTCATCTCCCTGAGGTCCAGCGGGTGCTTCAGCTTCAATTGTCTTCTCACCCTCTTTACTGAAGGTGAGGTCTTCAGTCGTCTCTCCCCTGATAGATTCATCATGGGAAAGGTCTTCAGTGCTCTTGGAGAGGTCTTTAGCGCTCTTCTCCCCCTCTTTATCATGATGACTGGGGGAGGAATGAGAAGATTCAGCAGCTCGTGTGGTTTCCCTGTCTTCTTGGCCAGAGATCCCTATATACATTTCAATCGCTGATAATCTGTTTTCCATGTCAGAAATACCAGGATTGATCTTCATGAGTTCAACACAATCCGCCGAAGTAAAAGATGGAGGTGCAGGGGCAGGTGCAGGGGCGGTCGTGTTGGTCAGAATCTGCTTCAACAAGTTCTGAATTGAAGAGATGTCATTCTTCATCGTGTTGACATCAGTCTTCACAGAACTCATATCAGTTTTTACTGAACTGACATAAGTCTTTATAGCAGACATATCACCTTCGAGTGTGCCAATCGATGTCTTCAGCGTTGTGACTTCGCTGGACATGGTGTCTACAGATTTCTTGATGTCGAGGTAGTCTGTGTAGATGTCAGCGAGAACTTTGGCAAAGTTGCTCAGAGATTGATCAACCTTCTCCATGTCAGCTTTGGAGGCATTCTTTCCGACTTCGGTTGTAAGTTTTAAGAGATTCTCTCCAACGGTTGTTATAGCTGAAGAGTTGCCGGAAAGAGTAGACGTGAGACCAGTCAGCGTTGTCTCTACTGTCTTCAGAGACGTGTTGATGTCTCTCAAATTAGGACCTGTAACATATAAAAACTTGTGAAGAGAGGAAAGCTCAGAAGTTTGGGGTTTAGTAACAGTGTATAGGGATTGGTGAGTACCTGCAGGAGGATGGGTGAATTCATCAAAATCTCGGGTTCCTGAGTAAAGTTCCATATCGTCAGCGAGAGTACGTGGACGTATGGACAGCTCTGCAGGTCCTACTTCCGTCGTTGCTTTTGTTCCTGGAGGAATGACAAGTGCAGCTGTGATAACTGGAGTGGGGTCCAAATGAGTGGAGGGAGAAGCGAAGGGTAAGAAAGGAGGTTGGTTACCGAGTTCAGCGTTGGAATCGCTGAGAATCACTTCATCAGTCTTTTGAGAGACTGAGTTAGGTTGGGTAGGTTCCAAGTTTGTAACCTCAACGTTTGGAGATGCTGAGGTCGGGATTAAAGAGATGGCTTGTTCAGGTGTGGCAGAGCGTACCACTGAACTTTCCTTCAGCTCAACAGGAGGAGCTGAGGAGTTTTTAGCAGGAGATTGCTTGGGTTGCTCCTTGGTCTTCTTAGTTCTTTTGGAACTAAGGTGGGTTTCAGAATGTTTCCTTTTAAGAGGAATGGAGGTAGCAGCTGGGGTATCAGCGGTGGGTTTGTCCGCTGAAGGAGCTGCAGAAGTAGAAGAAGTAGTAGGGTTAAGAAGATTCAAGAGTGCAGAAAGACGTACCTCATTCGCCACTGGTTTGAAGTCGAGTATTTTAGGGCCGACCTGAGAGAGTTTTAGGTCACCCTCTTTTGGGTAGCTGTCTTTCAGGCCTCTTTGGAAAATAGCGCTGATGAACCGAGGATATGGAACCCATGGAGGTCTGTCAGCGACGGTGTCCACTCTGAGAACCAGGTCATCATAGATAATCGATGCCCAGTCTATGTTGAGACCTTTCAGCAAAGCATATCCCATTGCTTGCTGAGGCTTAGTGGCTTGGTCAGAGGAGCCGCTCTTTGCAGTCATGCAGCTGATCAAATGGGCGAAGATGAAATTCATCTCGCTAGGCATTTTGAATTTCTTGATAATCGCCAGCTTCTTCTCAGGCTTCATGTCTCTGCCGATTTCCCATACATAGCCCATTGCGTCGAAAAATGCAATGATGGCTTCCCTGTCTGAGTTTTTCCTGGGGTCAGGGAGGGGAACAAAGGGTTTTTCCTTGGTGGCGAAGGTAAGGCTGAGAGCTTTGCGAATTATGGCAGGGGTAATCTTCATGGTGCCATATTCGATATCGCAGAGGATGCAATCGATTGTTTTGGAGGGGTCTTTGGCTGAGGGTAGCTGAGAGTGTCTGGCTGAGTACCAGAATTGTGAGAGCAAAAGCTGATGTGCAGGAGGTGTTATGGTCAGGGCTGTGGAGATGCAACAATTCTTTAGGAAGTTCACAGCATCAGCTAGATGTGTGACTTGCTTTCGAGGAGGAAACTCGAGAAGCGCATAGAGGTTGTTCACCTTAGTCCAATCCAGTTTGTCAAGGGCAAATTTGACTTGAGGAGCCTTGAAGATGTCCATTTCCTCAGCAGTGTCATTAGCAGAAGTGTTTTCAGCGTTGGTGTTCTTGGGAATGTCAGAAGATGCCATTCTCTGTATTATCAGTTCAACCAAAGGATTAACAAATAAGAATAATCTTAATGTGGAAAGAAATTTTCCAATAAGATGGTTCGAATTTTGTCCATTTCATTCAGACAAAATGTCTTAATGAAGATTAGGGTTTTTTTTTTAAAAGAACAAAATTTCAAACCCAAATAAAAATCTTGTTTTCCAGTTTCCTTTAAAGATAGGGATTCTGGAAAAACGAATGTGTGAAGAACAAGTTTAAGATTTTTGCATTTAAACTTGAAGAACAACCATGAAATGGTTGTGTTCATAAAATCATGGAAGAAAATGATTTTATTTTTAAGAAGTTCTATTGTTTGATCTTGTTAAAACAAAGAGAAGATCAGAAACAAGTTATTTGCATTTGGTAAATAATAAGAACATATTAACCTTTGATGTTTGAAGAAGATGAACAGTTGTTCTTGAAAAATCGAGAGCCAAATGCAACAGTGATTCTTTCTTTGCTTGGAGGAGAAGTTCGCGTAAGAGAAAAATATAATCGAAGAATTTGTTTATATAGAGAGATTTTAGAAAGAGAAAATCTTGAGTGGGAAAAGATTTTCATCATGACACGGACACGTGTTTGCATTTGATTGTCAAGAAAACGAAACGTGCAAACGTGTGTCAGAAAGAAGAACATGTCTGGGTATATCCGTTGTAATGACGTCACAACTGTCCTTTCATATCCCTGGTTGTCTCTGAGGTAGCACTGGATTATTATCTATACAAGTTTGTATAGAAGGGGGGGGGGGTTGAATACAAACACACAGATTTTACTTTTCTAAATTGTTTATTGATAAATCATTAACAATTTACAGCTTGTTGCGGAAACAAGATTAAGGATAAATCCTAAATCTAAACAAGTTGGAACACTAAGTTTCTTGCACTAAGAAGGAGAATGAAATTACTAATAATAACCTATCTCAAGATAAGAAGGATGAACTTGTCCAGAGTTAGCAAGTTACTTCAAAATGAAGTGAGTTCTTCTTCTTATATACTGCATGCATTTAATGCATTGCAGTTTATACTTTACACGTGGCAGCAGCTGATTGGTTGCATGTCATTGACCTTTGTTGACAACCTTAGTAGCCGCATGTTTGAACAGTGTAGTATCAGAGTGGTTGTACGATTTCAGACAATAAGGAGGTTCTATTATGACATATAGTACGGAGTCGTGCAAGGGTGGATGAGACAAAAGGTACTTTGTACGGAAGACTTCATGATCAGCTTTTCGATGATTCAGCGATCTATCATTCTTTATCAGCGAATGATAGAGTTCAACGATAGCTGAAGTCTTGTACTTGATACTTCACGTTGAGTGGACAAATCTGAGTCTTCGCTGATCCGCATCAGTTCATTAGGAGACTTGTCGCTGGTTCTTGAGCTTGATCTTCGACTTCAGCGTAGAACCTATGTTGACGTGAAACTTGTTTTCAGGGATCATAAGTAAACAACTAACTTATCAGCGATCACCATAAGTACTGAACAGACTCAGAGTATTATGGTGAACAGTTTCGCTGAATGTTTAATCTAAAGAGCGAGAGTTCCTATCAGCAGTACAGGAAGATCTTAGTACTTATCAGCGATAGTGAAACTCTGATACATATTGTTTACTTACAATTTTCATTAAGTATATAAGAGAGAGTCATTATCAAATCACTGGGGGTTTGGATCAACAATCTCCCCCTATTTGATTATGACATAGCAACAGAGAAAATTGCTATTTAATGAAAACATAAGGATAAAAAGAACTCATAAAATATTTGTCCCTTTTACTGTTTCTGGGATCTTTTCTGTACTGATGGAGTAAAGTACGTTCGCTGAAACTTTTCTTTAAACTTTGTAAAGATTACAGAGGGAAGTGGAAAAATTACAAGTACAACGAATAAAATTACAAGTACAAAAGATGTAGATAGATAAGGATAGAAATAATTTCAAGGTGATCCTATCCGTCAAAAGGTTCTTCCTTAATGGGTTGTTCATCAAGGGTCATTGATGTGGCAATCATCCAATCAGGGACATCTACTCCTTGATTCTTTTTCTTCAGAGCTTCTTCAAAAATCAAGGGCTTCAGGTGTCTAGCTTTGATATCGCGTCTGACTTCACACCAGTATAAGAGATATCTGAGTTGTTCGATGGGAGCGAGGTGGAGCTCACAGATATGTTGAAAGTGATGGTTTCCATCGTAGTCTAGAAAGAATATACCATATGGATCACTTACAACTGTTCCAGGAATGAAAGTTTCTCTAGGTGGTAGGGAGGTGTCAAGCGCTGATAGATCAGCACCAGGGCCAAGAAATTCCGCACGAGAGAAACCAATACCTGTTTCATTCCGTATAGGAGGACCTGAATCAGAGACTTTCTTTTTCTTAGAAGAGACTTTTCTTTATTGAGGAAGAGTAGGAGGAATATCCACAGCAGAAGAAAGCAGGTCGATCTGTTTGTTTAAGATCTTCTCGACATGGCTTTTGAACTTTGAGCGCGATCCCTGAATGGATAATTTTGTTTCTAACCATTCAGAGAGACCAAACTTTTCTAAGGTAGCAGCATAGAAAGTTTCTTGGTTTTGTCATCTCTGTAGACATCCACTTCAATTACATGAACGTCGGCATACAGTTTTCCTCTGATGTTTGCTTTGAGGATTTTGGATGGTCTAGATCGATAGGTCAGCATTTGTTTAGCCCATTCCAAGGTCGTGTCAGAGACCTTAGTCTTTTCTCTAACGATCTTTTGAGCATCATCCCATAGATGACGTTGAACATCAATGGGAACTCTTTTCATCTTGGGGTCTTTTATTGATCATTGAGTAAGCTTGATGGCGTATTCTCTATCTTTTTCTTCAGGTTCCTTTCTTTCAGCGATTAAGCGTTCAGCTCTGAGGTGTTCCTTGTATTCCTTTTGGGAAACTCTGAACTTTGGAGGAACGGAAGGAAGTTGATCACGCTTCAGAATGATTCGCTGTTCTTCGAGTCTCTTGATCATTGCATCTCTCTTTTCTTGATCCTCTTCACTTAGCCTTTGAGGAGCCAAGGAAGGTCTGTTTTTGTGAGAGAGAGTCTGTTCTTCAGGTTCATCAGTCTCAGAGATCAAGTCCAAGACTGGGATTATTTCTTCAGTGTTGAGAGCTGGGATTGTTGTTGAAGTCGCAGCTGTAGGAACTTCAGCGATATCCTCAAACAGGGGAGAGGACTAGCTGAAACGCAGCGATCTTACAAGTAAGAACAGAGATGGAAAGAATGGGATTGTGTATAGAGGTTTGCGGAGGTAGAGAACTGATAAAGTATATAGAGGAGGGATGTTGTGTAGGATTAATGTACCTGACAAACCGGCTTGTTAAGCAAGATCATCAGATTTTCATCTTCAGCGACACCTTTTCCTTTGCCTTTGTCAGCTTCGGATGCTGATGGCTTTGTCTTTGTCCACTCCCCTGAAGGTTCATTTATCATAATCCCTTTAAGAGCATTAGTTCTCTGAGCAGGCTTGACGATAAAAGAATCATCATCATCGTCATCTTCGTCATCATCATTCTTTGGAGAAGAGGATGGTTCAGCATCAGACAAATCGATGGCTTCTTCATCTTCAGCTTCAGACTCAGTTTCTTCAGCTTCTTCTTCGAGTTGCTCCCCCTCAGATACAGAGGCGAGCTTCTCGGTTCCCTCAGGGTTTTCATCTCCCTGAGGTCCAGCGGGTGCTTCAGCTTCAATTGTCTTCTCACCCTCTTTAGTGAAGGTGAGGTCTTCGGTCGTCTCTCCCCTGATAGATTCATCATGGGAAAGGTCTTCAGCGCTCTTGGAGAGGTCTTCAGCGCTCTTCTCCCCCTCTTTATCATGATGACTGTGGGGAGGAATGAGAAGATTCAGCAGCTCGTGTGGTTTCCTTGTCTTCTTGGCCAGGGATCCCTATATACATTTCAATCGCTGATAATTTGTTTTCCATGTCAGAAATACCAGGATTGATCTTCATGAGTTCAGCACGATCCGCTGTAGTAAAAGATGGAGGTGCAGGGGCAGGTGCAGGGGGCGGTCGTGTTGGTCAGAATCTGCTTCAACAAGTTCTGAATTGAAGAGATGTCATTCTTCATCGTGTTGACATCAGTCTTCACAGAACTCATATCAGTTTTTACTGAACTGACATCAGTCTTTACAGCAGACATATCACCTTCGAGTGTGCCAACCGATATCTTCAGCGTTGTGACTTCGCTGGACATGGTGTCTACAGATTTCTTGATGTCGAGGTAGTCTGTGTAGATGTCAGCGAGAACTTTGGCAAAGTTGCTCAGAGATTGATCAACCTTCTCCATGTCAGCTTTGGAGGCATTCTTTCCGACTTCGGTTGTAAGTTTTAAGAGATTCTATCCAGCGGTTGTTATAGCTGAAGAGTTGCCGGAAAGAGTAGACGTGAGACCAGTCAGCGTTGTCTCTACTATCTTCAGAGACGTGTTGATGTCTCTCAAATTAGGACCTGTAACATTAAAAACTTGTGAACAGAGGAAAGCTCAGAAGTTTGGGGTTTAGTAACAGTGTATAGGGATTGGTGAGTACCTGCAGGAGGATTGGTGAATTCATCAAAATCACGGGTTCCTGAGTAAAGTTCCATATCGTCAGCGAGAGTATGTGGACGTATAGACAGCTCTGCAGGTCCTACTTCCGTCGTTCCTTTTGTTCCTGGAGGAATGACAGGTGCAACTGTGATAACTGGAGTGGGGTCCAAATGAGTGGAGGGAGAAGCGAAGGGTAAGAAAGGAGGTTGGTTACCGAGTTCAGCGTTGGAATCGCTGAGAATCACTTCATTAGTCTTTTGAGAGACTGAGGTAGGTTGGGTAGTTTCCAAGTTTGTAACCTCAACGTTTGGAGATGCTGAGGTCGGGATTAAAGGGATGGCTTGTTCAGGTGTGGCAGAGCGTACCACTGAACTTTCCTCAGCTCAACAGGAGGAGCTGAGGAGTTTTTAGCAGGAGATTGCTGTTGGTCCCGAAGGCCTATACAAGTTTGTAGAAGGGGGGGGGGGGGTTGAATACAAACACACAGATTTTACTTTTCTAAATTGTTTATTGATAAATCATTAACAATTTATAGCTTTTTGCGGAGACAAGATTAAGGATAAACCTAAATCTAAACAAGTTGGAACACTAAGGTTTCTTGCACTAAGAAAGATAAGGAAATTACTAATAATAACCTATCTTGAGATAAGAGATATGAACTTGTCCAGAGTTAGCAAGTTACTTCAAATGAAGTGAGTTCATCTCTTTATATACTGCATGCATTTAATGCAAGTCAGTATATACTTTACACGTGTCATTAGCTGGTTGGTTGCATGTCATTGACCTTGGTTGACAACCTTAGTAGCCGTAAGGATGAACAGTGTAGTATCAGAGTGTTTGTACGATTTTAGATATTCGGAGGTTCTTTTCTGACATTTCGTACGGAGGCGTGCAAGGGTGGTTAAGACAAAAGTACTTTGTACGGAGGACTTCATGATCAACTTTCGTTGATTCAGCGATTATCATTTACTATTCAGCAGATGATAAAGTTCAGCGATAGCTGAAGTCTTGTAGTTGATACTTCACGTTGAGTGGACAAATCTGAGTCTTCGCTGATCCGCATCAGTTCATTAGGAGACTTGTCGCTGGTTCTTGAGCTTGATCTTCGAATTCAGCGTAGAACCTTTGTTGACGTGAAACTTGTCTTCAGGGATCATAAGTAAACAACTAACTTATCAGCGATCATCATAATGACTGAACAGACTCAACGCATTTATGGTGAACAGTTTCGCTGAATGTTTAATCTAAAGAGCGAGAGTTCCTATCAGCGGTACTGGAAGATCTTAGTACTTATCAGCGATAGTGAAACTCTGATACATATTGTTTACTTACAATTTTCACTAAGTATTTAAGAGAGGGTCATTATCAAATCACTGAGGGTTTGGATCAACAATCTCCCCCTATTTGATTATGACATAGCAACAAAGAAAATTGCTATTTAATGAAAACATAAGGATAAAAAGAACTCATAAAATATTTGTCCCTTTTACTGTTTTCTGGGATCTTTTCAGTACTGATGGAGTAAAGTACGTTCACTGAAATCTTTCTTTAAAATATTGAATCAGGTTACAATGAAGAACAGAAAGATTATAAGTACAAGCGAAATAATTTACAAGTACAGAAGGATAACTGATACAATAGAGAAAAAAGGAGATTATATCAGTTTTCAAAAGGTTCTTCCTTAATGAGAAGTTCATCAAGGGTCGTCTTTTCAGTGGGGATCATCCAGTCAGGAACCGTTACGCCTTGTTTTCTTTTGTTCAGCGCTTCTTTAAAGATCAAGGGTTTTAGGTGTCGTGCCTGAATGTCTTTTCTGAAGTCACACCAGTAGATAAGATCTCTGAGCTGTTCGATTGGAGTGATTGGAAGTTCAGCGATCCGTTGAAAGCATTTACGTCCGTCGTAGTCAAGAAAGAATATTCCATAAGTATTACTGATGACTTTACCAGGGACGAAAAGTTCACATGGTGGCAAAGAAATGTCAAGGGCAGATAGATCAGGGTCAGGACCAAGCACTTCAGCGTGAGAGAAACCAATTCCAGTTTCATTTCGTATGACAGGACCTGAGTTTGAATCTTGACGTTTCTTCTTTGGAGAGCCCCTTTTTCTTTTCAGCTTTAGATCAGGAAGAGGAGGAATGTCCACACAAGAAGATATCAAATCGATCTGTTTGTTTATCAGCTTTTCGAAATGATCGTTGTACTTAGATTGTGACGATTGGATAGCTAACCTCATCTCCAGCCATTAAGATAGACCATACCTTTTTACAGTGTCAGCGCGAAAGGTTTCAGTTTGGCCATCTTCTCTGAAAAGTTTGATGTCAATAATAGGTACTCCGATAGAGGTTCTTCCAGAGATGAATACCTTGTTGATCTTCGCTGGACGATATCTGAAGTGAATTTTCTCTTTACACCAAATCAGGATGGTCTGAGAAACTTCAGTTTTCTTTTCCACAATCTTCTGGGCTTCTTCCCAAAGCTTTCGTTGGACTTGAATGGGAACACGTTTCAGCTTGGGGTCTTTGACAGATTCTTGAGTAAGCTTGATGGCGTATTCTCTGTCTTTTTCTTCAGCTTCCTTTCTTTCAGCGATGAGGCGTTCAGCTCTGAGGTGTTCCTTGTATTCAGCTTTTGAAATTCTGAACTTAGGAGGAACTGAAGGCAGTTGATCACGCCTTAAAATGATTCGCTGATCCTCGAATCGCTTTATTATTTCTTCTCTTTTCTTCTGTTCTTCTTCTCTTAGCTTTTGAGGAGCCAAGGAAGGTCTGTTTCTGTGTGAGAGAGTTTGTTCTTCAGGTTCATCAGTCTCAGAGATCAAATCCAAGACTGGGATTATTTCTTCAGCGGCAGCTGGAATTATTGGTGAAGTCGCAGTTATGGAGCCTTCAGCGATATCCTCAAACAGGGGAGAGGACTAGCTGAAACGCAGCGATCTTACAAATAAGAACTGGGTAGAAGAACTTGGGTAGAAAAGATAGAAAAAGAATGTGGATGTGTAGAGAGTTTATGGAGTAGAGAACTGATTGTGTATAGAGATGTTCAGGGAAGGAATATAAGTAAAGTTTAGTGTACCTGACAAACCGGCTTTTCAAGCAAGATCGCCAGATTTTCATCTTCAGCGAGGCCTTTCCCTTTGCCTTTCTCAGCGCCAGAGGCTGAGGGCTTTGTGTTTGTCTTCTCCCCTGAAGGTTCATTTATCAAGATTCCCTTAAGAGCTTTGATCCTTGGGGAAGGTTTGACGATAAAGAAATCATCGTCATCTTTGTCATCATCATCATCATTCTTTGGAGAAGAAGATGGTTCATCATCAGGGATGTCGATGGCTTCATCATCTTCTGCTTCGGATTCTTCAGCATCTTCTTCGAGTTTCTCCCCCTCAGATACAGAGGCGAGCTTCTCGGTTCCCTCAGGGTTTTCATCTCCCTGAGGTTTATCAGCGATCAGATCTTCATTCCTCTCTCCCCTGATAGATTCATCATGGGAAAGGTCTTCAACGCTCTTGTTCAGATCTTCAACGCTCTTCTCACCGGAATGTTCAGCGCTCTTCTCCCCCTCTTTCTCATGATGACTGGGGGAGGAATGGGTAGACTCAGCGTTGGTGTTATCTCTGTCTTCTGGGCCAGAGATTTTCACACAACCTTCAAGCTTTGCTATTCTGTCTTCTAGGCCAGAAATAGCAGGCGTGATTTTCTTCAGCTCTGTGCGATCCGCCGCTGTAAAAGATTCCAAAATAGGGGCAGGAGCAGGAGCAGGAGCTGGATTATTTGCCTTGTTGACCAGCGTCTCGATCATCGTCTTCATAGAACCAACGTCGGTCTTTATAGAGCCCAACTCGGTCTTGACCGCTGACATATCACCCTCGAGTTTTCCAACCGATGTTTTCAGCGTTGTTACTTCGCTGGACACGGTCGAAACTGAGTTTTTGAGGCTGGTGTAGTCAGTGTAGATGTCAGAGAGCACCTTGGCAAAATCGCTGAGCGTCTTATCAACAATCTTGATATCGTCTGTGGAAGCTTTCTTTTCCACCACCGTTGTCAGCTTCGTCAGATTCTCTCCAGCGTTTGTTACAGCTGTAGAGTTGTTGGAGAGTGTGGTGGTGAGATCAGTCAGCTTAGTTTCCACGGACTTCAGAGATTCGTTGATGTCTCCCAAATTAGGACCTGTAACACATAAGTACTTGTGAACAAAGGAAAGCTCAGAAGTTTCAGGTTTAGTTACAGTGTATATGGGTTGATTTGTACCTGCAGGAGGATTGACGAAGTCGTCAAAGTTGCGGACTCCTGAAAAATGTTCCTTATCCTCTTCGAAAGTTCGGTGAGGAATGGTGGTCTCTGCAGGTCCTTTCTTCATCATTTGTTGAGAAGCGTCAGCGGTGGCTTCTGGAATGATGGCATCTCCAGTGTTAGCTGGAGGAGTGTCCAAAGAAGTGGAGGGAGGAGCGAAGGATAAGAATGGGATTCGGGTACTGAGTTCAGCGTTGGAATCGCTGACAATCACTTCATCAGTCTTTTGAGAGACTGAGGGAGGTTGGGTAGTTTCCAAGTTTCTAACCTCAGCGTTTAGAGATGCTGAGGCCGGGATTGAAGGAATGGCTTGCACGGGTGTGGCAGAGCGTACCACGGAACTTTCCTTCAGCTCTTCAGAATGAGCTGAGGAGTCTTCAGCATGGGATTGCTGGGGTTGCTCCTTGGTTTTCTTGATCCTTTTGGAATCAAGTGGGGTGTGAGAGTGTTTCCTTTTCTTAGAAGGAGAGGATTGTGTGGCCGGGGTATCAGCGATGGGTATTGTCGCTGAAGGAGCCACAGAAAGCGGAGAATTTAGAAGAGTGAGAAGAGTAGAGAGACGTACCTCGTTGGCGACAGGTTTGAAATCGAGCACCTTAGGGCCAACCTGAGAAAGTTTCAGGTCACCCTCTTCAGGATAGCTGTCCTTCAGGCCATATTGGAAGATGGCGTTGATGAAACGGGGGTAGGGAACCCATGCTGGTCGGTCAGTGGCAGAATCCACGCGTTGTACTAGGTCATCATATATAATAGAGGCCCAGTCAATGTTTAGACCTTTCAGCAGTGCGTATCCCATAACTTGTGTAGGTTGTGCGGCTTGATCAGAAGAGCCGGACTTCGCTGTCATGCAGCTGATCAGGTGATCAGGTCAGCGTCAGCTTCTTCTCGGGCTTCTTGTCCCTTCCAATGTCCCAGATGTAACCCATTGTGTCGAGAAAAGCAATGATGGCATATTTGTCAGCTTGCTTCTTATGGTCAGGGAATGGAACGAATGGTTTTTCTTTGGTGGCATTGGGAAAGTTCAGGGCCTTTCGTATGATAGCGGGGGTTATCTTAATTGTACCATACCCAGTATCGCTGAGTATGCAATCGATGGTTTTGGAGGGATCTTTGGCGGAGGGTAGCTGAGTGTGTCTGGCCGAGTACCAGAACTGGGATAGTAGTAACTGATTTGCAGGATGTGTGATGGTCAGGGCTGTTGAAATGCAACAGTTTTTCAGGAAATTCACAGCATCATCCAGATGTGTGACTTGCTTTCGAGGAGGAAACTCGAGAAGCGCAGAGAGGTTGTTCACCTTAGTCCAATCTAGTTGATCCAGCTTGAACTTTACCTGAGGGGCTTTGATGATATCCACTTCCTCAGAGTCAGCGGAGATGGACTCAGCGGTGACATTGATCTTTGAAGATGCCATTTCACTGTATTATCAGTTCAACCAAAGATGTTAACAAATAAGAATTGTCTTAGTATGGAAAGAATATCCATTAAGATTGTTCGAATTTTGTCCATTTCATTCAGACATAAATGTCTTAATGAAGATTAGGGTTTTTCATGATTTTTGAAATGAAATGTAAAACCCATAAAGTCTTGTATTCCAGTTTCTAAAAGAAAACTGGATACGAATGAAGAACAAGTTTAAGATTTAGATTTAAAACTTGAAGAACAACCATGAAATGGTTGTGTTCATAAAACCATGAAAGAAATGATTTTATTTTACAAAGTTCTTTTGTTTGATCTTGTTTAAACAATGAGAAGATCGAAAACAAGTTATACGCATTTGATAATAGATAAGAACATATTAACCTTTGCAATGACGTGTGTCAGAAAGAAATCGTCCCTGGTGTTATCCGTTGCAATGACGTCACAACTGTCCTTTCACATTCTTTTAGGATGTCTCTGAGGTTTTGAAAAACTCAGGGACTCTTTTGAAAAACATGAAGCACTGAATAGAAGATATCAGTAAAGGTTTTAAAGAACTTTCAAAATATCGCTGTTAAGGAAGAGATATTCAGCGATGTAATTTATTTTGAAATCTTGCATTTACATGCGATTGTCAGAGAGAGAAAACATACCTGGATATCAGTTTAACCAAGTTTATTCAGAGAGAAGATGATGAAATGGATTATATGAGTTGATTTTATCCCGAAGGCTATACAAGTTTGTATAACCGTATCGCTGATCAAATGTGAACCGCTTAAGATTTTACCCTTCAAAGTTCAGCATTCCAAGCTCGCTGATGAGAAAGTTGAATCTTGTCTCATCAAGAGGTTTGGTAAATAAATCAGGTAACTGGTAATCAGTTGGGATAAAATGAAGTTCTATATCACCATTCATCACATGATCTCTGATAAAATGATATCTGATTTCTATGTGTTTTGTCTTTGAGTGTAGCACTGGATTGTTTGCTATAGCGATGGCACTTGTGCTGTCGTAATAGATTGGAATTTTGGAGAGCTGAAGATCATAGTCTAGTAGCTGATTTCTCATCCACAAGACTTGAGAACAACAGCTTCCAGCGGCTACATATTCAGCTTCAGCTGTGGAAGTGGACACTGAGTTTTGCTTCTTACTTGTCCAACTTACCAGCTTTCCACCCAGGAGCTGACATCCTCCTGTGGTGCTTTTCCTATCCATTTTGCAACCTGCAAAATCACTGTCTGAATAGGCGGTTAGATCGAATCCTGAGTCTTTGGGATACCAAAGACCTAGATTCGCTGTACCCTTAAGATATCGAAAGATTCGCTTTACAGGTTTCATATGGGATATCTTAGGTTCAGCTTGATATCGTGCGCACAGACATGTTGCAAACATAATATCGGGTCGGCTAGTTGTAAGATACAATAGTGAGCCGATCATCCCACGGTACAGCGTGACATTGACAGGAACACCCTTTGTGTCCTTATCAAGTGTCAGCGGTGGTGCCATAGGGGTTTTCATAGCTGAACTTTCAGTTAAGTCGAATTTCTTCAGCATATCTTTAACATATTTTCCCTGATTTATGAAAGTTCCTTTTTCTGTTTGCTTAATCTGAAGACCAAGGAAATATGTTAGTTCACCCATCATGCTCATTTTATACTCATCTTTCATTCTATCAGCGAAACGAGTACAAAGCTCAGGATTAGTAGAACCAAATATAATGTCATCAACATATATTTGAACTAAAATGATATGACCTTTCACCTTTCTAAAAAATAGAGTTTTGTCAATCTTACCTCTCTCAAATTTTTCAATATGGAGATAAGTAGAGAGAGTATCATACCATGCACGAGGAGCTTGCTTTAAGCCATAAAGTGCCTTGTCCAGTTTATAAACGTAACCTGGGCGCTTAGGATCTGAGAATCCTGGAGGTTGTTCCACATAAACTTCTTCATTCAGCTTTCCATTTAGAAACGCTGATTTGACATCCATCTGATGTACAGTGAAGTTTTTGTGTACATCATATGCTAAGAAAAGACGAATAGATTCGAGTCTTGCTACTGGAGCAAAAGTTTCGTCATAATCTATGCCTTCCTCTTGCCTGTATCCCTGAGCAACAAGACGAGCTTTGTTGCGAGTTACAGTTCCATGTTCGTCCAACTTGTTTCGATAGACCCATTTAGTGCCTATCACCGTTTTGTCAGTTGGTCTACGAACGAGTTTCCAAACTTTGTTTCTTTCGAATTCAGTCAGCTCTTCTTGCATAGCGCTGACCCAGTTTGGATCTCTGAGGGCACCATCTATTTTCTTTGGTTCAGATAGAGAAATAAAGTTAACAAATAAACAAATATTACCTGCACTTCTACGAGTCTGAATACCAGCGTTGGGATCACCAAGAATTTGATCGATTGGGTGATTTACAGTCCATCGCTGAGCCGGAGCATACGTCGCTGACTCAGTCTGAACTGGAGAAACTGAAGATGAGGCTTCAGCTACTTCTGGATTATCAGCTAAGAGAGGAATGTTTGCATTTGTCACTTCATTCACTGATTGCTGAGAAATAGATGGAATTTCTGAGACATTTGGATCAACTGCAGGTATAGTGTTTATAGGCACAGCTGAGACCCAAGATGTTTCAGCTTCACTATTCTGCATATCTGGAATGATAGTGGGACTATCATATTCTACTGGATGAGCATGAGGAGTGGGAATATCTTCTGAATCACCAAGATGAGAAAACATCCATTGATTCAGTTCTTCAGTATCAACGTTCGGTTTAGAGTTCGCTGAACGGGATTTGTCAAACGTGACGTGAATAGTTTCTTCTACAGTTTGTCTTCTACGGTTGAAGACTCTGAAGGCTTTGGACTCTGAGGAGTATCCAAGAAAAATTCCATCATCAGCCTTAGGATCAAACTTTCCAAGGGCATCTCTGTTGTTCAGTATGAAACACTGACATCCAAAGATGTGAAGAAAGCTGATTGAAGGCTTTCTCCCATGAAAAAGTTCATAGGCTGTCTTTTTGAATCTTTTAACTATCAGCGACCTGTTTTGCGTAAAACAAGCAGTGTTGACAGCTTATGCCCAAAACTGAGTAGGCAGGTGAGAATCGCTGAGCATTGAACGTGCAGCTTCAATAATTGTTCTATTTCTTCTTTCAGCGACTCCATTTTGTTGCGGTGTTCTCACTGACGAAAAGTTGTGAGAAATACCCTTACTCTCAAGGAAGGAATCAAGAGAACTGTTTTTGAATTCAGTTCCATGATTACTCCTTATTGAGCGAACAGTCATATTGTTCAGAGTTTCCATCTTCCGAACAAAGGTGATGAGTTCTTCAGGGGTGTCACTCTTAGAACGGAGAAACATTACCCATGTGTAATGAGAGAATTCATCAACTATGACCAGCGTATATTTCTTTCCAGCGATGGATTGTTTGTTAACGGGTCCAAACAAATCCATATGGAGTAGTTGTAGAGGAGATGATACTGAGGAGACTTGCTTTGACTTGAAGCTTGCCTTGGTCTGCTTCCCTTTTTCACACGCTGAACATAAAGACTCTTTGGCGTATGAATGTTGAGGTAGACTAGTGACTAACTCTTTGGAGGAAAGAGTATTCAGTGTCTTGAAATTTAGATGTGAGAGCCTCTTGTGACATAGCCAGTTAACATCAGATGATGCCTTTGAGAAGAAACATGAGTTCTCAGTGGCTGTTGAGTCCATGTTTATTACATAAAAATTTTCCAAACGATAACCGCTGAGAGCTATCTTCTGCTTTTTGTCAGAGACAAAGCAGGATTCCTTAGTGAAAATCACTTTATTATCCATGTCGCAAAGCTGACTGATGCTCAGAAGATTATGCTTCAGCCCTTCAACATATGCGACTCTTCTGAAGGAGGTTGTACCATTTGAAAGTACACCATACCCTCGGGTATGTCCTTTTCCATTTCCACCGAAAGTCACAGAGGGACCTTTCTCTTCCTTGTATTCAGCGAGCAGGTTTTTCTTTCCAGTCATGTGTCTATAGCATCCGCTATCGAGATACCAGATACCCTTCTTAACCTGCAATACAAAGGAAGATTAGTTTTTCTTAGGTACCCACTTAACCATGTATACACGTTTGTCAGTGGAAGTAGTTGGAATGGAAGGTTCAGCGGTCTTCGCAGCATTTGAAGATTCAGCTTTGTCTTTCTTCACTTTGGTTAATTTCTTAACCTCAGTGGTAGAATTCACCTTGACCTGATTTGCACCAGGGTTGGTCTTCTTTGCCTTGGGGGAAATCTTCACCTTAGCTATCTTTTCAGCTTTGGTGGCTGTGGGGCACTTACTAGCAATATGATCGGTAAGTCCACAGTGATAACATTTCCTATAACTAAAAGTAGTTCTAGGACCACTTGTATGCTGAGCTTTTAATTTTGAATTAGAAGTGCCAGCACCAAGTAAACTATTGGCTTTAGAAATGGGACGAACATTCAGTTCTTCAGATTTCTTACGAAGGACATCCACTCTGAGTCTAGGAGTAGATCGCTGAATAGATCCAGATATTAGCTTTCTAGATCCAGAGGGGTAGGTCACTGAGGCTTTAGAAGCATTCAGCTTTGGTACTAAGGTACCCTTCTGAGGATTTTGATAAATAACAATTCCTTTACCTTTGTCTTTAGAGACAGAGGTAGGTTTTGAATAAACCATTTTCTCCTTACCTTTTGAGGAGGTAGGAGTTTCCTCAGGGATTGGTGTAATGGACGAGGAGCACTGAGATGATGAAGTGTCAGCGACTGAGGATACGAACGTTCCAAATTTAAGCATTGAACGTTCAGTGGTTGGTTTTGGAGTATCATATTTATAACCCAGACCACGTTTATCACTTAGAGGAATCTGAGCCTTAATTATCTCAGTGATCTTTGTTGAAGAATTACACCATCCTTCAACAGTAGCTTGTTCAGCTTTTAATGCACCGATAGCTTCTGCTCGTTCGATTTTGACTAGCTGATTTAAATAGACTTGATCTTTAAAATCATCTTCAATTTTAGAAAGCTTTTCTATTTGAAGGTGCCAGTTTTTAAGTTTTTCAGCGAGATCAAGATTTTGGTTTTCAACCACAGTTTTGCCGTTCATGGCTTCGTATAAACTTCTAGTCAAGAGATCGATCTTACGGAGACTATCAGCTTCATCAATATTTGCAATATTGGTAAAGAAAGAAGGTGATGCCTGAATGGTAGATGTTGAAGTGGAGGGAATGTCTGAACTTTCTTCCTCTTCTTCAATCTTAGCCATGAGACATTGATTTGCTTCATCATCTTCAGAATCAGATGATAATGCTTCTTCATCAGAAGCAGCCCAATCATAGTCAGCCATCAGGCCTTTTCCTTTCTTCTTAAAACTTTTCAGCTTTGCATACTTCTCCTTCAGCTTTGAGTATTTGTCATCTTTATTCCTTGGAACAAAGGATTTCTTTGTAAAAGCTGAAGGTCTCATGATTTTCTTTGACCTGCACTCATTAGCGAAATGACCTGTCTTTTCGCAGTTGAAACAAGTAGCAGTAGCCTTATCAACAAAAGCTGATGATTTAGGCTTGTCAGTTATGGAAAGAGGTTTGTTCTTTCTAAACATTTTCTTCTTGGCGAATCTCCTGAACTTTTTAGTTATGAGAGCCAAGGATTCATCATCATCTGAAGAATCAGAGTCTGATGACCTTTCTGAGTTACTTTCTAACTCAGTGATAGTGACCGAGGGTCGCTGAGTAGAAGGTTCCTCTGAGAATAAAGCAACAGGAGTGCTTTTGGAATCTTTTACAAGATTCTTCTTAAGATGGCTAGATTGCTCATGATTCAGCAATGTACCATATAAGGTTGAAAGGGTCATTGATTTAAGATCCTTTGACAGCTTGAGACACATGGAATAATTGTCCCAGCTTTCAGGTAAACATTCTAGAAACTTTGTCAGCACTTCAAAGTTAGAATATTCCTTACCAACAGTTTTTAGATCTATAATTAAACAATTAAAACGTTGGTGAACTTCAGAGAGAGTTTCATTCTTACCAGAAATGAAGCTTTCGTATTGTCTTACCAGGTTGATCTTTCTTGAGTCCTGGACTTCAGACATTCCTTCATACTGAACACATATTGTGTCCCACATGGCTTTTGATGACTTCAGGTTCATGACGGAATGGTAGACTTCGTCAGGAAGGGCCATGGATAGTATGGATCTGGCTTTTGTATCTATAGCCACTTTCTTCTTATCTTCATCGGTCCACATGTGTATTTCCTTTGGAATCAGCCTTTCTGGAATAGCAGCTCTAGTTGCAGTGGCTGGAACTAAAGGATCAATTGTTACAGGGATATGTGGGCCGTTTTCATGATAGTAAGTCATAGTAGGGTCTACACCTTCTAAGAAGAGTGTCATCCTATTTTTCCATAAGTTGAAGTTATCTCTGGAAAATCTAGGGGGTTTTGCAAGAGAACCACTGTCTATATAATTTGTGTTTGTGTTGGTGGCCATTTTCAGATAATAGCAAGGAAGAGAAATATCTTAGATTAGATCTTGTTTATGAGATTAAACAAATCTGGTCTGATACCACTTGTTGGTCCCGAAGGCCTATACAAGTTTGTAGAAGGGGGGGGGGGGGGGGGTGGGGGTTGAATACAAACACACGTATTTTACTTTTCTAAATTGTTTATTGATAAATCATTAACAATTTACAGCTTGTTGCGGAGACAAGATTAAGGATAAACCTAAATCTAAACAAGTTCCACTACCCTTGCTATAACGAAATCCCCACTAGTCATGACGAGTCGTCTCGTGAATGCACAGTTGCATACAGTGTAAAATCAGATAGACATTCGAATAAAAGATTCTATCCTACAACGGTTGGACTCAAACAAGAGCTGCGCAATAGTACTAAATCCAACATTCTAAGGCTATTTGGTTCTTACTGCATACAACTTATAAGGCATTCACTTCACAACCTATCAAGACTAGCATAAATTCCTACTAGCAAGTAACAGACATGCAGTACAGTGTAATAAGCACCAAGCAATCTAGCATACATACTCCTATGTTCCAGAAAGCAATAAATTACACTAAGTACTTTACCTTTACCCTTGGCATCGGCTGACTGTACACACTGCGCCTCCGGTCACCGTTTCTCAAACGTACTTTTCCTTTCTTTTATTTCTCAAAAAAAGATTAAAAAAAAAAGATAATCCCGAGCCGCAAACTTGAGTTCAAACACACCGAAATGTGTTTGATTCGCTCAAGCTGTGCTCTGATACCAACTTGTAACGTCCCAAAAATTACAATAAATTTGAACTTTTTAAAAGTACCATTTTATTTAAAACAAACCATAAGTATTTAAATCCAATCAAACGTTTTCCCAAAACTCGTTAAGTTAAATTACCAACCAATTAACACAGCGGAAAATGTAAATAATAAAACATAATGTCTCAAAGTGAAAATGCCGAAAGCCTCAACGCGCCAGTGTGTACCGTCACGCCTTACTGCCACTCGCCCCTAAAACAGTAATTTATAGGGAAAGGGTAAGCCCGAAGCTTAGTGAATTCAAACACATACGCAAAATAGCAATCATATACACATCACCCTATCAGCAGATAGACAAATAACAAACATTACATGCCAGTTTAGGAACATATCTTAAACGAGCAAACTCATGCAAGACACCTATGCATATATCCATCGGTCTCCCCGAATTCATACAACACCCGTACACGTATCCCTCGGTCTCCCCGAGTTCATACAACACCCGTGTACGTATTCCTCGGTCTCCCCGAGTCCATACAACACCCGTGTACGTATTCCTCGGTCTCCCCGAGTCCTCGGTCTCCCCGAGTTTTATACAACACTCAAAGTATTATACTAGACATTAATTCAGCCTAGTACTACTCACAACAGTTCAGCTAATACACACAAGCTACCGCAATGCACATATAACCCCTATCCTACGCAGTGAGAGAACTCACCTCGAACAGCAAAGCAGAACTCCACGACCCGCGACAAGAACCCGTCAACTCCAACTCACTTCTTTCCACCTAAAGAAGTGTTATCAAGTGTCAAAGTGAAGTCCTAACCCGAAATTACAACTACAAATCTAAACGTGCACTTTCCAGATTTTGGTCCAGATTTGCAGGTCTGTTCGTGACCTGTTTAACCCCCCTTAACCCCATCAAACCAGAAATATAATTCCATGGTCTGAAAGTTCTATCTCTTAGGGTTCCAGGGACATATCGCACCCGTTCATACGAGCTCCCTACCATTTTATATGAATTTTACAAAACAGCCTACCCGAACAGCGAAAACCGAACCAGTCTGTACTAATTGCCAATTTGGCCCTAGCTAGAAGCCTTGTTAATTTTTATGCAAAACATACGAAACATACTAGACCCAATTAGGGAGATTTTGGCACTGGTTTCACCTCAATCCAAGTTTCCCAGATTAAACTACGGATTTTACAAAACAGGGACAGATTCGACGATTTCACATAAAATGATAACCTTTAAAAATGGTTTAGGGTTTTCGGTTTGCATGATAGGGTTTACTAGATAGGGTTTTAGGGTTACTAAGGCTGGACTACTACCATCACCACCCACTGCCACCTCCGGCAGTGGTGGTCGGCGGCGGCAGCCACCACCGGCTAATGGCATGGTTGATTTTGGTGGTGCCAAATTTGGTGTCACACAGAATGGAGTCAACGATCCTCGTTGGGTCTTTGGCATGGGGTACCTGAGCTCTTCTGGCAGTATACCAGAACTGAGATAGTAGGAATTGATGAGCAGGGGGTGTAATAGTCAGGGCTGTAGATAAGCAACATGTTTTGAGGTAATTTACAGTATCATCCAGATATGTGACTTGCTTTTGAGGAGGAAACTCGAAAAGCGTATGGAGGTTGTTCGATTTTGAAAAATCGACTTCCTCAAGCTTGAACTTGACCTGAGGAGCTTTGACGAGAGTCAGTTTCTTTGCAGCAGTGGATTTCTAAGCGGTAGGAGCAGGAGTAGAAGATGCCATTTCTGTTTAACATATCAACCATGAACACAGATAAAGAATAGTCTTAATGTGAAAGATTTTCCAATAAGATGTTTTCGAATTTTGTCCATTTCATTCAGACAGAAATGTCTTAATGAAGATTAGGGTTTTCTTGTTGAAAAAGTAAAGCAAACCCAGTAAAAGTCTTGTTTTCCATTTTCCTTTAGATAAGGATTCTGAAAAAACGAATGAAGAACAAGTTTAAGATTTTGAGTTTTAAACTTGAAGAACAACCATGAAACGGTTGTGTTCATAAAACCATGAAAGAAATGATTTCATTTTAGAAAGGTTTCTTTTGTTTGATCTGTTAAAAGCAACAAGAAGATCAGAAACAAGTTAAAACAGGTAAATAATGGGAATTTCGAAGAAGAAGATGAACAGTTTTCTCGAAAAACTTGAGTTCAATAAGCAACAGTAAATCTTTTATTTCTTGGAGAAGAAGTTCGCGTAAAGGAAAAATATAAACTCGAAATAGTTTATATAGTGAGATTAGAGAGAGAGAAAAACTAGAGCGGGAAAGTTTTTCATCATGACACGGACACGTGTTTGCATTTGATTGGATGGTAAACAAAACGTGCAAACGTGTGTCAGAAAAAGAACGTGCCAGGGTTTATCCGTTGTGATGATGTCACAAACATCCTTTCATATTTTAGGATGTCTCTGAGGTTTAGAAAGCTCAGGGACTATTTTGAAAAACATGAAGCACTGAATAGAAATATCAGTGTTAGTTTAAGAAATTTCAAAGTATCGCTGTTAAGGAAGAGATATTCAGCGATGTGATTTGTTTTGAAATCTTGCATTTACATGCGAATGTCAGCGAGTAAAGAGAGACATACCTTGATATCAGCGAATCAACTTTGTTCAGAGAAAAGATGCTAGAATGGGTTATATAAGTTGGTTTTATCCGATCGCTGATCAAATGTGAACTACTGAAGATTTTACTCTTCAAAGTTCAGCATTCCAAGCTCGCTGATAAGAAAGTTGAATCTTGTCTCATCAAGAGGTTTGGTGAACAGATCAGCTAACTGATAGTCAGTTAGGATAAAATGAAGTTCTATATCACCATTCATCACATGATCTCTGATAAAATGATACCTGATTTCGATATGTTTGGTTTTTGAGTGTAGCACTGGATTGTTGGCTATAGCGATGGCACTTGTGCTGTCGCAAAAGATTGGAATTTTCGAGAGCTGAAGGTCGTAGTCTAGTAGTTGATTTCTCATCCACAAGACCTGAGAACAACAGCTTCCAGCGGCTACATACTCAGCTTAAGCAGTTGAGGTGGACACTGAGTTTTGCTTTTTACTTGTCCAACTCACCAGCTTTCCACCTAGGAGCTGACAGCCTCCTGTGGTGCTTTTCCTATCCAATTTACAACCTGCAAAATAACTATCTGAATAGGCGATTAGATCAAACCCTGAATCTTTGGGATACCAAAGACCTAGGTTCATAGTACCCTTAAGGTAACGAAAGATTCGCTTTACAGCGATCATATGAGATTCCTTAGGTTCAGCTTGATATCGTGCACACAAACAGGTTGCGTACATAATATCGGGTCGGCTAGCTGTAAGATACAACAGTGAGCCGATCATCCCACGGTACAGCATGATATTAACAGGCATTCCATTTGAATCCTTGTTTAGTGTCAGCGGTGGTGCCATAGGGGTTTTCATAGCTAAACTCTGAGTTAAATCAAATTTCTTCGGCATATCTTGAACATACTTTCCTGATTAATGAAAGTTCCTTTTTTATACTGTTTTATCTGAAGACCAAGGAAATATGTTAGTTCACCCATCATACTCATTTTATACTCTTCTTTCATTATATAAGCGAAACAAGTACAAAGGTCAGGGTTAGTAGAACCAAATATAATGTCATCAACATATATCTGAACAAGAATGATATGACCTTTCACTATTCTGAAAAATAGAGTTTTGTCAATTTTACCTCGCTCAAAATTTTCAATTAGGAGATAAGAGGATAGAGTGTCATACCATGCACGTGGAGCTTGCTTTAAGCCATAAAGTGCCTTATCCACTTTAAAAACATAACCTGGACGCTTAGGATCTGAAAATCCTGGGGGTTGTTCCACATAGACTTCGTCCAACTTGTTTCGATAGACCCATTTAGTGCCTATCACTGTCTTGTCAGTTGGTCTTCGAACAAGATTCCAAACTTTGTTTCTTTCGAATTCAGTCTGCTCTTCTTGCATAGCGCTGACCCAATTTGGATCTTTGAGGGCATCATCTATTTTCTTTGGTTCAATCTGAGAAATAAAGTTAACAAATAAACAAATATTACCTGCACTTCATCGAGTCTGAACACCAGCGTTTGGATCACCAAGGATTTGATCAATTGGGTGATTTACAGTCCATCGCTGAGCCGGAGCATGAATTGATGACTCAAATTGAACTGGAGGAGCTGAAGATGAGGCTTCAGCAACTTCTGGAATATCAGCCAAGAGAGGAGTATGTGCAGATGTCATCTCATTCACTGATTGCTGAGAAGTAGATGGAATGTCTGAGACATTTGGTTCAGAAGCAAGCCTAGTGTTTAAAGGAACAGCTGAGACCCATGATGTTTCAGCTTCACTATTCTACATGTTTGGGATGATAGTAGGACCATAATCTTCAACGGTATGAGTATGAGGAGTGGGAATATCTTCTGAATCACCAAGATGAGAAAACATCCATTGATTCAGTTCTTCAGTATCAGTAGAAATTCGAGAATTCGCTGAACGGGATTCGTCAAATGTGACGTGGATAGTTTCTTCAACAGTTTGTCTTCTTCGATTGAAGACTATGAAGGCTTTGGAGACTGAGGAGTATGAAACAAAGATTACATCATCAGCCTTAGGATCAAACTTTTCAAGGGCATCTCTGTTGTTCAGTATAAAACACTGACATCCAAAGATGTGAAGAAAGCTAATTGAAGGCTTTCTCCCATGAAAAAGTTCATAAGCTGTTTTATTAAATCTTTTGACTATCAGCGACCTGTTTTGCGTAAAACAAGCCGTGTTGACAGCTTCTGCCCAAAACTGAGTAGGCAAATGAGAATCGCTGAGCATTGAACGTGCAGCTTCAATAATAGTTCTATTTCTTCTTTCAGCGACTCCGTTTTGTTACGGTGTTCTCACTGAAGAAAAGTTGTGAGAAATACCCTTACTCTCAAAGAAGGAATCAAGAGAACTGTTTTTGAATTCAGTCCCATGATCACTCCTTATTGAGCGAACGGTCATGTTGTTCAGGGTTTCCATCTTCCTGACAAAGGTAATGAGTTCTTCAGGGGTGTCACTCTTAGAACGGAGAAACATAACCCATGTATATCGAGATAATTCATCAACTATGACCAGTGTATATTTCTTTCCAGTGATGGATTGTTTGTTAATAGGGCCAAACAAATCCATATGGATAAGTTGTAGAGGAGATGACACTGAGGAAACTTGCTTTGACTTAAAGCTTGCTTTGGTCTGCTTGACTTTCTCACACGCTGAACATAAGGATTCTTTGGCGTATGAGTGCTGAGGTAAACCAGTGACTAACTCTTTTGAAGAAAGAGTGTTCAGTGTCTTGAAGTTGAGATGAGAGAGCCTCTTATGCCATAGCCAGTTGACATCAGATGAGGCTTTTAAGAAGAAATAGGAGTTCTCAGTGGTTGTTGAGTCCATGTTTATTACATAAACATTTTCTAAACGATAACCGCTGAGAGCTATCTTCTCCTTTTTGTCAGCGACAAAGCAGGATTCCTTACTAAAGATTACTTTGTTATCCATGTCGCATAGCTGACTGATGCTTAGAAGATTATGCTTCATCCCTTCAACATATGCGACTGTTCTGAAGGTTGTTGTACCATTAGAGAGTACACCAAACCCTCGGGTATGTCCTTTTCCATTTCCATCAAAAGTTACAGAGGGACCCTTCTCTTCTTTGTACACAGTGAGCAGGTTATTCTTACCAGTCATGTGTCTAGAGCATCCGCTATCGAGATACCAGATACCCTTCTTAACCTGCATTACAAAGGAGGATTAGTTTGTCTTGGGTACCCACTTAACCATGTGTACACACTTGTCAGTGGGGGTAGAAGAGGAGGTGGAAGGTTCAGCAGTCTTCGCAGCATTTGAAGATTCAGCTTTGTCAGTCTTCACTTTGGTTAATTTCTTAACCTCAGTGGTCTTCTTTGCCTTAGGGATAATGATCTTCACCTTAGCTATCTTTTCAGCTTGGGTGGCTGTGGGGCGCTTACTAGCAATATGATTGGTAAGTCCACAATGATAACATTTCCTATAACTAAAAGTAGTTCTAGGACTATTTGCATGCTGAGTTTTTGATTTTGAATTAGAAGGACCAGTACCAAGTAAACTTTTGGTATTTGAAACAGGAGGAACATTCAGTTCTTCGGATTTCTTACCAATAGTATCTACTTTGATTCTTCGAGTAGATCACAGAATAGATCCACGTTGAATAAATCCAGGGATCTTATTCTTTGAACCAGAGGGATAAGTTATTGAAGCTTTAGAAGCGTTCAGCTTTGGTACAAAGGTACCCTTCTGAGGATTTTGGTTAAAAGCAATTCCTTTACCTTTATTTTTAAAGATTGAGGTAGGTTTTGGATAAACAACTTTTTCTTTACCTTTAGAAGTTAAGGTAGAGATTTCCTCAGGGATAGGCGGTTTAGAAGAGGAACACTGAGATGAGAAAGTGTCAGGGATAGAGGATACGAACATTCCAAACTTAAGCATGGAACGGTCAGTGGTTGGTTCTGGAGTATCAGCTTTGTAACCAAGACCACGTTTATCACTCAGGGGAATCTGAGACTTAATTATCTCAGTGATCTTTGTTGAGGAATTATACCATCCATCAATAGTAGTTTTTTCAGATTTTAATGCAGCGATAGCTTCTTCGCGCTCGATTTTGACTAGCTGATTTAAGTGAACCTGATCTTTAAAATCTTCTTCAATTTTAGAAAGATTTTCTATTTGAAGGTGACAGTTTTTAAGCTGTTCAGCGAGATCAAGGTTTTGATTTTCAACAACAGTTTTGCCATTCATGGCTTCATATAAACTTCTAGTCAAGAGATCGATCTTTTGAAGACTATCAGCTTCATCAATATTTAAAATATTGGTAAAGAAGGAAGGTGATACCTTAGTAGCAGAGGTTGAAGTAGAGGGAATGTCAGAATTTTCTTCCTCGTCTTCAAGTTTGGCCATGAGCCATAGATTGGCTTCATCATCATCTTCAGAGTCAGATGATTCTTCTTCGTCAGAGGCAGCCCAATCATAGTCAGCCATAAGGCCTTTGCCTTTCATCTTAAAGGTTTTCATCTTTGAATACCTTTCTTTCAGCTTTTTGTATTTTTCATCTCTAGTCCTGGGAGTAAAGTTTTTCTTGGGAAAAACTGAGGGTCTAGAGACTTTCTTTAACCTGCACTCGCTAGCAAAATGTTCTATCTTTTCACAGTTATAGCAAGTAGTAGTAGCCTTATCAACAGGGGTTGATAATCTTGGCTTGTTAGTAATAGCAAGAGGTTTATTCCTTTTGAAATTACTCTTTCTAGCAAATCTCCTGAACTTATTAGCCAGGAATGCCAGAGTTTCATCATTATCTGAAACGTCAGAGTCTGATGATCTTTCAGAGTTATTTTCCAACTCAGTGACAGTGAAAGTCGATCGCTGAGTGGAAGGTGACTCTGAGATTAAAGCAACATAGGTGCTTTCGGAATCTTTTACAAGATTCTTCTTAAGATGACTCGATTGCTCATGATTCAGCATCGTGCCATATAAGGTAGAAAGGGTCATTGATTTTAGATCCTTTGACAGCTTGAGACACATAGAATAACTGTCCCAGCTTTCAGGTAAACATTCTAAGAACTTTGTCAGTACTTCAAAGTTAGAATATTCCTTACCAACAGTTTTCAGATCTATTATCAAGCAGTTAAAACGTTGGTGTACTTCAGAGAGAGTTTCATTCTTACCATAAATGAAGCTTTCATACTGTCTTACCAGGTTGATATTTCGAGAGTCCTGGAGTTCAGAAGTACCTTCATACTGAACACAGATTGTGTCCCACATAGCTTTTGAGGTTTTCAGGTTCATGACGGAATGGTAGACTTCGTCAGGAAGAGCCATGGAGAGTATAGATCTGGCTTTGGTGTCGATAGACACTTTCTTCTTATCTTCATCAGTCCACATATGAATTTCCTTGGGAATCAGCCTTTCTGGAATAGCAGGTCTATTCTCAGCGGCTGGAACTGCAGGATCAATTCTTATAGGAATATATGGGCCGTTTTCAAGATAGTAAGGCATAGTAGATCTACACCTTCTAAGAAGAGAATCATCCTATTTTTCCATAGATTAAAATTATCTCTGGAGAATCTAGGGGGTTTTGCAAGAGAACCATTGTCAATATAATTAGTGTTTGTGTTGGTGGCCATTTTCAGAAATAGCAAGGAAGAGAAATCTTAGTATAGATCAGATCTTGTTTATGAGATTAAACAAATCTGCTCTAATACCACTTGTTGGTCCCGAAGGGTTATACAAGTTTGTAGAAGGGGGGGGGGTTGAATACAAACACACGTTTTTACTTTTCTAAATTGTTTGTTGATAAATCAAGACAATTTACAACTTGTTGCGGAACAAGATTAAGGATAAACCTAATCTAAACAAGTTAAGAACACTAAGTTTATTGCACTAGAAAGAGTTAAAGAAATTACGAATAATAACTTAACAATAAGAGGGAAATAAGAAGATGGTCCGAGCACACTTCAAAACTGAAGTAGGGTTCTTCTTATATACTGCATGCATTTAATGCATGGCAGTATGGCTTTACACGTGGCAGCAGCTGAGTGGTTGCATGTCATTTACCTTTGTAGACAACCTTAGTAGCCGCATGGTGCACAATGTAGAATCAGAGTTGTTGTACGATTACAGACAAAAGGGATGACCGTTCTGACAGTTCGTACAGAGACGTGCAAGGGAGGTAAGACATTAGTAACATGCAGGGAGACTTCATGATCAGCTTTCGTTGAGTTAGATCTTTATCAACGAATGATAAAGTTCAGCGATTGCTGAAGTCTTCTACTTGATACTTCACGTTGAATGGACAGGTCTTGCTTCGCTGATATCTGCATCAGTTCATGAGTTGACTTGTCGCTGGTTCTTGAGCTTGATCTTCGACTTCAGCGTAGAACTTTGGTTGACATGAAACTTGTCTTCAGAGAGCATAAGTAAACAAACTAAACTATCAACGATCATCAATAGAACTGAACAGGCTCAGAGCTATATGGTGATGAACAGTGTTCGCTGAATATCTAATCTAAAGAGTGAGAGTTCCTATCAGCGGTACTGTAAAGTCTTAGTACTTATCAGCGATAGTGAAACTCTAATACATATTGTTTACTTACAATTTTCACTAAGTGTTAAGAGAGGGTTATTATCAAATCACTGAGGGTTTGGATCAACAATTGTGTTCATAAAATGACGAAGAGAAAATGATTTCATTTTTAAGAAAGTTCTTTTGTTTGATCTTTTAAAAACAATGATAAGATCATAAACAAGTTAATAAAAGGTAAATAACAAGAATATTAACCTTAGTTGTTGAAGACGAAGATGAACAGTTTTCTGGAAATGAGAAGTCCGAAATGCAACAGTGTTCTTTTCTTGGAAGAGAAGTTGTTCGCGTAAAGGAAAAAATATAAACTCAAAGGGTTTATATAGTGAGAGTAGAGAGCGAAAAACTATGAGCGGGAAAAGTTTTTCATGATGACACGGACACGTGTTTGTATATGATTGGTTGAGGAAAACGAAACGTGCAAACGTGTGTCAGAAAAAAGAACGTGCCAGGGTTTATCCGTTTGATGACGTCACAAACGTCCTTTCATATTTTAGGATGTCTCTGAGGATTTTGAAAACTCAGAGAAATTTTGAAAAATATGAAGCACTGAATAGAAATATCAGTCTTTATTTTAGAAATTTCAATGTATCGCTGAAAGGAAGAGATATTCAGCGATGCAAATTGTTTTGAAATCTTTCAGTTCTAGGCGAACGTCAGCGAGCAAGAGAGAACATACCTTGATATCAGCGAATCAATTTTGTTCAGAGAGAAGATGATTAATAGGTTATATGAGTTCATTGATATCACTGATCAAATGTGAACCGCTGAAGATTTTACTCTTCAAAGTTCAGCATTCCAAGCTCGCTGATGAGAAAGTTGAATCTTGTCTCATCAAGAGGTTTTGTTAAAAGATCAGCTAACTGAAAGTCAGTTGGGATAAAATGATGTTCTATATCACCATTCATCACATGATCTCTGATAAAATGATACCTGATTTCGATGTGTTTGGTCTTTGAGTGTAGCACTGGATTGTTGGCTATAGCGATGGCACTAGTGCTGTCGCAGTAGATTGGAATTTTCGAGAGCAGAAGGTCATAGTCCAGTAGTTGATTTCTCATCCACAAGACCTGAGAGCAACAGCTTCCAGCGGCTACGTACTCAGCTTCAGCGGTTGAGGTGGACACTGAGTTTTGCTTTTTACTTGTCTGACTCACTAGATTTCCACCCAAGAGCTGGCAGCCTCTTGTGGTGCTTTTCCTATCCAATTTACAACCTGCAAAATCACTATCTGAATAGGCGATTAGCTCAAACCCTGAGTCTTTGGGATACCAAAGACCTAGGTTAGGAGTACCCTTAAGGTAACGAAAGATTCGCTTTACAGCGATCAAATGAGATTTCTTAGGTTCAGCTTGATATCGTGCACACAAACAGGTTGCATACATAATATCAGGTCGGCTTGCTGTAAGATACAGAAGAGAGCCGATCATCCCAAGAACCAGCGACAAGTCTACTAATGAATTGATGTGGATATCAGCGAAGCCAAGATTTTTCCACTCAACGTGAAGTTTCAAGTAGAAGACTTCAGCGATTGCTGAGCTTTGTCACTCGCTGATAAAGTATTGTTCAACGAACGCTGATCATGATGTCTTCCTCTACAAGTTACTTTTGTCTTATCCCCTTGCACGTCTCCGTACGAAATGTTAGAATGGACATCCCTTCTGTCTGTTATCATACAATAAACTCTGATTCTACACTATACATCATGCGGCTACTAAGGTTGTCTACAAGGGTCAAACCATGCAACCAATCAGCTGCTTCCACGTGTAAAGTTGTACTGCTATGCATCAAATGCATGCAGTATATAAGAAGAACCCTACTTCAGAAATGAAGTGTTCGGCCATCTTCTTCTTTCTCTCTTAGTGTTAGAATATTACTCGTAGTATTCTTATCTCCTTTCTGTCTTAATTCTAGTGCAAGAAACTTAGTGTTCTTAACTTGTTTAGATTAGGCTTAGTCCTTAATCTTGTTCCGCAACAAGTTGTAAATTGTTTGATTATATCAATAAACAATTTAGAAAGTAAAAATCTGTGTGTTTGTATTCAACCCCCCCCCCCCCCCCTTCTACAAACTTGTATAACCCTCCGGGACCAACAAGTGGTATCAGAGCGGATTGTTTAATCTCATAAACAAGATCTTGCGTTTACAAATCTTTTCTCTTTCTTGCTATTTCTCATAATGGCCACCAACACAAACACAAACTATATTGATAATGGTTCTCTTGCAAAACCCCCCATATTTTCCAGAGATAACTTCAATCTATGGAAAAATAGGATGATTCTCTTCTTAGAAGGTGTACACACTACTATGCCGTATTACATCGAAAACGGCCCATACATTCCTGTTAGAATTGATCCTGAAGTTCCAGGCACTGCTAATAGAGCTGCCATTCCTGAAAGATTGGTTCCGAAGGAAATTCATATGTGGACTGATGAAGATAAGAAGAAAGTGGATATCGACACTAAAGCCAAATCTATCCTCTCGATGACTCTTATTGACGAAGTCTACCTTTCCGTCATGAATCTGAAAACCTTCAAAGCCATGTGGGACACAATTTGTGTTCAATATGAAGGTACGTCTGAAGTCCAGGACTCAAGAAAGGTCAACTTGGTAAGACAATACGAAAGCTTCATTTGTGGTAAGAATGAAACTCTCTCTGAAGTTCACCAACACTTTAACTCCATAATAATTGATCTAAAAACCGTTGGTAAGGAATATTCTAACTTTGAAATTCTGACAAAGTTCTTAGAATGTTTACCTGAAAGCTGGGACAGTTATTCAATGTGTCTCAAACTGTCAAAGGATCTAAAATCAATGACTCTTTCTACCTTATATGGCACTATGCTCAATCATGAGCAGTCGAGTCATATTAAGAAGAATCTTGTAAAAGATTCCAAAAGCACCCATGTTGCTTTAATCTCAGAGTCACCTTCCACTCGGCGATCAACTGTTACTATCACTGAGTTGGAGACTAAATATGAATGCTCATCAGATCCTGACTCTTCAGATCTTGATGAATCTATGGCTCTCCTATCTAATAAGTTCAGAAGATTCGCCAAAAAGAAAAATTTCAGAAAGAACAAACCTCTTGCTCTCACTAACAAGCCTAGATCATCAACCCCTGTTGATAAGGCTACTACTACTTGCTATAACTGTGAAAAGATAGGACATTTTGCTAGCGAGTGAAGGTCAAAGAAAGTTTCTAGAACCTCAGCTTTCTACAAGAAATCCTCTAACCCCAGGTCTAGAGATGACAAGTATCAAAAGCTGAAAGAAAGGTATGCAAAGCTGAAAGGCTTTAAGAAGAAAGGCAAAGGCCTTATGGATGACTATGATTGGGTTGCCTCTGATGAAGAAGAACCATCTGACTCAGAAGATGATGATGAGGCAAACCTCTGTCTAATGGCCAAAATCGAAGATGAGGAAGAAAATTCTGATATTCCCTCTGCTTCAGCCTCTGGTACTAAGGTATCACCATCTTTCTTTACACATATTTCAGATATTGATGAAGCTGATAATCTTCGAAAGATCGATCTCTTGACTATGAGTTTATATGATGCCATGAATGCAAAACTGTTGTTGAAAATCAAAACCTTGATCTCGCTGAACAACTTAAAAATGTTACCTTTAAATAGAAAAACTTTCTAAAATTGAAGAAGATTTAAAAGATCAGGTTCATATAAATCAACTAGTCAAAATCGAGCGTGAAGAAGTTATCGGTACATTGAATGCTGAAAAAGTTACTGTTGAAGGATGGTGTAAATCCTCAACAACGATCACTGAGATAATCAAGTCTCAGATTCCCCTGAGTGACAAATGTGGTATTGGTTACAAAGCTGATTCTCTAGAACCAACCACTGATCATTCCATGCTCAAGTTTGGAATGTTTGTGTCCTCTATCCCTGACACTTCCTCATCTCAGTGTTCCTCTTCAAAATCTCCTATCCCTGAGGAAAAACCTACCTTAACTTCTAAAGGTGAAGGAAAAGAAATAGTTTGTAACCAAAAACCTCACAAGGGTACCTTTGTACCTAAGCTAAATGCTTCTAAAGCTTCAGTAACTTATCCCTCTACTTCTAAGAATAAGATCCTTGGATTCATTCGGCGATCTACTCCTAGAATCAGAGTGGATATTATTGGTATGAAATCCGAAGAACTGATTGTTCCTCCTATTTCTAATGCCAAAGGTATACTTGGTGCTGGCCCTACTCATTTAAAATTAACGGGTAAGCATGCAAATGGTCCTAAAGCTACTTTTAGTTATAGGAAATGTTATCACTGTGGACTTACCAATCATATTGCTAGTAAGTGCCCCACAGCCACCAAAGCTGAAAAGTTAGCTAAAGTGAAGATCAATACCCCAAGGCAAAGAAGACCACTGAGGTTAAGAAATTAACCAAAGTGAAGAATAATTCTAAAGTTGAATCTTCAAATGCTGCGAAGATTGCTGAACCTTCCACTTCCTTTACCACCACTGACAAATGTTGACCCATGGTTAAATGGGTGCCTAAGTCAAACTAATCTTCCTTTGTTTGCAGGTCAGAAAGGGTATCTGGTATCTCGATAGCGGATGCTCTAGACACATGACTGGTAAGAAGAACCTGCTCACTGAGTATAAGGAAGAGAAGGGTCCCTCTGTGACCTTCGGTGGAAATGGAAAAGGCTATACCCGAGGGTTTGGTGTACTCTCTAATGGTACAACAACCTTTGGAAGAGTTGCATATGTTGAAGGACTGAAGCATAATCTTCTAAGCATAAGTCAGCTATGTGACAAGGATAACAAAGTGATTTTCACTAAGGAATCCTGCTTTGTCACTGATAAAAAGGAGAAGATAGCTCTCAGCGGTTATCGTATGGAAAATGTTTACGTAATAAACATGGACTCTACAACCACTGAGAACTCCTGTTTCTTCTCAAAAGCCTCATCTAATGTCAATTGGCTATGGCATAAGAGGCTCTCCCATCTCAACTTTAAGACACTGAACACTCTTTCTTCTAAAGAGTTGGTCACTGGTCTACCTCAACACTCATACGCCAAGGAGTCCTTATGTTCAGCGTGTGAGAAAGGGAAACAGACCAAAGCAAGCTTCAAGTCTAAGCACGTTTCCTCAGTGTCATCTCCTCTACAACTTCTCCATATGGATTTGTTTGACCCTGTTAACAAACAATCAATCGCTGGAAAGAAATATACATTGGTCATAGTTGATGAAGTCTCTCGCTATACATGGGTAATGTTTCTCCGTTCTAAGAGTAACACCCCTGAAGAACTCATCACTTTTGTCAAGAAAATGGAAGTCCTGAACAACATGACCGTTCGCTCAATAAGGAGTGATCATGGTACTGAATTGAAAAACAGATCCTTTGATTCCTTCTTTAAAAGTAAGGGTATTTCTCACAACTTCTCCTCAGTGAGAACACCGCAACAAAATGGAGTCGCTGAAATAAGAAATCAAACTATCATCGAAGCTGCACGTTCAATGCTCAATGATTCTCATCTACCTACTCAGTTTTGGGCAGAAGCTGCCAACACTGCTTGTTTTACTCAAAACAGGTCGCTGATTGTCAAAAGATTCAAGAAGACAGTTTACGAACTTTTTCATGGGAGAAAGCCTACAATAAGCTTTCTTCACATCTTTGGATGTTAGTGTTTCATACTGAACAACACAGATGCCCATGGAAAATTTGATCCTAAGGCTGATGATGGAATCTTTCTTGGATACTCTTCAGTTTCTAAAGCCTTCAGAGTCTTCAATCGAAGAAGACAGACTATAGAAGAAACGATCCATGTCACCGTTGACGAATCCAATTCAACGAACTCTAGACCTTCTGCTGATACTGAAGAACTGAATCAATGGATGTTTTCTCATCTTGGTGATTCAGAAGATGTTCCCACTCCTCCATCTCATACTCATCCCGCTGAAGATGATGATCCTACTATCATCCAAAGCATGCAGAATAGTGAAGCTGAAACATCATGGGTCTCAGCTGTTCCTATTAACACTATGCCTGCCTCTGAACCTTCTGTCTTAGAAATACCATCTACTTCTCAGCAATCAGTGAATGAAATGTCATCTGCACCTACTCCTCTCTTGGCTGATATACCAGAAATTGCTGAAGCCTCATCTTCATCTCCTCTAGAAGTTCAGATTGAGTCATCAACTCATGCTCCGGCTCAGCGATGGACTATAAATCACGCTATTGAACAAATTCTTGTTGATCCAAATGCTGGTATTCAGACTCGATGAAGTGCAGGTAATATTTGTTAACTTTATTTCTCTGATTGAACCAAAGAAAACAGATGATGCCCTCCAAGATCCAAACTGGGTCAGCGCTATGCAAGAAGAGCTGACTGAATTTGAAAGAAACAAAGTTTGGAAGCTTGTTCCTAGACCATCCGACAAGTCAGTGATAGGGACTAAGTGGGTATATCGAAACAAGTTGGATGAGCATGGAATTGTAACCCGCAACAAGGCTCGAGTTGTTGCTCAGGGATCAGACAAGAGGAAGGTATAAATTACGATGAAACATTTGCTCCAGTGGCAAGACTATAAGCCATTCGTATATTCTTAGCTTACGCAGTACACAGACACTTCAAAGTTTATCAGATGGATGTAAAATCAGCGTTTCTTAACGGAAAGCTGAATGAAGAAGTCTACGTGGAACAACCTCCAGGATTCTCAGATCCTAAGCATCCAAGTTATGTTTATAAACTGGATAAGGCACTTTATGGCTTAAAGCAAGCTCATCGTGCATGGTATGACACTCTCTCTACTTATCTCCATATTGAAAAAATTGAGCGTGGTAAAATCGATAAGAATCTATTTTTCAGCAAAGTAAAAGGTCACATAATTCTTATTCAAATATATGTCGATGATATTATATTTGGTTCCACTAACCCTGACCTTTGTACTCATTTCTCTGAAACGATTAAAGCAGAGTATAAAATGAGTATGATGGGTGAGCTAACATATTTTCTTGGTCTTCGAATAAAACAGAATGAAAAAGGAACTTTCATAAACAGGGAAAGTATGTTAAAGATATGCTGAAGAAATTTGATTTAACTCAGAGTTCAGCTATGAAAACCCCTATGGCACCGCCGCTGACACAAAACAAGGATCCATCTGGAAAATCGGTTAATGTCACAGTGTATCGCGGGATGATCGTCTCTCTTCTGTATCTTACAGCTAGCCGAGCTGATATTATGTACGCAACCTGTTTGTGTGCACCATATGAAGCTGAACCTAAGGAATCTCATTTGATCGCTGTAAAGCGAATCTTTCGTTACCTTAAGGGTACTCCTAACCTAGGTCTTTGGTATCCCAAAGACTCATGGTTTGATCTAATCACCTATTCAGATAGTGATTTTGCAGGTTGCAAATTGGATAGGAAAAGCACCACAGGAGGCTGTCAGCTCCTGGGTGGAAAGCTGGTGAGTTGGACAAGTAAAAAGCAAAACTCATTGTCCACCTCAACCGCTGAAGATGAGTACGTAGCCGCTGGAAGCTGTTGCTCTCAGTTCTTGTGGATGAGAAATCAACTACTAGACTATGACCTTCAGCTCTCGAAAATTCCAATCTACTGCGACAACACTACTGCCATCGCTATAGCCAACAATCCAGTTATACACTCAAAGACCAAACACATCGAAATCAGGTATCATTTTATCAGAGATCATGTGATGAATGGTGATATAGAACTTCATTTTATCCCAACTGACTTTCAGTTAGCTGATCTTTTTACAAAACCTCTTGATGAGACAAGATTCAACTTTCTCATCAGCGAGCTTGGAATGCTGAACTTTGAAGAGTAAAATCTTCAGCGGTTCACATTTGATCAGTGATATCAATGAACTTATATAACCTACTAATCATCTTCTCTCGGAACAAAATTGATTTGCTGATATCAAGGTATGTTCTCTCTTGCTCGCTGGCGTTCGCCTAGAACTGAAAGATATCAAAACAATTTGCATCGCTGAATATCTCTTCCTTTCAGTGATACTTTGAAATTTCTAAAATAAACACTGATATTTCTATTCAATGCTTCATATTTTTCAAAAATTCTCTGAGTTTTCTAAATCCTCAGAGACATCCTAAATTATGAAAGGACGTTTGTGACGTCATCAAACGGATAAACCCTGGCACGTTCTTTTTCTGACACACGTTTGCACGTTTCATTTTCCTCAACCAATCATATACAAACACGTGTCCGTTTCATCATGAAAAACTTTTCCCGCTCATAGTTTTTCTCTCTCTACTCTCACTATATAAACCCTTTGAGTTCATATTTTTTTTCCTTTACGCGAACAACTTCTCTTCCAAGAAAAGAACACTGTTGCATTTTGGACTTCTCATTTCCAAAAAACTGTTCATCTTCGTCTTCAACAACTAAGGTTAATATTCTTCTTATTTACCTTTTATTAACTTGTTTCTGATCTTATCATTGTTTTTAAAAGATCAAACAAAATAACTTTATTAAAAATGAAATCATTTTCTCTTCGTGATTTTATGAACACAATCTTCATGGTTGTTCTTCAACTTTAAAACAAAAATCTTAAACTTGTTCTTTCTTATGTTTTTCCAGAATCTCTTCTTTAAAGGAAACTGGAAAATACGACATTCACTAGTTTTTGAATCTTTGCCAAAACTAGAAAAACCCTAAAACTCTTATTTTGGATATTTTATCCATTTTAAGATCTTCTGTTCTTATTCTTATATTATTAATAGAAATGGCATTTTCCACTGACGCTCCTACTACCAAATCTCCTACTGTTGCTGAGAAAGTGGTTCTCACAAAGGCTTCTCAGGTTAAGTTTAAACTTGAGCAAGTTACCTTCCAACACAACAACCATTATGATCTTTTTGATTTCACTCAAAGGAAGCAAGTCACACATCTTGATGATGCTGTTAATTTTCTCAAGACCCATCCCATATCGACAGCTCTGAATATTGCACCCCCTGCTCATCATTCTCTTCTAGCTCAGTTCTGGTATACTGCAAGGAGAGCTCACGTACCCTCACCAAAAGACCCAAAGAAACTACTTGATGTCATTCTCCGTGACACGAAATATGGTACTTCCAAAATCAACCCTGGTACCATCAGACGCGCCCTCAACCTTCCCGCAGCTACCAAAGAAAAACGCTTTGTCCCTCTGCCAAACCACAAAAACCTAGCTGATAGGGAAGCAATCACTGCATTCTTTGATGCAATGAAGTATGTGTGGGAAACAGGGAGAGATGAACACCCTGAGAAGAAGCTGACTCTGATCAAGAAATCAAAGATGCCAAGCGAGATGAACTTCATCTTTGCTCATTTGATCAGCTGCATGACAGCAAAAACCGGTTCCTCTGAACAAGCCTCTCAACCTCAGCAGGTCGTGGGATACTCTCTGCTGAAAGGTCTTCACATTGACTGGGCATCAATCATCGACGACGATCTGGTGCTAAGGGTGGATATGTCTGATAGACCAATATGAGTTCCATATCCCCGGTTTGTCAGTTCTATCTTTCTACACGGACTTGGGGACAAATACCCAAAAGTGGGTGACCTGAGACTTTCTCAAGTTGGCCCTAAGGTGCTCGACTTCAGCCCAATGCCAAACGAGGTACGTCTTACTACTATCTTATCTATTCTTAATCATCCTTCTTCTACTTCTGCGGCTACCTCAGCGGTAATCCCCACTGCTGATTCCCGGGATGCACCCTCCACTCCTTCTCGCAAAAGGAAACAGTCTACTACCCAACTTGAATCCGAAAGGATCAAGAAAACCAAGGAGCAACCCTCCAAGCCTTTCCAGGCTGAAGAATCCACGACTCTTTCTGAACAAGAGACGTTGGATAGTTCCGTGGTACGCTCTGCCACAGCTGCTCAAGCCACCCCTTCCATACCGACTTCAGCGTCTCTAAACGCTGAGGTTATAAACCTAGAACTGAACCCACCTCCCTTAGTACCTCTAAGTAATGCGGAAGTATTTCTCAGCGGATCTAACGCTGAACCCCGCACCATATCCCTCTTCTTAACCATTATTCCTCCCACTCCTTCTTTGGACGCTCCACCTATATTCCCCCCATTCTCTGCAATGAACGTCATCATCGATACATCGGCTGCGACTTTACAGGGGCTGATGCATCAAAATTTAGGATCTGCAGGCACCTCTATGTGCTAAGGCACTCTGGAAGGCGACATGGAACACTACTCAGGCTATCAAAGCTTCGAGGACTTCACCAACCCGCCTGTAGGTATACCCAAAACCATACACACTCTCTCAAAATCCCCAACTTCTGAGCTTTCCTTTGTTCATAAGTTATTAACTGTTGCAGGTACTAATTTGGGAGATATTCACAACTCCCTGAAAGATCTGGTGACAAAGGTGGACTCTTACAACACCACTCTGGCACAAAGACAGGTTGCAAACATTATTTTAGGTCTGCTAGCAGTTAAATACAAAAGTGACCCTATCATGCCTCTGTAGTTCTTGATATCCACAGATTGACCTTGAGGATCATTGTCAAGTTTAACTCCAGTGGCAATAGGAGTTTTCATAGGATTTGAATTATTGAGCTTATACTTTTTCAAAATATCAGAGACATATTTTGATTGGCTTATAAAGGTGCCTCTGATGGATTGTTTAACTTGTAAACCAAGGAAGAAAGAAAGTTCTCCCATCATGCTCATTTTAAATTCACTTTTCATCAAATCCTCAAACCTGTCACAATATTCCTGCCTAGTAGACCCAAAGATAATGTCATCAACATATATTTGGACCAAAAGAATATCATTTTTATACCTCCTAATGAATAAGGTTGTATCGACAGTACCCTTTTCGAAGTGATTGACCAACAAAAAGTTTGACAGAGTTTCATACCAGGCTCTGGGGCTTGTTTAAGGCCATACAGAGCTTTGTCTAGCTTGTATACGTGGTCTGGAAACTCTGAGCTTTCAAAACCCGGTGGTTGCTGGACGTAGACTTCCTCATGCAGTCTCCCATTCAGAAAGCCAGATTTTACATCCATTTGATAGACCTTGAAACCTTTATGGGTAGCATAGGCTAAGAAGATTCTGATAGCTTCTATCCTAGCTACAGGTGCAAAGGTTTCATTATAATCAATGCCTTCTTCTTGGTAGTATCCCTTGGCAACCAACCGAGCTTTGTTTCTGATGATAATACCATCCTCATCTTTCTTGTTTATGAACATCCACTTGGTTCCAATAGCGGCTTTATTTTCTGGAAGTGGAACCAAGGACCAAACTTTATTTCTTTTAAATTCCAGAAGCTCCTCTTGCATGGCTTCAATCCAGTTTGGGTCTTCCAGGGCTTCAGAAATCTTCTTTGGCTAAATCATACTTAAGAAATTTACAAAGTAAGCCTCATTGATTGTTGCAGATCTTGTCTTTACACCAAATTTCAGCAGCACCTATAATTTGATGATGGGGGTGATCCTTTGTCCATTTAGTCATTGGAACATGGATTGGCACCAGGGCTCTGAGGCACACAGCTCTGGAGAGTGGCTTCATTGCTCTGTGATGTACCAACAGGGCTCTGAGAGGGTGAGCTTTCATACAAGGAAGTTATTCCAATATGGGTCACAGGTGGTGATGATGGCTCTTATTCAGGTTCTCTTACATCTGATTGTTGTCCCTCATTTCTCTGAATTTGTGTAACGACCCGGTTTCTCAAACATAATTCAAATAGCATATATTGCATAACGTCGTTATAATTCAAGAGATACATCATATAACAAATATGGTCCCCTAGTCTTTACAAATATTCAGTACATCATTACAAACGTTTACATAGTAAATTTACATCATTACTAATAACATAACTGCAACTACAAAACACATCATAATCTTCAACTATATAAGTCCTCCAAAAGCTATTCGCAGATTAACCTTCTACTTGCTCTTACTCGATCCACGACCTGGAATACATATTTTTAAAACAAAATGAGGGTTAGACCTTGAGGCCTAGTGAGAAAATCCCCGTTAGTTAAAAACCATTTGCACAACATCATACACATAATTCACATAGGAATATCAATTAAAACTCATGCATCATATATCTTTCCATCTCATTCTCTTGGCCATATTAATTGGTTGCGAGCCAATTAATTAATTTACACCATTGTACTGAATACAACCAATACCATTGTCCCTCTGTACAACCAACATACACCGGTCCTAAGCCCGGCCAACTAGCACCCATGCAGTGTAATACTCATAGAAACATAATATGCACATTATTACACTCATTCACATATATGTATTCCAGTTAGAAAACATTTTAAATAAAAACTCACCGGTTTGCTTTATCAAAACTCTTTCCAGTTCTCCACAAAGAACTATGCTTTCACCTTCGATTCACAGTATCTGAAACAAATAGATGCAGATATCTCTTTACCATATAAAACACACAAGTCTTACTAAAGCTAAGGACTCTAAAGAACTCAAATCCTCAAATGTTGCCCCCAAACCCGAACTTAAGTCAAGTCCACAGTACATTCAGTCCTCAATCATTTCCTATCCATGACTTAACAAAACACATGCTACTGGATACTAAAAAGCATCAAAACTCTCAAAGTTTGACTAATCAGCTAAAGTATCCGGACAACACAACCTTTCCGGATAGCACCCATATTCCGGACAACATACACAATCCGGATTACATAACTATTCGGACAACATCAATAATCCGGATAACACCCGGACACCAAATCAATCCGGATACCATCCGGTATCTCATTTTAACCGGGAACTTATGGAAAAGAGGAACTAACCGGGTAAAGGACCTGTCCGGACACCACTAGAACACTTCCGGACACCATCAGCTAAAACTACCGGACACATTCATCAAAACTACCCGAATACCTTCATCCTATCCGAAAACCTCTGTCGGTTTGCATATTTTCAACCCAGAATTCGACTGAAATCATCTCCAGTCCAGATGTGATAATTCTAATCCGATAGATACTTCCTAATAGCAATTACAAACATAAAATGTAAAGTAACATACCTCAATTCCTCTTCCAAGTACACCAATTTGAGTCTTTTAGCCACAAACCCTTCTTTCCTCTTTTGGTCTCAAACACACACACACACACACTGAATTTTCTGGATATTTGCTGTTATGAAATATCTGATTCCATCAAGGGATAATATCTATCCATATTTACCACTTTAATCCTTTAACTATCCACTAATGACCAAAAGACCCCTAAACTTATAAATTTACCCAAACTTACCCTAAACATTCAATTATAGAGTTAAATAGGTTTAACGGAAAGGGAATTTAACTAACGAACTTACCCGAGGTATTACATCATCTCCCCCTTAAAAGAATTCCATCCCGGAATTCGGTTAGGCAAAAAGGTACGGGTACTTAGTTCTTATTTCTGATTCTGATTCCCAAGTAGCATCCTGACCCTTATGATGTCTCCACTGAACTTTCAGTTGTCTGATTACTTTGTTCCGCAACACTTTAACTTTATGGTCAACTATGGCTTCAGGTTCCTCTACATAATTCAGCTTTTCATCAACTTGTATATCTGGTAGAGAAACTGCCTGATCCGGCGTAACTAAACATTTTCGGAAATTCGATACATGAAACGCGTTATGAATCCTGCTTAACTCTGGCGGAAGATCTAACCTGTAGGCTATTTCACCGATCCTTTCTATGATTGCAAACGGTCCAATGTACCTCGGGCTCAGTTTACCTTGTTTCCCGAATCGAATGACTCCTTTCCAAGGCGAGACTTTTAACATCAAAAAATCTCCAACTTGGAACTCTAACAGTTTTCGGCGTCGGTCGGCGTAGCTTTTCTGTCTGCCTTGAGCTACTTTCAAACGTTCCCGAATCTGAGAAATCTTATCCGCGGTCAACTGAACTATATCTGGCCCTGCTAACTGTTTCTCTCCCACTTCGTTCCAACATAGAGGCGTTCAGCATTTTCTACCATACAGAACTTCCAACGATGCCGCTTGTATGCTGGAATGGTAACTGTTGTTGTAGGCATATTCTAACAGTGGCAACTGCTTATCCCACGATCCCCCAAAGTCAACAATGCAGGCCCGTAACATATCTTCCAAAGTCCGAATCGTTCGTTCACTCTGACCGTCCGTTTGAGGATGATACGCTGTACTTAACTTTATCTGCGTTCCCATTTCCTTTTGAAAACTTCTCCAGAATCTTGAGGTAAAACGGCTGTCACGATCAGAGATAATCGAAATTGGAACTCCATGTCGTGTTACTATTTCATTGATATACAGTTTGGCTAGTCTTTCCAATGAATAGGTTTCCTTTATTGGTAGGAAGTGAGTAGACTTGGTCAACCTGTCAACGATCACCCAAATAGCATCAAACCCTTTCGGAGTCCTTGGTAACTTCGTGATGAAATCTGTAGTAATTTGATCCCATTTCCACATCGGTATTTCTAAACGCTGTAATTGCCTAAACGGCTTCTGATGTTCAATCTTCACCTTCTTACAAGTAGTACAACCTTCCACATACTGAGCAATACTCCTTTTTATTCCCGGCCACCAATAAAATTGTTTCAGGTCTTTATACATCTTATTCGTACCTGGATGAATAGAAAAACGAGATTGATGAGCTTCTTGTAGTACCCGATCACGTAAACCACCCAAACGAGGCACCCAGATTCTGTTTCCCAAACACAACAACCCACGATCATCTTTTACAAGCAATACTGATATACCCACTAACCGTTCTGGTTTTAAGTGTTCTTCTTGAAAAGCTTCTATTTGACACTTCTGCAATTCGTCAAAGATGTTAGGTAGGAGTTCAGCTCGTAGTGAAATAGCTTTTATTGTTCCACTCCTTTCTTGACGACTTAGTGCATCAGCTACCACATTCGCCTTTCCCGGATGATAAAGGATTTCCTAGTCGTAAATAACCAATTCTAGTATTGGTTATAAAGTCTTGTTTGAGAGATATTTTAGGTTAAGCCTCTATTTCAATATATTCAAACGTACAGAGAGAGAGAGAGTTTAGAAAAAGAGAGAGTGTTCATCAATCCTATCTTGTAAACTCCTCCCAATCATTCAATATATTGCTATTATTATTGTTACTTATTGTATCTGGGATCCAACAATTGGTATCAGAGCAAAGACAATTATTGATTCAAAGTCCAGACACAGCCTCTTCGAATTCAGCCCCTGATCAGTTCAAGAAACGCAGAAGTAAGAGGAAGCTCAATTCGATTTTTGCTATTTCATCCCAAAATCTGTCTACAGCAGCCCTGGTAAGCGCGAACAGTAGATTTCCAGGCTGATTCATCACAGGTTCGAACTTTTGAGTTTAATTCTTGAATTCTTATGTTCAAATAAGTTGTGTTTAAAAATCAGAAATTAATCTGTGTTTGAACTGTGAATTTGAACCTTTGTGATATCAACATTATATCTGTGTTTCAAATCTTTGAATCACCATTAAATTGTCTCACGATCCCTCAAGTAACAATTTTTAAAGAGTGCTTATCTTTTTATTCCTTGTTTTCATTTAAATGGCAGAATCTAAATGCTTCACATCAGGTCGTTCTAATATTCTTGATCTCAATTTCTATATAAGAGAATGTGGACTTTTGACTCAGGAGAAAGAAAAGCTTATTCTTGAAAAAACCAAGCTTGTTCTTGAAAAAGACAAGAGGGATAAGATTAGACTTACTGAAGTAAGTATGCCAAGACTAAGATTTAGTTGTGATGCAGATTATAAACACTATTCTAAACTTAGGTCCAGCTTTCGCAAAATTATTCTTAATCTTGAGAAAGAGTTGGATGAAAGGAACAAAAGCATTCTGATCGATTCAGAAAAGATTGCAAAGCTTGAAGAGTCAGGTAAACTTTTAACCCGTGAAAATATTTAGCTGGAGAGAAAATTGTCTGAGTCAGAAAAGTTTTTTGAAAAAGAAAAGAATAGACTTGAACTTAAATGTTTAACATTTTCTAATATGGTTTCTGATTTTAAAAAGGTCGTGGTCTGTGAAAGAGAGAATTTTGAAAAGAAGAAATCTGTTTTTGAAACAAAGTCTGTGGAGTTTTCTTGCAAAATCTCATAATTACATAAAACTCTTGAAAAAGAGAGGAAAGTGTCTGATTTTGAAAGAAAAGAATATGAACAGTTGAAGGTTCAAAGATTTCAAGAATTAAGTCAAAAAGATGACTTTGAAAGAGAAAGAAGGATTTTTAAAACCGAAATATCCAAGCTTACAAAGAGACTCTCTGATTTGTCAACTGAGATCATGTTGGAGAAGAGATGTAAATCTGATCTCCAAAAGATGTTTGAGGTGAATTTAAAGGAGAAGAATGTTTTGGCTAAAAGGCTAAAGGAATTTGACTTTGCAGACTCCAAGTGTTCACTTAAAACAACTTCAATTTCAATAAACAAGAACAGTTCTTCAAAAGGGTTCTTTAAGCCAAACAAGTTTTCAACAAATCAGATCTCTACTTCTAATCCTTTCTATTGTTGTAGGCTAGATCAATCAGTTAATCAAGTTTTTAGAAGAGTAAAAATGGTTTGGATAGTGAAAGGCTCTAAACTTGTTCAAAATGTTCAAAAGCCATTCATTTCTGTTGAGTATGACAAAATCAGCAAAGCATTTCATGCAAATTCTAACAAAATAGGACCCATTTGGAAATGGGTACCAAAAATTGTTTGATCTGTCTTGCAGGTAAATGGACTCCTTAATACATCTGTTAAGGACTCACACTTCAGTGGAAAATGGACTCTTAAACACTCAGTTTAAGACTCATCCTTCAAAGGCAATTGATTTCTGTGCACAACAGTACAGAACTCAGTCCTAAATGGCTTATTGGATTTCTGCACATATCTGGATTCAGATCAAGACAGGGTTTTATTGTTAATAATTGTTTATAAATCAATTTGTTGATTTTGAAGGAATTTTTTACAAAAACGTTCAGTTTACTGTGGTGTGATCGAACTCATAGTTGTAGGTGTTTTTAGTAGAAAACATTCCAGAGAATTTGTTCAGAATCACATTTTGAGTAACCCTGTAAAATTTCATTGCAAAACTCTAATTTTTGAGCAAGTTATGCTGATTTGAAGTACTAAAAGTTCTAAAAGTTCGAAAATCGCAAACCCCAGTTGTAAAATGATTTGTTTACTGCTGTTTGTTGTTACATGATTTTATCTGTTGTTTGTTGCTGTAATAACAGATTTAATGTTTCTATAACAATTCATTTGTGCAGGTCACAAATAAGCCATATAGACCTGCAGTGCTTAATGTGCAAACAGACCGTGAACTGTTAATCTGTTTTAGCTGTTGTTTCAATCAAAACAGGATATGAGTTCAAAACATCAAGAGTTGATCTATGCTGAATCAGTAGCTGTTGTTTCATGTGACAACTCACATTTGCAGATTTCTGAGTTACAAGATTGTGTAATAAGAATTGAGTTATGGCAGCTGTTCCAAGCTTAAAATACTCAAAAATCACAACCAAATCTGTCACTGTCGTGTTTCAGCAGTTAAATAGTCTCCAACAGATTTAAAAGACTGTTAATGTGGATTCTCAATGCATTTTGCTGATGTGTTTATGAGCTTAATCACGGAGATCAAAACAGAACAATGCAGCAGCTGTTAGTGTGTGCAACAGAAAGTTTTCAGATTCATTTGAAACAGAATATGTTGTAGTTTGATCTTGCAAGTCTATGGCAGATTATGGAGTTTGGGATCTGAGCAATGATGAAGTTGGAGCTCTTACAAAGTTTTAACAGTCTAATGGAGTGTTCTATGTGTTTCTGCAAATCTGTTATTGAACGGGACTCTAAATGAAACTGTGAGGACAAATGTTGCTATTTGAGCCAAACAAGGGAACTGAAGCGAATAAAAGTTGTTGTTCGGCTGTCCACATTAAGCCAGTGTCTAGACTTCAAAAACGTGCAGCAGATGCAGTGTTCTATCCAAGTTTTAAACGCTCCCCAAACTGAAAGATATATATAAAAAAAGGGATTAATCTGCTCGTTCATATCTGATGTTTCAGAAAGTTACAGAAGTTGTTAAGCTTCTGTTAAGTTGCAGCTGTTAAGCAGTTGATGAAGCTGCTATTTGAAGTGCAGCAAGAAGCAGATCTATGTTGCATCCTGCAAATGCTACTACATGTGATCAAATAGCCATGTTCTTGGACTTGAAGTAGTAAAGTTCACTGTCCAGAGCTCTCTAAAGTCTGGATTACAACTTGCTGCTGCTGATGAAATATGCAGAGGTTGCACATATCGACAGAAGACATGTCACAGAAGCTGTAGCAGCACAGCTGTATGAAAAGACTGACCAAATCTTGATGTACAACAGAAAAATGTTGTTGCTGTCGAATCCAGAAGCAATCTGATGTGATGAAATTTATGTAGAGGGTCAGGTGCTCTGAAACAGGTTCTGCAAACAGACGGGTATGAAATCGAGAGCTTTTTAGCAGCATCACATAGCAGACAGTTGTGTTCAGAAGTTCAGAGTTAGTACAGAGCCATTATAAGGCTCTGCAAAAGCCGTTATGCTGTTGTGTTACATGTACAGAGACTGACATCACAGAGCCTCTGTGAAGTCGCACAGAGCCTCTGTGAGTGTTAAAAAAGTTTGGAAAGTAGACAGCCTACAGCTATGAGAAGAGGACCTAAATTCTTGAAACCGTTGAGGCCTTTCAGTTGGTATCATCAGAATGCGAGCCTAAAGCCAAGTTGCTGCTCTTGTTTTATGTTACACAAGGAAATTGGCTTCTTGCCTTTCGAGCTGGAATGGAACTTGAGAAAAGGTTATGAGTAGACCACAGAGCTTCTTGCTTTTCGAGCTGGAATGGAACTTGAGAAAAGGTTCTTCACAGAAGCAGGTCTTTCACGTAGAAAATTGTTGGCTGTCCAGAGCTTCCTTACTCGATGAAAAGGCCATCCACAGTGGCTGCACAGAACCTCTATGCACCTGTTGTTTGCAGAAGTGTGTCCAGAAGCAAATGTCACGCGCATAGGCGGTTATGCACAGAAGTTAATACACAGGCTATGTGCACAAGTAAAGTACCTAAAATTTCAATGCAGAAGTTGTCCTCTACAGAAGATGGTATGCGCAGAGCATAATTTGCTATTGTGTTTAATAGTATGCCATTGCAGAAGCCGTGATAGAGGTCATCCAGATGGGTATAGATCCTTAAGTCAGAGGCTGTCCAGAGCCTCTGTGGAGCGATCATATATTGTAAACGCAGATTTTTGCAGAAATCAGAAGCAGTCTTGAAGATCAAAGTTCATGCAGATCATAAAGATGACCTCTGTCAGCACTTGACCAACCTCTGCCGCCAACCTCTGCCGCCAACCTCTGCCGACAACCTCTGCCGAGCCGCGACCAAACCTCTGGTGAGCCATTAGCAAAGCCTCTGCCGTGCCTTATCTTGCTTATATCGTGCCACGACCAAACATCAGAAGCTGCTGTTTCATTTTTTATATATGCAGATTTTGGCAAACTCAATATATGTGCAGAGCTGATGCTATGGATAAAAGAACCAACACATCAGTTCACAAGCAAATCAGATGAACCTTACCTGTGCAAAGCTAAATGGCTGCTACTTTGAGGGTTGACCAGAGGGTTTGACCAGAGGCCACTGTTGACAAAAATGTATTTTTTAAGTGCAACGACCAGAAGGGACCAGAGGTATTTCAATGCATGTCTATCAGAAGCTGATGGTCCAGAAGTCGCGATGAACTGAAAGCCCGGAGACCGAAAATTTGGATTTTCTTGACAGCTTTGCGCCGCTTCAGAAAAACGCGCACATCTTTCTACTCGGTGCTCCAATCGACTCAAATCCAATTGTATTAAATCCCTAAAACACTGATGTACAACTTTGAAGGTCTGAGTTTTCTCAAATTCAGTGATCTGATATGCCTAGTTCACTGTCAAAGTTAGCGGATACTTGCTAGATCGAAAGCATCACTTCACTCTCTTCATTGCCATAATCAGATCAGAATTGTGCCTCTACACAACACGGTGTAGAACCAGTGCATAAACCGAATTTTGTTTCTACACACATCAGTGTAGGACCAGTACCTCAACAGATCAGACTTTGATTGGTATTTCTAATCTCTAACCCCCAGCACCATGTTTCCTTTTAATTTGAATTAACTGTGCTTCTGGATATTCCTAACAAATGTGGAATCATCAAAGATGATTACCAGCACTTTCTGATTCTTATAGGATATCTGATTTCAAATTGAGCTTAAATGAAATTTACTGCTCAATTTGAGGGGGAGAAAACAAATCAGATCTGACCATGTTCGTGTAAAGGAAAAATTTCTAAACCTTTCATCATTTTTAGAGAATGGCCATCTTTTAAATGATAAAACCTCTTTCAAATGGTCAAACCACTTCTAGATGCCAAAATGCTTTTTCAAATATAGAAGTTGGATTTTAAATGCTTTTCTGAGACTAAAAATAGTCAATGTGTGGAACAATACAATCTTTAGGACAACAATTTCATGGGATCAATGTGTGAGCTTTATAGAACTTTTATGGATCACTTAAACCTGTGTTTCCTACCAAAGAAGTAAACCTTGAGTGTTTGAGAGGTGAAGGGTCTACATTAAAGAGTGGGGTAGATAACTATTATTATCTCTTCTTCTCTGATCCTCTTCACTTGGTGTTAATCCAAGATCATTCAAGATAGAGAGAGAAATTCTAGTGAGAGAAAGTATGTCATCTCTATTAAGCACTGTTGTGTTGCAAAAGCTTACAAAGGGTTTATATACCCTTGACTATTACAAAAGTCAAACTAAAGTAAAGTAAGCTAATATATAAGAAGCCTTGATTACAACATATTATAGCATTAACACTTGGTTTTTGAGGAACCAATGAAGGTCTGTTTGTATGAGAGAGCATCTGTTCTTCAGGTTCATCAGTCTCAGAGATCAAATCCAAGACTGGGATTATTTCTTCAGCGTTGGGAGCTGGGATTATTGTTGGTGAAGTCGCAGCTGTAGGAACTTCAACGATATCCTCAAACAGGGGAGAGGACTAGCTGAAACACAGCGATCGTACGAGTAAGAACTTTGGTAGAACATAGATAGAGAAAGAATGTGGTTGTGTATAGAGGTTTATGGAGATGAGAGCTGATAATGTGTATAGAGAGGAGGGATGAGTGTAAGGAAGATTTAGTGTACCTGACAAACTGGCTTTGGAAGCGAGATCGTCAGATTGTCATGGTCTTCAGCGACACCTTTTCCTTTGCCCTTGTCAGCTTCAGACGCTGAAGGCTTTGATTTGGTCCGCTCCCCTGAAGGTTCGTTTATCACGATCCCTTTAAGAACTATAGTCCTCTGAGCAGGCTTGACGATAAAGGAGTCATCATCATCGTCATCATCATCATTCTTTGGAGAAGAGGATGGTTCATCATCAGATAAGTCGATGGTTTCTTCATCTTCAGCTTCAGATTCAGATTCTTCACCTTCTTCTTCGAGTTGCTCCCCCTCAGATACAAAAGTAAGCTTCTCGGTTCCCTTAGGGTTTTCATCTCCCTGAGGTCCAGCGGTTGTTTCTTCGTTTGTCTTCTCACCCTCTTCAGTAAGGGTGAGGTCTTCAGTCTTCTCCCCCTTGATAGATTCATCATGGGGAAGGTCTTCAGATTTCTTCTCCCCCCCCCCTTCCTTATGATGAGTGGGGGAGGAATGCGATAACTCAGCAGTTGGCTTTGGTTCCCTGTTTTCTTGGCCAGGGATCCCCATGTAATTTTCCAACTCTGCTACTCTGTCTTCCAGGCCAGTAATAGCAGGAGTGATCTTCAAGAGTTCAGCACGATCCACCGTAGTAAAATGCGTCGGTGCAGGGGCAGGGGCGATCATGTTGTTCAGGATCTGCTGCATCATTGTCTTCATTGAAGTCACATCATTCTTCATTGAATTGATGTCAGACTTCACAGAACTCATGTCAGTCTTTACTGAACTGACTTCAGTCTTTACAGCAGACATATCTCCTTCGAGTTTTCCAACCGATGTCTTCAGCGTTGTGACTTCGCTGGACATGGATTGAACTGATGTTTTGATAGAGAGGTAGTCTGTGTAGATGTCAGCGAGAACTTTGGCAAAGTTGCTGATAGTTTTATCAACCTTCTCTAAGTCAGCTTTGGAGGCTTTCTCTTCAACCACTGTTGTCAGCTTTGTGAGATTCTCTCCAGCGTTTGTTACAGCTGAAGAGTTATCTGAAAGAGTAGTGGTGAGACCTGTCAGCTTCGTCTTTATGTTCTTCAGAGAGGCGTTGATGTCTCCTAAATTAGGACCTGTAACATATAAGTACTTGTGAACAGAGGAAAGCTTAGAAGTTTGGGGTTCAGTTACAAAGTATATGGGTTGGTGTATACCTGCAGGAGGATTGGTGAATTCATCAAAGTCTCTGTGTCCTGAGAAGAGTTCCATGTCGTCAGCTAAAGTGCGTGTACGCATGGTCATCTCTGCAGGTCCTACATCCATCATTCCTTGAAGAGTATCAGCTTTAGCTTCTGGAGGAATGACAGGTGCTCCAGTGACAACTGGATTAGAGTCCAATTGAGTAGAGGGAGAAGCGAAGGTTGAGAAAGTTGGTTGGGTGCGGTGTTCAGCGTTGGATCCGCTGAGAATCACTTCTTCAGTCTGTAGAGAGACCGAAGGAGGTTAGGTAGATTCCAAGTTTATAACCTCAGCGTTTCGAGACGCTGAAGCTGGGGTGGAATGGGTGGCTTGTTCAGCTGTGGCAGAGCGTACCACTGAACTTTCCTTCAGCTCTTTAAGATGAGCTGAAGAGTCTTCAGCAAGATATTGCCGGGGTTGCTCCTTGGTTTTCTTAGTTCTTTTGGAACTAAGTTGGGTAGAAGAGTGTTTTCTTTTATGAGAAGGAATGGAGGTTGCAGCTTGGGTATCAGCGATGGGTTTGTCCGCTGCAGGAGCTGCAGAAGTTGAAGAAGTAGGGTTGAGAAGAGTTAAGAGTGTAGAAAGACGTACCTCGTTTTCCACTGGTTTGAAGTCGAATACCTTAGGGCCAACCTGGGAGAGTTTCAGGTCACCCTATTTTGGGTAGTTGTCCTTCAGGCCTGTTTGGAAGACGGCGCTGATGAATCTTGGATATGGAACCCATGGAGATCGGTCAGCGGCGGAGTCTACTCTGAGTACCAGATCATCGTAGATTATCGTTGCCCAGTCTATATGTAGACCTTTCAGCAATGCATATCCCATTGCTTGCTGAGGTTGAGCGGCTTGATCAGAGGAGCCGGTCTTTGCAGTCATGCAGCTTATTAAGTGAGCGAAGATGAAGTTCATCTCACTGGGCATTTTTGACTTCTTAATGAAGGTCAGTTTCTTCTCAGGCTTCTTGTCCCTCCCAGTTTCCCAAACATATCCCATTGCATCGAAGAATGCAGTGATGGCTTCCCTATCAGAATGTTTCTTGTGCTCAGGGAGAGGAACAAAAGGTTTTTCTTTTATGGCGAAGGGAAGGTTCAGGCCTTTACGGATAATGGCAGGGGTGATTTTTATTTTGCCAAAATCAGTATCACAGAGAATGCAGTCGATTGTCTTTGAGGAGTCTTTGGTTGATGGTAGCTGAGAGTGTCTGCCAGAATACCAGAACTGAGATAGCAGTAGCTGATGTGCAGGAGGTGTAATGGTCAGGGCTGCAGAGAGGCAATAATTTTTCAGGAAATTCACAGCATCATTCAGATGTGTGACTTGCTTTCGAGGAGGAAACTCGAGAAGCGCATAGAGGTTATTTGACTTTGTCCAATCAAGTTCTTCAAGAGTGAACTTGACCTCAGCAGTGGTGTTCTTAGCAGTGGACATGTCAGTAGATGCCATTTCTGTATTATCAGTTCAACCAAAGATAACAAATAAGAATAATCTTAATGTGGAAATATTTTCCAATAAGTTGGTTCGAATTTTGTCCATTTCATTCAGACAAAAATGTCTTAATGAAGATTAGGGTTTTTCTTGGTTTTGAAAAAGAAATGCAAACCAAAAAAAAATCTTGTATTCCAGTTTTCTTTGAGAATAAGGATTCTGGAAAAACGTATGAAGAACAAGTTTAAGATTTTGCGTTTAAACTTGAAGAACAACCATGAAAGGTTGTGTTCATAAAACCATGAAAGAAATTATTTCATTTGAAAAAGTTCTTTTGTTTGATCTTGTAAAAACAATGAGAAGATCATTAACAAGATTTAAGAAACAGGTAAATAGCAGAAATATTAACCTGGTTCGTTGAAGAAGAAGAAGTTCTTGAAAACTTGAGAGCACAAATGCAACAGTAATTTTTTTTTCTTGCTTGGAGGAGATGTTTTTCGCGTAAAGGAAAAATATAAACCCAAAATGTGTTTATATAGTGAGATTAGAGAGAGAAAATCTTGAGCGGGAAAAGATTTTCATCATGACACGGACACGTGTTTGCATTTGATTGGAAGGTAAATGAAACGTGCAAACGTGTGTTAGAAAAAGAACGTGTCGGGGCTTATCCGTTGCAATGACGTCACAACTGTCCTTTCATATTTTAGGATGTCTTTGAGGCTTTGAAAAACTCAGGGACACATTTGAAAACATGAAGTACTGAATAGAAATATCAGTTGGTTTTAGAAATTTCAAAGTATCGCTGATTAAGGAAGAGATATTCAGCGATGAAATTTGTTTTGAAATCTTGCATTCACATGCGATTGTCATTGAGAGAAAAACATACCTTGATATCAGCGAATCAAGTTTATTCAGAGAGAAGATGATAGAATAGGTTATACATGATTTTATCCAATCGCTGATCAAATGTGAACCGCTGAAGTTTTTACCCTTCAAAGTTCAGCATTCCAAGCTCGCTGATGAGAAAGTTGAATCTTGTCTCATCAAGATGTTTGGTGAACAGATCAGCTAATTGATAATCAGTTGGGATAAAGTGAAGTTCTATATCACCATTCATCACATGATCTCTGATAAAATGATACCTGATTTCGATGTGTTTTGTCTTTGAGTGTAGCACTGGATTGTTGGCTATAGAGATGGCACTTGTGCTGTCACAATAGATTGGAATTTTTTAGAGCTGAAGATCATAGTTTAGTAGTTGATTTCTCATCCACAAGACCTGAGAACAACAGCTTCCAGCAGCTACATACTCATCTTCAGCTGTGGAGGTGGACACTGTGTTTTGCTTTTTACTTGTCCAACTTACCATCTTTCCACCCAGGAGCTGACAGCCTCATGTGGTGCTTTTCCTATCCAATTTGCAACCTGCAAAATCACTATCTGAATAGGCGATTAGATCGAACCCTGAGTCTTTGGGATACCAAAGACCTAGGTTCGCAATACCCTTAAGATATCGAAAAATTCGCTTTACAGCGGTCATATAAGATATCTTAGGTTCAGCTTGATATCGTGCACACAAACAGGTTGCGTACATAATATCGGGTCGGCTAGCTGTAAGATACAAGAGAGAGCCGATCATCCCACGGTACAGCGTGACATCAACAGGAATACCATTTGTATCCTTATCTAGTGTCAGCGGTGGTGCCATAGGGGTTTTCATAGCTGAACTCTGAGTTAAATCGAATTTCTTCAGCATATCTTTAACATATTTTCCCTGATTAATGAAAGTTCCTTTTTCATTTTTCTTTATCTGAAGACCAAGGAAATATGTTAGTTCACCCATCATGCTCATTTTATACTCATCTTTCATTCTATCAGCGAAACTAGTACAAAGATCTGGATTAGTAGAACCAAATATAATGTCATCAACATATATCTGAACAAGAATGATATGACCTTTCACTATTCTGAAAAATAGAGTTTTGTCAATTTTACCTCGCTCAAATTTTTCAATATGGAGATAAGTAGAGAGAGTGTCATACCATGCACGAGGAGCTTGCTTCAAGCCATAAAGTGCCTTATCCAATTTATAAACATAACCTGGACGCTTAGGATCTTAGAATCCTGGAGGTTGTTCCACATAGACTTCTTCATTCAGCTTTCCATTTAGAAACGCTGACTTAACATCCATCTGATATACTTTGAAGTCTTTGTGTACAGCGTATGCTAAGAATAGACGAATAGATTCTAGTTTTGCTACTGGAGCAATTGTTTCGTCGTAATCCATGCCTTCCTCTTGTTTGTATCCCTGAGAAACAAGACGAGCCTTGTTGCGGGTTACAGTTCCATGTTCGTCCAACTTGTTTCGATAGACCCATTTAGTGCCTATCACTGTTTTGTCAGTTGGTCTTCGAACAAGTTTCCAAACTTTGTTTCTTTCGAATTCAGTCAGCTCTTCTTGCATGGCGCTGACCCAGTTTGGATCTTTGAGAGCATCATCTACTTTCTTTGGTTCAGTCAGAGAATTAAAGTTAACAAATAAACAAATATTACCTGCACTTCGTCGAGTCTGAACACCAGCGTTTGGATCACCAAGAATTTGATCAATTAGGTGATTTGCAGTGCATCGCTGAGCCGGAGTGTGAGACGCTGACTCAACCTGAACTGGAGGAGCTGAAGATGAGGCTTCAGCAACTTCTAGAGTATCAGCTAAGAGTGGAATGGGTGCAATTGTCATTACATTCACTGATTGCTGAGAAGTAGATGGAATGTCTGAGACATTTGGTTCAAAGCCAGGAAGAGTATTTAAAGGATCAGCTGAGACCCATGATGTTTCAGCTTCACTATTCTGCATGATTGGAATGATACTAGGACTATCATCTTCAACTGTATGAGTATGAGGAATGGGAATATCTTCTGAATTACCAAGAAGAGAAAAGATCCATTGATTCAGTTCTTCAGTATCAGCGGACGGTTTAGAGTTTGCTGAACGGGATTCGTCAAACGTGACGTGAATAGTTTCTTCTACAGTTTGTCTTCTACGATTGAAGACTCTGAAGGCTTTGGAGATTGAAGAATATGCAAGAAAGATTCCATCATCAGCCTTAGGATCAAACTTTCCAAGGGCATCTCTGTTGTTCAGTATGAAACACTGACATCCAAAGATGTGAAGAAAGTTGATTGAAGGCTTTCTCCCATGAAAAAGTTCATAGGCTGTTTTATTGAATCTTTTGATTATCAGCGACCTGTTTTGCGTAAAACAAGCAGTGTTGACAGCTTCTGCCCAAAACTGAGTAGGCAGGTGAGAATCGCTGAGCATTGAACGTGCAGCTTCAATAATTGTTCTATTTCTTCTTTCAGCGACTCCCTTTTGTTGTGGTGTTATCACTGATGAAAAGTTGTGAGAAATACCCTTGCATTCAAAGAAGGAATCAAGAGAACTATTTTTGAATTCAGTCCCATGATCACTCCTTATTGAGCGAACGATCAAGTTGTTCGGGGTTTCCATCTTCCAAACAAAGGTGATGAGTTCTTCAAGGGTGTCACTCTTAGAACGGAGAAACATTACCCATATATAGCGAGGGAATTCATCAACTATGACCAGTGTATATTTCTTTCCAGCGATGGATTGTTTGTTAACAGGGCCAAACAAATCCATATGGAGAAGTTGTAGAGGAGATGACACTGAGGAGATTTGCTTTGACTTAAAGCTTGCTTTGGTCTGCTTCCCTTTCTCACACGCTGAACATAAAGACTCTTTGGCGTATGAGTGTTGAGGTAGACCAGTGACTAACTCTTTTGAAGAAAGAGTGTTTAGTGTCTTAAAATTTAGATGAGAGAGCCTCTTATGCCATAGCCAGTTGACATCAGATGAGGCTTTTGAGAAGAAACAGGAGTTCTCAGTGGTTGTTGAGTCCATGTTTATTACATAAACATTTTCCAAACGATAACCGCTGAGAGCTATCTTCTCATTTTTGTCAGTGACAAAGCAGGATTCCTTAGTAAAGATTACTTTGTTATCCTTGTCGCAAAGCTGACTGATGCTTAGAAGATTATGCTTCAGCCCTTCAACATATGCGACTCTTCTGAAGGTTGTTGTACCATTAGAGAGTACACCAAACCCTCGGGTATGTCATTTTCCATTTCCACCGAAAGTCACAGAGGGACCCTTCTCTTCCTTGTATTCAGCGAGCATGCTTTTCTTTCCAGTCATGTGTCTAGAGCATCCGCTATCGAGATACCAGATACCTTCTTAACCTGCATTACAAAGGAAGATTAGTTTTTCTTGGGTACCCACTTAACCATGTGTACACGTTTGTCAGTGGAAGTAGTTGGAATGGAAGGTTCAGCAATCTTCGCAGCATTTGAAGATTCAGCTTTGTCAGTCTTCACTTTGGTTAATTTCTTAACCTCAGTGGTCTTCTTTACCTTGGGGGCAATGATCGTCACCTTAGCTATCTTTTCAGCTTTGGTGGCTGTGGGGCACTTACTAGCAATATGACCAGTGAGTCCACAATGATAACATTTCCTATAACTAAAAGTAGTTCTAGGACCATTTGAATGCTGAGCTTTAGATTTTGAATTAGAAGTACCAGCACCAAGTAAGCTATTGGCTTTTGAAATGGGAGGAACATTCAGTTCTTCGGATTTCTTACTAGAGACATCCACTCTGATTCTAGGAGTAGATCGCTGAATAGATCCACGCTGAGTAGATCTTGAGATCTGATTCCTTGATCCAGAGGGATGAATCACTAAAGCTTTAGAAGCATTAAGCTTAGGTACTAAGGTACCCTTCTGAGGATTTTGGTTAAAAGCAATTCCTTTACCTTTATCTTTCAAGACAGAGGTAGGTTTTGGATAAACCATTTTCTCTTTACCTTTTGAAGAGGTAGAAATTTCCTCAGGGATAGGCGGTCTGGAAGAGGAACACTGAGAGGATGAAGTATCAACGACTGAGGATACGAAAGTTCCAAATAAGAGCATGGAACGATCAGTGGTTGGTTCTAGAGTATCAACTTTGTAACCAAGACCACGTTTATCACTCAGGGGTATCTGAGACTGAATTATCTCAGTGATCTTTGTTGAGGAATTATACCATCCATCAACAGTAGTTTTTTAGCTCTTAATGTAGCGATAGCTTCTTCGCGCTCTTAAATGCACTTGATCTTTAAAATCTTCTTCAATTTTAGAAAGATTTTCTATTTGAAGGTGGCAGTTTTTAAGCTGTTCAGCGAGATCAAGGTTTTGATTTTCAACTACAGTTTTGTCATTCATGGCTTCATATAATCTTCTAGTCAAGAGATCGATTTTACGAATACTATCAGCTTCATCAATATTTGCAATATTTGTAAAGAAGGAAGGTGATACCTGAATAGCAAAGGTTGAAGTAGAGGGAATGTCTGAACTTTCTTCCTCATCTTCAATCTTAGCCATAAGACAGAGATTGGCTTCATCATCTTCAGAGTCAGATGATGATTCTTCTTCATCAGAGGCAGCCCAATCATAGTTAGCCATGCGGCCTTTGCCTTTCTTCTTAAAGCTTTTCAGCTTCACATAATTTTCTTTCAGCTTGGCGTATTTGTCATCTTTATTCCTAGGAATAAGGGATTTCTTGGGAAACGCTAAGTTTCTCGAAACTTTCTTAGACCTCCACCCGTTAGCGAAATGTCCTATCTTTTCACAGTTAAAACAAGTAGCAGTAGCCTTATCAACAGGAGATGATGATCTTGGCTTGTAAGTAATGGAAAGAGGTTTATTCTTTCTGAACATTTTCTTTTTGGCGAATCTCCTGAACTTTTTAGTGAGGAGAGACAAAGATTCATCATCATCTGAAGAGTCAGAATCTGATGACCTTTCAGAGTTACTCTCCAACTCAGTGATAGTGACCGAGGGTCGCTGAGTGGAAGGTTCCTCTGAGATTAAAGCAACAGGGGTGCTTTTGGAATCTTTTACAATATTTTTCTTAAGATGACTTGATTGCTCATGATTCAGCACCGTGCCATATAAGGTAGAAAGGGTCATTGATTTTAGAACCTTTGATAGCTTGAGACACATAGAATAATTGTCCCAGCTTTCAGGTAAACCATCTAAAAACTTTGTAAGCACTTCAAAGTTAGAATATTCCTCACCAACAGTTTTCAGATCTATTATTAAACAGTTAAAACTTTGGTGAACTTTAGAGAGGGTTTCATTTTTACCACAAATGAAACTTTCATACTGTCTTACCAGGTTGATCTTTCGAGAGTCCTGGTCTTCATAAGTACCTTCATACTGAACACAGATTGTGTCCCACATAGCTTTTGAGGTTTTCAGGTTCATGACGGAATGGTAGACGTCGTCAGGAAGAGCCATGGATAATATGGATCTGGCTTTTGGGTCGATAGCCACATTCTTCTTATCTTTGTCAGTCCACATATGAACTTCCTTGGGTATCAGCCTTTATGGAATAGCAGGTCTATTCTCAGCGGCTGGAACTGCAGCATCAATTCTTACAGGAATATATGGGCCGTTTTCAAGATAATAAGGCATAGTATGGTCTACACCTTCTAAGAAGAGAATCATCCTATTTTTCCATAGATTAAAATTATCTCTGGAGAATCTAGGGGGTTTTGCAAGAGAACCATTGTCAATATAATTTGTGTTTGTGTTGCTAGCCATTTTCAGAAATAGCAAGGAAGAGAAATCTTAGTATAGATCAGATCTTGTTTATGAGGTTAAACAAATCTGCTCGGATACCACTTGTTGGTCCCGAAGGGCTATACAAGTTTGTAGAAGGGGGGGTGAATACAAACACAAATTTTACTTTTCTAAATTGTTTATTGATAAATCATTAACAATTTACAGCTTGTTGCGGAACAAGATTAAGGATAAACCTAAATCTAAACAAGTTGGAACACTAAGTTTCTTGCACTAAGAAAGAGAAGGAAATTACTAATAATAACCTATCTCAAGATAAGAAGGATGAACTTGTCCAGAGTTAGCATGTTACTTCAAAATGAAGTGAGTTCTTCTTCTTATATACTGCATGCATTTAATGCATGGCAGTTTACACTTTACACGTGGCAGCAGCTCGTAGGTTGTATGTCATTGACCTTTGTTGACAACCTTAGTAGCCGCATGTATGAACAATGTAGTATCAGAGTGGTTGTACGATTTCAGACAATAAGGAGGTTCTTTTCCGACATATCGTACGGAGTCGTGCAAGGGTGGTTAAGACAAAAGTACTTTGTACGGAGGACTTCATGATCAGCTTTTCGTTGATTCAGCGCTTTACCATTGTTTATCAGCGAATGATAAAGTTCTGCGATAGCTGAAGTCTTGTACTTGATACTTCACGTTGAGTGGACAAATCTGAGTCTTCAGTGATCCACATCAGTTCATTAGGAGACTTTGTCGCTGGTTCTTGAGCTTGATCTTTGACTTCAGCGTAGAACCTATGTTGACGTGAAACTTGTCTTCAGAGATCATAAGTAAACAACTAACTTAGAAGCGATCACCATAAGTACTGAACAGACTCAGAGCATTATGGTGAACAGTGTTTGTTGAATGTTTAATCTAAAGAGCGAGAGTTCCTATCAGCGGTACTGTAAGATCTTAGTACTTATCAGCGATAGTGAAACTCTGATACATATTGTTTACTTACAATTTTCACTAAGTATATAAGAGAGGGTCATTATCAAATCACTGAGGGTTTGGATCAACAAGAGTTAAAGAAATTACGAATAATAACTTAACAATAAGAGAGAAATAAGAGGATGGTCCGAGCACACTTCAAAACTGAAGTAGGTTTCTTCTTATATACTGCATGCATTTAATGCATGGCAGTATGGCTTTACACGTGGCATCAGCTGAGTGGTTGCATGTCATTGACCTTTGTAGACAACCTTAGTAGCCGCGTGGTGTACAGTGTAGAATCAGAGTTGTTGTAGGATTACAGACAAAAGGGATGACTGTGCTGACAGTTCGTACGGAGACGTGCAAGGGAGGTAAGACAATAGTAACATGCAGGGAGACTTCATGATCATCTTTCTTTGAGTCAGATCTTTATTAGCGAATGATAAAGTTCAGCGATTGCTGAAGTCTTCTACTTGATACTTCACGTTGAATGGACAGGTCCTCTTCGCTGATACCCGCATCAGTTCATGAGTAGACTTGTCGCTAGTTCTTGAGCTTGATCTTCGACTTCAGCGTAGAACTTTGGTTGACGTGAAAAGTACATTCGCTGAAATTTTTCTTTAAACTTCGTAAAGATTACAGAGGGAAGTGGAAAAATTACAAGTACAGCAAATAAAATTACAAGTACAGAAGATGTAGACAGATAAGGATAGAAAGAATTACAAGGCTATCCTATCCGTCAAAAGGTTCTTCCTTAATGAGAAGTTCATAAAGGGTCTTTGATGTGGGAATCATCCAGTCAGGGACCGTTACACCTTGATCATTTTTGTTCTTTGCTTCTTCAAAGATCAGGGGCTTGAGGTGACGTGCCTGAATGTCGCGTCTGACTTCACACCAGTGTATTAGGTCTCAGAGCTGTTCGATGGGAGTGATTGGAAGCTCATATATGCGTTGAAAGTGTTGTTGTCCATAGCAGTCTAGAAAGAAGATGCCATAGGGTTCACTTACGACTTTTCCAGGGATGAAAGTTTCACCAGGAGGCAGGGAGGTGTCAAGTACTGAGAGGTCAGGGTCACGACCAAGTACTTCTTCGCGTGAGAAACCTATACCTGTTTCATTTCGTATAGGAGGACCTGAGTCTGAGGTTTTCTTTTTCTGTGTAGAGGCCCTTCTTTGTTGTGGTGGAAGAATAGTGGAAGGAGAAATATCCACAGCAGAAGAAACCAAGTCGATCTGAGAATTTAAAATTTTCTCGACATGGCTCTTAAACTTTGAGCGAGATCGCTGAATGGCTAATTTTACTTCCAACCATTCAGAGAAACCAAACTTCTCTAATGAAGTAGCGTAGAAGGTTTGCTTGGTTTTGTCTTCTCTGAATACGTCAACTTCAACAACAGGAACGTCTACAAACGTTTTTCCTCTGATATTTACCTTGATGATTTTGGATGGTCGAGATCGATAGTTTAGCATTTCTTTACACCATTCCAAAGTCGAATCAGATACCTTAGTCTTTTCTTCAACGATCCTTTGGGCATCATCCCATAGCTGACGTTGGACATCAATGGGAGTTCTTTTCAGCGCGGGGTCTTTCACCGATTGTTGGACAAGCTGGATGGCGAGAGCCTTATCTTTTTCTTCAACTTCCTTCTTTTCGGCGAGTAATCTTTCAGCTCTTAAATGATCCTCGTATTCTTTCCTTGATATCCTGAACTTTGTGGGAGTAGGGATTTTGTCACGAGGAAGAATGATTAACTGATCTTCAAGCTGTTTGATCATTGCATCTCTCTTTTCTTGATCCTCTTCACTTAGCTTTTGAGGAGCCAAGGAATGCCTGTTTTTGTGAGAGAGCAGCTGTTCTTCAGGTTCATCAGTCTCAGTGGTTAAATCCAAGACTGGGATTATTGGTGTAGTTGTAGGAGCTTCAGCGGGATCCTCAAACAGGGGAGAGGACTAGCTGAAACACAACGATTGTTTAAGTAAGAACATGGGAAGAAAGAGATAGAGAAAAGAATGTGGTTAAGTGTATAGAGGTTTTAAGGATAGAAGGATTGAGATTGAGAAGGGATAGATGAGGGATGCAGTGTAAGGGAATAGAAGGTAGTGTACCTGACAAACTGGCTTTTGAAGCAAGATCGTCAGATTTTCTTCTTCAGCGAGGCCTTTGTTTTTGCCTTTGTCAGCTTCAGACGCTGCAGGCTTTGTCTTGGTCCGCTCCCCTGGAGGTTCTTTAACTCGATCCCTTCTTGAGTTGGGGCTTTTGCAACAGGCTAGACGTAGAAGAAGTCGTCATCATCATCGTCATCATCATCATCTTTAGGGTATGATGATGGTTCTTCATCAGAGATGTCGACATGTTCATCGTCTTCGGCTTCTTCTTCAGACTCGACCTCTTTAGCATAAGGTTCGGTCACGTCAGCAACAACTTCCTTAAGTTGCTCATCGAGTTGCTCCCCCTCAGATACAGAGGGAGGTTTCTCGGTTTCCTCAGGGTTTTCAACTCCCTGAGGTCGTGAAGTAGAAGTAGTAGCAGCAACAGTTTCAATACCCTCCCCCTCAGCATTATGGGGAAGGTCTTCTTTAGTCTTCTCTCCCTCTTCCACATTATGGTTGGGGGAGGTAACAGATTGTTCAGCAGCAGCAGTGTGTATTTGGTCCCTGTCTTCCAAGCCAGAGATACCAACACAGTTCTCAATCTTTGCTAATCTGAATTCCAGGCCAGTTATAGCAGGATTGATCTTTTGAAGATCCTCTCGATCGACCTGAGTAAAATGAGAAGTTGGGGCGTTCAGGCGATCGAGTACTTTCTGAACAATTTCTTTGATGGCGGAGACCTCATTCTTGATCGTGGAGACTTCACCCTTAAGAGAACCAACCTCTGTCTTCAATTATGTGACTTCATTGGACATAGTGGTGAAGTTTGTTGAAAGACAGGTGGTGGCGGTTGAATTGTCAGTGAGGGTGGTAGCAAATTGAGCAATGCTACCATCCACCTTCTCCAGATCAGCTTTGGAGGCTTTCGTATCAACGATCTCGGTCAACTTTTTGAGTTTCTCTCCAGCGTCTGTAACCGCTGAAGAGTTCGTGGAGAGAATGGTGTTGTAATTTTCCACCTTTGTTTCCAGGGCCTTCAGGGAGGTGTTGATATCCCCCAAATTAGGACCTGAAACAGTTATTACCTTATGAACAGAGGAAAGCTCAGAAGTTTAGGGTTGAGAGAAAGAAGTGTTTGGGATAATGTGTATACCTGCAGGCGGGTTGGCGAAGTTGTCGAAGCCTCGTAACCCTGAGAAGGTTTCATAGTCGTCTTCAATAGTTCCCTGACGACTGGAAGTACCTACAAGTCCTGTGTTTTGTTCTATCATCCTCTGAAGATGTTCACCAGTAGTGTCGCTGAGGACAATGTTTGTTGAGGAGAATAGGGAAATAGATTGAGTGACCAAAGGAGAGGTGGGAGGAATGATGGTTGAGAAAGTAGGTTGGGTGCGGGGTTCAGCGTTAGATTCGTTGAAAATCACTTCAGTCTCTAGAGAGGCTGAAGGAGGTGGGTTCAGTTCCAAGTTTATAACTTCAGTGTTTATAGACGCTGAAGCTGGGATGGAAGGGGTGGCTTGTTCAGCTGTGGCAGAGCGTACATGTAGGTTCTTGTTTTCTTAACAATGATCTTAACTTTCAGTTAGTTCAGATTTAGATATGGTGCGGAAGCGTATTTAAGAACTGAAAGATAATGTAAGGTAGAAGAACACACAATATCAAATAAACAGTATGTAAGAATAGATGAATATCTCCAAGATTACTGTATTTGATATATATAAGAAAACACCAAGAACTTTAAAGGATTAACAAGAAATCTGCAGTTAATGATGTGTGTGAGAAGTGCAAAGCTTAATGATATGTGTATTTTCGTGGTATTTAGCTTTATAGAAGAGTTCACATGAACCTTCTATTTATACTACTTCTAAAGGGGACAATAAGGACTGAAGGTACAAAGACACTGTTCTGGAACAGTAGCTGGAAGGTACAAAACACTATTCTGGAACTGTTGTAGATACAACGTTCATTAATTGCTCCGTATTCAGCTTTAGGCGGAAACCTATCAGAGGTTGACACGTGGAGTTGTCAGGTCACGCCTTTGTACGATTGATCTTTTAGAACCTTCGAATGGTAGGTATTGTAAGAAGCATGTCCGTCCTTGTTAAGATCTTTTGCGTAGATCTTCTTTTTGCCACAGAAGCTCTGTCAAGTATGACAGAGGCTCTGTGGTCTTGTCCGCTTAGAAGTGTCTTCTGTTGCTTCTTTTACTTCGGTCTTCTTGATTAACCCGACAGAGCCTCTGTCGAAGACTTCTGTCTTCTCGGTTACTCGGCTACTTGGCAGAGCCTCTGTGGGTTACTTCTGTACTTAGACTATTTTCACTACTTTTACAAACAGAAAGATTGGAGCTAACAATCTCCCCCTAAGTAGTGAAAATTAAAAATTTGAAAGTGCAAGTATTTTCTAAGTACAAGGATATTTTCTTTTCATATTAGATTTTGCCAGAGGCATTTAGATCTGATTGTATTGAAAAGAAAATATTACAGAGGATCTGTTTGACTGACTCAGATGTTGGCATTCTTGAAGTCATTGAAACTTCTGCGGTCGAGTCCTTCTTGTTTGAGCTCGTGATAGAAGCTGATGCATAGATTTCAGAAGTTGATTGTTGGATCGATAACCTCTATCAGTCTGTCGGCAAGACTTTGATTCATGAGCTTTAATCCTCTATGCTCCACTAGCATCGTTCTAAACTCTGTCAAAGTACTTGTTGTGTACTTCTGACAGTCCATCTCTATGAACAACTTTGATTTACCAGAAGGATCTAGAAATACTAACCCGACCCTCGGATTTGTGATGATTGAGTTTGGTGTAGTAGAGGGAGGGCAGTAGTCTTCTGGTGGTTGAACGGTTAAGCTCTTTACTCCAAGATCTTGAGCCAATTGGAAATCTACCATGCTGTATAGCAGAAGCTTTTCGCGTATGGCCTTTCTTATCACCCTGTAGGCTCTGCGAACTTCGTCGGTTGTGAAGTTCTTTTTCGTCCATTGCAGAAGATCAGGTAGATCATAAGGATTGAGATTCCTAAGATCTGCATCTGCAAATTGGTTCTCTGATTTGTCCTCTCTTTTGACCTTGTTGATGTTGTAAGAGAGTTTAGGCCAGGTTCTGGTTCTAGAGAACTTACAATATAGGACTTTGATGATCTTGGATGTTGAGAAGACTTCGTGTTTAGGCTTGGGTTTTTTATCTGGTGAAGAGGTTTTCGAGGTCAGCACGGAAGTCAGGGTCTTGAATGGTTGGTTCTGATTGATCCATTATGCCCATTCTGCTATATAAGTACCTGTATACCACTTCTTCCATTTGTGGTGGTGGTGGTTGAGGTAAGGTTCTTAGCAGAGTATCTGATTGATTCTTGACTTCTGCCACTCGATCTTCTGAAGGTTTTGTCTTTGGATCTAGAACAGGAATATTTGACAGAGGTTTAGTGCCGAAAGCCCAGTCTTCTTCTTCAGGCTTTGGTGTCTTATACGCATCGAAAGATCTCTTCATCAATTTTTCTGTTGAAGGTTGATGCTTGGGCTTTTTCTTCTGCGGTTCTTCTATTATAATCCCTTTTCCCTTGTCTTTTGCCTTTGGCTGTTCTGCTTGTTGAGATGGGGTTGCCTCTGTAGGATTTGACGCTTGAGTCTTAGAGGGCTTGATCGGTGATTTGGGTTTGGGTTATGTCGGGGGGTTTAAGGTGTTTTGCTCAAATATTTTCTTTTGTGAGCAATGGTTTTTATTTTTCGGTTGGTTTTGGGTGTTGGGGAAGGTAGTTCGTCTTCGGAGGATGTCAGAAGGTGGACTTCTTCTTGGATTTGGACATCTTTTCCAAATACAGAAGGAGATTCCACAGAGATGGGTGTTGCCTCTGGGGTCTTTTGTTTTTGAACATGGGTTGTTTCTGGTATTTGGGTTTCTTCAGGAATGGATTCCACAGAGATGGTTGTTGTCTCTGTGGTTTGGTTTCTGCTTTAGGTTTCAGGTGTTTGGTTTTAGCAGGGGTTTCTTCAGAGATTATTTCCACAGAGGTGGGTTTTGCCTCTGTGGATGGTTGTGTTCTTTGTTGGGTTTGAGATGGGGGTGCTTGGTTGATGGGTTCTGCGACTATTGGTGGAGCTGGTAGACCGCTGCTCGCAGCTTCTTCCCTTTGTTTCTCCCCTCGATTCTCCCCCTCAGGATGATCTGATGGACCATGATGGTCATCATCAGAGTCATCCTGATGTATATCTGTCGTACCCTCTGCCCTGCAAGATGTATCTGGTTTCTTTGGTGGAACAGCACCTGCGACAATCATCTTTGTGCATAATTCATCACAGAGGCCAGGCAGTGTTTCAACCTCTTCTTGTGTGTTGAAGCGCATTCTGCCGACACTTGCTTGAAACTCTCTGACATAGTTTGCGTTGGCAGTGGTGAAAGCTTTGATGAATTCGGTCATCTGATCAAGTATACCTTGGTCGAGTTCTGTCACTTGAGCTCTTGTCATGTAGTCAGAAGGCTTCATGGCTTGAGTATTTCTTGTTGTATGCTCTTGAACTTCTTCTAAGGCCTTCTTTAGATCTTCAGGTGTAAGACCCTTAGATTTTGAGGATTGCCCCTTTAGTTAGAGAAGAAAGTGTTTGACAGAGTCTTTGAAGGCAGTGGTGGCGGCTTTTCCGAATTCAGCTGCTGCAGAGGTGGCAGTGGTAGTAGCAATGTGTGTTGCAGTGGACTTCATCTGGGTTAAAGTGGTTTGCACCTCTGTGGACAAGGTGTCCATTTTGGTGTTCAGATCAAGGATTGCCCGGAATGTAGTATCTGCAAAAGATTTGAAAGAGCTTTGCAACTCTTTCATTGTTTGGTTCACAGAGGTGACAAGGGTTTGGAACTCATCCCTTGATACATGTGAACTAGTTGTAACCTCTGGGGGAACAAATTCATCCCCAGAGTGAGTCTCTGTTCCTGAGACACCTTCTTTCGCCCTTGTTTTGATGTTGGGGGCGGAAGGATTTCCTTCCTATCCTCGAGCAGAAGCATCTAGTGCTTCAGACTCTACAGAAGTTCTGAGAATGACATTGTCTAGATCCACTCTAGAGGTGGGTACTAGATTATCCTTCTTTTGACTCGGAGACTTGTCTAGAGTCTCTCCGTCTTTGTGCACTCTAATCTCCTCTGAAGAGATGTTTGTTCCTAGTTGTGTGCGTGTGGCAGAGGAAACAAATTCCTCTGCAAGGATTTTTGTTGTGATCTGGGGCAATAGATCACTTACTACGGAGGAATCCTTTAGAGAGGATTCCCCTGGAATGGTTTCCCCGGTTGTTAATGGTACAGAGGATGAAAGAATTTCCTCTGTCCGGATGGTTTGGGTTGGGGTCGAGTCGTGCTGCTTTATTTCAATATTGCCCTCTGCCACTAGATTGGCGGCAATAGGTATATGGGTTGCACTGGGAGTTGGTTGTTGTTGAGAGCCTCTGTTATTCCAGGCTTCTGTTCTAGTTTCTCCCTCTGTTTGGCATCCAAGCACTACTTCACCATCTATAGTTTCAATCTTTGTTGCTACCCTATGGCTTGGTGCTTCTTCCCTAACTTCTGTTGCAGCTTCTGACCTAATGAATAGAGAGTCGTACATTGGATGTGATCCAAATAATTGTTGTACGTGGGGATGATAAAGACCTTTTCTGATTTGGTCAGCTTCCTCTACATCAGAATCCACTTCTGTTGGACTTCCTAACATGGTGTCCATATTATGTTCTTCTGTAGCTACCTCTTCCTCTGGGCTTGCCCTTTGTACATCAAATCTGGGTTGAGTGAAGGGGTTCTGTAGGACTTCATGAGTTTTGGATTGATTATTCTGTGGGGTTTGGTCATCCTCTTCCAAGTCTGAAGAGATTCAGAAGTCTGTTTCTTCTATGGATTCATGGGTTTCATGTGACAGAGCTTCTGCAGTCCATCCAGCAGTGTCAAGAGTGTTGGCAAATTCAGGTCGTTGGAGGAAGTCAGAGAATTCCCCGTGATGTGCATAGTTGAGGGGATTGGGGGATTGCAGAGGTGATTCTTGAGTTTGTTCTTCTGTGACTTCTTCTGCCACATCTTCTGCCACTGTTTCCTCTACAATAGGAGACAGAGGTTTCCTAGTTTTCTTCTTGCTCTTTTTCCTCTTAGGTTTAGTTGCCCCTTCCTCTGAGGTTTTGGATTTTCTCTTCTTCTTTTCCTTTGGGGGAAGGGGAGGAGCAGAAGATCCAACCTCTGTTGCATGAGGTGAAGTTTGTTGAGCGTCGATTGCAGAAGTTGAAGTAACCTCTGTGGTTTTCCTCTTTGTTTTCTTTTTAGGAGTAGAGGCAGAGTAGATGGATTTCCTCTGAGCTAGGAATTTGGTTTGAACTTCTGCATGCTTCTGGAAAGCCTTAGCCCATTCTTCATCTGTCATTCTTTCAAATACCCTAGTTTCTAAAGGCATACCTAAACGCGGGGGTGTCACAGGGGTCGGTTCTGGAGTCTTGTGATCGCGTATATAAGCTAACCTTAGGGTTTCATCTGTAGCATATTCCAGAAGTCTTGATGGCAGAGGTCTTCATAAAGGATATCCATCGACGTGCTCAGTTGGAACATTTTTCGTCATGGCATATATTTTGGCAGTTGGACCTTCTAACGACCATTTTTCTAGAAGGAGTAGAGGCTCCAGAAGTACTCCAAGGATTCGTTGATACTGCAGAGGAGGTAGAGATGGGTTTGAGCGTTCTTTGGCTTTCTGTGTGGAGATCTTTCTGTCAATGGTGTTGATCATCTCTTGCATCATTAAGGTCGAGTAGTCCAGAGGCAGATCATAATATACTCCATACATTATGGATAGAATCTGATGGGAGGTTTGATCCGGACTACCGATTTTGCCAGTGAGGCATCTGTTCAGAATTGAGAAGAGGGTATTCCACAGAGGGGGTAATCGTCCTCTTCTGAAGTCGTTCCTTTTTCTTAGGGTTGTGTTGTACCCTAACATTTCAACAAATCTACTGAGCTCTTCATCTGTAGGTGCTTCAGCGTAATTCTTTATACCTAGCAGACCTCTGGTTGGAAGACTAAACTCAAGTGAGAACATTATTCTATTGAACTTGAGTTCCATGTGTTCGGTTCTATCAGGTTTAGAAATATAGCCCTTGATTTGTCGGTCCGCTTGGTCATATCTGCTGCTTTGCCAAAATTGGTTTAGATATCTTGCTGGTATTTTACTGACGGTTTTTGTCAACAGAGGGAAGAGGTAATGGTTCTCCAAAATGTGAAGGAGAATGGCATGAGATTCCCCAAAAGTGGTTTTTGAAGGAACAAGATAATAGTTGTTGGGTTTGAGAGGAAGAACACTTTCAAAGTGTTCATTTGCGATGAAGTTTTTCTCGTGTGTTGTTGGAGAGAAATTAGCTTCATCGCCAGAGTTGTCTTTTTCCAGGTCTGCGACTATATTTGTATTTTGGGAATGCTCAGATTGAGCAGGTGAGTTTTCTTGAACAAGGGAGTCTTCAGGAATGATGGAGGATGATACCATTGTTGTTTATCTTGAAGAAAAGAGAATGAAAAATAGGTAGGTTGCAGGTTTTGCAAGGTTCGCCGGAGAAGAAGATGAGAGTTCGTAAAGGTTTTTTGAGGAGTGGTAACTTGGGTTTTATAGTGAATGGAAACGGTTAGAATTCTGAAGAGGTAAATATATGGAAGTGAATAAAATTTGGAATTCGTACTTGAGTATGAACGGCGGGTTCAACATTCCAGGAGAGAACGTGTGTCGTGTACGTCCAATGAAAATGTGACACGTCAGCAGTGTTAGAGCACGACTTGATGTCGTGCGGGGCCAATTAATGCTTGGCGCGTGGGTTTCTTTTCCTCCACACAATTTTCACTCGCAGTAAAAGAGCCGTCACTGTTGCAGAAATTATCCAAGTTTGAAAATGACAGAAGCTCTGTAGGGATGGAGCTCTGTAGTTTGAAAACTCTCTTTGTATCCTCCGTTGTATGCATCTTTACCAGAAACGTTTGAAAAGCATTGGAGATGATCGATAGATTTGTAGAGTATAAATTTCTTTCTCAGAGGTTATGAAGCTCTGTCAGAGCCATCAGAAGCTCTATGAGAGGAATTTTTTCATAACTAAAAATCTATTAAACTTTTTGATCATCCAAAGTTTTTACTGTTTTATAAACTGTTTTTAGGACATATTTGAAATTTTTTGTCCTAGAAAACTGTTCTGGAAAAGTTTTTGTGCTTGATGCTCCTTTTTGGGTGTCTAGATTGGTTGACAGAGACTTTTTGATGGAATGAGCTCTTCGTCCCAAAAGACCTTCTTCTGTAACCTTTTGTTCAAGTAAATCCTTACAGAGAACATTTGAGTTTGATCGGAAGAGTTTTTGTATGAGATTTGTAGTTTTATAGAGGATTCTGCATACAGAGGCTCTGTTAACCTCAGCAGAAGCTCTATTACACTAAAAATCTCATAACAGAACTCTCGTTAATCTTTTTGATCAAAACTTGTTTGGTATATTTTAAACAATGTTTCTAGGACATATTTAGAAATTTTTGTCCTAGAAAATTGTTCTCAAAAAGGATTTGTTTCGAGACACTTATCTTTTGGCTCCTTTTGTCTCGGCATTTTACCTGTTTTTTTTTGTGAATCATGAGTGATCACTTTTCTTCTTTGGCTCCCCCTTGAATGATCAACTTCTGTAGATCATTTCAAGGTCTCCTTCTGCCCCCCCTTGATCTATGCTTGGGTCAAACTTTGATAAGTAATGCTTAAGGCATAGATCAAGATTTTCAGAGGTTCTGTAAGGACTGTCAGAGGTTCTGAGCAATCTTATAGAATCTCTGTTGAGTATTGAACATTTGGTGATTGAGAATTTTCATACAGAAATAAACTAAAATAAATAAAACAACAAAAACATGTATATACATATTTGCAGAAGATTAAATTATACTTACAGAGGTTTTAACTCATGTTTATCATTCCCAACTTACCCACCAAGAAAAGAAATATTTTCTCATCTAGTGCCTTGGTGAATAAGTCTGCAAGCTGATACTCTGTAGACACGAAGTGCATTTCGATTGTCCCATATTCAGCATGGTGTTTCAGAAAGTGGTAACGGATATCGATATGCTTTGTTTTTTAGTGCTGTACTGGATTGGCAGAGATTGCTATGGCGCTCTTTGAGTCACAGAAGATGGGAATCTTGAATATGATGTGGCCATAGTCCTTAAGCTGCGTTTTCATCCACAGAACCTGGGAGCAACAACTAGCAGCAACAACGTATTCGGCTTCTGCTGTAGTTGTGGATACGCAGTTCTGCTTCTTAGAGGTCCAGCTGACTAGTTTACCACCTAGGAATTGACAACTCCCAAAGGTACTCTTTCTGTCGAGCTTGCATCCTCCATAATCTGAATCTGTATAAGCTTTAAGACCAAAACCAGAGTTCTTCGGATACCAGAGGCCAATATTTTTGGTCCCTTTGAGGTATCTGAAAATCCTCTTTACAGCATTATAATGGGATTCCTTCGGGTTAGCTTGATATCTTGCACAGAGACATGTGGCATGCATTATGTCAGGTCTACTTGCAGTTAAGTATAACAGAGACCCAATCATTTCTCTGTAGAGCGTGCACTCTATAGGTATGCCCTTTGGATCTGAGTCTAACTTATTTCCTGTGGCCATTGGAGTTCTCATTACAGAGGCATCAGAGAGACTGTATTTTGAAAGTATGTCAGAGACATATTTAGCTTGATTTATGAAAATTCCCTCTGATGATTGTTTTACTTGGAGTCCGAGGAAGAAAGTTAATTCTCCCATCATACTCATTTCAAACTCACTCTGCATGAGTTTTTCAAACTTTTTGCACTCTTCTGAATTTGTAGACCCAAAAAGTATGTCGTCCACATATATTTGTACAAGCATAATTTCATCACTTTTTCGTTTATAAAACAAAGTGGTATCCGTCGTACCTCTATCGTAACCATTATCAAGAAGAAAGGTAGAAAGTCTTTCGTACCATGCTCTTGGAGCCTGTTTCAGTCCATACAGAGCTTTGTCGAGGTAGTACATGTATTTTGGGTACTTAGAGCTTTCAAACCCTGATGGCTGTTGGACGTATACTTCTTCTTGGATTTTCCCATTTAGAAAAGCAGATTTTACGTCCATTTGAAATACGTTAAAACCTCTGTGGGCTGCGAAGGCTAAGAAGATTCTTATGGCTTCGAGCCCTGCGACAGGGGAAAAAGTTTCATCGTAATCTATGCCTTCTTCTTGGCGATATCCCTTGGCCACCAATCTTGCTTTGTTTCTTATGACCACTCCTTCTTCATCCTTCTTATTTCTGAAGACCCATTTAGTTCCTATGGCTTGTTTTCCTCGTGGCAGAGGAACTAAATTCCAGACATTGTTTCGTTCAAACTGTAGAATCTATTCTTGCATAGCATCTACCCAGCTTGGGTCGTCAAGGGCTTCAGAGATCCTTTTTGGCTCGATTACACTAATAAAGTTTGTAAAGAAACAAAAGTTAGCAGTGGCAGATCTTGTTTTTACCTTTTCAGAAGGTTCGCCGATTATAAGACTTGGAGGATGGCTCTTTGTCCACTTTGTTGTTCTTGGGAAATGGTCACCGATTTCATCAATTTAATCTTCATAGGTTTCTATTTGTTGTTCTGGTGTTGCCTCTTTCGTAGATTTTTCTTTCGTGCTTGATCCTACAGAGTACAGATTGTGGAATGATTGGAATGAGTGGCGGTGTTTGTTCCTCTTCAGAAGTATATACTGAGTCTTCTTGTAACTCTATTATTGGTTCCTCTGTGGTTTCTGGAGTTGGTTCTTCAGTAGCTTCTGTGGTTGTTTTCTTTGTTGTATCATCTTCTGTTGGCTCCCCCTCGGCATTTGCATCTGTATGATTTACAGAGGAAGATGAATTGTTTAAGGGACCAGTTAGAGAGATACCTATTTCGTTCTGGCTGGTAGAAGGTGATTCTCCAGAGGCTCTGATGGCTCCAGCAGAGGGATCAATGTCGTCATGGAACATCTCTTGAAATAGAAGATTTTAGTCTTCTTCTCGTGTTTTTGAGATGCCAGAGGATTCCCCTTTTAGACCGAGTTCTGAATTGATTTGTATAGAAGTCTTTTGGAAGGTGTCGTCAAAAGAAACATTTATGCTTTCTACGATCGTTCGAGACCGCAGAAGATAAACTCTGTAGGCTTTGGAAGTTGCAGAGTATCATATGAACTTGCCTTCATCTGTCTTTACTTCAAACTTTCCTTTTGCTTCTCTATCATTTAAGACGAAGCACTTGCATCCAAATACATAGAAGAATTTGATGTTTGGTCGCCTTTTGTTGATAAAATGATATGGTGTTTTTATGTGTCTCTTTACAATGGTTGATCGATTTTGGGTATAGCAAGCGGTTGATACTGCTTCTGCCCAAAATGTCATTGGTAATCCACATGCGGTTAGCGTGGTTCTGGCGGCTTCCACAAGCGTGCGATTCTTTCGTTCGACCACGCCATTCTGTTGTGGGGTGCATGCAGTAGAGAAATTATGTGAAATTCCTTCTTCTGTAAGATAGGCTTCAATGACAGAGTTTTTGAATTCTGTGCCATTGTCGCTTCTCAGTTTCTGAATCCTGCACTCATACAGAACTTGGATTCTTTTCATTAAATTTATCAAAATGTTTGGAACATCTGATTTCTTTCTAACAAATTCAACCCATGTAAATCTTGAGTATTCATCGATCAAAACAACTATATTTCTTGCCACCTAGGCTCTGTGTAGCGATTGGACCGCAGAGGTCGACATGAAGCATGTACAGAGGCCTAGTGCAAGATATATCGGTTTTGCCTTTATGGGAAGCTCTTTTGAGTTTTCCCATTTCGCAGGCAGAGCACAAGTGATCTTTTTTAAACTTAACATTTGGCAGACCTTTGAGTTGATCAAGTTTTACAAGTTTATCAAGAGTGTGAAAGTTTAAATGGCAGAACCTGTTGTGCCATAACCAGGCTTCTTCGCTTTTGCATGCAACAAGGCAGATTTTGTCTTTCTTGTTCTTTGCATTGAAGTTCATGAGATATAGATCTCCTCTTCTTTCGGCTCGCAGAAGTTCAAGTCCTGTGTCCTCGCTCTGTAGAGAGCAAAAGGTTCTTTTGAACATTACGTCGAATCCCGTATCGCAGAGTTGACTAACACTGAGAAGATTATGTTTAAGGCCATCAACATATGCAACTTTGCATACGGTTATATTTTCCTTCTTTATGACTCCGTAGCCTTTGATGTACCCCTTTTTATTGTCTCCAAAGGTCACAAATCCACCATCGTTCTTTTCTTTGTATGTTGATAGAAGACCTCTGTCGCCAGTCATGCGCCTCGAGCATCCGGAGTCTAGATACCAGATTAGCACATACTGCTTCTGCAAGACAATTAGAGAGTTTTAGGTACCCATATCCACATGGGTCCAGTTCTGTCAGGGGTCTTTGTTTTAGATTCTGTTGAAGAAGCATTTTATTTCTTCTTACCCTTGATTTTATTTTTTGATTTGGGTACAGAGAGAAGACAGTGTGGACTTTTGAAATGTTGGTTTATTTTAAACATAAGATCAAAGCAATGACAGTATTGAATGTGTGAAGAGATTTGCTTGAACTTTTCATTAAGTACATTAAATGGGGGTACAGAGGCATTACAATTTATCCTAACATTAGACTTTATATTACAAGAAGGTTCATGTAGGCTAGATCGTTGTTTACAAAATCCTTTCACTGTCACAGAAGAAAAAAGATTTGTTAATTTTAGTCCATTTACCCTTCTGTTGCCATGTTAATTTTTCTTTAACAGGTTTTAAGGGTTTTAAAATCTTTGAACTCTTTGGAATTTGAGTCGACATTAACTTCTGTTGTTTGAAATTTTCAAGCTCAAGAGAGGTTTTGGCTTGTATGCACATATGCAAAAAGTCTGGACAGATGGGAATTCCAGTGATTTTCTTTTTGGGATGAATAGTTCTAGTAAGAACTTCAGAGGTTTGTTTAAAAACCTCTCTCACTAGGTCGGATCTCTGACTTAGAGTCAGTTTCTGACTCGTCAAAGGATGAATCGTCCTCATATACATAGGTTGAGTCACTTAGGTCTCTTTCGACAGAGGCTAGACTTTCAGAACATGTGTCATACTCACTTTCTTCCTTTTCTAAGGAACTATATTCTAAGTTAATAGAAGTATTTGTTAAGTTTTCTTCAGAGAGATCTTGATTGTTGGAAGATGTACAGAGGTTTTCTTCAGAGATATCAAGTTTTTCTTCTGTAATTTTTGGCTTGAACTCAGGTGCCTCTGCTGATAGTTTCTTTTAAGAATTCATCATGCAGACAAATGCTACTTGAGTTTGAGTCTCGGGTTTACCAAACTTGAAGATTCCTATCTGATCTTGAGTTTTCAGATACCTCTTAGGTTTGGATTCTCTTTTTAAATAGATTGAAGGTGACAAATTTGTGTTTTCAAACCACACATTTGTTGTTGGTCCCGAAGGGTTATACAAGTTTGTAGAAGGGGGGGGGGGGTGAATACAAACACACAGATTTTACTTTTCTAAATTGTTTATTCATCAAGGGTCATTGATGTGGCAATCATCCAATCAGGGACATCTACTCCTTGATTCTTTTTCTTCAGAGCTTCTTCAAAAATCAAGGGCTTCAGGTGTCTAGCTTTGATGTCGCGTCTGACTTCACACCAGTATAAGAGATATCTGAGTTGTTCTATGGGAGCGAGGTGGAGCTCACAGATACGTTGAAAGTGATGGTTTCCATCGTAGTCTAGATAGAATATACCATATGGATCACTTACAACTGTGCCAGGAATGAAAGTTTCTCCAGGTGGTAGGGAGGTGTCAAGCGTTGAGAGATCAGCATCAGGGCCAAGAACTTCTGCACGAGAGAAACCAATACCTGTTTCATTCCGTATAGGAGGACCTGAATCAGAGACTTTCTTTTTCTTAGCAGAGACTTTTCTTTGTTGAGGAAGAGTTGGAGGAATATCCACAGCAGAAGAAAGCAGGTCTATTTGTTTGTTTAAGATCTTCTCGACATGGCTTTTGAACTATGAGCGCGATCCCTGAATGGCTAATTTTGTTTCTAACCATTCAGAGAGACCAAACTTTTCTAAGGTAGCAGCATAGAAAGTTTGCTTGGTTTTGTCATCTCTGTAGACATCCACTTCAACAACAGGAACGTCGGCGTACAGTTTTCCTCTGATGTTTGCTTTGAGGATTTTGGATGGTCTAGATCGATAGGTCAGCATTTGTTTAGCCCATTCCAAGGTCGTGTCAGAGACCTTAGTCTTTTCTATAACGATCTTTTGTGCATCATCCCATAGCTGACGTTGAACATCAATGGGAACTCTTTTCAGCTTGCGGTCTTTTATTGATCGTTGAGTAAGCTTGATGGCGTATTCTCTATCTTTTTCTTCAGCTTCCTTTCTTTCAGCGATTAAGCGTTCAGCTCTGAGGTATTCCTTGTATTCCTTTTGGGAAACTCTGAACTTTGGAGGAACGGAAGGAAGTTGATCACGCTTCAGAATGATTCGATGATCATTGCATCTCTCTTTTCTTGATCCTCGTCACTTAGCCTTTGAGGAGCCAAGGAAGGTCTGTTTTTGTGAGAGAGAGTCTGTTCTCCAGGTTCATCAGTCTCAGAGATCAAGTCCAAGACTGGGATTATTTCTTAAGCGTTGAGAGCTGGGATTGTTGTTGAAGTCGCAACTGTAGGAACTTCAGCGATATCCTCAAACAGGGGAGAGGACTAGCTGAAACGCAGCGATCTTACAAGTAAGAACAGAGATGGAAAGAATGGGATTGTGTATAGTGGTTTGCGGAGGTAGAGAACTGATAAAGTGTATAGAGGATGGATGTACCTGACAAACCGGCTTGTTAAGCAAGATCATCAGCTTTTCATCTTCAGCGACACCTTTTCCTTTGCCTTTGTCAGCTTCGGATGCTGATGGCTTTGTCTTTGTCCGCTCCCCTGAAGGTTCATTTATCAGAATCCCTTTAAGAGCTCTGAGCAGGCTTGACGATAAAAGAATCATCATCATCGTCATCTTCGTCATCATCATTCTTTGGAGAAGAGGATGGTTCAGCATCAGACAAATCGATGGCTTCTTCATCTTCAGCTTCAGACTCAGTTTCTTTAGCTTCTTCTTCGAGTTGCTCCCCCTCAGATATAGAGGCGAGCTTCTCGGTTCCCTCTCATCTCCCTGAGGTCCAGCGGGTGCTTCAGCTTCAATTGTCTTCTCACCCTCTTTACTGAAGGTGAGGTCTTCAGTCGTCTCTCCCCTGATAGATTCATCATGGGAAAGGTCTTCAGTGCTCTTGGAGAGGTCTTTAGCGCTCTTCTCCCGCTCTTTATCATGATGACTGGGGGAGGAATGAGAAGATTCAGCAGCTCGTGTGGTTTCCCTGTCTTCTTGGCCAGAGATCCCTATATACATTTCAATCGCTGATAATCTGTTTTCCATGTCAGAAATACCAGGATTGATCTTCATGAGTTCAACACAATCCGCCGAAGTAAAAGATGGAGGTGCAGGGGCAGGTGCAGGGGCGGTCGTGTTGGTCAGAATCTGCTTCAACAAGTTCTGAATTGAAGAGATGTCATTCTTCATCGTGTTGACATCAGTCTTCACAGAACTCATATCAGTTTTTACTGAACTGACATAAGTCTTTATAGAAGACATATCACCTTCGAGTGTGCCAATCGATGTCTTCAGCGTTGTGACTTCGCTGGACATGGTGTCTACAGATTTCTTGATGTCGAGGTAGTCTGTGTAGATGTCAGCGAGAACTTTGGCAAAGTTGCTCAGAGATTGATCAACCTTCTCCATGTCAGCTTTGGAGGCATTCTTTCCGACTTCGGTTGTAAGTTTTAAGAGATTCTCTCCAACGGTTGTTATAGCTGAAGAGTTGCCGGAAAGAGTAGACGTGAGACCAGTCAGCGTTGTCTCTACTGTCTTCAGAGACGTGTTGATGTCTCTCAAATTAGGACCTGTAACATATAAAAACTTGTGAAGAGAGGAAAGCTCAGAAGTTTGGGGTTTAGTAACAGTGTATAGGGATTGGTGAGTACCTGCAGGAGGATGGGTGAATTCATCAAAATCTCGGGTTCCTGAGTAAAGTTCCATATCGTCAGCGAGAGTACGTGGACGTATGGACAGCTCTGCAGGTCCTACTTCCGTCGTTGCTTTTGTTCCTGGAGGAATGACAGGTGCAGCTGTGATAACTGGAGTGGGGTCCAAATGAGTGGAGGGAGAAGCGAAGGGTAAGAAAGGAGGTTGGTTACCGAGTTCAGCGTTGGAATCGCTGAGAATCACTTCATCAGTCTTTTGAGAGACTGAGGTAGGTTGGGTAGTTTCCAAGTTTGTAACCTCAACGTTTGGAGATGCTGAGGTCGGGATTAAAGAGATGGCTTGTTCAGGTGTGGCAGAGCGTACCACTGAACTTTCCTTCAGCTCAACAGGAGGAGCTGAGGAGTTTTTAGCAGGAGATTGCTTGGGTTGCTCCTTGGTCTTCTTAGTTCTTTTGGAACTAAGGTGGGTTTCAGAATGTTTCCTTTTAAGAGGAATGGAGGTAGCAGCTGGGGTATCAGCGGTGGGTTTGTCCGCTGAAGGAGCTGCAGAAGTAGAAGAAGTAGTAGGGTTAAGAAGAGTCAAGAGTGCAGAAAGACGTACCTCATTCGCCACTGGTTTGAAGTCGAGTATTTTAGGGCCGACCTGAGAGAGTTTTAGGTCACCCTCTTTTGGGTAGCTGTCTTTCAGGCCTCTTTGGAAAATAGCGCTGATGAACCGAGGATATGGAACCCATGGAGGTCTGTCAGCGACGGTGTCCACTCTGAGAACCAGGTCATCATAGATAATCGATGCCCAGTCTATGTTGAGACCTTTCAGCAAAGCATATCCCATTGCTTGCTGAGGCTTAGTGGCTTGGTCAGAGGAGCCGCTCTTTGCAGTCATGCAGCTGATCAAATGGGCGAAGATGAAATTCATCTCGCTAGGCATTTTGAATTTCTTGATAATCGCCAGCTTCTTCTCAGGCTTCATGTCTCTGCCGATTTCCCATACATAGCCCATTACGTCGAAAAATGCAATGATGGCTTCCCTGTCTGAGTTTTTCTTGGGGTCAGGGAGGGGAACAAAGGGTTTTTCCTTGGTGGCGAAGGTAAGGCTGAGAGCTTTGCGAATTATGGCAGGGGTAATCTTCATGGTGCCATATTCGATATCGCAGAGGATGCAATCGATTGTTTTGGAGGGGTCTTTGGCTGAGGGTAGCTGAGAGTGTCTGGCTGAGTACCAGAATTGTGAGAGCAAAAGCTGATGTGCAGGAGGTGTTATGGTCAGGGCTGTGGAGATGCAACAATTCTTTAGGAAGTTCACAGCATCAGCTAGATGTGTGACTTGCTTTCGAGGAGGAAACTCGAGAAGCGCATAGAGGTTGTTCACCTTAGTCCAATCCAGTTTGTCAAGGGCAAATTTGACTTGAGGAGCCTTGAAGATGTCCATTTCCTCAGCAGTGTCATTAGCAGAAGTGTTTTCAGCGTTGGTGTTCTTGGGAATGTCAGAAGATGCCATTCTCTGTATTATCAGTTCAACCAAAGGATTAACAAATAAGAATAATCTTAATGTGGAAAGAAATTTTCCAATAAGATGGTTCGAATTTTGTCCATTTCATTCAGACAAAATGTCTTAATGAAGATTAGGGTTTTTTTTTAAAAGAACGAAATTTCAAACCCAAATAAAAATCTTGTTTTCCAGTTTCCTTTAAAGATAGGGATTCTAGAAAAACGAATGTGTGAAGAACAAGTTTAAGATTTTTGCATTTAAACTTGAAGAACAACCATGAAATGGTTGTGTTCATAAAATCATGGAAGAAAATGATTTTATTTTTAAGAAGTTCTATTGTTTGATCTTGTTAAAACAAAGAGAAGATCAGAAACAAGTTATTTGCATTTGGTAAATAATAAGAACATATTAACCTTTGATGTTTGAAGAAGATGAACAGTTGTTCTTGAAAAATCGAGAGCCAAATGCAACAGTGATTCTTTCTTTGCTTGGAGGAGAAGTTCGCGTAAGAGAAAAATATAATCGAAGAATTTGTTTATATAGAGAGATTTTAGAAAGAGAAAATCTTGAGTGGGAAAAGATTTTCATCATGACACGGACACGTGTTTGCATTTGATTGTCAAGAAAACGAAACGTGCAAACGTGTGTCAGAAAGAAGAACGTGTCTGGGTATATCCGTTGTAATGACGTCACAACTGTCCTTTCATATCCCTGGTTGTCTCTGAGGTAGCACTGGATTATTATCTATACAAGTTTGTATAGAAGGGGGGGGGGGGGGTTGAATACAAACACACAGATTTTACTTTTCTAAATTGTTTATTGATAAATCATTAACAATTTACAGCTTGTTGCGGAAACAAGATTAAGGATAAATCCTAAATCTAAACAAGTTGGAACACTAAGTTTCTTGCACTAAGAAGGAGAATGAAATTACTAATAATAACCTATCTCAAGATAAGAAGGATGAACTTGTCCAGAGTTAGCAAGTTACTTCAAAATGAAGTGAGTTCTTCTTCTTATATACTGCATGCATTTAATGCATTGCAGTTTATACTTTACACGTGGCAGCAGCTGATTGGTTGCATGTCATTGACCTTTGTTGACAACCTTAGTAGCCGCATGTTTGAACAGTGTAGTATCAGAGTGGTTGTACGATTTCAGACAATAAGGAGGTTCTATTATGACATATAGTACGGAGTCGTGCAAGGGTGGATGAGACAAAAGGTACTTTGTACGGAAGACTTCATGATCAGCTTTTCGATGATTCAGCGATCTATCATTCTTTATCAGCGAATGATAGAGTTCAACGATAGCTGAAGTCTTGTACTTGATACTTCACGTTGAGTGGACAAATCTGAGTCTTCGCTGATCCGCATCAGTTCATTAGGAGACTTGTCGCTGGTTCTTGAGCTTGATCTTCGACTTCAGCGTAGAACCTATGTTGACGTGAAACTTGTTTTCAGGGATCATAAGTAAACAACTAACTTATCAGCTATCACCATAAGTACTGAACAGACTCAGAGTATTATGGTGAACAGTTTCGCTGAATGTTTAATCTAAAGAGCGAGAGTTCCTATCAGCAGTACAGGAAGATCTTAGTACTTATCAGCGATAGTGAAACTCTGATACATATTGTTTACTTACAATTTTCATTAAGTATATAAGAGAGAGTCATTATCAAATCACTGGGGGTTTGGATCAACAATCTCCCCCTATTTGATTATGACATAGCAACAGAGAAAATTGCTATTTAATGAAAACATAAGGATAAAAAGAACTCATAAAATATTTGTCCCTTTTACTGTTTCTGGTATCTTTTCTGTACTGATGGAGTAAAGTACGTTCGCTGAAACTTTTCTTTAAACTTTGTAAAGATTACAGAGGGAAGTGGAAAAATTACAAGTACAACGAATAAAATTACAAGTACAAAAGATGTAGATAGATAAGGATAGAAATAATTTCAAGGCGATCCTATCCGTCAAAAGGTTCTTCCTTAATGAGTTGTTCATCAAGGGTCATTGATGTGGCAATCATCCAATCAGGGACATCTACTCCTTGATTCTTTTTCTTCAGAGCTTCTTCAAAAATCAAGGGCTTCAGGTGTCTAGCTTTGATGTCGCGTCTGACTTCACACCAGTATAAGAGATCTCTGAGTTGTTCGATGGGAGCGAGGTGGAGCTCACAGATATGTTGAAAGTGATGGTTTCCATCGTAGTCTAGAAAGAATATACCATATGGATCACTTACAACTGTGCCAGGAATGAAAGTTTCTCTAGGTGGTAGGGAGGTGTCAAGCGTTGATAGATCAGCACCAGGGCCAAGAAATTCCGCACGAGAGAAACTAATACCTGTTTCATTCCGTATAGGAGGACCTGAATCAGAGACTTTCTTTTTCTTAGAAGAGACTTTTCTTTATTGAGGAAGAGTAGGAGGAATATCCACAGCAGAAGAAAGCAGGTCGATCTGTTTGTTTAAGATCTTCTCGACATGGCTTTTGAACTTTGAGCGCGATCCCTGAATGGCTAATTTTGTTTCTAACCATTCAGAGAGACCAAACTTTTCTAAGGTAGCAGCATAGAAAGTTTCTTGGTTTTGTCATCTCTGTAGACATCCACTTCAATAACAGGAACGTCGGCATACAGTTTTCCTCTGATGTTTGCTTTGAGGATTTTGGATGGTCTAGATCGATAGGTCAGCATTTGTTTAGCCCATTCCAAGGTCGTGTCAGAGACCTTAGTCTTTTCTCTAACGATCTTTTGAGCATCATCCCATAGATGACGTTGAACATCAATGGGAACTCTTTTCAGCTTGGGGTCTTTTATTGATCATTGAGTAAGCTTGATGGCGTATTCTCTATCTTTTTCTTCAGGTTCCTTTCTTTCAGCGATTAAGCGTTCAGCTCTGAGGTGTTCCTTGTATTCCTTTTGGGAAACTCTGAACTTTGGAGGAACGGAAGGAAGTTGATCACGCTTCAGAATGATTCGCTGTTCTTCGAGTCTCTTGATCATTGCATCTCTCTTTTCTTGATCCTCTTCACTTAGCCTTTGAGGAGCCAAGGAAGGTCTGTTTTTGTGAGAGAGAGTCTGTTCTTCAGGTTCATCAGTCTCAGAGATCAAGTCCAAGACTGGGATTATTTCTTCAGTGTTGATAGCTGGGATTGTTGTTGAAGTCGCAGCTGTAGGAACTTCAGCGATATCCTCAAACAGGGGAGAGGACTAGCTGAAACGCAGCGATCTTACAAGTAAGAACAGAGATGGAAAGAATGGGATTGTGTATAGAGGTTTGCGGAGGTAGAGAACTGATAAAGTATATAGAGGAGGGATGTTGTGTAGGATTAATGTACCTGACAAACCGGCTTGTTAAGCAAGATCATCAGATTTTCATCTTCAGCGACACCTTTTCCTTTGCCTTTGTCAGCTTCGGATGCTGATGGCTTTGTCTTTGTCCACTCCCCTGAAGGTTCATTTATCATAATCCCTTTAAGAGCATTAGTTCTCTGAGCAGGCTTGACGATAAAAGAATCATCATCATCGTCATCTTCGTCATCATCATTCTTTGGAGAAGAGGATGGTTCAGCATCAGACAAATCGATGGCTTCTTCATCTTCAGCTTCAGACTCAGTTTCTTCAGCTTCTTCTTCGAGTTGCTCCCCCTCAGATACAGAGGCGAGCTTCTCGGTTCCCTCAGGGTTTTCATCTCCCTGAGGTCCAGCGGGTGCTTCAGCTTCAATTGTCTTCTCACCCTCTTTAGTGAAGGTGAGGTCTTCGGTCGTCTCTCCCCTGATAGATTCATCATGGGAAAGGTCTTCAGCGCTCTTGGAGAGGTCTTCAGCGCTCTTCTCCCCCTCTTTATCATGATGACTGTGGGGAGGAATGAGAAGATTCAGCAGCTCGTGTGGTTTCCTTGTCTTCTTGGCCAGGGATCCCTATATACATTTCAATCGCTGATAATTTGTTTTCCATGTCAGAAATACCAGGATTGATCTTCATGAGTTCAACACGATCCGCTGTAGTAAAAGATGGAGGTGCAGGGGCAGGTGCAGGGGGCGGTCGTGTTGGTCAGAATCTGCTTCAACAAGTTCTGAATTGAAGAGATGTCATTCTTCATCGTGTTGACATCAGTCTTCACAGAACTCATATCAGTTTTTACTGAACTGACATCAGTCTTTACAGCAGACATATCACCTTCGAGTGTGCCAACCGATATCTTCAGCGTTGTGACTTCGCTGGACATGGTGTCTACAGATTTCTTGATGTCGAGGTAGTCTGTGTAGATGTCAGCGAGAACTTTGGCAAAGTTGCTCAGAGATTGATCAACCTTCTCCATGTCAGCTTTGGAGGCATTCTTTCCGACTTCGGTTGTAAGTTTTAAGAGATTCTATCCAGCGGTTGTTATAGCTGAAGAGTTGCCGGAAAGAGTAGACGTGAGACCAGTCAGCGTTGTCTCTACTATCTTCAGAGACGTGTTGATGTCTCTCAAATTAGGACCTGTAACATAAAAAACTTGTGAACAGAGGAAAGCTCAGAAGTTTGGGGTTTAGTAACAGTGTATAGGGATTGGTGAGTACCTGCAGGAGGATTGGTGAATTCATCAAAATCACGGGTTCCTGAGTAAAGTTCCATATCGTCAGCGAGAGTATGTGGACGTATAGACAGCTCTGCAGGTCCTACTTCCGTCGTTCCTTTTGTTCCTGGAGGAATGACAGGTGCAACTGTGATAACTGGAGTGGGGTCCAAATGAGTGGAGGGAGAAGCGAAGGGTAAGAAAGGAGGTTGGTTACCGAGTTCAGCGTTGGAATCGCTGAGAATCACTTCATTAGTCTTTTGAGAGACTGAGGTAGGTTGGGTAGTTTCCAAGTTTGTAACCTCAACGTTTGGAGATGCTGAGGTCGGGATTAAAGGGATGGCTTGTTCAGGTGTGGCAGAGCGTACCACTGAACTTTCCTCAGCTCAACAGGAGGAGCTGAGGAGTTTTTAGCAGGAGATTGCTGTTGGTCCCGAAGGCCTATACAAGTTTGTAGAAGGGGGGGGGGGGGGTTGAATACAAACACACAGATTTTACTTTTCTAAATTGTTTATTGATAAATCATTAACAATTTACAGCTTGTTGCGGAGACAAGATTAAGGATAAACCTAAATCTAAACAAGTTGGAACACTAAGGTTTCTTGCACTAAGAAAGATAAGGAAATTACTAATAATAACCTATCTTGAGATAAGAGATATGAACTTGTCCAGAGTTAGCAAGTTACTTCAAATGAAGTGAGTTCATCTCTTTATATACTGCATGCATTTAATGCAAGTCAGTATATACTTTACACGTGTCATTAGCTGGTTGGTTGCATGTCATTGACCTTGGTTGACAACCTTAGTAGCCGTAAGGATGAACAGTGTAGTATCAGAGTGTTTGTACGATTTTAGATATTCGGAGGTTCTTTTCTGACATTTCGTACGGAGGCGTGCAAGGGTGGTTAAGACAAAAGTACTTTGTACGGAGGACTTCATGATCAACTTTCGTTGATTCAGCGATTATCATTTACTATTCAGCAGATGATAAAGTTCAGCGATAGCTGAAGTCTTGTACTTGATACTTCACGTTGAGTGGACAAATCTGAGTCTTCGCTGATCCGCATCAGTTCATTAGGAGACTTGTCGCTGGTTCTTGAGCTTGATCTTCGAATTCAGCGTAGAACCTTTGTTGACGTGAAACTTGTCTTCAGGGATCATAAGTAAACAACTAACTTATCAGCGATCATCATAATGACTGAACAGACTCAACGCATTTATGGTGAACAGTTTCGCTGAATGTTTAATCTAAAGAGCGAGAGTTCCTATCAGCGGTACTGGAAGATCTTAGTACTTATCAGCGATAGTGAAACTCTGATACATATTGTTTACTTACAATTTTCACTAAGTATTTAAGAGAGGGTCATTATCAAATCACTGAGGGTTTGGATCAACAATCTCCCCCTATTTGATTATGACATAGCAACAAAGAAAATTGCTATTTAATGAAAACATAAGGATAAAAAGAACTCATAAAATATTTGTCCCTTTTACTGTTTTCTGGGATCTTTTCAGTACTGATGGAGTAAAGTACGTTCGCTGAAATCTTTCTTTAAAATATTGAATCAGGTTACAATGAAGAACAGAAAGATTATAAGTACAAGCGAAATAATTTACAAGTACAGAAGGATAACTGATACAATAGAGAAAAAAGGAGATTATATCAGTTTTCAAAAGGTTCTTCCTTAATGAGAAGTTCATCAAGGGTCGTCTTTTCAGTGGGGATCATCCAGTCAGGAACCGTGACGCCTTGTTTTCTTTTGTTCAGCGCTTCTTTAAAGATCAAGGGTTTTAGGTGTCGTGCCTGAATGTCTTTTCTGAAGTCACACCAGTAGATAAGATCTCTGAGCTGTTCGATTGGAGTGATTGGAAGTTCAGCGATCCGTTGAAAGCATTTACGTCCGTCGTAGTCAAGAAATAATATTCCATAAGTATTACTGATGACTTTACCAGGGACGAAAAGTTCACATGGTGGCAAAGAAATGTCAAGGGCAGATAGATCAGGGTCAGGACCAAGCACTTCAGCGTGAGAGAAACCAATTCCAGTTTCATTTCGTATGACAGGACCTGAGTTTGAATCTTGACGTTTCTTCTTTGGAGAGCCCCTTTTTCTTTTCAGCTTTAGATCAGGAAGAGGAGGAATGTCCACACAAGAAGATATCAAATCGATCTGTTTGTTTATCAGCTTTTCGAAATGATCGTTGTACTTAGATTGTGACGATTGGATAGCTAACCTCATCTCCAGCCATTAAGATAGACCATACCTTTTTACAGTGTCAGCGCGAAAGGTTTCAGTTTGGCCATCTTCTCTGAAAAGTTTGATGTCAACAATAGGTACTCCGATAGAGGTTCTTCCAGAAATGAATACCTTGTTGATCTTCGCTGGACGATATCTGAAGTGAATTTTCTCTTTACACCAAATCAGGATGGTCTGAGAAACTTCAGTTTTCTTTTCCACAATCTTCTGGGCTTCTTCCCAAAGCTTTCGTTGGACTTGAATGGGAACACGTTTCAGCTTGGGGTCTTTGACAGATTCTTGAGTAAGCTTGATGGCGTATTCTCTGTCTTTTTCTTCAGCTTCCTTTCTTTCAGCGATGAGGCGTTCAGCTCTGAGGTGTTCCTTGTATTCAGCTTTTGAAATTCTGAACTTAGGAGGAACTGAAGGCAGTTGATCACGCCTTAAAATGATTCGCTGATCCTCGAATCGCTTTATTATTTCTTCTCTTTTCTTCTGTTCTTCTTCTCTTAGCTTTTGAGGAGCCAAGGAAGGTCTGTTTCTGTGTGAGAGAGTTTGTTCTTCAGGTTCATCAGTCTCAGAGATCAAATCCAAGACTGGGATTATTTCTTCAGCGGCAGCTGGAATTATTGGTGAAGTCGCAGTTATGGAGCCTTCAGCGATATCCTCAAACAGGGGAGAGGACTAGCTGAAACGCAGCGATCTTACAAATAAGAACTGGGTAGAAGAACTTGGGTAGAAAAGATAGAAAAAGAATGTGGATGTGTAGAGAGTTTATGGAGTAGAGAACTGATTGTGTATAGAGATGTTCAGGGAAGGAATATAAGTAAAGTTTAGTGTACCTGACAAACCGGCTTTTCAAGCAAGATCGCCAGATTTTCATCTTCAGCGAGGCCTTTCCCTTTGCCTTTCTCAGCGCCAGAGGCTGAGGGCTTTGTCTTTGTCTTCTCCCCTGAAGGTTCATTTATCAAGATTCCCTTAAGAGCTTTGATCCTTGGGGAAGGTTTGACGATAAAGAAATCATCGTCATCTTCGTCATCATCATCATCATTCTTGGGAGAAGAAGATGGTTCATCATCAGGGATGTCGATGGCTTCATCATCTTCTGCTTCGGATTCTTCAGCATCTTCTTCGAGTTTCTCCCCCTCAGATACAGAGGCGAGCTTCTCGGTTCCCTCAGGGTTTTCATCTCCCTGAGGTTTATCAGCGATCAGATCTTCATTCCTCTCTCCCCTGATAGATTCATCATGGGAAAGGTCTTCAACGCTCTTGTTCAGATCTTCAGCGCTCTTCTCACCGGAATGTTCAGCGCTCTTCTCCCCCTCTTTCTCATGATGACTGGGGGAGGAATGGGTAGACTCAGCGTTGGTGTTATCTCTGTCTTCTGGGCCAGAGATTTTCACACAACCTTCAAGCTTTGCTATTCTGTCTTCTAGGCCAGAAATAGCAGGCGTGATTTTCTTCAGCTCTGTGCGATCCGCCGCTGTAAAAGATTCCAAAATAGGGGCAGGGGCAGGAGCAGGAGCTGGATTATTTGCCTTGTTGACCAGCGTCTCGATCATCGTCTTCATAGAACCAACGTCGGTCTTTATAGAGCCCAACTCGGTCTTGACCGCTGACATATCACCCTCGAGTTTTCCAACCGATGTTTTCAGCGTTGTTACTTCGCTGGACACGGTCGAAACTGAGTTTTTGAGGCTGGTGTAGTCAGTGTAGATGTCAGAGAGCACCTTGGCAAAATCGCTGAGCGTCTTATCAACAATCTTGATATCGTCTGTGGAAGCTTTCTTTTCCACCACCGTTGTCAGCTTCGTCAGATTCTCTCCAGCGTTTGTTACAGCTGTAGAGTTGTTGGAGAGTGTGGTGGTGAGATCAGTCAGCTTAGTTTCCACGGACTTCAGAGATTCGTTGATGTCTCCCAAATTAGGACCTGTAACACATAAGTACTTGTGAACAAAGGAAAGCTCAGAAGTTTCAGGTTTAGTTACAGTGTATATGGGTTGATTTGTACCTGCAGGAGGATTGACGAAGTCGTCAAAGTTGCGGACTCCTGAAAAATGTTCCTTATCCTCTTCGAAAGTTCGGTGAGGAATGGTGGTCTCTGCAGGTCCTTTCTTCATCATTTGTTGAGAAGCGTCAGCGGTGGCTTCTGGAATGATGGCATCTCCAGTGTTAGCTGGAGGAGTGTCCAAAGAAGTGGAGGGAGGAGCGAAGGATAAGAATGGGATTCGGGTACTGAGTTCAGCGTTGGAATCGCTGACAATCACTTCATCAGTCTTTTGAGAGACTGAGGGAGGTTGGGTAGTTTCCAAGTTTCTAACCTCAGCGTTTAGAGATGCTGAGGCCGGGATTGAAGGGATGGCTTGCACGGGTGTGGCAGAGCGTACCACGGAACTTTCCTTCAGCTCTTCAGAATGAGCTGAGGAGTCTTCAGCATGGGATTGCTGGGGTTGCTCCTTGGTTTTCTTGATCCTTTTGGAATCAAGTGGGGTGTGAGAGTGTTTCCTTTTCTTAGAAGGAGAGGATTGTGTGGCCGGGGTATCAGCGATGGGTATTGTCGCTGAAGGAGCCACAGAAAGCGGAGAATTTAGAAGAGTGAGAAGAGTAGAGAGACGTACCTCGTTGGCGACAGGTTTGAAATCGAGCACCTTAGGGCCAACCTGAGAAAGTTTCAGGTCACCCTCTTCAGGATAGCTGTCCTTCAGGCCATATTGGAAGATGGCGTTGATGAAACGGGGGTAGGGAACCCATGCTGGCCGGTCAGTGGCAGAATCCACGCGTTGTACTAGGTCATCATATATAATGGAGGCCCAGTCAATGTTTAGACCTTTCAGCAGTGCGTATCCCATAGCTTGTGTAGGTTGTGCGGCTTGATCAGAAGAGCCGGACTTCGCTGTCATGCAGCTGATCAGGTGATCAGGTCAGCGTCAGCTTCTTCTCGGGCTTCTTGTCCCTTCCAATGTCCCAGATGTAACCCATTGTGTCGAGAAAAGCAATGATGGCATATTTGTCAGCTTGCTTCTTATGGTCAGGGAATGGAACGAATGGTTTTTCTTTGATGGCATTGGGAAAGTTCAGGGCCTTTCGTATGATAGCAGGGGTTATCTTAATTGTACCATACCCAGTATCGCTGAGTATGCAATCGATGGTTTTGGAGGGATCTTTGGCGGAGGGTAGCTGAGTGTGTCTGGCCGAGTACCAGAACTGGGATAGTAGTAACTGATTTGCAGGATGTGTGATGGTCAGGGCTGTTGAAATGCAACAGTTTTTCAGGAAATTCACAGCATCATCCAGATGTGTGACTTGCTTTCGAGGAGGAAACTCGAGAAGCGCAGAGAGGTTGTTCACCTTAGTCCAATCTAGTTGATCCAGCTTGAACTTTACCTGAGGGGCTTTGATGATATCCACTTCCTCAGAGTCAGCGGAGATGGACTCAGCGGTGACATTGATCTTTGAAGATGCCATTTCACTGTATTATCAGTTCAACCAAAGATGTTAACAAATAATAATTGTCTTAGTATGGAAAGAATATCCATTAAGATTGTTCGAATTTTGTCCATTTCATTCAGACATAAATGTCTTAATGAAGATTAGGGTTTTTCATGATTTTTGAAATGAAATGTAAAACCCATAAAGTCTTATATTCCAGTTTCTAAAAGAATACTGGATACGAATGAAGAACAAGTTTAAGATTGAGATTTAAAACTTGAAGAACAACCATGAAATGGTTGTGTTCATAAAACCATGAAAGAAATGATTTTATTTTACAAAGTTCTTTTGTTTGATCTTGTTAAAACAATGAGAAGATCGAAAACAAGTTATACGCATTTGATAATAGATAAGAACATATTAACCTTTGCAATGACGTGTGTCAGAAAGAAATCGTCCCTGGTGTTATCCGTTGCAATGACGTCACAACTGTCCTTTCACATTCTTTTAGGATGTCTCTGAGGTTTTGAAAAACTCAGGGACTCTTTTGAAAAACATGAAGCACTGAATAGAAGATATCAGTAAAGGTTTTAAAGAACTTTCAAAATATCGCTGTTAAGGAAGAGATATTCAGCGATGTAATTTATTTTGAAATCTTGCATTTACATGCGATTGTCAGAGAGAGAAAACATACCTGGATATCAGTTTAACCAAGTTTATTCAGAGAGAAGATGATGAAATGGATTATATGAGTTGATTTTATCCCGAAGGCTATACAAGTTTGTATAACCGTATCGCTGATCAAATGTGAACCGCTGAAGATTTTACCCTTCAAAGTTCAGCATTCCAAGCTCGCTGATGAGAAAGTTGAATCTTGTCTCATCAAGAGGTTTGGTAAATAAATCAGGCAACTGGTAATCAGTTGGGATAAAATGAAGTTCTATATCACCATTCATCACATGATCTCTGATAAAATGATATCTGATTTCTATGTGTTTTGTCTTTGAGTGTAGCACTGGATTGTTTGCTATAGCGATGGCACTTGTGCTGTCGTAATAGATTGGAATTTTGGAGAGCTGAAGATCATAGTCTAGTAGCTGATTTCTCATCCACAAGACTTGAGAACAACAGCTTCCAGCGGCTACATATTCAGCTTCAGCTGTGGAAGTGGACACTGAGTTTTGCTTCTTACTTGTCCAACTTACCAGCTTTCCACCAGGAGCTGACATCCTCCTGTGGTGCTTTTCCTATCCATTTTGCAACCTGCAAAATCACTGTCTGAATAGGCGGTTAGATCGAATCCTGAGTCTTTGGGATACCAAAGACCTAGATTCGCTGTACCCTTAAGATATCGAAAGATTCGCTTTACAGGTTTCATATGGGATATCTTAGGTTCAGCTTGATATCGTGCGCACAGACATGTTGCAAACATAATATCGGGTCGGCTAGTTGTAAGATACAATAGTGAGCCGATCATCTCACGGTACAGCGTGACATTGACAGGAACACCCTTTGTGTCCTTATCAAGTGTCAGCGGTGGTGCCATAGGGGTTTTCATAGCTGAACTTTCAGTTAAGTCGAATTTCTTCAGCATATCTTTAACATATTTTCCCTGATTTATGAAAGTTCCTTTTTCTGTTTGCTTAATCTGAAGACCAAGGAAATATGTTAGTTCACCCATCATGCTCATTTTATACTCATCTTTCATTCTATCAGCGAAACGAGTACAAAGCTCAGGATTAGTAGAACCAAATATAATGTCATCAACATATATTTGAACTAAAATGATATGACCTTTCACCTTTCTAAAAAATAGAGTTTTGTCAATCTTACCTCTCTCAAATTTTTCAATATGGAGATAAGTAGAGAGAGTATCATACCATGCACGAGGAGCTTGCTTTAAGCCATAAAGTGCCTTGTCCAGTTTATAAACGTAACCTGGGCGCTTAGGATCTGAGAATCCTGGAGGTTGTTCCACATAAACTTCTTCATTCAGCTTTCCATTTAGAAACGCTGATTTGACATCCATCTGATGTACAGTGATGTTTTTGTGTACATCATATGCTAAGAAAAGACGAATAGATTCGAGTCTTGCTACTGGAGCAAAAGTTTCGTCATAATCTATGCCTTCCTCTTGCCTGTATCCCTGAGCAACAAGACGAGCTTTGTTGCGAGTTACAGTTCCATGTTCGTCCAACTTGTTTCGATAGACCCATTTAGTGCCTATCACCGTTTTGTCAGTTGGTCTACGAACGAGTTTCCAAACTTTGTTTCTTTCGAATTCAGTCAGCTCTTCTTGCATAGCGCTGACCCAGTTTGGATCTCTGAGGGCATCATCTATTTTCTTTGGTTCAGATAGAGAAATAAAGTTAACAAATAAACAAATATTACCTGCACTTCTACGAGTCTGAATACCAGCGTTGGGATCACCAAGAATTTGATCGATTGGGTGATTTACAGTCCATCGCTGAGCCGGAGCATACGTCGCTGACTCAGTCTGAACTGGAGAAACTGAAGATGAGGCTTCAGCTACTTCTGGATTATCAGCTAAGAGAGGAATGTTTGCATTTGTCACTTCATTCACTGATTGCTGAGAAATAGATGGAATTTCTGAGACATTTGGATCAACTGCAGGTATAGTGTTTATAGGCACAGCTGAGACCCAAGATGTTTCAGCTTCACTATTCTGCATATCTGGAATGATAGTGGGACTATCATATTCTACTGGATGAGCATGAGGAGTGGGAATATCTTCTGAATCACCAAGATGAGAAAACATCCATTGATTCAGTTCTTCAGTATCAGCGTTCGGTTTAGAGTTCGCAGAACGGGATTTGTCAAACGTGACGTGAATAGTTTCTTCTACAGTTTGTCTTCTACGGTTGAAGACTCTGAAGGCTTTGGACTCTGAGGAGTATCCAAGAAAGATTCCATCATCAGCCTTAGGATCAAACTTTCCAAGGGCATCTCTGTTGTTCAGTATGAAACACTGACATCCAAAGATGTGAAGAAAGCTGATTGAAGGCTTTCTCCCATGAAAAAGTTCATAGGCTGTCTTTTTGAATCTTTTAACTATCAGCGACCTGTTTTGCGTAAAACAAGCAGTGTTGACAGCTTATGCCCAAAACTGAGTAGGCAGGTGAGAATCGCTGAGCATTGAACGTGCAGCTTCAATAATTGTTCTATTTCTTCTTTCAGCGACTCCATTTTGTTGCGGTGTTCTCACTGACGAAAAGTTGTGAGAAATACCCTTACTCTCAAGGAAGGAATCAAGAGAACTATTTTTGAATTCAGTTCCATGATTACTCCTTATTGAGCGAACAGTCATATTGTTCAGAGTTTCCATCTTCCGAACAAAGGTGATGAGTTCTTCAGGGGTGTCACTCTTAGAACGGAGAAACATTACCCATGTGTAATGAGAGAATTCATCAACTATGACCAGCGTATATTTCTTTCCAGCGATGGATTGTTTGTTAACGGGTCCAAACAAATCCATATGGAGTAGTTGTAGAGGAGATGATACTGAGGAGACTTGCTTTGACTTGAAGCTTGCCTTGGTCTGCTTCCCTTTTTCACACGCTGAACATAAAGACTCTTTGGCGTATGAATGTTGAGGTAGACTAGTGACTAACTCTTTGGAGGAAAGAGTATTCAGTGTCTTGAAATTTAGATGTGAGAGCCTCTTGTGCCATAGCCAGTTAACATCAGAAGATGCCTTTGAGAAGAAACAGGAGTTCTCAGTGGTTGTTGAGTCCATGTTTATTACATAAACATTTTCCAAACGATAACCGCTGAGAGCTATCTTCTGCTTTTTGTCAGAGACAAAGCAGGATTCCTTAGTGAAAATCACTTTATTATCCATGTCGCAAAGCTGACTGATGCTCAGAAGATTATGCTTCAGCCCTTCAACATATGCGACTCTTCTGAAGGAGGTTGTACCATTTGAAAGTACACCATACCCTCGGGTATGTCCTTTTCCATTTCCACCGAAAGTCACAGAGGGACCTTTCTCTTCCTTGTATTCAGCGAGCAGGTTTTTCTTTCCAGTCATGTGTCTATAGCATCCGCTATCGAGATACCAGATACCCTTCTTAACCTGCAATACAAAGGAAGATTAGTTTTTCTTAGGTACCCACTTAACCATGTATACACGTTTGTCAGTGGAAGTAGTTGGAATAGAAGGTTCAGCGGTCTTCGCAGCATTTGAAGATTCAGCTTTGTCTTTCTTCACTTTGGTTAATTTCTTAACCTCAGTGGTAGAATTCACCTTGACCTGATTTGCACCAGGGTTGGTCTTCTTTGCCTTGGGGGAAATCTTCACCTTAGCTATCTTTTCAGCTTTGGTGGCTGTGGGGCACTTACTAGCAATATGATCGGTAAGTCCACAGTGATAACATTTCCTATAACTAAAAGTAGTTCTAGGACCACTTGTATGCTGAGCTTTTAATTTTGAATTAGAAGTGCCAGCACCAAGTAAACTATTGGCTTTAGAAATGGGACGAACATTCAGTTCTTCAGATTTCTTACGAAGGACATCCACTCTGAGTCTAGGAGTAGATCACTGAATAGATCCAGATATTAGCTTTCTAGATCCAGAGGGGTAGGTCACTGAGGCTTTAGAAGCATTCAGCTTTGGTACTAAGGTACCCTTCTGAGGATTTTGATAAATAACAATTCCTTTACCTTTGTCTTTAGAGACAGAGGTAGGTTTTGAATAAACCATTTTCTCCTTACCTTTTGAGGAGGTAGGAGTTTCCTCAGGGATTGGTGTAATGGACGAGGAGCACTGAGATGATGAAGTGTCAGCGACTGAGGATACGAACGTTCCAAATTTAAGCATTGAACGTTCAGTGGTTGGTTTTGGAGTATCATATTTATAACCCAGACCACGTTTATCACTTAGAGGAATCTGAGCCTTAATTATCTCAGTGATCTTTGTTGAAGAATTACACCATCCTTCAACAGTAGCTTGTTCAGCTTTTAATGCAGCGATAGCTTCTGCTCGTTCGATTTTGACTAGCTGATTTAAATAGACTTGATCTTTAAAATCATCTTCAATTTTAGAAAGCTTTTCTATTTGAAGGTGCCAGTTTTTAAGTTTTTCAGCGAGATCAAGATTTTGGTTTTCAACCACAGTTTTGCCGTTCATGGCTTCGTATAAACTTCTAGTCAAGAGATCGATCTTACGGAGACTACCAGCTTCATCAATATTTGCAATATTGGTAAAGAAAGAAGGTGATGCCTGAATGGTAGATGTTGAAGTGGAGGGAATGTCTGAACTTTCTTCCTCTTCTTCAATCTTAGCCATGAGACATTGATTTGCTTCATCATCTTCAGAATCAGATGATAATGCTTCTTCATCAGAAGCAGCCCAATCATAGTCAGCCATCAGGCCTTTTCCTTTCTTCTTAAAACTTTTCAGCTTTGCATACTTCTCCTTCAGCTTTGAGTATTTGTCATCTTTATTCCTTGGAACAAAGGATTTCTTTGTAAAAGCTGAAGGTCTCATGATTTTCTTTGACCTGCACTCATTAGCGAAATGACCTGTCTTTTCGCAGTTGAAACAAGTAGCAGTAGCCTTATCAACAAAAGCTGATGATTTAGGCTTGTCAGTTATGGAAAGAGGTTTGTTCTTTCTAAACATTTTCTTCTTGGCGAATCTCCTGAACTTTTTAGTTATGAGAGCCAAGGATTCATCATCATCTGAAGAATCAGAGTCTGATGACCTTTCTGAGTTACTTTCTAACTCAGTGATAGTGACCGAGGGTCGCTGAGTAGAAGGTTCCTCTGAGAATAAAGCAACAGGAGTGCTTTTGGAATCTTTTACAAGATTCTTCTTAAGATGGCTAGATTGCTCATGATTCAGCAATGTACCATATAAGGTTGAAAGGGTCATTGATTTAAGATCCTTTGACAGCTTGAGACACATGGAATAATTGTCCCAGCTTTCAGGTAAACATTCTAGAAACTTTGTCAGCACTTCAAAGTTAGAATATTCCTTACCAACAGTTTTTAGATCTATAATTAAACAATTAAAACGTTGGTGAACTTCAGAGAGAGTTTCATTCTTACCAGAAATGAAGCTTTCGTATTGTCTTACCAGGTTGATCTTTCTTGAGTCCTGGACTTCAGACATTCCTTCATACTGAACACATATTGTGTCCCACATGGCTTTTGATGACTTCAGGTTCATGACGGAATGGTAGACTTCGTCAGGAAGGGCCATGGATAGTATGGATCTGGCTTTTGTATCTATAGCCACTTTCTTCTTATCTTCATCGGTCCACATGTGTATTTCCTTTGGAATCAGCCTTTCTGGAATAGCAGCTCTAGTTGCAGTGGCTGGAACTAAAGGATCAATTGTTACAGGGATATGTGGGCCGTTTTCAAGATAGTAAGTCATAGTAGGGTCTACACCTTCTAAGAAGAGTGTCATCCTATTTTTCCATAAGTTGAAGTTATCTCTGGAAAATCTAGGGGGTTTTGCAAGAGAACCATTGTCTATATAATTTGTGTTTGTGTTGGTGGCCATTTTCAGATAATAGCAAGGAAGAGAAATATCTTAGATTAGATCTTGTTTATGAGATTAAACAAATCTGGTCTGATACCACTTGTTGGTCCCGAAGGCCTATACAAGTTTGTAGAAGGGGGGGGGGGGGGGGGGTGGGGGTTGAATACAAACACACGTATTTTACTTTTCTAAATTGTTTATTGATAAATCATTAACAATTTACAGCTTGTTGCGGAGACAAGATTAAGGATAAACCTAAATCTAAACAAGTTCCACTACCCTTGCTATAACGAAATCCCCACTAGTCATGACGAGTCGTCTCGTGAATGCACAGTTGCATACAGTGTAAAATCAGATAGACATTCGAATAAAAGATTCTATCCTACAACGGTTGGACTCAAACAAGAGCTGCGCAATAGTACTAAATCCAACATTCTAAGGCTATTTGGTTCTTACTGCATACAACTTATAAGGCATTCACTTCACAACCTATCAAGACTAGCATAAATTCCTACTAGCAAGTAACAGACATGCAGTACAGTGTAATAAGCACCAAGCAATCTAGCATACATACTCCTATGTTCCAGAAAGCAATAAATTACACTAAGTACTTTACCTTTACCCTTGGCATCGGCTGACTGTACACACTGCGCCTCCGGTCACCGTTTCTCAAACGTACTTTTCCTTTCTTTTATTTCTCAAAAAAAAATTAAAAAAAAAGATAATCCCGAGCCGCAAACTTGAGTTCAAACACACCGAAATGTGTTTGATTCGCTCAAGCTGTGCTCTGATACCAACTTGTAACGTCCCAAAAATTACAATAAATTTGAACTTTTTAAAAGTACCATTTTATTTAAAACAAACCATAAGTATTTAAATCCAATCAAACGTTTTCCCAAAACTCGTTAAGTTAAATTACCAACCAATTAACACAGCGGAAAATGTAAATAATAAAACATAATGTCTCAAAGTGAAAATGCCGAAAGCCTCAACGCGCCAGTGTGTACCGTCACGCCTTACTGCCACTCGCCCCTAAAACAGTAATTTATAGGGAAAGGGTAAGCACGAAGCTTAGTGAATTCAAACACATACGCAAAATAGCAATCATATACACATCACCCTATCAGCAGATAGACAAATAACAAACATTACATGCCAGTTTAGGAACATATCTTAAACGAGCAAACTCATGCAAGACACCTATGCATATATCCATCGGTCTCCCCGAATTCATACAACACCCGTACACGTATCCCTCGGTCTCCCCGAGTTCATACAACACCCGTGTACGTATTCCTCGGTCTCCCCGAGTCCATACAACACCCGTGTACGTATTCCTCGGTCTCCCCGAGTTTTATACAACACTCAAAGTATTATACTAGACATTAATTCAGCCTAGTACTACTCACAACAGTTCAGCTAATACACACAAGCTACCGCAATGCACATATAACCCCTATCCTACGCAGTGAGAGAACTCACCTCGAACAGCAAAGCAGAACTCCACGACCCGCGACAAGAACCCGTCAACTCCAACTCACTTCTTTCCACCTAAAGAAGTGTTATCAAGTGTCAAAGTGAAGTCCTAACCCGAAATTACAACTACAAATCTAAACGTGCACTTTCCAGATTTTGGTCCAGATTTGCAGGTCTGTTCGTGACCTGTTTAACCCCACTTAACCCCATCAAACCAGAAATATAATTCCATGGTCTGAAAGTTCTATCTCTTAGGGTTCCAGGGACATATCGCACCCGTTCATACGAGCTCCCTACCATTTTATATGAATTTTACAAAACAGCCTACCCGAACAGCGAAAACCGAACCAGTCTGTACTAATTGCCAATTTGGCCCTAGCTAGAAGCCTTGTTAATTTTTATGCAAAACATACGAAACATACTAGACCCAATTAGGGAGATTTTGGCACTGGTTTCACCTCAATCCAAGTTTCCCAGATTAAACTACGGATTTTACAAAACAAGGACAGATTCGACGATTTCACATAAAATGATAACCTTTAAAAATGGTTTAGGGTTTTCGGTTTGCAAGATATGGTTTACTAGATAGGGTTTTAGGGTTACTAAGGCTGGACTACTACCATCACCACCCACTGCCACCACCGGCAGTGGTGGTCGGCGGCGGCAGCCACCACCGGCTAATGGCATGGTTGATTTTGGTGGTGCCAAATTTGGTGTCACACAGAATGGAGTCAACGATCCTCGTTGGGTCTTTGGCATGGGGTACCTGAGCTCTTCTGGCAGTATACCAGAACTGAGATAGTAGGAATTGATGAGCAGGGGGTGTAATAGTCAGGGCTGTAGATAAGCAACATGTTTTGAGGTAATTTACAGTATCATCCAGATATGTGACTTGCTTTTGAGGAGGAAACTCGAAAAGCGTATGGAGGTTGTTCGAATTTTGTCCATTTCATTCAGACAGAAATGTCTTAATGAAGATTAGGGTTTTCTTGTTGAAAAAGTAAAGCAAACCCAGTAAAAGTCTTGTTTTCCATTTTCCTTTAGATAAGGATTCTGAAAAAACGAATGAAGAACAAGTTTAAGATTTTGAGTTTTAAACTTGAAGAACAACCATGAAACGGTTGTGTTCATAAAACCATGAAAGAAATGATTTCATTTTAGAAAGGTTTCTTTTGTTTGATCTGTTAAAAGCAACAAGAAGATCAGAAACAAGTTAAAACAGGTAAATAATGGGAATTTCGAAGAAGAAGATGAACAGTTTTCTCGAAAAACTTGAGTTCAATAAGCAACAGTAAATCTTTTATTTCTTGGAGAAGAAGTTCGCGTAAAGGAAAAATATAAACTCGAAATAGTTTATATAGTGAGATTAGAGAGAGAGAAAAACTAGAGCGGGAAAGTTTTTCATCATGACACGGACACGTGTTTGCATTTGATTGGATGGTAAACAAAACGTGCAAACGTGTGTCAGAAAAAGAACGTGCCAGGGTTTATCCGTTGTGATGATGTCACAAACATCCTTTCATATTTTAGGATGTCTCTGAGGTTTAGAAAGCTCAGGGACTATTTTGAAAAACATGAAGCACTGAATAGAAATATCAGTGTTAGTTTAAGAAATTTCAAAGTATCGCTGTTAAGGAAGAGATATTCAGCGATGTGATTTGTTTTGAAATCTTGCATTTACATGCGAATGTCAGCGAGTAAAGAGAGACATACCTTGATATCAGCGAATCAACTTTGTTCAGAGAAAAGATGCTAGAATGGGTTATATAAGTTGGTTTTATCCGATCGCTGATCAAATGTGAACTACTGAAGATTTTACTCTTCAAAGTTCAGCATTCCAAGCTCGCTGATAAGAAAGTTGAATCTTGTCTCATCAAGAGGTTTGGTGAACAGATCAGCTAACTGATAGTCAGTTAGGATAAAATGAAGTTCTATATCACCATTCATCACATGATCTCTGATAAAATGATACCTGATTTCGATATGTTTGGTTTTTGAGTGTAACACTGGATTGTTGGCTATAGCGATGGCACTTGTGCTGTCGCAAAAGATTGGAATTTTCGAGAGCTGAAGGTCGTAGTCTAGTAGTTGATTTCTCATCCACAAGACCTGAGAACAACAGCTTCCAGCGGCTACATACTCAGCTTAAGCAGTTGAGGTGGACACTGAGTTTTGCTTTTTACTTGTCCAACTCACCAGCTTTCCACCTAGGAGCTGACAGCCTCCTGTGGTGCTTTTCCTATCCAATTTACAACCTGCAAAATAACTATCTGAATAGGCGATTAGATCAAACCCTGAATCTTTAGGATACCAAAGACCTAGGTTCATAGTACCCTTAAGGTAACGAAAGATTCGCTTTACAGCGATGATATGAGATTCCTTAGGTTCAGCTTGATATCGTGCACACAAACAGGTTGCGTACATAATATCGGGTCGGCTAGCTGTAAGATACAACAGAGAGCCGATCATCCCACGGTACAGCATGATATTAACAGGCATTCCATTTGAATCCTTGTTTAGTGTCAGCGGTGGTGCCATAGGGGTTTTCATAGCTAAACTCTGAGTTAAATCAAATTTCTTCGGCATATCTTGAACATACTTTCCTGATTAATGAAAGTTCCTTTTTTATACTGTTTTATCTGAAGACCAAGGAAATATGTTAGTTCACCCATCATACTCATTTTATACTCTTCTTTCATTATATAAGCGAAACAAGTACAAAGGTCAGGGTTAGTAGAACCAAATATAATGTCATCAACATATATCTGAACAAGAATGATATGACCTTTCACTATTCTGAAAAATAGAGTTTTGTCAATTTTACCTCGCTCAAAATTTTCAATTAGGAGATAAGAGGATAGAGTGTCATACCATGCACGTGGAGCTTGCTTTAAGCCATAAAGTGCCTTATCCACTTTAAAAACATAACCTGGACGCTTAGGATCTGAAAATCCTGGGGGTTGTTCCACATAGACTTCGTCCAACTTGTTTCGATAGACCCATTTAGTGCCTATCACTGTCTTGTCAGTTGGTCTTCGAACAAGATTCCAAACTTTGTTTCTTTCGAATTCAGTCTGCTCTTCTTGCATAACGCTGACCCAATTTGGATCTTTGAGGGCATCATCTATTTTCTTTGGTTCAATCTGAGAAATAAAGTTAACAAATAAACAAATATTACCTGCACTTCATCGAGTCTGAACACCAGCGTTTGGATCACCAAGGATTTGATCAATTGGGTGATTTACAGTCCATCGCTGAGCCGGAGCATGAATTGCTGACTCAAATTGAACTGGAGGAGCTGAAGATGAGGCTTCAGCAACTTCTGGAATATCAGCCAAGAGAGGAGTATGTGCAGATGTCATCTCATTCACTGATTGCTAAGAAGTAGATGGAATGTCTGAGACATTTGGTTCAGAAGCAAGCCTAGTGTTTAAAGGAACAGCTGAGACCCATGATGTTTCAGCTTCACTATTCTACATGTTTGGGATGATAGTAGGACCATAATCTTCAACGGTATGAGTATGAGGAGTGGGAATATCTTCTGAATCACCAAGATGAGAAAACATCCATTGATTCAGTTCTTCAGTATCAGTAGAAATTCGAGAATTCGCTGAACGGGATTCGTCAAATGTGACGTGGATAGTTTCTTCAACAGTTTGTCTTCTTCGATTGAAGACTATGAAGGCTTTGGAGATTGAGGAGTATGCAACAAAGATTCCATCATCAGCCTTAGGATCAAACTTTTCAAGGGCATCTCTGTTGTTCAGTATAAAACACTGACATCCAAAGATGTGAAGAAAGCTAATTGAAGGCTTTCTCCCATGAAAAAGTTCATAAGTTGTTTTATTAAATCTTTTGACTATCAGCGACCTGTTTTGCGTAAAACAAGCCGTGTTGACAGCTTCTGCCCAAAACTGAGTAGGCAAATAAGAATCGCTGAGCATTGAACGTGCAGCTTCAATAATAGTTCTATTTCTTCTTTCAGCGACTCCGTTTTGTTACGGTGTTCTCACTGAAGAAAAGTTGTGAGAAATACCCTTACTCTCAAAGAAGGAATCAAGAGAACTGTTTTTGAATTCAGTCCCATGATCACTCCTTATTGAGCGAACGGTCATGTTGTTCAGGGTTTCCATCTTCCTGACAAAGGTAATGAGTTCTTCAGGGGTGTCACTCTTAGAACGGAGAAACATAACCCATGTATATCGAGATAATTCATCAACTATGACCAGTGTATATTTCTTTCCAGTGATGGATTGTTTGTTAATAGGGCCAAACAAATCCATATGGATAAGTTGTAGAGGAGATGACACTGAGGAAACTTGCTTTGACTTAAAGCTTGCTTTGGTCTGCTTGACTTTCTCACACGCTGAACATAAGGATTCTTTGGTGTATGAGTGCTGAGGTAAACCAGTGACTAACTCTTTTGAAGAAAGAGTGTTCAGTGTCTTGAAGTTGAGATGAGAGAGCCTCTTATGCCATAGCCAGTTGACATCAGATGAGGCTTTTAAGAAGAAATAGGAGTTCTCAGTGGTTGTTGAGTCCATGTTTATTACATAAACATTTTCTAAACGATAACCGCTGAGAGCTATCTTCTCTTTTTTGTCAGCGACAAAGCAGGATTCCTTACTAAAGATTACTTTGTTATCCATGTCGCAAAGCTGACTGATGCTTAGAAGATTATGCTTCATCCCTTCAACATATGCGACTGTTCTGAAGGTTGTTGTACCATTAGAGAGTACACCAAACCCTCGGGTATGTCTTTTTCCATTTCCATCAAAAGTTACAGAGGGACCCTTCTCTTCTTTGTACACAGTGAGCAGGTTATTCTTACCAGTCATGTGTCTAGAGCATCCGCTATCGAGATACCAGATACCCTTCTTAACCTGCATTACAAAGGAGGATTAGTTTGTCTTGGGTACCCACTTAACCATGTGTACACACTTGTCAGTGGGGGTAGAAGAGGAGGTGGAAGGTTCAGCAGTCTTCGCAGCATTTGAAGATTCAGCTTTGTCAGTCTTCACTTTGGTTAATTTCTTAACCTCAGTGGTCTTCTTTGCCTTGGGGATAATGATCTTCACCTTAGCTATCTTTTCAGCTTGGGTGGCTGTGGGGCGCTTACTAGCAATATGATTGGTAAGTCCACAATGATAACATTTCCTATAACTAAAAGTAGTTCTAGGACTATTTGCATGCTGAGTTTTTGATTTTGAATTAGAAGGACCAGTACCAAGTAAACTTTTGGTATTTGAAACAGGAGGAACATTCAGTTCTTCGGATTTCTTACCAATAGTATCTACTTTGATTCTTCGAGTAGATCACAGAATAGATCCACGTTGAATAAATCCAGGGATCTTATTCTTTGAACCAGAGGGATAAGTTATTGAAGCTTTAGAAGCGTTCAGCTTTGGTACAAAGGTACCCTTCTGAGGATTTTGGTTAAAAGCAATTCCTTTACCTTTATTTTTAAAGATTGAGGTAGGTTTTGGATAAACAACTTTTTCTTTACCTTTAGAAGTTAAGGTAGAGATTTCCTCAGGGATAGGCGGTTTAGAAGAGGAACACTGAGATGAGAAAGTGTCAGGGATAGAGGATACGAACATTCCAAACTTAAGCATGGAACGGCCAGTGGTTGGTTCTGGAGTATCAGCTTTGTAACCAAGACCACGTTTATCACTCAGGGGAATCTGAGACTTAATTATCTCAGTGATCTTTGTTGAGGAATTATACCATCCATCAATAGTAGTTTTTTCAGATTTTAATGCAGCGATAGCTTCTTCGCGCTCGATTTTGACTAGCTGATTTAAGTGAACCTGATCTTTAAAATCTTCTTCAATTTTAGAAAGATTTTCTATTTGAAGGTGACAGTTTTTAAGCTGTTCAGCGAGATCAAGGTTTTGATTTTCAACAACAGTTTTGCCATTCATGGCTTCATATAAACTTCTAGTCAAGAGATCGATCTTTTGAAGACTATCAGCTTCATCAATATTTAAAATATTGGTAAAGAAGGAAGGTGATACCTTAGTAGCAGAGGTTGAAGTAGAGGGAATGTCAGAATTTTCTTCCTCGTCTTCAAGTTTGGCCATGAGCCATAGATTGGCTTCATCATCATCTTCAGAGTCAGATGATTCTTCTTCGTCAGAGGCAGCCCAATCATAGTCAGCCATAAGGCCTTTGCCTTTCATCTTAAAGGTTTTCATCTTTGAATACCTTTCTTTCAGCTTTTTGTATTTTTCATCTCTAGTCCTGGGAGTAAAGTTTTTCTTGGGAAAAACTGAGGGTCTAGAGACTTTCTTTAACCTGCACTCGCTAGCAAAATGTTCTATCTTTTCACAGTTATAGCAAGTAGTAGTAGCCTTATCAACAGGGGTTGATAATCTTGGCTTGTTAGTAATAGCAAGAGGTTTATTCCTTTTGAAATTACTCTTTCTAGCAAATCTCCTGAACTTATTAGCCAGGAATGCCAGAGTTTCATCATTATCTGAAACGTCAGAGTCTGATGATCTTTCAGAGTTATTTTCCAACTCAGTGACAGTGATAGTCGATCGCTGAGTGGAAGGTGACTCTGAGATTAAAGCAACATAGGTGCTTTCGGAATCTTTTACAAGATTCTTCTTAAGATGACTCGATTGCTCATGATTCAGCATCGTGCCATATAAGGTAGAAAGGGTCATTGATTTTAGATCCTTTGACAGCTTGAGACACATAGAATAACTGTCCCAGCTTTCAGGTAAACATTCTAAGAACTTTGTCAGTACTTCAAAGTTAGAATATTCCTTACCAACAGTTTTCAGATCTATTATCAAGCAGTTAAAACGTTGGTGTACTTCAGAGAGAGTTTCATTCTTACCAGAAATGAAGCTTTCATACTGTCTTACCAGGTTGATATTTCGAGAGTCCTGGAGTTCAGAAGTACCTTCATACTGAACACAGATTGTGTCCCACATAGCTTTTGAGGTTTTCAGGTTCATGACGGAATGGTAGACTTCGTCAGGAAGAGCCATGGAGAGTATGGATCTGGCTTTGGTGTCGATAGCCACTTTCTTCTTATCTTCATCAGTCCACATATGAATTTCCTTGGGAATCAGCCTTTCTGGAATAGCAGGTCTATTCTCAGCGGCTGGAACTGCAGGATCAATTCTTATAGGAATATATGGGCCGTTTTCAAGATAGTAAGGCATAGTAGGCTCTACACCTTCTAAGAAGAGAATCATCCTATTTTTCCATAGATTAAAATTATCTCTGGAGAATCTAGGGGGTTTTGCAAGAGAACCATTGTCAATATAATTAGTGTTTGTGTTGGTGGCCATTTTCAGAAATAGCAAGGAAGAGAAATCTTAGTATAGATCAGATCTTGTTTATGAGATTAAACAAATCTGCTCTAATACCACTTGTTGGTCCCGAAGGGTTATACAAGTTTGTAGAAGGGGGGGGGGGGGGTTGAATACAAACACACGTTTTTACTTTTCTAAATTGTTTGTTGATAAATCAAGACAATTTACAACTTGTTGCGGAACAAGATTAAGGATAAACCTAATCTAAACAAGTTAAGAACACTAAGTTTATTGCACTAGAAAGAGTTAAAGAAATTACGAATAATAACTTAACAATAAGAGGGAAATAAGAAGATGGTCCGAGCACACTTCAAAACTGAAGTAGGGTTCTTCTTATATACTGCATGCATTTAATGCATGGCAGTATGGCTTTACACGTGGCAGCAGCTGAGTGGTTGCATGTCATTTACCTTTGTAGACAACCTTAGTAGCCGCATGGTGCACAATGTAGAATCAGAGTTGTTGTACGATTACAGACAAAAGGGATGACCGTTCTGACAGTTCGTACAGAGACGTGCAAGGGAGGTAAGACATTAGTAACATGCAGGGAGACTTCATGATCAGCTTTCGTTGAGTTAGATCTTTATCAACGAATGATAAAGTTCAGCGATTGCTGAAGTCTTCTACTTGATACTTCACGTTGAATGGACAGGTCTTGCTTCGCTGATATCTGCATCAGTTCATGAGTTGACTTGTCGCTGGTTCTTGAGCTTGATCTTCGACTTCAGCGTAGAACTTTGGTTGACATGAAACTTGTCTTCAGAGAGCATAAGTAAACAAACTAAACTATCAACGATCATCAATAGAACTGAACAGGCTCAGAGCTATATGGTGATGAACAGTGTTCGCTGAATATCTAATCTAAAGAGTGAGAGTTCCTATCAGCGGTACTGTAAAGTCTTAGTACTTATCAGCGATAGTGAAACTCTAATACATATTGTTTACTTACAATTTTCACTAAGTGTTAAGAGAGGGTTATTATCAAATCACTGAGGGTTTGGATCAACAATTGTGTTCATAAAATGACGAAGAGAAAATGATTTCATTTTTAAGAAAGTTCTTTTGTTTGATCTTTTAAAAACAATGATAAGATCATAAACAAGTTAATAAAAGGTAAATAACAAGAATATTAACCTTAGTTGTTGAAGACGAAGATGAACAGTTTTCTGGAAATGAGAAGTCCGAAATGCAACAGTGTTCTTTTCTTGGAAGAGAAGTTGTTCGCGTAAAGGAAAAAATATAAACTCAAAGGGTTTATATAGTGAGAGTAGAGAGCGAAAAACTATGAGCGGGAAAAGTTTTTCATGATGACACGGACACGTGTTTGTATATGATTGGTTGAGGAAAACGAAACGTGCAAACGTGTGTCAGAAAAAAGAACGTGCCAGGGTTTATCCGTTTGATGACGTCACAAACGTCCTTTCATATTTTAGGATGTCTCTGAGGATTTTGAAAACTCAGAGAAATTTTGAAAAATATGAAGCACTGAATAGAAATATCAGTCTTTATTTTAGAAATTTCAATGTATCGCTGAAAGGAAGAGATATTCAGCGATGCAAATTGTTTTGAAATCTTTCAGTTCTAGGCGAACGTCAGCGAGCAAGAGAGAACATACCTTGATATCAGCGAATCAATTTTGTTCAGAGAGAAGATGATTAATAGGTTATATGAGTTCATTGATATCACTGATCAAATGTGAACCGCTGAAGATTTTACTCTTCAAAGTTCAGCATTCCAAGCTCGCTGATGAGAAAGTTGAATCTTGTCTCATCAAGAGGTTTTGTTAAAAGATCAGCTAACTGAAAGTCAGTTGGGATAAAATGATGTTCTATATCACCATTCATCACATGATCTCTGATAAAATGATACCTGATTTCGATGTGTTTGGTCTTTGAGTGTAGCACTGGATTGTTGGCTATAGCGATGGCACTAGTGCTGTCGCAGTAGATTGGAATTTTCGAGAGCGGAAGGTCATAGTCCAGTAGTAGATTTCTCATCCACAAGACCTGAGAGCAACAGCTTCCAGCGGCTACGTACTCAGCTTCAGCGGTTGAGGTGGACACTGAGTTTTGCTTTTTACTTGTCTGACTCACTAGATTTCCACCCAAGAGCTGGCAGCCTCTTGTGGTGCTTTTCCTATCCAATTTACAACCTGCAAAATCACTATCTGAATAGGCGATTAGCTCAAACCCTGAGTCTTTGGGATACCAAAGACCTAGGTTAGGAGTACCCTTAAGGTAACGAAAGATTCGCTTTACAGCGATCAAATGAGATTTCTTAGGTTCAGCTTGATATCGTGCACACAAACAGGTTGCATACATAATATCAGGTCGGCTTGCTGTAAGATACAGAAGAGAGCCGATCATCCCAAGAACCAGCGACAAGTCTACTAATGAATTGATGTGGATATCAGCGAAGCCAAGATTTTTCCACTCAACGTGAAGTTTCAAGTAGAAGACTTCAGCGATTGCTGAGCTTTGTCACTCGCTGATAAAGTATTGTTCAACGAACGCTGATCATGATGTCTTCCTCTACAAGTTACTTTTGTCTTATCCCCTTGCACGTCTCCGTACGAAATGTTAGAATGGACATCCCTTCTGTCTGTTATCATACAATAAACTCTGATTCTACACTATACATCATGCGGCTACTAAGGTTGTCTACAAGGGTCAAACCATGCAACCAATCAGCTGCTTCCACGTGTAAAGTTGTACTGCTATGCATCAAATGCATGCAGTATATAAGAAGAACCCTACTTCAGAAATGAAGTGTTCGGCCATCTTCTTCTTTCTCTCTTAGTGTTAGAATATTACTCGTAGTATTCTTATCTCCTTTCTGTCTTAATTCTAGTGCAAGAAACTTAGTGTTCTTAACTTGTTTAGATTAGGCTTAGTCCTTAATCTTGTTCCGCAACAAGTTGTAAATTGTTTGATTATATCAATAAACAATTTAGAAAGTAAAAATCTGTGTGTTTGTATTCAACCCCCCCCCCCCCCCCCTTCTACAAACTTGTATAACCCTCCGGGACCAACAAGTGGTATCAGAGCGGATTGTTTAATCTCATAAACAAGATCTTGCGTTTACAAATCTTTTCTCTTTCTTGCTATTTCTCATAATGGCCACCAACACAAACACAAACTATATTGATAATGGTTCTCTTGCAAAACCCCCCATATTTTCCAGAGATAACTTCAATCTATGGAAAAATAGGATGATTCTCTTCTTAGAAGGTGTACACACTACTATGCCGTATTACATCGAAAACGGCCCATACATTCCTGTTAGAATTGATCCTGAAGTTCCAGGCACTGCAAATAGAGCTGCCATTCCTGAAAGATTGGTTCCGAAGGAAATTCATATGTGGACTGATGAAGATAAGAAGAAAGTGGATATCGACACTAAAGCCAAATCTATCCTCTCGATGACTCTTATTGACGAAGTCTACCTTTCCGTCATGAATCTGAAAACCTTCAAAGCCATGTGGGACACAATTTGTGTTCAATATGAAGGTACGTCTGAAGTCCAGGACACAAGAAAGGTCAACTTGGTAAGACAATACGAAAGCTTCATTTGTGGTAAGAATGAAACTCTCTCTGAAGTTCACCAACGCTTTAACTCCATAATAATTGATCTAAAAACCGTTGGTAAGGAATATTCTAACTTTGAAATTCTGACAAAGTTCTTAGAATGTTTACCTGAAAGCTGGGACAGTTATTCAATGTGTCTCAAACTGTCAAAGGATCTAAAATCAATGACTCTTTCTACCTTATATGGCACTATGCTCAATCATGAGCAGTCGAGTCATATTAAGAAGAATCTTGTAAAAGATTCCAAAAGCACCCATGTTGCTTTAATCTCAGAGTCACCTTCCACTCGGCGATCAACTGTTACTATCACTGAGTTGGAGACTAAATATGAATGCTCATCAGATCCTGACTCTTCAGATCTTGATGAATCTATGGCTCTCCTATCTAATAAGTTCAGAAGATTCGCCAAAAAGAAAAATTTCAGAAAGAACAAACCTCTTGCTCTCACTAACAAGCCTAGATCATCAACCCCTGTTGATAAGGCTACTACTACTTGCTATAACTGTGAAAAGATAGGACATTTTGCTAGCGAGTGAAGGTCAAAGAAAGTTTCTAGAACCTCAGCTTTCTCCAAGAAATCCTCTAACCCCAGGTCTAGAGATGACAAGTATCAAAAGCTGAAAGAAAGGTATGCAAAGCTGAAAGGCTTTAAGAAGAAAGGCAAAGGCCTTATGGATGACTATGATTGGGTTGCCTCTGATGAAGAAGAACCATCTGACTCAGAAGATGATGATGAGGCAAACCTCTGTCTAATGGCCAAAATCGAAGATGAGGAAGAAAATTCTGATATTCCCTCTGCTTCAGCCTCTGGTACTAAGGTATCACCATCTTTCTTTACACATATTTCAGATATTGATGAAGCTGATAATCTTCGAAAGATCGATCTCTTGACTATGAGTTTATATGATGCCATGAATGCAAAACTGTTGTTGAAAATCAAAACCTTGATCTCGCTGAACAACTTAAAAATGTTACCTTTAAATAGAAAAACTTTCTAAAATTGAAGAAGATTTAAAAGATCAGGTTCATATAAATCAACTAGTCAAAATCGAGCGTGAAGAAGTTATCGGTACATTGAATGCTGAAAAAGTTACTGTTGAAGGATGGTGTAAATCCTCAACAACGATCACTGAGATAATCAAGTCTCAGATTCCCCTGAGTGACAAATGTGGTATTGGTTACAAAGCTGATTCTCTAGAACCAACCACTGATCATTCCATGCTCAAGTTTGGAATGTTTGTGTCCTCTATCCCTGACACTTCCTCATCTCAGTGTTCCTCTTCAAAATCTCCTATCCCTGAGGAAAAACCTACCTTAACTTCTAAAGGTGAAGGAAAAGAAATAGTTTGTAACCAAAAACCTCACAAGGGTACCTTTGTACCTAAGCTAAATGCTTCTAAAGCTTCAGTAACTTATCCCTCTACTTCTAAGAATAAGATCCTTGGATTCATTCGGCGATCTACTCCTAGAATCAGAGTGGATATTATTGGTATGAAATCCGAAGAACTGATTGTTCCTCCTATTTCTAATGCCAAAGGTATACTTGGTGCTGGCCCTACTCATTTAAAATTAACGGGTAAGCATGCAAATGGTCCTAAAGCTACTTTTAGTTATAGGAAATGTTATCACTGTGGACTTACCAATCATATTGCTAGTAAGTGCCCCACAGCCACCAAAGCTGAAAAGTTAGCTAAAGTGAAGATCAATACCCCAAGGCAAAGAAGACCACTGAGGTTAAGAAATTAACCAAAGTGAAGAATAATTCTAAAGTTGAATCTTCAAATGCTGCGAAGATTGCTGAACCTTCCACTTCCTTTACCACCACTGACAAATGTTGACCCATGGTTAAATGGGTGCCTAAGTCAAACTAATCTTCCTTTGTTTGCAGGTCAGAAAGGGTATCTGGTATCTCGATAGCGGATGCTCTAGACACATGACTGGTAAGAAGAACCTGCTCACTGAGTATAAGGAAGAGAAGGGTCCCTCTGTGACCTTCGGTGGAAATGGAAAAGGCTATACCCGAGGGTTTGGTGTACTCTCTAATGGTACAACAACCTTTGGAAGAGTTGCATATGTTGAAGGACTGAAGCATAATCTTCTAAGCATAAGTCAGCTATGTGACAAGGATAACAAAGTGATTTTCACTAAGGAATCCTGCTTTGTCACTGATAAAAAGGAGAAGATAGCTCTCAGCGGTTATCGTATGGAAAATGTTTACGTAATAAACATGGACTCTACAACCACTGAGAACTCCTGTTTCTTCTCAAAAGCCTCATCTAATATCAATTGGCTATGGCATAAGAGGCTCTCCCATCTCAACTTTAAGACACTGAACACTCTTTCTTCTAAAGAGTTGGTCACTGGTCTACCTCAACACTCATACGCCAAGGAGTCCTTATGTTCAGCGTGTGAGAAAGGGAAACAGACCAAAGCAAGCTTCAAGTCTAAGCACGTTTCCTCAGTGTCATCTCCTCTACAACTTCTCCATATGGATTTGTTTGACCCTGTTAACAAACAATCAATCGCTGGAAAGAAATATACATTGGTCATAGTTGATGAATTCTCTCGCTATACATGGGTAATGTTTCTCCGTTCTAAGAGTAACACCCCTGAAGAACTCATCACTTTTGTCAAGAAAATGGAAGTCCTGAACAACATGACCGTTCGCTCAATAAGGAGTGATCATGGTACTGAATTGAAAAACAGATCCTTTGATTCCTTCTTTAAAAGTAAGGGTATTTCTCACAACTTTTCCTCAGTGAGAACACCGCAACAAAATGGAGTCGCTGAAATAAGAAATCAAACTATCATCGAAGCTGCACGTTCAATGCTCAATGATTCTCATCTACCTACTCAGTTTTGGGCAGAAGCTGCCAACACTGCTTGTTTTACTCAAAACAGGTCGCTGATTGTCGAAAGATTCAAGAAGACAGTTTACGAACTTTTTCATGGGAGAAAGCCTACAATAAGCTTTCTTCACATCTTTGGATGTTAGTGTTTCATACTGAACAACACAGATGCCCATGGAAAATTTGATCCTAAGGCTGATGATGGAATCTTTCTTGGATACTCTTCAGTTTCTAAAGCCTTCAGAGTCTTCAATCGAAGAAGACAGACTATAGAAGAAACGATCCATGTCACCGTTGACGAATCCAGTTCAACGAACTCTACACCTTCTGCTGATACTGAAGAACTGAATCAATGGATGTTTTCTCATCTTGGTGATTCAGAAGATGTTCCCACTCCTCCATCTCATACTCATCCCGCTGAAGATGATGATCCTACTATCATCCAAAGCATGCAGAATAGTGAAGCTGAAACATCATGGGTCTCAGCTGTTCCTATTAACACTATGCCTGCCTCTGAACCTTCTGTCTTAGAAATACCATCTACTTCTCAGCAATCAGTGAATGAAATGTCATCTGCACCTACTCCTCTCTTGGCTGATATACCAGAAATTGCTGAAGCCTCATCTTCATCTCCTCTAGAAGTTCAGATTGAGTCATCAACTCATGCTCCGGCTCAGCGATGGACTATAAATCACGCTATTGAACAAATTCTTGTTGATCCAAATGCTGGTATTCAGACTCGATGAAGTGCAGGTAATATTTGTTAACTTTATTTCTCTGATTGAACCAAAGAAAACAGATGATGCCCTCCAAGATCCAAACTGGGTCAGCGCTATGCAAGAAGAGCTGACTGAATTTGAAAGAAACAAAGTTTGGAAGCTTGTTCCTAGACCATCCGACAAGTCAGTGATAGGGACTAAGTGGGTATATCGAAACAAGTTGGATGAGCATGGAATTGTAACCCGCAACAAGGCTCGAGTTGTTGCTCAGGGATCAGACAGAAGGAAGGTATAAATTACGATGAAACATTTGCTCCAGTGGCAAGACTATAAGCCATTCGTATATTCTTAGCTTACGCAGTACACAGACACTTCAAAGTTTATTAGATGGATGTAAAATCAGCGTTTCTTAACGGAAAGCTGAATGAAGAAGTCTACGTGGAACAACCTCCAGGATTCTCAGATCCTAAGCATCCAAGTTATGTTTATAAACTGGATAATGCACTTTATGGCTTAAAGCAAGCTCCTCGTGCATGGTATGACACTCTCTCTACTTATCTCCATATTGAAAAAATTGAGCGTGGTAAAATCGATAAGACTCTATTTTTCAGCAAAGTAAAAGGTCACATAATTCTTATTCAAATATATGTCGATGATATTATATTTGGTTCCACTAACCCTGACTTTTGTACTCATTTCTCTGAAACGATTAAAGCAGAGTATAAAATGAGTATGATGGGTGAGCTAACATATTTTCTTGGTCTTCGAATAAAACAGAATGAAAAAGGAACTTTCATAAACAGGGAAAGTATGTTAAAGATATGCTGAAGAAATTTGATTTAACTCAGAGTTCAGCTATGAAAACCCCTATGGCACCGCCGCTGACACAAAACAAGGATCCATCTGGACAATCGGTTAATGTCACAGTGTATCGCGGGATGATCGTCTCTCTTCTGTATCTTACAGCTAGCCGAGCTGATATTATGTATGCAACCTGTTTGTGTGCACCATATGAAGCTGAACCTAAGGAATCTCATTTGATCGCTGTAAAGCGAATCTTTCGTTACCTTAAGGGTACTCCTAACCTAGGTCTTTGGTATCCCAAAGACTCATGGTTTGATCTAATCACCTATTCAGATAGTGATTTTGCAGGTTGCAAATTGGATAGGAAAAGCACCACAGGAGGCTGTCAGCTCCTGGGTGGAAAGCTGGTGAGTTGGACAAGTAAAAAGCAAAACTCATTGTCCACCTCAACCGCTGAAGATGAGTACGTAGCCGCTGGAAGCTGTTGCTCTCAGTTCTTGTGGATGAGAAATCAACTACTAGACTATGACCTTCAGCTCTCGAAAATTCCAATCTACTGCGACAACACTACTGCCATCGCTATAGCCAACAATCCAGTTATACACTCAAAGACCAAACACATCGAAATCAGGTATCATTTTATTAGAGATCATGTGATGAATGGTGATATAGAACTTCATTTTATCCCAACTGACTTTCAGTTAGCTGATCTTTTTACAAAACCTCTTGATGAGACAAGATTCAACTTTCTCATCAGCGAGCTTGGAATGCTGAACTTTGAAGAGTAAAATCTTCAGCGGTTCACATTTGATCAGTGATATCAATGAACTTATATAACCTACTAATCATCTTCTCTCGGAACAAAATTGATTCGCTGATATCAAGGTATGTTCTCTCTTGCTCGCTGGCGTTCGCCTAGAACTGAAAGATATCAAAACAATTTGCATCGCTGAATATCTCTTCCTTTCAGTGATACTTTGAAATTTCTAAAATAAACACTGATATTTCTATTTAATGCTTCATATTTTTCAAAAATTCTCTGAGTTTTCAAAATCCTCAGAGACATCCTAAATTATGAAAGGACGTTTGTGACGTCATCAAACGGATAAACCCTGGCACGTTCTTTTTCTGACACACGTTTGCACGTTTCATTTTCCTCAACCAATCATATACAAACACGTGTCCGTTTCATCATGAAAAACTTTTCCCGCTCATAGTTTTTCTCTCTCTACTCTCACTATATAAACCCTTTGAGTTCATATTTTTTTTCCTTTACGCGAACAACTTCTCTTCCAAGAAAAGAACACTGTTGCATTTTGGACTTCTCATTTCCAAAAAACTGTTCATCTTCGTCTTCAACAACTAAGGTCAATATTCTTCTTATTTACCTTTTATTAACTTGTTTCTGATCTTATCATTGTTTTTAAAAGATCAAACAAAATAACTTTATTAAAAATGAAATCATTTTCTCTTCGTGATTTTATGAACACAATCTTCATGGTTGTTCTTCAACTTTAAAACAAAAATCTTAAACTTGTTCTTTCTTATGTTTTTCCAGAATCTCTTCTTTAAAGGAAACTGGAAAATACGACATTCACTAGTTTTTGAATCTTTGCCAAAACTAGAAAAACCCTAAAACTCTTATTTTGGATATTTTATCCATTTTAAGATCTTCTGTTCTTATTCTTATATTATTAATAGAAATGGCATTTTCCACTGACGCTCCTACTACCAAATCTCCTACTGTTGCTGAGAAAGTGGTTCTCACAAAGGCTTCTCAGGTTAAGTTTAAACTTGAGCAAGTTACCTTCCAACACAACAACCATTATGATCTTTTCGATTTCACTCAAAGGAAGCAAGTCACACATCTTGATGATGCTGTTAATTTTCTCAAGACCCATCCCATATCGACAGCTCTGAATATTGCACCCCCTGCTCATCATTCTCTTCTAGCTCAGTTCTGGTATACTGCAAGGAGAGCTCACGTACCCTCACCAAAAGACCCAAAGAAACTACTTGATGTCATTCTCCGTGACACGAAATATGGTACTTCCAAAATCAACCCTGGTACCATCAGACGCGCCCTCAACCTTCCCGCAGCTACCAAAGAAAAACGCTTTGTCCCTCTGCCAAACCACAAAAACCTAGCTGATAGGGAAGCAATCACTGCATTCTTTGATGCAATGAAGTATGTGTGGGAAACAGGGAGAGATGAACACCCTGAGAAGAAGCTGACTCTGATCAAGAAATCAAAGATGCCAAGCGAGATGAACTTCATCTTTGCTCATTTGATCAGCTGCATGACAGCAAAAACCGGTTCCTCTGAACAAGCCTCTCAACCTCAGCAGGCCGTGGGATACTCTCTGCTGAAAGGTCTTCACATTGACTGGGCATCAATCATCGACGACGATCTGGTGCTAAGGGTGGATATGTCTGATAGACCAATATGAGTTCCATATCCCCGGTTTGTCAGTTCTATCTTTCTACACGGACTTGGGGACAAATACCCAAAAGTGGGTGACCTGAGACTTTCTCAAGTTGGCCCTAAGGTGCTCGACTTCAGCCCAATGCCAAACGAGGTACGTCTTACTACTATCTTATCTATTCTTAATCATCCTTCTTCTACTTCTGCGGCTACCTCAGCGGTAATCCCCACTGCTGATTCCCGGGATGCACCCTCCACTCCTTCTCGCAAAAGGAAACAGTCTACTACCCAACTTGAATCCGAAAGGATCAAGAAAACCAAGGAGCAACCCTCCAAGCCTTTCCAGGCTGAAGAATCCACGACTCTTTCTGAACAAGAGACGTTGGATAGTTCCGTGGTACGCTCTGCCACAGCTGCTCAAGCCACCCCTTCCATACCGACTTCAGCGTCTCTAAACGCTGAGGTTATAAACCTAGAACTGAACCCACCTCCCTTAGTACCTCTAAGTAATGCGGAAGTATTTCTCAGTGGATCTAACGCTGAACCCCGCACCATATCCCTCTTCTTAACCATTATTCCTCCCACTCCTTCTTTGGACGCTCCACCTATATTCCCCCCATTCTCTGCAATGAACGTCATCATCGATACATCGGCTGCGACTTTACAGGGGCTGATGCATCAAAATTTAGGATCTGCAGGCACCTCTATGTGCTAAGGCACTCTGGAAGGCGACATGGAACACTACTCAGGCTATCAAAGCTTCGAGGACTTCACCAACCCGCCTGTAGGTATACCCAAAACCATACACACTCTCTCAAAATCCCCAACTTCTGAGCTTTCCTTTGTTCATAAGTTATTAACTGTTGCAGGTACTAATTTGGGAGATATTCACAACTCCCTGAAAGATCTGGTGACAAAGGTGGACTCTTACAACACCACTCTTTCCACCAACTCTTCAGCGGTTACAGATGCTGGAGAGAATCTCAAGACACTGACAACAGAGGTAGCAAAGAAAGCCTCCAGTGCTGACATGGAGAAGGTTAAAGGTCACATTGGCAGCTTTGCTACTACTATCACTGACCACTCCACCGTCATCAACAATCTCAGCTTGGCGCACACCACCCTCTCAACAAACTTCACCACCCTGTCCAATGAAGTCACATCATTGAAGACAGAGGTTGGAACTCTTAAGGGTGAGGTCTCCACGGTCAAGACTGAGGTTGGCACTGTCAAAGATCTACTTCAACAAATTCTCGACCTTCTGAATGCTCCAACATGTGCTCCTTCGCATTTTAATCAGGCTTTTCGATAAGTTCTTCATTAGATCAGTCCTACTATTTCTGGCCTGGAAGACAGAATAGTAACGATTGAAACCTTCATGGGAATAACTGGTCTGGAAGACAGTGATCCTATGACTGCTGCTGCTGATATTATTTCCTCCCCCACTCATCATGTGGAAGAGGGGGATAAGACAACTGAAGACCTTCCCCATAATGTTGAGGGGGAGACAACTGATATTGTTGTTGCTGCTGCTTCAAATGAACAACCTCAGGGAGTTGAAAACCCTGAGGGAACCGAGAAACCCCCCTCTGTATCTGAGGGGGAGCAACTCGAAGAGCAATATGATGAAGTTGTTGCTGATGTTACTACACCTTATGCTGACGAGGTCAAATATGAAGAAGAAGCTGAAGACGATGAACCCATCGACATCGCTGATGATGATGAAGATGATGATGATTTCTTCTTTGTCCAGTCAGTCAAGAAAGCCCCAGCTCAAAAAGGGGTTGTCATCACAGAACAATCAGGGGAGGGGACCACCAAAAGGCCTGAAGCATCTGAAGCTGACAAAGGAAAGAACAAAGGTGTTTCCTCTGAAGACAACTTGGTTATTCTCTTCAGGAAGCCAGTTTGTCAGATAACATACACCTTATTCCCTGATACTGCATCCCTCCTCTATCCATTCTCTATATCAGTTCTCCTCTCCATAAAACCTCTATACACATAACCATATTCTTTTATCTATCTCTTCTTTCCCCAACTCTTCTTATTTAAACGATCGTTGTGTTTCAGCTAGTCCTCTCCCCTGCTTGAGGATCCAGTTGAAGTTCCTATTGCAACATCAACAATAATCCCAGCCACAAGAGCTGAAGAAATAATCCCAGTCTTGGATTTCCCTAAGACTGAAGAACAAGAAGAAGAGCTGCTCTCTCACAAAAACAGACCTTCATTGGCTCCTCAAGAACTAAGTGAAGAGGATCATAAAAAGAGAGAAGAAATGATCAAGAAGCTTGAGGATCAGCGAATCATCCTTCTGCGTTCCAAAGTCACTCCTAAACCTACTAAGATCAGACTGACAAAGAAAGAGTTCGCTGATCACCTCAGAGCTAAAAGATTACTCGCCGAACGAAGGGAAGCTGAAGAAAAAGATAAAGCCTACGCCATCCAGCTTGTCCAACAATCGGTGAAAGACCCCGCACTGAAAAGTACTCCCATCGAAGTCCAACGTCAGTTATGGGAAGACGCCCAGAAGATCGTTGAAGAAAAGACCAAGGTATCTGACTCTACCTTGGAATGGTGGAAAGAAAGACTAACTTATCGATCTCGGGCTGCCAGAATTCACAAGGTGAATATCAAGGGAAGATCGACCATAAAAGTTCCAGTTGTTGAGGTCGATATATTCAAAGAAAATGGTAGCAAGGAAACCATCTATGCTACTACAATCAAGAAGTACAGTTTCTCTGAATGGTTGGAGTTCAGAATAGCCATCCAGCATTCATGCTCTCAATTCAAAAATCATGTCGAGAAACTTGTAAATCAACAGATCGACTTGGTTTCTTCTGCTATGGATATTCCTTCTCCTCCTACTCCTGTTCCAAAAAGAAGAAGGGCATCTGCAAAGAAAACAATAATATCTTCAGACTCAGGTCCTCCTATCAGAAATGAAACAGGAATCGGCTTTTCACGCGCTGAGGTACTTGGTCCTGAACCTGACCTCTCAGCTCTCGACACCTCCCTGCCTCCTAGTGAACGTTTCATCCCTGGTAAAGTCATAAGCGAACCTTATGGTATATTCTTTCATGACTACGATGGACGAGAACATTTTCAACGTATCTCTGAGCTACCCATCACTCCCATCGAACAGCTCAGGGATCTCATCTATTGGTGTGGATTCAGAAAGGATCTCCTCGGACACTTCATGAAGCCCCTGATATTCAATGAAGCACAGAATAGAAGGAATCTTGGAGAAAAAGTCCCTCATTGGATGATTCCCACCACCAGAACCCTTGATGAACTTCTTATGAAGGAAGAACCTGAATAGCTGATAGGATTCACTGTAAATTCTTCTATCCTTGTTAGCTAATATCTTTTGTACTTGTAATTTAATTTGTTGTACTTGTAATTTTTCCACTTCCCTTTGTAACTTATACGAAGTTAAAAGAAAATTTTCAGCGAATGTACTTTACTCCATCAGTACTCAAAAGATCCCAGAAAATAGTAAAAGGGACAAATATTTTATGAGTTCTTTTTATCCTTATGTTTTCATACTTATCAATTTTCCTTCATTGCTATGTCATAATCAAATAGGGGGAGATTGTTGATCCAAACCCTCAGTGATTTGATAATGACTCTTTAAGAAACACTTATTGAAAATTGTAAGTAAACAATATGTATTAGAGTTTCACTATCGTTGATAAGTACTATGTCTCTACAGTACCGCTGATAGGAAACTCATGCTCTTTAGTTTAGACATTCAGCGAAACTGTTCATCAATAAAGCACTGAGCCTGTTCAGTCTTGTTGGTGATTGCTTATAAGTTTTAGTTGTTTACTTATGATCCCTGAAGACAAGTTTCACGTCAATAAAGGTTCTACGCTGAAGTCGAAGATCAAGCCCAAGAACCAGCGACAAGTCTACTAATGAACTGATGCGGATATCAGCGAAGCCAAGATTTGTCCACTCAACGTGAAGTTTCAAGTAGAAGACTTCAGCGATTGCTGAGCTTTGTCACTCGCTGATAAAGTACTGTTCAACGAACGCTGATCATGAAGTCTTCCTCTACAAGTTACTTTTGTCTTATCCCCTTGCACATCTCCGTACGAAATGTCAGAACGGACGTCCCTTCTATCCGTTATCGTACAATAAACTCTGATTCTATATTGTACATCATGCGGCTACTAACGTTGTCTACAAGGGTCAAACCATGCAACCAATCAGTTGCTTCCACGTGTAAAGTTGTACTGCTATGCATTAAATGCATGCAGTATATAAGAAGAACCATACTTCAGAAATGAAGTGTTCGACCATCTTCTTCTTTCTCTCTTATTGTTAGAATATTACTCGTAGTATTCTTATCTCCTTTCTGTCTTAATTCTAGTGCAAGAAACTTAGTGTTCTTAACTTGTTTAGATTAAGCTTAGTCCTTAATCTTATTCCGCAACAAGTTGTAAATTGTTTGATTATATCAATAAACAATTTAGAAAGTAAAAATCTGTTTGTTCGTATTCAACCCCCCCCCCCATTCTACAAACTTGTATAACCCTCCAGGACCAACACCTTATCTGTCGTTTCTTGTACAATCTCTGGCCCGACGAATTGCTTTTCTCCCGCCTTGAGCCAGCAAACCAGAGTCCTACATTTCCGGCCGCACAAGGCTTCAAACGGTGTGGTTTTAAGGCTAGAATGGTAGCTATTGTTATAAAAAAATTCAACTAGTGGTAGGTACGTATCCCAACTTCCTCCAAAGTCTATAACATACGACCTCAACATATCCTTAAGATTTTGAATCATCCTTTCACTTTGACCGTCCATTTGAGGATGGTAAGTCGTGCTCAAATTTACCTTGGTGCCTAATTCCTTTTGTAGACTCGCCCAGAATTTGGAAGTAAACCGACTATCTCTATTGGACACAATAGAAAATGGTACACCATGTCTTGACACCACTTAATTGATGTAGAGTTTGGCTAACTTGTCCATTTGTCAAGGTTTCCCGCATCTCTAGAAAGTGTGCACTCTTAGTTAGCCGATCCACTATTACCCAAATTGTGTCATGAACCCGTAAGGTCTTTGGTAATTTCGTCATGAAATCCATCATGATGTTGTCCCATTTCCATTCCGGAACTGTCAAGAATTGTAAACTCCCATATGGCTTTTGATGCTCCACCTTGACTTTTATGCAAGTGACACACCTTTCCACATATTTAGCCAGCTTCATTTCCGGCCACCAAAAATTCAACTTCAAATCTCTATACATCTTTGTGCTACCGGGTTGAATACAATATTTGGACTTATGAGGTGCCTCTAGGAGTAGTTCATGGTTTTCACCTAACTTTGGCACCCAAATTCGTCCGTGGAAAAGTTTGAGAACTCGACTATCCTCCGTTAGTAACTCCCGTTGTCTTACAATGACCTCGGCCTTGAGAATTTTCCTCTTGAAGTGCTTTCACTTGACATGTATTGATGTTCTCCACTATGCTTGACACCACATCGATTCTGGTAAGAGATAACTTTTTCTCACCCCCATGACTCTTTCAACTCAGGGCATCCACCACCACATTGGCCTTCCGGGGTGGTAAAGTAGTTCACAATCATAGTCTTTCAATAACTCAAGACACCTCCTTTGGCGCATGTTAAGATTATTCTGATCAAATATGTACTTGAGACTTTTATGATCGGTGAAAAGGGTACACATCGTCCCATACAAATAATGTCACCACAACATCAAGGCAAAGACCACCGCCGCTAACTGTAAATCGCGAGTCAGATAATTCTTCTCGTGATCTTTAAGTTGTCGTGACGCATAAGCTATCAGCATGCCTCTTCGCATCAACACACACTCGATACCTATCTTGGAAGCATCACTATAAACCACAAAGTCGTCTGATCCCTCGGGTAGGGATAGGATTGGCGCTTTACACAACTTCTTCTTAAGAGTTATAAAAGTTTGATCTTAAGTCTCAGTCCACAAGAACTTGACGTTCTTCCTTGTCAATGCGGTAAGTGGCGAACCAATCTTTGAGAAGTCTTGAATGAATCTTCTATAATATCCGGCTAGTCCCAAGAAGCTCCTAATTTCCGTTGGGCTCGTGGGTAGTTCCCAACTCATCATTGCCTCGACCTTTGCTGGGTCCACTTTTATTCCATCACTGGATACCACATGACCCAAGAATTGAACTTCTTGTAGCCAAAATTCACACTTGGAGAATTTAGCAAATAACTTATCTTTTCGAAGTACTTCCAACACCTCCTGTAGATGTTGACCATGCTCGACCCCATCCTTTGAATAGATTAAAATGTCATCGATAAAAACTATCACTGATTTGTCCAAGAAAGGGCGGCATACGCGATTCATCAAATCCATAAAGTTGTCCAGAAAGTTGTCTTTGGTATGTCGTCTTCCTTCAGTCTTACTTGATGATATGCGGACCTTAAGTCAATCTTGGAGGAACATCCCGCTCCTTGTAGTTGGTTGAATATATCGTCAATCATGGGAAGTGGGTACTCGTTCTTCACCATAACCTTATTTAACTCTCGATAATCTATGCACATTCGCATAGATCTATCATTCTTCTTTACAAACAACATCGGAGCTCCCCAAGGCGACAAACTCGGTCTTATAAACCCCTTCTCCAATAATTCTTCTAATTGCATCGTCATCTCTTGCATTTCCGTTGGATCTAAACGATAGGGAGCATGGGCAATCGGAGCCGCTCCCAGAGTAAGGTCTATATGGAACTCCACTTGGCGTTCCGGTGGTAAACCGGGTAAGTCTTCTGGGAAGACGTCCAAAAAGTCACGCACCACTTCTACGCCCTCTATCTTTTTCTTCTCCAACTTCGCATCCTCTATATAAGCCAAATACGAAGATTATCCCTTTGATAATAACTTACGAGCTTTCAATGAAGAGATAATCGAAGTGGTCCTTTTCCCCCCTCTCTCCATATATATTAACCATACTCCCATTTGACAACGGTATCTGGATCATTTTCTTTGAACAAAGAACATCGATCTTATTCCCAATCAACCAATCCATGCCTCTTACTATATCAAAGCTACATATCGCCATAGGTAATAGATTTGCCTTAAAGAAATTTCCATCTATCTGCAAAGTAAAATCATCGAAACACTCCCAAATTAACACTCGCTCCCCATTAGCTACTTCTACTATTAGAGCATCCGAAAGAGTACTAATGGAAGTAGTAAATTTCTTGCAAAAATAACTTGATACAAAAGAACGGTTCGCACCAGAATCAAAAAATACACAAGCAGGGAAGGACTTTACGAGTTACGTACCCGTCATCACATCGACGGTCTCCCTCGTGTCCTCTACGGTCATCTAGAATGCTTAACTCGGTGCCTTCGGTGGGTTCTCTTTATCTCCATTGTCCCGCTTAGCGCATTCCAGTTACCTCACATCAACTTCGGGCATTCTCTCCTCACGTGCCCCGGTTCGCGGCACTCAAAAAAGACAGGCATCGAATGGGACAATCTTGGACCGCATGATCCTTCTTCCCACACTTGACACATTCGATGGGATTTGAATGCGGCCTAGAGTTGCATGGGCCACTATGCTTGCTCTTGCACCGATGGCACAACCTCACTTCATGTCGAGGGTCAACATTTCTTCCCGTAGAGAATGGTCTAAGCTGACGATTGGGTCCGACCGACCCTTCCCACCTTCTCTTTTCTCCAACTACAACTCTCTTCTTTTCCTTTACCGTACACAGTCTCCATTACCTTGGCTTCCTTTATAGTTGCCCGCAAGGTGATGGTTTTGGAATTTCGGACCATAGACATCATGTACGCCGGCAAACCCTTGAGGTATGCCTTAATCTTTTCCTTCTCCATTGGGGTCACGTCCCCACTAAATTCAGCTTCTCCATGAAAAGTCGGGTGTACTCCCTTACTGTCGAGTTCCCCTTCTTAAGTGATCGGAACTCCTCCCCAATCTGATCCATCTATTGTTCATTACAATATTCTTCCAACAACTTTTTCTTGTGCCTCTAGAATGGAAGTGAATACATTCCACCACGTGAGGGCTGAAACCCACAACATTTGAGAACCAAACTTCACCTTTTGGTCTTCACCATAGTCACAAGCTCTAAAAGCCTGTTCAGTCTCCTTGATCCAGTTCATGCATGCTACCAGATCGTCCAAACCGGTGAACTCTGGTGGTTTACAACAAAGAAAAGTCTTGTAGGAGCAACCTTTGTCTTCCCTTCTTTCCTCTAGCATTGCATGTTCTTCGGTGCCAACAACGTGCACTATCCTACCCGAACCATTCCAAGCGTTCGTTGTAACCATTTCATTCCTCCGGTGGTTAGCATCTCGGTCCTCTAACAACTTCAAGAACCTTTCATCTCGCTTGTCCATTGCTGAATTCATCATCTGTCGAAGGATGGTCATCATTTCAGATTTAGGGCCTACCTCTTGCGTTATCGGGTCACTAGTCTCTATATTGACCGGGGTATCACATTAATGCGTCTCTTAGCATTTGAGGGATTGGAGGAGTAGGTGGGTTACCCTCTTGATTCGGCTGTCTCGAAGCTTTCTGTGTAGTCATGTTGTGTTCATTACCGTCTTCTTGATTAACCACTCGGCTCCTCATGTTTACCATGGTGAACTGCCACACATGATAAATACCCCACCGCTTAATTCTTTTAAAGATTAACGGTTTGTAATGTACTACTAGAATCATTAATCATCATAACATTAAATTCAAGCATGCTTACGTATCAATATATTCACCATAACATGGGCCCTATAAAATTTTGATCATATTATACACAAGAAGTCTTGTCATCACCACAATTCTCAATAACATCAATTCCGTAAGTCCTAATACTTTCCCCACAATGGGTTCTACCCAAGGTTAATAAGTTACCCACTAACATTTACAACTTAAGTCTAGGTATACTAGAGCCAAACTTAGTTCACTTAAACTAAAGCTCTGATACCAACTTGAAAAACCCCAAAATTGGGATAAACAAAAAATTCCATAAAACGAAAATAATGGTATGTAAATGCTAAAGCATGAGCCTCCCAGAAATGGGGAACTAAAATCAAGTAATTGGAAATAACAACCTAATAATCTAATTTCACTATAAATAAAATTACAATTCGAGTGCCTTCCAAATCTCCAAAAGTATACTTCTTATACCCATGGTGTCCCAAAGTAAATCCCCAAGCTCCCCAAGCTCTCACTAAACTCGACTATAACTTCCTAGAGTCGGCGCCGCTAGAACCTGAGATACACGTCGACACCAAACAAGTGTTAGGACAAAAAGCCTAGTGAGTTTGAACATTTAATTACATGCAATGGTAATAGATAAAGAACAATTATTCCAAGTTTATAACATACTTGGAGTCAATAGGGAAGACCCGTAGCATCAAACAAGTTCCATCCAAAGAGTCGAGATACCTTAGTGTCAACTACCATGAGTGACACCAAAAGGCTCGACACATTTGGGGTTACAACGAAGGCGTTGTCCCAAATGGCGGAGGTCTGGGTACATACCCGCACGGTGACTCCCAAGACTATGTTCTCCTAGTGTATACTTGATTTGATTCATCCAAATATCCAAAATAGGCCATAAGGCATAAAATTCCATGGAACATATCCAATGCCATCGTAGCCAACCTATGGTGTACATATCATATGCATCATATTAGGATTTACATAATATTCCAACATTTTCAATTGAGCTGAAAAATTATGCATATTACCACATAGGGGTTTCAAGTCGTTCAACCATAATCCATATGTAAAAGTTTAATATAATAAACCGTGACATAATATCATCAAGAACCTATATATATGACTAAACCATAAGTTAGGTCAAACCCTAGAAATTGGGTGTTTTCATAAGATAATTAGATACCCATAGCTCATTTGAGTAATATCTCTGTCACCTTCAAAATACCATATAGAACATTTTTCTTTCTAAAATAACCCACAAGTTGCTCAAATATGGAAAAGTTGAACTTTCAAGCTTTATAAGAGGTTTTAACAAAAGATTGGAGCTAAATCAGTTCAAACAAAAGATTTAGGGAACTCACAATCTAGGTTTTTGAGCAAAACCTAAAAAAATAGTAAACCCTAGAACTTTTAGGAGATGAGCTTGGTGGAAGGAAAGCTTGAATTTTTCTTGCAACACTTCAAAATGATTCTTTATGTAGCTTTTATGATTAATGAGTGCAACTACCAACCCTAGCCTTATAGTAAATGAGGAGAGAGTCTTGGAGGTCCAAAATCGCCTCTTAAGCCTCAAAAGTCGATCTCCAAACTGATTTCAAGGTCAAAATGAGAATAAAAATGGGTTGGCTTGTAACGACGTGGTTTCCCGATTTAACCACAATAACATAAATCCATCAAAATATGATTCGAAAAAAAATCGACTAAAATAATCTTCCCAGAATCATCTCAAATACAACGACAATAAGAATATTTTTAACTGAAATAATAAGTTCTAATTGAATATTTAGATCCTTGTCGATCTCTAATCACCTAAATAATAACAAACTATAAACAACTCGATCAATATTAACAAACCGGTAATTGAATCCCCTCACAACTACCTTTTTTCAAGCTAGAAATCCCAATATAAAATTCACCTGAAATTCATTAACTTTTAAAATCGAGGGTTAGACCAAAAGGTCTAGTGAGAAATCCCGGTCACAGAAATAATTCAATAAAATCACTTTGACATATTATTGTAAATCATTTAGTCATAAAGTGGGCTCTCAGGCACTACAAACCATTTAGTCATAAGTTGGCACTCAGGCACAACATTCTTCCCAGATAACTAACCACAACAGTCGCCACAATTCAACCGCACACCCCCCGATAAGATCGCAATCAATATCGGTTGTCGCCGAACACACGAAACAAATTCGTGGGCACTATCTATATCCATATCTATACTACTTATATATTCATGTAAACAAATTGTCTTCAAAAGAATTCAAGAAACACAAGGTACTACTTTCTAAAGCATAAAACCTGAAAATCTCTTAATTACAATTTTTTATGCATAATGTACAAGTTTTTAATGCTATCTCATTTGGATGATCACCTTTATTGTATTCACTATATTCGGTTTGGGTTTTTAACTATTCAGGCTATTCATTTGTGTCCTAGAGCAAGAATCGTCGACACGGGAAGCCATTCACGGATTCAAATTTCAAAATTTTACATTGCGATTCCCTCTCTTTAATCTTCTACTCATCTATCCAAATTTATGTCGTGCGTCTTGTCTTGTTCGTCTTAAGGTAAGAATCGAAACCTCACGTCCAAATTTGAAACCATGTGTGAATCGAAACCTGAGGTCAGAATCGTTGTTTTAAATTCGTCTATAATAGTGAAAAATGGATGTTCTCTTTTTGAATTTGACAGTATATTGAATCTATTTTTTGACTATTAGGGCTAAATCGATTTTTGAATTAGAGGGCTAAATCGATTTTTGTTGATTGTCTCCTTCTCCTTTCACAAATTGCTTTACTCAAAGTTCGAATGTATGTTTCCTCCACCTTAAACAATTCAGGTTACCCAGAGTTTGTATCTGCTTCAAAATTATTCGAGTGTTTTGTTAGTTCAAACCGGAACGACAGAAGATTTCGATGCGGATCAGATATTCCTACATAAAGCCAGGTTAGGCCTGAAGAAGTTGAACACAATATTCTTGACTTGAGGACGAGTATTCTCCCATATTGCTGGTAGTTTTTCCAATTCTCCTTTTTCCTGACCATGATTTCTTTTATTGCACTTGTAGAAATATCTGACAATTTTTCTTATGTCGTTCTTATGCTCATCCTTTTTTGTTGTCTAAAAATAACCCGATTCTCCAATGCAGTTTAGTTTCTGGTTCTCTTGAAACTTGATACAACCACGGTCAATTGTTATATTTGTTTAGAAGCTTGGATGCAGGTGACTTTGGTTGTTCTTATCATTGGTAGTTAAAAGAATAGCAATTCAACTTGGTAATTTTTGTTGTAAGCTCCTTTCCATTTCAAAGTGTTGGAGATATGCCCATTGACACAAAATAATTAAATACTGGCATTATCCTATTCGGTCGCACACAAAGTCCAAAACTAAAATTGAAAGAATGATATGGTTAAGGGGAAAGTTTGTTAAACATCATAAGTTATGGTTTAACTAGAAAATAGAGGAAATTTTGAGGGACCAATGTTGTAAAATGGAGGAGACACAAAAGTAAGAGTGTCATCATTTTGGTGACGACCACACTCCATCACTCACTATTTCCAAAGTCAAAATGGACTTCCCCCCCCCCTCTCATTATCTTCGGCCAAAAACACACACACGCGCACACACACACACACACACACTAGTGTGTGTTTTTCATGAAAGAAAAGGTGATTTTTCTCTCAAAAGCAAAAGAAGAAGATAACTGATAGGGTTATTTATTTAACCCTATTTTGGGTGTATAATTCCACTTTTTGAGCCTTTTTGTTATCCCATTGAGTCACTTTTAGCTAATTAGAGTAACTTTTATGTAAAATAAACAATTTTTGCCTTTGGGCATAAAGTTGGCCAAAAACATATAAAAATACATGAAAACCGTCCAAAAACGCTTATTTCATACTTTGTGTATTCCAGGTTGCGTGAAGACGGGCTTTTGGAGTTTTTAAGCTAAGAAGATTGCAGATATCAACATTTTGTGGAACGAAACCGAAATACTCCATTTTTGAGGATCGGGCTTTGCGTTTGTGAATAATCTCAAGTTGGATCGACTTTTCTGGAATTTTTTGGGCCGACTTTATCTTATTACTTGGGTCGAAGACATAGCATGCAAACAACACCTCGTTTTGGGCTTGGATCGATTTTGTTGATGGGCTTCTCCAACCGGCCCCTTTGGCAATTCGACCCATGGATCTCTAGATCCATGGGTACAACCCATGGGTTGCCTCCTTTTCCAAGATTTGTTACTACTATATATATGCATGCTATGTATTGAAACAAAAACACCACTGGATACTTGGATACTATGCATTGTTAGGTACCATTTGATAGTTTAGGTTGGTTAGTTAAGCTAAGCAAGTGAGCTTAGAGCCGGTTGTTAAACCATGGCTCTTGCTCACGGTTCGAACCTCTCGGTTCAACCATTGGTTCGGTTCGATTACGATATTGAAG